>JARWMC010000009.1:7243446-8450687 GCA_029959065.1 Colias behrii
TTATTGACTACATTAAATTTTAATTTGATTGCTTACTTGAAATAAAAAATAGTTGGCTTTATATCGCCAGAAAATTGAAAGTAAATAACTAAAAATGCACTAAGCAATCATCTCTTCCCTAATAGAAACAAGTCAACCAAAGTGAATAGTTCTTCCTCGCTCTATAAAGCAAAGCTAATAATATCGTTCGTAGAGGAAAGTCAATTTAGTCAAAAAACCATTTACTACGGGCGCGAGTGCAGAAGGAACAATATTTGCAGCGGAGGCTATATTCGAAACGGTGTTATTGGAATTTGTGGTTGAATGAAAGAAATCGAAGAAACGCTATGAGCGTTTCAGACTAATCTATGAACTCTCCTTTCATATCTCGAATACCTGATGAGCTGAGTACCTACTGGAAAATCTCATTTAAATAATACCAACTTCATTCACTCTGTTTGCTTTATTATAGCATCTAAATAAGTTAAACCCGCTTTCAATATTCAATTTTCTTCATATTTTCTGTATTGAAACATGTATTCATCGCTATTTGGGAATCAAGACATAATATTGTTATATCTCTCTGATAGGTTGAGTCTGATAAAATAAAAAACGAGTTAAATAAATTAATTTAATATGTGTGACATACATTAAGTAAAATGTATAAACAAACAGAATTTACTTACTGTTTAATTGAACCTACTGTTCAATTAAAATTACATTAATTTCGTCAGATGACACCTATATTTTAAAACCGCAATCCAATTAACTATAGATATTTCTACACATTCGGATGATGTATTATTTATAATTATAACGACACCTGTGAAATAGTGAACTACAATTAACTTGTAAATATTACTTTGGTGGTTTTATGGACGCATTCAATTTTTTTTAATGACAGTTATTAAGTTTCTTCGTAGTATAAGAGTTAAAATTTACTCAAATACATATTTCTGAGAAACTTTTTTCAATAACGAATGGTTGAGGAGATTTCCATTTTTAACCGAGCTTCAGAATTCATAGCGTATATTTATTTAACAACTGGCCATAGAATTGGTTCCATAGATCTAAAATAAAATCAAGTGTCACGCGATCCCTTTGGTTCATTTGCATCAAATTGTATTCAAAAGGTTACCAGATCCGTTTATTAACTTTGAAATGTCCTCCTCAATGGAAGGTTCCAAAAGTCCTGGCTTATTCACAATAGAATATAAACCATGTGTAAATTCATTTGTGTTTTATTCATATTGATAATATATCAAAACCTTATTTTACGTGCGGGTGAACTCCATTGGTTCTCAGGAAATGTAACGGAAATTTCAAACATACATCTGTATCATATAAATACATATATTTACTTAATAAACTAATTACTCCGATCATGAGTATTATTGATATTTGATATGTAACATACTTTAATTTTAATATATTTTACAAGAAAATTGAAGATCTTTGAATTTTAAAATGAACTCTACATTTTACTGATTCTAGCATCAAATAAATAATTGCCATTATTATAAAATAAACATCTCAGTTAAATACATAGTAATTATAAGGTAAGTAAATTCTGGGATTTACAAATCCCAACTCCTTAAGAAACCGCAAAATTTTTCACGAAAAATTAAATGTATTTTACAGAAAAAAGCTAAGAAGTGTAAAACGAAATCGGTTAATTTCGCAATGTCGGCTTCTTTTCGACTGTCGCTCGTTTTGCTACTGTAAGCAAATTTTAATAATGTTCATTGCGGTGGGCCGTCATTTAACACCATTGAATGCTTTTAACTCTGACTAAAATGAAACCAATAAAATGATAATAAAACATAATTTTATTTGTAAAAATACAAACGTTGTACAAATTATTGTGAAGGCAGGTATATGGTATTTTTACTTAAATTTTATTCATGCATGCAGTGATGTGAATAATGTTACTGTAGCATATTTTAACAAAATTGAAAAAAATCTTCACGATCAGGGTGCGCGAAGCCGCTGTATGGAGGCCGCTGATGATCGGCCGATCTGGAAGTCTTTAGGGGTGGCTTTTGTCTAGCAGCGGACGTCCTATGGCTGAAACATTGATTGAAATTTTTTAATTTCAATAAAGTTCTTTAAAAAATATTCTGTTAAAACACGTCAACTGATTTAAAAGCCTACTTTTTAACTGCGCATGTCAAGTCTACGATTCTATAAATAAATTAGGTTCATTATTGAGTTGATAAAATTTAGGTACTCTTTCGAAAATAATAATATTTCATTACATTCTACAATGCCCATTTTACATACAGTATGAATATTTTAATAAATAACCACTATTACCGAGCTCTATGTAATTTATTATGTCAATAATACTACAGATTAGATACTAGATTATACCCATATATTATACCACATTATACTCAGTTTCGACTTGAACGAAATTATTGTATTATTTTTGAACGAAAAATTATTGTACCTATGATTGAATTTTTTTTAAATAATGTCATAGTCACACATTCAATCTACATTTCCATTACTTTACCAAACTTTCCAACTTGAAATTCAAAGGAACAATGTGCATTTTTATAAAAGACTGTAAAGCGAATCATAAATATCTTAAAATTGCAAATATTTTCTGCTTTCTTGGAGCACAAAGACGTTAGTAAGCGTAAGTAACAGCCTCAGACTTAGCCAAAAATATAACATTGTTTTATATCATAACGCATTTAGGACTATAAATTACAGTTGTTACGAAATTTTGAAAACATTATAGATTTCGTGAAAGGGTTAAAAGTGTCGTGAAAATAACTGCGTTGAAGGAATAATCGGTTTTCAACGGAAATCTTTAAGTCATTTTCTAAAAAGTTTTATAATACTTTTATAAAGTAAAAATGAATGCGAATAAGCTCTAATTCATATTTATAGTTAGATTTTTATTGAGTCATTATTATTAAATGCCCTATTCCGAAAAGTAGCTATTGCATTTAATAAGAAAACCTAAAAAGTGAACTCGAATATTTCAGGATACACTTTTAGTTTTAACGTTAAAAACTTAGAGACAGATGGACTGACGGATGGACAGTTTAAATACGCAAGGGAATTTTGTTCAATTCATTTTACTTTATGGATAGTAAGTGGATATCATTACATCCTTTATGATGATGAATACTGTGCATCAATACTTTTGATGCACAGTAATGTCTTTTTTTTTTATTTGTTATTTATAAATTTCCCATATTGGTGATGTATTCTTTTCTTTATGATAAATATCTAAGTCTAATACATAAACATTCAACGCCCATGTTATGAAATCGTATTATCTACGTAATATTACCATTAACGTCAATCTTATTCGTTTTATCAATAAAGGGAAATGTGTCGTTTGAACTATCATAGCTCACATATAAACCGTAATGGAATGATATTACATGACTAATAGATACTATCGATTTATGTAAATTTAGTTCGAAATTAGTACGTTTGATGTTGTTGTTGTTATTTTAGTGTTGAATCTACATCGCTATCGGTTTAATCGTCTGTCTTGTATTATTGAAGAATCCTTTTAAATATACTTTTATCTTATGACAACTACTTGTTAGACTAAGGGCCGATTTTTCAATGCCCAGATAAACAGCTAGATAGACTTTATTCGTCAGTTAACAAAATATTCAATTTTTCAATAGACGAATAGGCCTTATCTATCGAATAACTACGTTATTTGAGGAATAAATCTATTTGCCGCTCCAACGGCCAGATAGCGCGCTATTCGACAGTTAGGCGTTTGAGTTGACAACTGACGCGTCAAATTTGGGATATTTTCGTATGTCATAACATAGAGCGTAGAATTATTAACAATTAAACCTCTTTCTATATAATTATTATCAATTAAAATCATATTGAAATTGATGTTTTTGATAGTACTGATGACCATGCCATTGAAAATTTGCCGAACGCTGCCTTTAAGTATGTCGTTTCTATCGTAAAATATATAAATTGAAACACAAATTTAACCAAACTCTTTACTCGAATCAAAACAACAATCAACGATCATAGAAGACAAGAGCAATACAAGACAAACTAAAATGCACTCCTGACGTGAGTCATAATGACGGTTGTTGACAAATTGCAAGAGTTGACTCTATCCCGCTCTAACCTGACTAATTTAATATTTTTGTTTCGCCACTCCGAGAGCAGAGCTGCCAATATGGAAATATTTGGTCAGATAGTTATTCATCAAATAAATCACGATTGAAAAATGGCGAGCCGTTATGAGTTAGATAAATAATTGAATAAATCTATTCGACGGGTAGTTATTAGACTGTTTATCTCGCAATTGAAAAATCGGCCCTAATTATGAGAGACGATATTACGACGAATAGTTGTATAAGTGTAATTTATATCTATGTTCGCCCATTTCTCATGTTTGCACTAGTAAAGAAAATTTTAATTGTGGTAACGTAGATTACTATCAATATTATGTTTAATTTAGTTTGGTTTTTGGGTTATACTTTGTTTGCCTTGTTTATCCACCCTTAAAATATAAATCATGCAAGCATTTAATAGATACATTAATTTCATTTCAATTAGACGCATACATATTAGATTACTATACCTAATAATCCGAGATAAAAAAAAATAGTATGATAATAAAGGCAATTGACATAACGCCGTAAAATTATTTTCAAAATCGATTATGTAACCTTGTTTACCCCCTACAAGTTACAATGTCCCAAACGCGCTCTTTATAATATACCTACGTAGGGAATTTTTTCTATTTTTTTGCTATTTATATAAATTGAGATGTCACTTAACTCTTTAGAAATTTGGACTTTATTATCTGAAAATCGTTCATTTTTTTTTAATAAAATAGCATTCTTATGAGTTCTTTTTGAATATGTGTTTAACATTGGAATGCTTTCATACCATTCAATCTAAAAATAAAATACAATGAAATATTTTTCATGCATATCTAAGATTATTATCATGAACACGTTGTTCAAGTTACTTTAAAGAACTACAACTTACCACCTTCTAGGGAATCACCCTCTATCTAAGACCATACTATCTTTGCTTATATTAATCGTTTGTCTACCATACATTATTTATACTAATGAAAACACCGTCCAAATTTATTTGTAATATTTGAAGTATAGTTATATACAGTTCTCCCTCATCAGTGTTGTATTAACTGTCCCGTGTCAACGAGATTTCAAACCAAAATCTGATCCATTATTTCGTAGCTATGGTACATATCATACATGTTTAGGTGCGCAGTTAAGCTGATTATCATTTAAGTTATTTGTCATCTTCGTACCCTTAATTTGCATTTATGTAATGTTTATGCAATAATGCCTTGTATGCAAGTTCGTTCAAAGTACTATGTTATATACTTCATACCTCATTTAAAAAAGCTCAGTTGCTAATTTTACCTACGTAAGTGGACACTTCTATAATCGTAGTATCTAAAACTTCTTTATACAAATATTCAACAATGAATGACCATCTAGATTCCAAAGCGTAGAAACATGACAGTAGAAAGCTTGAGTTATACAGTAAATCATTTAATTTATTTATGAGTTTGCATACAATCTGTAGAGAAGGTGAATGTATATAGTTCTCTACTATTCGTGCTGATTTTATTTTATTCCTACTAACAACATGCTAGATAAAAAAAAAATAAAATAAAAAATAAAATAAAATAAAATTTATTAGCAACTTCACATATAACATTACAGATAAAAGTTTGAATTTAATTTAAGACATAGCTATATAAAGAGACATTGGATTAAAATCCATGTCTCAAGCACATTATGATTTAAAATAGGTAGTATTGTTAATAATTAATTGTGTAATTTTAATACTAACATAGTTTTTAAGGTAACAAGATACTAACAATTACATGGATATTGCAATTATCTGAAATAAATCAAATAAATAAATAAAGTTCATTTAATTTTTATGTATAGCTACATTCTATTCTGGGATGTTACATTAGTACACTAACTTGCCGACAACGGCTCCACACGCGTGGTCGAAGAAAATTAAAAGCCATTCAAACGTGACGACACATTTTTAATCGACTTCAAAAAAGTTGAAGGTTCTCATTAATATCCAACTATCGGAAATCATAAAATTCAGCGATTCAAATGCCCATCATAATGGATTTTCCTATGAGATCTTTTGCTACGATAAAAAGCCCTATGTCACATCAACAATCCTTCAAAATCATTTTAGGTATAAATCCTTGCGTTGCGTCTTGAAAGAAAAACAAACACACTGCACTTTGCATTTAAAATATTATTTAGGAATTAGGATTAGTAGAACTAAGGATATAAGGGAGTGAATTTAGAGACAAATTGTCATTAATGCATCATAAATGTAAGCTTTTATTGCGAGTGTTTAGCCACGTGTCTATGGCTACGAAACAGCTTACATGGGAATCTCAAGTGTAGTATATCGCAAGTCAGTGGTCCCGGTGATTTGTTCGCCGCTTCCTGTTTATTCATGCAGTTCCTAGACGATTACCTCCTCGCGCTGCTCATGAATATATTTGAATAATTTCCAACTCAGGTGTAAATGATGCAAGTTTTTGCATTTAAACTTTAATAATCGCTTCAATATTCTTTGTCTCAGTTTTATTGTGTCAAAAAGCAGTGTCTTTTGGCGGTTATTTTACAAAATCGCTTATATAATTTTCATATTATGTTGTTAGACATGAATTCAGTTATGTAATGAATCAATTATGCTTCATAGCCCTAAATCCAGCAATGTAAGTGACGTAACCAGTGTGTTTATCGACATTATTAGGTTGGAATTTGCCGTACTGACAAAATGTTCATGTCGGCTATATGACAGTGATGTGAATGACTGATTTCCACTCATCGGCTTTCAGCAAAATTAACTTACAAATCTGAGATAGCAAGCTGCTTTTAATAAGCTAATGTAGTCTGCATATAGCCAGAAATTGAAGACAGCATTCGGTGAATATTAAAGGTACAAGTAGTGAATATTAAGTGTACCGACTGAGAATATACAAGGTTCTTGAACTATTTAGGACACTATATAGGACTAGAATAGGCTTAATTAAGATTTTTACAAAATATAATTTAAAAAGACAACGAATTCAAATAAAACTGGGTTTACTGGGTAAATGTAGTAATTGTCTTGGTTTTACTGAAAACCATTTCTTTTTAAATGCGCATCTAATTTTTCTGTTTTATTTACTATGTTATATAACTGATAGTCCAAATGCCGTGCCACGAATATTTTGTGCAATTTGTACCGTCATTGCGTTTTTGAGACACGTAATTAAGCGGTCAATGAAATGGGTGGCGGTCACTGCGGTCGCTGTCAAACAGTAAACAGGCGTTCTGATGGGTTAATTAGTGTTATGTTTTATATTTAAGAATAAAATCCTTCTTGGAATCGTAATCACGTGTTGTTTATCGAAATTGCTAGAAAAACCTGTTTTCTTTTTCTGCTACGTGAATTAGACAGGATATTATAATTGAAATTATAATTTAAATGTGTGATGAACTTCATCAAGGATAATTTAAAGTCATCCATCACAAACAAACATATTCATTAACATTTACAATATTATTCTTATCCAATAATGCATAAATACAGACGTTGTCTGCGGCTAGACTATAAATTTGCATATCATCATTATTTTTCTAGCTACTCATTTGTTCATATTATGTAATCCATACTAATATTATAAATTCGAAAGTAACTCTGTCTGTCTGTCTGTTACTCAATCACGCCTAAACTACTGAATCAATTTTCATGAAATTTGGTATGGAGATATTTTGATACCCGAGAAAGGACATAGGTTACTTTTTATCCCGGGAAATGACGCAATCCCGGAAATCCCACGGGAACGGGAACTATACGGGTTTTTCTTTGTCTGCGCGGGCGAAGCCGCTGGCGGAAAGCTAGTTATAGTATAAAAAGTTTTATCTCTCATACATTTAAAAAATAGAGAGGTAAAAAACCTTTTGTAATTTTTATTATTTTTCCGACGTTTTATTCTCTACAGCAAACGTAGTCAAGGTCATGACAGCAGATCTTTCATGACATAAGAGAATAAATCACCTTTTAAATCCGCTAAAAAGGATTCAATGCTTATTTCGTAATCGCCAATAGAAAACATTACGTTTAGAAATTTTCCAGGAAAGATTTTCAATAGCAGATTTCAGAACATAAATTGATTGTAAATTCATTGTTTACAGACCATCGCATTATTGATGTGAAGCCTATTATAATGCGATTTAAGCGCTGTTTTATGCGTAAACCGTTCAATGGATATTGGATATACACGTTAGCGATAACTGACAACGAGAAATGAATTTATGCTGTATATGTCCGATCAATGCAACACCGACGTCCATCATATTCACGAATTTTCCTGGCTTAGCATTTATTATAATAATTACATTTTATTCATACAGCTCATATATTGAAAAATTACTAGACTAGGAGGAACGTCAATTTTCTATACTAAATTTCAGAAAACCCCGTCTTTGTTGAATAAAATCGGCGTTCCTTGAAAACTATGCTGACTCACCTCCGAAAGCACAAACGTCATTTGATTTTACACTTAATTTATACTGAACATTAAAGCGCTTTTCAGTTTATTTTTCGTTTACTTTCTTCTTTGAAAAGCGTTGTTTAATGCATATAATTTCATACTGACATAAAGATGTTTTACAGGTTTTGAGAGAGGATATTTGTCGTTGTGTTTCAATGCTGTGTAAACTTATAATGAGCTTTTTGTAGAAACATATTTGAATTAATTAATAATAGATGAAAAAATATTATATATACTCATAAACAGTTCTAACACTAAAACGATGTATAATACCCAATATTTTACAAAACTAAATGTAAATACGAATTATACGCAAGCTGTTCTCAAAACCATCACGTTTCCAAAAAACAATATTTTTCCAGTTTCTCCTCCCTTGAAATTTGGTTTATCTACGGATATCCTTTTAGCTGAACGTAAACAAAAGTTTATAAAAGCTTGGTAACTCGCAAACTACGTTACAAACAATTCTGACTTGTATCTCGAATGCTGGTGCTATCTGTTTAATTAACTTTAAAAATAAACTAAAAGCTGAAATTGTTTCAGCTCAATCATTTCAACGTAATTTCAAGGAAATAGACCGAATATGACATGAATATTCATAGATTATTAAATTAGTTGTATTTCGGGAAAGAGCTTTTAAATTTGTGTTTTGTATTTATTATAATTGTTGAAAAGTTTGACGGTTTCTTTGCGTGAAAATATTAAATAAACAGTCGTTTTATATTTTTCTTATTCCCCCTGTACCTTATATAATATATATACAACAGCTTTTTGACGGCATTGGCGCTAATTATTATTGTTAGTAGATAGTTAGTTTTGTAGCTATTTATATTTGTATGTGAGCTTTTAACGTGAGATTGTATCTTTTGGTATATTCAGACATCAATAATAATAATTAATTAGAGTCAATCAAAAAAATGTTTTCAATCAAATAAAAAATATGTACAAAAAAAGGAAAACACCTTAATATGGACTTTTTTGTGTAGGCACGTCGTGCTACTTGTAAAACTATAATATGTATATAATTCCAAAGAAATCCCTACACGTTTTTACCGGGAACTTCGTGACATTAAAACTTTATAAAGCTCGAACCTATTTAGGCTAAAGTATATACTTAGCCCACAACGGACAACGTGCCGTAGATATTAGATTCTATATAGACTTTCTGGAAAGACGAGCATTACAAAATGGCTTCTATGTCAATCCACACTATTATTACGGCATCTTCTGTATCGATCAGGATCCTTTTCTACTCATTCGACTAATAAATATTCTTCCTATAAATTGTCTTCATATTACCATGTGCTAGATTACAGTACTAAAAATACAGAAGCAAAATTGAATGCATACGCG
The DNA here is from genome assembly GCA_029959065.1 of Colias behrii. Lineage (NCBI taxonomy): Eukaryota > Metazoa > Arthropoda > Insecta > Lepidoptera > Pieridae > Colias > Colias behrii. The sequence goes on from JARWMC010000009.1 coordinate 7,253,348, forward strand.
CTACTAATTACAAAGCTAATTCTTATTATTAACATTACAATGATGGACACTTGAACAGTCGGCTCAGCAATGCGTGAAGCGGTACATGTATAAGTAGATAACTCGTGTAACGGACACGCGACATCCAACCCGACAGGACATGTCACGCCGGGATTTATTGCCGCCATTTAGTTGCACGTCATACGTAACCACTATTCGATAAACGATTTTAATGTAATAATAATAATTCTCCATTTTATACCACGCTATTGTCACGTCGCGTTCGTTGACATCCAATGTAGTAACTTTGATTTTTTTTTATTATTGATAAAGGGATTCGATATTGGACGTAATTATTAATTAACATAGCATATAAAGTACATTTAATAATGTGGCATAAAGAAATCATTTTCCATAAAAATTTATAAGCACACACAATTAAAAAAGCCACCACATACATAACTAAAATGGATGACTTCGTAAAAGGCAGTAAATATTCAATCAGTTTAAAAGTAAACAACGTACTCGATATTGCAAACACTCTGTATCAGGAGCGTAAAAACGCTCTTTTTAATGAAAGCTAAAAACCTCGGTTTGTTGGCTCGTAGCCCCCAAGGGATCAACTCATTTGTACCTATGTGCGACAAATTTACGCGATCCAATATAATTCGGGCACGCACGTCCGAGATTGCGACGTTTTCTAGTTGAAAGCCAATTGCTTTAATTTCGGACGTTAGTTAGCCGTCGGCGATAGAACTCCAATCGGCACAATGCGAACTTCAATAAGAAACAGTTTCTTGTTATTAATTTCAATAGTTTAATATTAAATTTAAACCCTTATCAATAGCGAGTATTGGAACTTTTCACCCCGAAATCCCTGAAGGCACAACTGTTTATCTGATAAGTATTTATTGAAACGGTCGCTTGACCGGCTTTCCAACTAAGTAGTGAATAACGTTTCGAAATAAATTTCGTACCCCAAATATTGATAGAATTTGCAATATTAATCGCACGTCTGGTGTGAAAGTTCCGTTTATTTATGTTGTAAAAGATTATACTATTTAATAATTAATATAATGATTAATTTCAACTATAAAGCAAATACTTACAAATTTTTGTTGTTACTTTAAATTACAGATGAAAATTGTAAGTTTTAATGAAAATTCTCTATTTTCTTTATAACTCTTCGTTATAGACAATATGAAACAAAATATTAATCAATATTTTCAAGCAATAACATTTCCCACAAATCAAAAAAGTTGTAATTAAATTCAATATCATATGAACCTTTTGTCAAAAATCTCTTTAATCATATAAATTCCAGGCTCTATCTCCTGTCTCTACGTTTTCGGGCTTTTTAAAACGCATCCGCACTCGACAGAGAAATAAAACGTAGTATCGAGGTGAAGGTGAGCTTTCAAATAGCTGTCTTTACGCACTATTAACTTGCGTCGGAGTGTGTAATGAGAGAGCGATTTGCCTCAGCGTTTCCGCCGCGAGACGAGACGCGAATTGCTCGGAAGTTGCACCCGCGTAATATAATGTGCAAACGTTTCGCGTGAGCCCTGGTTTATATTCTCTTAAATAAACGTGTTATGTATGTAGGGCAATTTCACATTAAACGTTATTGTAATCTTCCTTGATCTTTTATATTTAATTTTTAATTACCCAGTGGAAGTTGTGAGGCTTCGTCATGAATAGGAAAACTTACTTTGCGTATTTTAAATTTTAAACTCAATAAATTTCATTCTTCGTAGGTTCTGCGGAAATATACTCAGTAGTATACTACGATGAAAGTAATGAATATGATACAGAGTAGCGAAACATGCATCTCGAAAAATATTAATCACCTAAAAATACTTATTCCAACAGCGAAAACAAATTACATATAGTCTAGATAAATCATTATAATTTACTCGTGTACTCGATAAAGAAGAATCTAGTTTGCGACATAAACATTTAATTTCCTCATTTTATTATTCAACAAGGATAACGATACAACAAAAATAATAGTAGCTAACAAAGCATTGTATTAAGGGCCGATTTTTCAATGCTTGGATAAAACTTATCCGTCCAATAAAGTATTACACGATAATATTAAAATGTCACGTAAACTGTCAAATACGGGCAATTAGAATACGTTTTTAAAATGTTAGTTTTATACATTATTCGACGAATAAGTTTTATCCAAGCATTGAAAAATCGGCCCTTAATAAAAGCTTTTAATAGGTACAATCATCCCACCGTTTTGTTATTCGAGGCGATGAGAAATTTTAATTAAAACCCAGGTTACTTTATGACAGTCGTGTAATCTTATATATAAAAATGAATCGCAAAATGTGTTGGTAAGCGCATAACTCGAGAACGGCTGAAACGATTTCGATAATTCTTTTTTTATTATATTCCTTGAAGTACGAGGATGGTTTTTATGTAGAGAAAACGTAAACATGTACCACGGGCGAAGCCGGGGCGGACCGCTAGTTATTAATACAAATTAAAAAATATGGGTAAATTAAACGTCACATTTGTTTCAGGGCTGGCGTAAGTTGGCGTTGGCAAATTCATTTTCGACGCGAGATAAGGAAAGCAATTCTGTTATCGCCACAGGATCAGGCGCTCGTTTTTAACCGAATATGAACAGAATGGCATATCGCGAGCCCCCGAGGCCCCTTGACCCAAGATATTGGGCTAGGGTTAAGCGAATAGCGGTGATCAAAGTAATAGTATGACCAGATATCAAGGGTTAGATCTTAAAAACGGTCACGTGCGTAGCAGAATTATTTTTAACGAAAGACCAAATCAATTTGTGCCTGACGCTGAAGATGGTTTACATTTAAATATGTTGCCTTTTTAAAATAAAAATACTATCAATCAAGGCGAAACTTAAATTATTTCATAGAATATGTATTAAATACTAGTTGTGCACACTGGCTTCGCCTATGTTACACTATCGTCGATTGGTTGTATCAAGTCAGGAACCTTTGAAGACTCATACACAGCACTTTACTGAAGATCTTCATGTCATAATCAAAAGCATAGTTTACAATTCTAAAAAGGGCATACAGACAAAATTGTGTGGGAAGCCCGTATCCTCTTCTTCACCATCATGCAATCAATCCTTACCTTATGCTTTACCAATACTTTTAAGGCATCTCAGCAAATGTTAATGGGCCGTAGTGGTCGTTTATCATTAGGTGAACCACCAACTCAATTGCCAGTTTTACCTACAATAAAAAATCTATAAATGACATCTTTCAAAAACAAAGTATTCTCCCTTAATAAAAACTGTAAATAATAAAAAGCATGCAATGCATATACTGTCCATTTAATTCAGCCCCAGGATATTTCCCAAATAAAATATACAAATAAGGGCTTCTTACAAGTAAAATTATTTAGACAACAAAACATTTCGCTTCCTTTTTGTGGTCGTAATTATATTAACATAGTGGATTACCTGAGAGAAGGGTGAGCTAATCAACTTGCTTTACTACTCAAGTAACCTTTTTACTTGATTTGAAAGTGATATTTCGTCTATACAAATAAGATTTCAAGCAGTCCTGGTAGTATAAAGAAAAATATTCGACTATTACTTTTTCCAAGAAGGCGTTATTACGATAGTAATAAAGACCTACAATAAATAAATATTTAACTTCGAAAAATTTAGATTGGTAGATGTTGATAACGTTTTATATGAATTTCTATATAATTTATACACCAAATTAAATGTTGAAATTTATAAACCTAAGAGAAATATTAAATTTTTGTACAAGATAAATTAACTCACGCCCCAGTTACGAATTTAAAAACAACTTCATCATTAATTCAACAAAAAAATAGTCAATAAACAGTCGAACAATATTGTTTCAGAAGCAAACATTACATATTAATGAACACCACTAAATTCATTGAAACATTACGTTGTACGGAACAGTATCAAGTAACACAGTTAGGCGAGAATTTCGATCACACACAGTAATTAAACGCAAACAAACCATGTCCAGAGGCGATCGAGATAGTTCAGTTTATTTTTGATATCGCATCGTAATTAAAAATCGATTGAATATCGGATATTCACTATTGCTTATTTTGATGACTATTAAATGAGCAACTATTTTTTATTATAAGCTTTTCATTTATGCATTCAGTTCAATTTATAGGATGGAATTGGTTGTGGTTATTCGATACATTATACGAATAAGAATTTCAATAATATCAATGTTTCGTATCGCTATTAATTTATATTTTGTAAAAACAATTTTGTAATTTTCTTCAATGCAGTTTATCGCTTATAATATTATAATGTTTACATAATATACAATTAAAAACACCAACATAGAATATAATATTTACAAACTATTGCTATATTCATATTTTCATATACACATTTAGCTTACACTAAACCGTAAATCTGGATCAAACCCTTTAATCTGGATTCTAATGATATAAATCTAGATTATAGCGAATTTTGCTTACTTTTCCTTCCTTTATAAATACGAGTAAAAGAGATATTTACAATATTTCCGACATTAATTACACGTAGGGTCAATGGTATTACGTTTTACATGAAATATCTATACTAATATTATAAAGCTGAAGAGTTTGTTTGTTTGTTTGTTTGTTTGAACGCGCTAATCTCGGGAACTACTGGTCCGATTTAAAAAATTCTTTCGGTGTTAGAAAGCTCTAATATCGAGGAAGGTTATAGGCTATATATCATCACGCTACGACCAACAGGAGCGGAGCCACGGGGGTGAAACCGCGGGGAGCAGCTAGTAATCTAATAAAAGACGTTTGTCCGCATGTTCTTTTATGAACATGTGGTTAATGAAGATTACTGTACTGTCTGGTAACGCGGAGAATATTAAAACAATAACGTAGACCAAGTGACGTAATTAAATAAGTATTTGGCACCGAATGTGGCTGAAAACATTGCGTCCAATTGTCATCGTCCAGCTTATTACATTTTACTGCGACAATTACAGCCCGCTGTGACGTCACTACCTTTATCGAAATAACCTAATAAGCCTTAATATCAACCCGTGTAATTTGGTTACATATTGTTTTACCTACGTAATTATTGTGTGTTTGTTGCACATACAAATTGAGATATGATATATCTGAGACTATACCCTCAAAGCAAACTTCATAATTATACCTATCTAAATCATGTGGTGTAGTAGATTAGAATATATTTGCAATATGTAGTTTTAAATAATTTTTTACTCGCAATATTCTAACAACTTATTAGTCAAATCATATTATGCTTTATTCTCTCCATATTATTCACTTATTTTAAAACATTGCGTTGACTATATAATATTATAATTGAAAATGGACTTATAGTTTAATATATAAATTCAAAATGTTTGGTTTCTTTGATATAAAGCAGGTAACCAGAATCTCACAAAAATTTCCTGTTACCGAGTTCAACAAATTAAAATGTCCGGCGATTTTATGAAAGTAAACGCGAACCTACCTGATTAATATGGCTCATACAAAGAGTAACAACCTCATGAGTTTTTCTTTTTACACATTAATAATTTTAATACCACATCTAACGTTCTTTTTTGTCCTTCAAAATCTTTTAAGTATTGTTCACGTTTCGTAACGTTTCTTTGCTCGTTATTCCGTAAATACATGTATAATTAAAGGCATTTTGTCATGGAACTGCATTGAAATAAATATCTATTTTTAGTATGACTTTCCATACATTCAAATATTTTATGGTCTAAAGCTTATTGTTATAGAAATCTGGATGCATTTAATACTATATTGGTTACTATACACAACTTCTGAATGAGAATATTGAATAATTAAAATACAAGGTAATTGAATATAGCGCTCAAATTTCAAGCTAATTTCTAACAATGCTAATTGTATCGAAATACAGAAAATTAGAGTAAATCAGGCTGAAGCTCTGATCACTGAATAGTTTTGAATTTCAATGAAACCTATTTCTATTTTTGGTATACACTAGCGGAGTAAAGCAGCATGGTAAGATCGGAATGTGATATTTTAATATACATAAATCTTCTTTTCACAGATCTTTTTAGGTTCATTTTAGATAGATACCTACAATTATTGATACCTATTTTATATAAATTTATCTTAACAACGTCTTAAATGTTAAGGTTAGTTAATTTTATAGGAAAACAAGTAAATATCGTATTTTTTTGGCCAAAGTAAGATCAGTGCTTATATACTATAAAAAAACCAACTTTCGTAGATGTTTTTACCGAATTTTTAGTTATTTCTCCTCGGTTATTGTATTTATTTTATATCTGAATTTATTTCAAGTAAACGTTGTATTTGTATATCTAGTATAATTGTTAAAAAAACTAACATAAATTTCTACCAGTCTATAACTAACTAATGTTTTAAAAATCACTTTTAGTGTTTGCCATTAAAGCTTTCCCTAATGCACTTATAGTACTTAACGCTTCCATATCAGATGAAATTTGACTAGTTCCAGTTTGCCAGACTGTAATAATATCATAAGAGCTAAAGGCTCATTTGGAAAACAGGTTTCCCACGAGAATATTCCAGTATCTAACTGAGTTTGAAAGCTACGTCATGAATTTTGAACTAGATTACAATTTTTGCATTTGCTTTTCCTAGAACAAATATCGATCATATTATGTATGTTTGATTAAATTGACCTATGAAGCAAATTAAAAAAATATGTAATTCTTAGAATCATCAAAATTATTTACAATTGGAATATTTTCTACAAAATATTGTTATTCAAATAATTGAAACGTATAATTTTATAGTCAAAATTTTTAAAACAACATTCACTACTAATAATATTAACAAACATACCTTGTAAAAAAATATGCTTTAAAACAAAAATGAAGCATTAAAATGTTATCTACGCAAACTAATATGTACAAGCTAGATGAATTAGACGAGTCGCTGATAGGGAAACCGCCGTAGGGCCGTCCGCTCGGAGACAAAGGGCGTAGTTTGTTCCACCGAAACACAAAAGAGCTGCGAAAACACAAACATGTTTCTTTACAAATTAAAACGGAGCCCGTATCTTTTTTGTGGAAGTCAAACTAGAAGCTTGTTTTGTAAAAAATCCGCTTTAGGCTGTAGTATTTTTTAGATCATTTTCTCCGTGTACCTGATGTACTTTTGATAAAAGACTTCTGGTTTTTGTAATTTTATTTGCTCTGTTTAATTTTCGTTTGAGACAAAAATGAAGGAAACAATGTCGAAACACAAAATTGTTCTGAGAGTAAATTACATCTTCTTGTTTTTAAATATTTAAAATTATTCCGTATACTTTGTTCCTAATTTATATAAATATCTAAAGAAATCATTATTTAATCTTAAAAATATGATTTTATAAGATCAAGAAATGAAGTCGTATTTATTTGAGAATCATACCTACTTTATCAACAAACTACAAAACAAAATATTTCATCCGATATCCAATTTAATGTCAATCAAATTCGCCAGAAAAACAGTTACAAACTCGTAAATTGTACGAAAGTTTAATTGAAGTGGAAATATTCAATGAATAATAGTTAGAAGTGAATTTAAAGCAAACAGGAGAAAATACTTCGCTTGACCGCATCTTCTCTGTTAAACGCCAGCTGCCGAGACCAGTCTTCACAAACAATCAGAATTCAGAACAAGCTTCCAGTTGCTTCAAACTCATAACAAACTACAAGCAAACACAATGAAGTATACTTTGAGGATGTAATATATTTATATATTACAGGAAGTTTAATTATTTTAAAGCGTGGCTTTTGTTACCTTCCTTCTGTTGTGTTACATAATGAAACCTTTGGAATACGTATCGAAATGTATGTGGCTAAATACAATAGACGTAATTTATGTTCTTGAATAATAAGAGGCAAAGATCTTTTCGTAATAATTGTGTGTAATTTTATCGTCAAATTTCGTGTTATTAAAGAACGCTTTTTAACATAAATTGAATCTCATGTAATATTCAGTATTCATGTATTATGATTTTATATTAAGATAGAGAGGAGAGAGAGAGAGAATAAAAATGTAACCAACATTAATTTTGTGCAATTTTTGTCTTCTCTAATTTTGTTGAATTAAAGAATCCGGAGCAACTGATTTTGTTTTTATTATTTACTACGTTCTTCATTTAATACATGTTTACGTTCGTCACAAAAACAACGCAATATTAACTCTGCTAAATGGAATATAAATTATAAAGCTCAACATTTAATTCTAGGAAATGTTCGTGCACACGTGTATTTACACAAGTATTAATTCAAACAATCAAATATAGTGCAAATGTCTCATTTGTAAATAAAACATTAATGTTCAATTCTTAAATACATTCATACTCTTTAAGGGTTGAAGTATTTACTTCAAAGTGTTCTATACGTAACGTTCACGTCAGTTAAATCAAAGTTTAAGCCAAGTTAGTTTAGTATCTGGGGAATTCAGATCCGTGGTAGCGCATGTGCACCATTTATAAAGTTTAAGTATACCGTACGCGCGAACACAGTCGCGTCTACGGTCTTCGTAGCACTACACGTAGCTCGGTTACGCGGCTGCCGGCTACGAACTTCCAACGCTACGATTTTACCTACAAGTAATAATGACAGAGTGAACTTTTATCAATTATTATCAATAAGTGCGATGTGAACTAATGATGTTGTTGGGAAAACTTTTGTTTTATGTACATTTTGGACTTGTCTTCCATGTTGTGATTTGTTTTAAGGATACAGTTGGTAAGACATGGTTAAAAATAATTGTTTTTATTACCATATAAGGTTCTCTTTTTTATCAAATTAGAAAATAGAAAATAGTGCAACTATAATACTAGAATAAAGTAAATAAAATTATTATGAAAGCGGATTAAAATATAAATACACATAAAAGACAAACCCTGATATACTGAGACACAAAAAAGTAAAATAAAGTATCTACTGATTGATTCTGAATATAAGTAGAAAAAATTAAAGTTTTAGCCGTAGGGTGTGGAACAAACTACTTTTGATATGTGGCCGAAGTTTGTCGTTTACCTTGGTTAAAGTGATATAAAACAGAAGAAACTCTTGAACACTAAGTTTCAAGCACGTATTTTTGCATGACTTTTGATACATTGCCCACTTGAGATAAAATGTGTTATGGAAAGAACATTGGATAGTTTGATAGTAAACGGCGCTTTTATGGATTATTACAATTATTCTAGTAAACTAAGCTTTAATAATTGTATACTATTAATGATTGTTTGCTTTCTGTAACCCATTTTATCTATTTATATTAAAAATGGCATGTAATATTTAATAGTCAAATAAATAAATATTAGGCAATTCAACATTTTAATATTAATTGTACCTACAGGGCAATTCAACAAATTAATTTAAGTTTAGATTCATGTTTATAATAAAGTCAAAATTAATTCCAAAACAGAGAATGGTCAGTAATAATAATACCTTTTGATTATATTCCGAGTAGTCCTAATGAATCGTTTGCCGTTTCGTTTCGCGGGTCATTCTATTTCCGCAAAATTGAAATAGCTATAATAAAATTTGAAAAACATTTTGTAAATTTTTATAACCCAACTAATGTTTAACTACATTCATAAATAAGTAAGAAGAGATAACTTTATTACCCGCAAACTGCCTCTTTCACTACTAATGAATTCTTTATTGCATATAAAACAAAATAAGTGCCAATATATCTTCAAAAATAATATATAATGTGCATGTGACGAGCGTAATTTAGTTGTAAAATGTTTATAAATATAGGTATTAGGCACATGTTTAAAGGCCAATAATAGTATAATTATATCAAAACCACGGTTAATTTTATCTCGAATAATTGACAGTTAAATTCTAGATACCAGAGAGAGCAAGAAATTCGTAAAATCTTAAATAACCCTAAAAGCTTTTAGACAGATTTCTTGATTAAGACTCGGCATATTCGCATGTATCTATTCCGGGTGAAGGTAATTCAAATGAATTTTATTAAGATCACGTACATGCCTTTTGCCCTTTGAATACAATGTTTACTTGAGGGTTGTTTTTATCATTTCTTCTAAAGAAAACATGATAAAAACAAAGGGAAACAAAATAACAAGCTCCACAAAACTTAATAATTGTTTTAATCCACTTATATTTTATGTAATAGTAACACAGTACGAATCTCATAATTGTGTATAATATTATAATTTCAAAACATAATAACTGTATGAATTTAAGGCTTATATCGGTACAAATTAATGAAAGGACCCATAATTATTGTTACTAGTGGTTACTTATACAACAATGGCATCTGTATTTACTCACAATCAAAAATATTGTTTTTGTTACCCATTAAACAGGAATAACGATCGGAAATGCTTCATATATCTTAATTTGAATCCAAAAACTTCCTTAAAGTACCGCTTTCGCCGACTTTATCCATGTAATAGATAAAAGAAGCACTAAATAGTACAAACTTAAGTTATCAAGCCGACTGCAGCAACCGTAATTTCACGGTACGACGTACGTCACGTTGCACGGTACGCTAACAGTAAATGTATTTAAGGCAAACTCATTTGCGCAAAGCGTTCTGCTCCTAATCCATACATGCTTTGTATTACAAACAAATGTATGCGCGATAATTCAAGACTGATTACATCGCTCAAGGAAGATAACTTAAAAAGCAAATCTTGTAAGCGAATGTATATTCATACCTATTTACTCGCACGCTTGACGCGTTTAAATAAATGAGGACACATTTTTGCTTTATATTTTTGAAGTGAAACTTCTTTATCGGGGTTGGACAAAAATTTAGTGTAACATTTTTGCGTTACGCCGTACGCGTGACATTTTTGCGTTACGCCGTACGCGTGACATTTTTGCGTTACGCCATACTCGTGACATTTTTAAGGTCATAAAGAAGTTTCACTTCTTACGTGTGTACTCTAGTACACGCATACATTTTTTGTTGTCTTTGTTGATCGTGCCGGCTGTTCAAAAGGTTATGATATCATATTTTAGGAACGTTACATTTAGATATAAAAACTAATATAGTTCTGTATATATGTTTTTGGAATATGGCATTTTATTAGTGTAATATATCAATTTGTTAGTGCTCTGTGAAAATAACCTTTATTGTGTTCGTCCTTTTAGAGAAACCGAAAACATTTATATACTAAAAAAACTCGTTAAATAGACAACTTTTTGAGTTACTTATTTACTGTTTTAGTAGGCGATCCAATCAAGCCAAAGTACCGGCATTTAATCATCTAAAATCTGCTTTAACAAAGGAATAGTATAGAAGCTTCTTGAGGGCTTTTATCTAACGACGATCTTAACGGAGAATCAATCATAACAGACATACGAAACCTGCAAAAGTGATTGTTGTTTCACATAAGCCCAAGATCTAAGCCGGCTTAGTGGCGTCAAGCCCTCGATGTCTCTCTCACTTACCCGGCCAATTTAGAAGATCCTCTAACTAAAAACATACTCTCTATTAATCAGGTTAAGCTGATTGGTTCCTTGAGTGAAGAATAGTTTCATCTAGTTTGTGAACGCAGTCGAAAAACTTCGGAAACCCATTTGTCTTGCTATCTGTAATGAAATATTCACGGACTACAATATACATTGAAGTTTAAGTAATACAAATATGAATTTCTAATAACCATTAAATATTAGTTAAACTTTAACGTTAGTGCAATCATATGCAAATCTTACATGATCAGATACATTGTCCCTAAAACTTTTATTAGTGGTTTGAGGGCAAATTCATTAAGTTGTTAATAAAAATAACTAAACAATTTTGAAAGTAATGCAATTAGAAGTAAATATAATCAAACAGACCCAAGCACACAATATTAAAGCAGACATTATTACGCAGCATAACAGAACAAGTCTTAGAACTACAAAACTGATTTACGTAAGCAACAATTGTTGAATACATTGAACAATTTTCATTACAATAACCTTCCGGGGAGAGTCATGTTGTGGCCAGCTGCCGACAAACTTCGCTTGCTAGGTCCGCTACTACAGTAGAACACTCTCATAGGAATGCGAATAATAGTCTTATATTAAGTTAAACGATTGCTCTACATACTGCACCTAAATTAAAAGGTAATGTAATTCAAATATAACTAAACTTGTACACATAGGCATACGATAAATTTTTGTGTATTTTTAGTATAGAGCTTGCAATTAACATCTAAGTTAACGTCCATTACGACAGACTAGTAATAGAATAGAGCTAATGACATGGGTATAGAAAATGAACAATAACTATATTTCTATTCAGGCAGCTATTGACTGCCGTAGCCAAAATTCATCTACCTATAAGAAACTAACAAAACGCTTGTAACGTCGTGTCGATATATTTTAGCCATATAAATGTAGTATGATAGTATGCACTCTTACTGAATAAAGTTTATTTTAAAGTTCATACATTTTGCAAGAGACAAAGATCACCGGATATTTTATTTATCTATATAACTCTACTCACTCTCAACTGCTCTATTGTCGTACCAAATTTGTACTAGGTATATAAAATAGAAGTTTTTTTTATTCAGATTAATAAATAAATTATAGATATTAATTATACTGAAGGCATTAAAATCAAACGACAGCACTATTGATATTCATCAACAAATACCTTTCTATTTTTCAGTTAAATAAATATTTTTTATCCTTAAACTCATAACATCCATATAAAAATAATGTTTCGAAATTTTATCTTAAATAGAATTAGCGTATGTTAATTTTCCGCAAGCCTCGGGTTACAACAAATAAGTGTCGTCTGTTTCAACAGTCTTTATTACCTCATAAAGCCACTCAGGAAAACTTATACACACTAATTAGCGTTCGTTAGCTGCATCAAACATACATATTTTGGTATTTCCACATTAAATATGAGATAATCCTTTTCATTTCTGTTTCAATTTATAGTTTAGGATTCATAGTATCTTGTTTGTATAAAATTGTTAATGTTTGTTTAAACTATAACTGGTTTAATATACTGTATAGTTTAATTAATTATTATTAAATGTTACAGTTAAATAGACTACGTAAGTATAAATAACACATTAGAACGGAGCTTATGATATTATGTGTCCGTTATTACAGCATCGCGCTTATAATTGGGCAATAACTGTTTTAAGGCGTCTCCATCCTATCACGTCCGGGCAACTTCGCACGAGCCATGAAATTAAGAACAACTGAACTTCATTTATCTCGGCTTGTTACTTCTCGGACGATAAGGTTTGGAAACACGGCTGGAAACTTCCCAAAACTTACAAGCAACTTGGTCAAAAGTTGTCGAATCACGCCGATCGTTCACAAATTTGTTAGATACTCGCGCTGTGTTTTAAAATAATCTATGCGTCAATTCTTATCTGAAAAGTTAGATGATTTGTTGCCGAGACTTTCCACATTTCATTGAAATAACGAAGTTACGTCAAACAAAATTGTTCCTACGGTGAAATATTTTTTGTCGTTCTAATAAACAATATGTTCACATTTCTACGAATCGATGATAGTTATTATTTATTTTTATGAGTCCTTATTATTATTGTGTTTTTATCAACAAAAGAACAATCATTTTATGTCACTGTTGTATAATTTTATCATTTACATCAAGGAATTGTCTTAGTACAAAGCAATGCTGAGCTTACACCTACGTTCTATCTTCTCTAGTAGTGAGCGGATTGTAATTTATCTTTAGCTAATGGATTGCTATTGGTCGCCTACACAAGGTCTATTTTAAAGTGGAATAAACTTCTTACATTAAGATGGTTGCGTGACGCCTGAGGTTAGTAAATTTGGCACGGTAGAGCGGCATAGCGAAGCCGTGGTTTGATACTCAAATATACCTATTACCATCAACCTCATAGCGACATGGCTTGAAAGCATTGTCTTGTTCGTAAAATGAAAATATTTATTGACAAACATTGTTGCAGAGTCACGATACATTGCACTGATTAAATACTGATCGTAAATTGATATTAGACAATGCTAACAAATGCGTAGTTCTTAGAAATTCTTAGATTAGAAATCGTATAATTTGTTCCACTATTGTACCGTTGATATAACATTTATTTAACCCGACAATACAATATATCGCAGTGCTTGCTGTGGTTCTGCTGTTTGCGGTCTTTAAGGTTCATATTTAAACTAAAACCGCTGACATTGATGTAGAGCAATTTACGTAGAAAATCCAGGTTGAAATGGTAGAAAATGTATTTAAAAATAGTTTCAGTACAAATATTTCAATGCACAATTTACGAGCCTACTCTGTAAAGCATTCTTTGGATATCAATAATCGTGTTCTCGTTTCTTTCAATGCATTCGACCAATTTTGATCTTACACGAAAAAAGGTCCTGGAAAATCTTCGAATACATTATTTTAGCATGACTGTTTGACTATGACCTGAAACATACACAATATTATAAACCAACAGATCTGAGCATTACATCCTCGTTGAAACAAAACAACTATACCCAAGTTTTAAGAATATCCCCACGATAGTAGGGGAGCAAATTTAATAAACAAGTATACAGAAGTCCTAATTAAATTCTTTGGTTCTTTAAATAAATGCGCTAGTTTCGACGTAAAGTTCTTTTTAATTAATAATAAATTTAATTTAATTGCGTATTAATAAAGGCCATTTTTGGAAACCATAGACAATGATTAAATGCAAAACATTTCGTGTGAAAAAACGAGTAAAAAAACATAAAACAAAAGTCCCGTGCGTCGTCCCGTGTTATGAAATAGCCGACTTGCTATTGCAATATACGTCGTTTTCATGAAATGACTGAAGCATAGTTTCCGTCTATATTATTTAATATATTTGGTGCGTATTTCATACTACAGAATTTTGGCAATAAAATTAAAAAAAACTATATAGTAACGAATCAGAATAAACAAAGGATAAGTATGTAAGCAATCAGAAATCAATAGCCTTAAAATACACCCACTATTTTGGTTTTAGAGAATAAGAGATGAGAATGATTCTAAGAAGAGAACCGAACCTTCTTTAAAACAATAAATCTTTGCGTTCGACTGGTCATAAATATCAAAGTCAAAAAGGGATTACTGTGCCTGGCAATTATTTAATAACAATTTTTCCTTAGGCCAAAAGAAGTTGCCATTTTTTCACGCAATACTACGCCATTCCACTCGATCTTAGATCACGTTTTATTTCGCTCCAATATTTTCAAATTGCCGGATGCAACGGCACTTCGCTGAGAGCATGTTCAGTTTTGGTAGTTTAGTTGGAGTTTGTAATTCTAAGTTACTAAGAAACCATGAACATAGGGCAGTTTTAGCATGACGCAGACCATTAGTGGAACGACGAATTTTATAGGGCGAATATTCCCCCTGTCGCTTGCCCCTACAAACAATATCACTCACAAGGGAAGCCGAAAATAAAACAAGTACGCTTTAAGGGCCACAACAACAGACACTGTGTACTGTGTAGTCGCTAATCCTACTCAAAATTATTTTTTTGAATTGTGAAAACCGTTAAAATATTTGCAAAAATATAAAATATATAACTCTCTCTTAAGTTCTAATGTAACCAAATTAAAATAATTTTCTACCCTAGCAATTATGAAAGTCGCTTAAGCAAGAAAAATATTACCAATAACATGGGATTTATTTTCTTCCAATTTATTTTATCTGTGGATCGCAATCGCAACTGGTGGATATTTTCCAATCTCCACGCTCATCTTCCTCAAATATCTTTATTCGTTGGACACGAAGTTTATTTTAATGTTATTTTTTAAATCGCAGATTTGATTCTTGGTTATGTATCTTTTATGAAAGTATATTTCAATTTTCAATACCTACATAACCTTCATTTTGAAATAGAAATAGAAATAGAAATAGAAAGTGTTTTATTTGCCACCAATTACAAAAATATAAATCTTAATAATCTAAGTAACACAGAACAGGAAAAAAAATATACATATATAGCAATGGTGGCAAAAAGGACTCCCCGTCAGCAAAGCAGCAACCATTCATTAAAATGTATTGCTGCACTGATTTTCAGAGGAGACCACGTGACTGTACAGATGCAATGATTCAGTACTAAATGATACATATAATTATGTCAGTGTGTTTATGTAGGATAGGTAGAGACAATATAATATAATATGTGCACCTTAATTTTATTTTGCGACCAGTGGGAGAGTGTTAGATATGAATGAATGAATGAATGAATGAATGAATGAATGAAAGCTTTATTGTACACACCAAAATAATGAAATAACATTAAGTAAAATATACATAAATTGCACAATAGGCGACCTTATGGCTACAGAGCCATCTCTTCCAGGTAACCCAACCAAGGAGAACAGTAACAAAGAACGAATACAAGTAGGTGGTGCATACCAAAGCAATATATACAATAATAATATTATAGTAATACCAAGAAAGTAGGAATATAAATAATACATAATTTACAACAATAAAGAAAATAATATATATAATAAAATAATATACAATAAAATAAATAAATACAGATAAGAGAAAGAATATATAAAGTCATCACTTAATTAAGGACATGTGGTAATCAAAAAGCATATGTTTGAAAACATCAATGGATCTAGCTTTGCGTATGGCTATTGGTAATTGATTCCATAGTCTTATAGCTTTGACAGTGAAAGAGGTGTTAAAAAAATTTGTTTTATGTATAGGTACATTAAGGAGGCAAGTATCGTTCGATCTCAAATTCAACCCATGATTATGAGCGTATTCAAAATTATTTTTTAAATAAGGCGGGGTTCTGGGATCGAATAAAATTCCAAACAATAGATGCAGCACATGAGCATCCCGGCGATATCTGATAGGCAGCCATTTCAGCCTGTGACGATAAGCGGAGACGTGGTCAAACTTGCGCAATCCAAAGATAAAACGGATGCACAAGTTCTGAAATCGCTCAAGCTTGTCAAGCTGTATTCCAGTTAGGTCACAGAAACTGACATCAGCGTAGTCGAGGATGGGAAGGAGGAGTGATTGCGCTAACAAAATTTTGGTCGGAATCGGAAGAAAGTTTCGTAATCGCTTAAGGGAGTGGTATGCCGCAAATAACTTTTTACTAACATGTTTCATGTGTTCATGCCAGGAAAGTGTAGAATCTATATGGACACCTAGGTTTTTAACAGACTGACTGAAAGGGATTTTAGTGTCGTCAACGTAAACAGATGGTAAATTATCCCATACAATTTTTGACATAAACTGCGGACTTCCAATAATAATAGTTTGCGTTTTGTGGGGATTAATTTTAAGGCCATACAGCTTGCTCCACCTAACGATAAAATCGAGATCAGTATTAGTTGAGTGAATGGCTGCAGGCAAATCCGACAAAGGAGAATGTGTGTAAATCTGGAGATCATCAGCATACATGTGGTACCGGGATGAAATGTTGCTCGTAATGGAGTTAATGAAAAGTGAGAAAAGAAGAGGAGAGAGGACACCGCCTTGTGGTACACCAGCAGTCAGATAACTCCAAGATGAGATAGACTCGTCTAGCTTTATCCTCTGCCGGCGACCATGCAAAAAGCTACGGAACCACTCTAACACCGACGCAGATATGTTAATAGAACGCAGCACACTCAAAAGCACGTCATAGTCAATACAATTAAATGCATTACTAAAATCTAGTAATGTTAGTATCGTGAGCTGCTTATTATCCATACCTAACCGAATGTCATCAGTTATTTTTACTAAAGCAGTAGCCGTACTATGCCCGGGGCGGAAACCGGATTGTAGAGGATTGAGTATGGAGTTGGAGTTTAGGAAAATACTTAATTGGTGATGGATAAGTCTTTCAAGAACTTTGGAGAGGAAAGGAAGAATGGATATGGGACGGTAATCAGACAGTGAGCTAGCATTCGATTTCTTTGGAAGTGGGATAACATTGGCGTCTTTCCAAACTTCAGGGAATGTGCTGGATGAAATAGAGTGGTTAAGGATGTTGGTGATTGTAGGAAGGATGATGTCAAGGATAGGAACGATCATAGCATGGCTAATATTGTCACAACCGACAGCTTTAGAAGATATGGATAATATGTTCTTCTTAACATCGCATTCGGTGAAAGGTGAGATGTTAAAAGGATTTACAGGAGAATAAGGTAAGGATGAAAGGAAATTAAGGGTAGCCTGTTTATCGACACTGTCAAATAGGACAGGAGGAGTGGAAAAGTGTGCATTTAATATATAGATATTATATAAATAATATTAATATATAGATATTATATAAATATAGATATTATATAGATATTATATAAATAGATACTATATAATTTGATAATGTAATTTTATTAAACGAATGAAATAGTCATGTTTCATTCATCACTCTATTTTAACGAACCAGCTTAAATTCACCACAATTTGTTACCATTTCCTTGACATTTTATTGTCAATTAAAAGGCTTACTTTGTAATTTCGTTTCGTATAAGCTTTACTAATAACTTTGACATTTTTCAAACAATGAAACTTAGGGGAAAGCGCTGATTGATATCTCGCGTACCACAAAATTTTATCACTTTGTAAAGAATATTTAATTTTGCGAAGCTACAAAAATGCTACAAAAACATCAAACAGGAATTGTCATAAAGAAAACATTCAAAATACATAACATTTGTATATGGGTTTAATAAAAGAAAATTCGATATTGACGCGCTCGCTATATTGTATTTGCAGTATTGACTTTGTATAGGGAAAAACGTTCATTATCGACTTACTCAGACAAATAAAACAATATAGCTCCCCGAGGCCCGCTTTGTTGGATATTGCGTCCCGCAAGCAAATTTGCCCAAGGCACAATAAATGCTTAGGACTGTACGTGTGAGAATACAAGCCGACAACGATTATGTTTGTACATTGTACGTACACAAATATATGGGCGTAGATAAAATGAGGCTAGTTATAGCCAAGAGTGACCCCGAGGCTCGCTAGTTGAGGAGCCTTGTTAGTTCACGCGATATACTCGTACGTTCAAATTGTTAGGGATGTACATTAGGGTGGAGTGAAAAATATTTTTTTTCATTTTCGTTTCGGCATACCTGTAAAAAGATGTCATTATTGCTCATAAATACACATGCAAAATTATACTTTGCAGATGATACATTTAGAGGTGCCCCCGACATCATGAACTTTCAGAAATTCAAAAAATTTAGTCGAAAATCATTAAAGTTTAATTTTGACAAATTAACGCTAAATCAGATTCTGTGTTATCTCGTTGGTTGCCAACGGGAAGACACAGAATACATAATATTTCAATATATAAAAAAGTGGCTATCGCTGGCTACCAGTGGCTCTGGTCGGTGGCCCGTTTGCGCCGAATCTTACTGTAGGAAACGTTGATTTTGAACAGTGCCGTTAAGGAAATAACACTAATGTTAGTAATATTTCTTAATTATATTTTACACGTAAATACAATTAAGATCATAATTTAATATTTTTGATGTGAGTTCTATCTATAATTTCGCTTTGTTACAGTAAAGTGTTGGAAGTCAAAATACGACAAACGACATGTTGTCCTGTATTTTGTTTGCCAGAGAAGTACCCAGTGTCTCAATTACCAACTTATACTGATGCTAAGAAACTATTACTTATTTATTAGATATGAATTTAAACCTGATAAAATAACAAAATTCATGATTTATCCGAAAGATAAGCTACGGAAATGTTTGATGTGTGGCGAAAAGCATCGCTTCCCACTATTAGCTTTAATAGAGTACTACAACTTATTCGACACACCATATTCAATGAATATAGACGCTTATTAAAACCTTATCAAGACCGATAAACCAACAAAAAAGAACAAGAAAAGATAACTGAAGTATTTTGTCACTCAGTACCAAAGGTTATTTGATATTTGAAGTTGCAAATGCATTTTTTTTTAATTCTCTTGTACTTGCTCAAAAGATTATACTAACTTAACTATGTGGCAAGAATGTAAGAAAACTGAGCCTCTGACTTCTAATTTATCTGAAGAAACCTTAAAAGACATCGTGAAAAGCGGTTTGACTACGTTTCAGAATATCAAAGATTTTCTATGCCTTGCCCAGGCCGTAAAGCATGTTATCAAATTGGTGACATAAGCTTCAAGTGCAGTTTGCCGAGAAAGTAAACAAAATGATTTTATAATGGCAAGAGCATCAGTATCACGACTGCTTATGCCTAATTTTGAAAAAAAAAACAGCGTTATCTATACTAATATTATAATCTATACTAATATTATAAAGCTGAAGATATTGTTTGTTTGAACGCGCTAATCTCAAGAACTACTGGTCCGATTTAAAAAGTTCGTTCGGTGTTAGATAGCCCATTTATCGAGGAAGGCTATAGGCTGTATATCATTACGCTTAGATTAACAGGAGCGGAGCCACGCGGGTGAAACCGCGAGGCAACCGCAAGCGCAGCTAGTACTAAATAATTACTTATTTCTGATATTTTCATTCCTCTATAATATCATTTTCATTAATGAAATACGTTAAAACAACTAATCAGGCTATTATTTAGTGTATCACAAAGAAGTTTGTTATATAATAGACTCGAAGGCCATAAAAATAGTGTGATTAAAAAATAAATCAAAGTTTGCAAAAAAATCATATTTTTCTAATTTTCAATTGGGTTGGGGCACCTCAAAACATCAAGACAGGTAAACAATATTTTGTATGCTGAATTCACTCATTAAAAGAAACCTTTCTGTCGCTATGCCTTTTGAAAAAAACAAAAAAAAATTTCTTTCATACATTATCACTCCACCCTAATGTACATATAGATGAGTGGAAGATAACGATATTATTAAATATTAAGGTATAGTTCTTTGTTGTATACGATAAAGTGTTAATGAAATATATTATGGCTATACTATAACATCTCTAAAATCAAATCGAATTGTAAATAAATTTTGTCTAATTATAATAACTTAAATCATGTATTTTGTGCAAAATAGGTACATGGTTTAAGTAAATATATATTACTTCAATTTTAAATAATGAATTCCTCGATTTTTTAACATTTAAAAAAACCATTTCATCGTCAGTAATTTCTCAAAACGAAATGCATTTTATCAAATCAGTTAACCCATATCTTCATTAGCTCAGAATTTACCTTTCTTTGCAGTTAAAGAACTTTGCGAGAACAATAGAATTATATTGAAAGCAACAGAAAGTTTCTTCACTTTTTCCTTTCAAGTATAATTAAGCGTCTTACTTCAAAGTAGAAGGCTTTAATATAATTACTTACTTTTATATTTATTTCACGTAGAAAAAATATCGATTGTTATTTTTTTATTAATTAATTATGGTCTCCTAAGTTTGACTTAAAAAGTTTTATAAAAACTGCTCTAAGAAAGTATTTGGTTCTTTTTTTTCGCAGAATTTCATGAAGTAAATTACTCTAACGCTATTTAAATTATTTGTATATATTTTTTTTTATTTTCAGACTGATATAATGAACTCTACATTTATTATCTTATAGACTGTTTTAGATTAATTTACAGGATATTTTTTGATTAGGAAAACGCACATAGGTACCCTTACATGTATTTAAATTAAATACTATTGTGTTAGTTGCAAAAATTAAATTCATAATACAAGGGGATTATGAGTGTTCACATTTAAACAAGACTAGCTGCTAAATCGCTAGAGCTCAATTGTAAAATTCAAATTTCTATTTACTTTCATTTGAGAATTGGATAACTGTCCAAAATAACGCCAGTCTGGGAAATAGGACAATAGTCAAAACGTATTCTTATTGCCCGTATTTGACAGTTTACGTGACATTTTAATATTATTGTGTTATATACAAGAAGCTTATATCTAATACACTGGAGATTTCAGTATGAACGTGAACTTGTAACAAGAAAATATGACGTTGAATGACGCCTGTATGTTTTTTTTCCCTTTCGCACCTAACTTGGCAAGTTGGTGTGAAAGGGATAAAAAACATACAGGCGTCATTCAAGGTCATATTTTCTTGTTACAAGTTAATGGTCTTAGTGCAATCTCCAGTGTATTAGATATAAGCTTCTTGTTTATATACTTTATTGGACGGATAAGTTTTATCCAAGCATTGAAAAATCGCCCCTTAATAAACTAATAATAAATATTTTGTTCTTTATAAAACCTCTTCACAAATTTCATAGAAACATTCCATTTACCTCTATTAAAAATAATAGAAAAGAAACTGAGTGCAATGTGTGTAATTCTCAGAATGACGTGTAGCCTCAAGAGTACGTGTTCAGAATAACATAGGAACTGGAAATCTGTTACAAAATGTAGTTACAAGTGTAATCTCTTTAACTAAATGCGATAAATTTGTGCATTGTTTAATGATAATAAGAAATACGGAAACATATCAAACATACAGTTTATAGTGACGTAAATATTTTAACATGCACAATCGAAATCAAAGGAATTGTTAATATCTTTGTTGCCAAAGTCAATACGAATTATTATTTCATAATAAAGAAACATGAATAAGGTCGTCCGAACGAAATTAATTAACACGGAATATTGACATTATCCTGTAACGATTTTTGCAATACTAAAGATGTACCTAATGTTAATATTTTTCAACGTTGTTATTTCATACAGATTTATCCAATTGAACTGTAGACAGATTTGTATATTTTGAAGATTGAAACGAATACTTTTATTTCTAAATAATTGTTATAACGATCATAATATAAACGTTATCAGCGTCGACTTTTAAGATTGGCATTTATTAAAAAAAACACACACATTTTTTAATATATATATTATCAGAAATATAAGGTTGAATATAGCTTAAAATTTTTACAAAGCTTTACTAAACAAAGGAACACTCAGGATTTATTTGGATTGCACGGAAAATTAATCCTTTATTGTTGTATTTTAATGTATATAATTTGTATATAATGTATATAGGTACATTTTCATAGTCAAGCGATTCTAGAACTATTAAGTATTAGTAATGAGTAATTATGAAGTATTAGCAACACAAAAATCTTGGGCAGGACGAGAAATCTTGCGTGAGATGGACTCATAAAGAGTTTAGCAATTTAAACACAACCTATGCTCGAACTCGTACTCTGTTCCATATTCACTGAACCACACTCCACATTATACAACTAATAAAGATATTTTCAATTGATTTAAGTTTGAAATGAAACGAAAACATTTCTTTAACTTATAATTAGCAAACAAGCAGTCATCCGACCGTTCTCCGCTATATCGTTTCAAATTTATAACTGGGCTTGGGTAGGACCCATTTGTTAGACACTGTTTACTTTTATTTCGAGCCTCAGATAATTAAAATCTCCTTCCACTTCACTGTTTTCATAAATTCAAATATCATTCAATGTCGTACAATAAGAGTACTAATTCTATTTTATGATGAGTATAATTTTATTAATAAACTAAAAATATTGTTCTTTTTAATTGATGAAATTATCCCTCTCCTAATTTTCCAGTGGTCTCATTGAAAATAAACTTTTCATCATAGTAAGGATTATTTTAGGATATAATAAATTCAATAAATTTTATTGTAAAAATCTTCCAAAAAGTTTTTCAAAATATGTTTAGTTTACTTGTACCTTGCTGATCTTGTTTCATACGATAAGTTGTATGCCGGGGGCTCTTTACCCATGTTTTACTCATCCCACAATCCCATGGAGAACCCCATCGTATTAAAGAAGGGTATAAATGTATCTCCATTTCACATTATGCACGCCCCTTCTTTTCATATTTATTTACACTTAAATGGATTGCAACTTATATTTCGTCCATAATATTCATAACCGACCATATCTTTAAAAACAATATGTAAATTAAATATTCAACGTAGAAAGTGTTCTATGAGTTGTTTTATAATTCACTATAGTTGACTAGAATCGATTATTATCTATAGAAATATATTGATATTTCTATACATCACGAGATTGACCTGTTTTAGAACCGAAGCTGAAGTTAATGTAAAATAGCACTTACTAGAGAGCGGAATCATGACCTAAACTACCAAGTTTATCTTCTTATAGACATTAGTTATAGATATTAAGTATATATTCTTTTATTAAAAATAAAAAAATATAATAAGATAATAATTCAAATGATAACCTTAATTGAATTCTGAAGTACTATAAAAAACGACCTACATATGACTATTTCATTAAAATGTTTAAATACCATTTATGAGATTAAATTTTCTGTGGCATAATTAAATAAAACTTATTTCCTGACATGTTTGAAGATTGTGAAGAGTTTTCAACTAAAGCTGTGAGAGCTTTGCATGTCATGTTTAGCTTTTCAAGGTCAGTTACGAACACTTACTGAACTTAGAAACATTTTAATTCATTTTATTTTTAATTCATGTTTAATGATGTGAGTTACTATAAAACTTTTATGTTTACTAATTATTAAGGTCAGTACAGTATTCAATAAATAAACGTAACTCGTAACTGTTAAAATTTTCTTTGTATGTCTACAATCGTACAGTCAGATATAAATAAATTCGTTTTATACGTTTACATTGGATCCGGTTTAAAGTAAATTTAGAGAACTAGTTTGAACATTTGGTCTCACAATATTAACCATTATTGATATTGTTATTATACATACCTGATTTTTCCAACAGCAACCTATCATTTATTTTATATCTTACCATTCAACATAAAATGGATATCGATTTTGTAAGACAACATAATGATATGCTTAGGTATGGAAACCGACCATTTAGGTTTTAACATAACACGCCGCTGGGCGAACGCTATCGAATAACATAATATTTGTAGACGCGTTTCAACGGTCTAATTATTAGTTAAGCTTAACTTGGGCTTTGTTAAATACAAGCTTTGCTCGTA
This sequence comes from Colias behrii, assembly GCA_029959065.1. Taxonomy (NCBI): domain Eukaryota; kingdom Metazoa; phylum Arthropoda; class Insecta; order Lepidoptera; family Pieridae; genus Colias; species Colias behrii. The sequence goes on from JARWMC010000009.1 coordinate 7,278,129, forward strand.
CCTTGTTAGTCGTATTAGAGCACTCATCCCCCACAATTCGTACACAAATAGCACAAAGCACTTAGCATACAGCACCAATTATAAAATCCACGAGCATGGGTAACGTCGATGCTTGCTTTAAAATAAATTGAGGCAACAAATTGCAATCTCGCTCAATTAGGCACGCGTGTTGCATGGATATAAAATCAGCAATTTAATCAGTCGTATTAAGTGTATTGTAACTGTAAATAAAATTTATTAATCACACTTATTTGCAGTAAGCTCCAATAATGAAGCGTTATGATTTTGAGACCCAATCAACTGAGTGTTTACTTGGAAAATATCGTTTATTATTGACTTGATATTCATTCAATAGAGAAAGAAATATAAAAAATATAAATATTGTTAACTTTTTTAACATTGGAATCTTTTGACAAATGAATACTATAGTATACAAATATTTTTTGCTCAACCTTATCCTAAATCATCGACGTATTTGAAATCGTTCATGAGTAAAAAGGGTAAAAGGCAAAAAAAATAAATTAATTGGAGATTTGCACAATCAAATCTGTAATCTGCTCTTTGGTGAGGACAATTTAAGCTTATGATCGGCCCCTTGTTTTATTTGTCAACAACTTTTTGTTATTTGTTAATTCCTTTCTGTGTGTACATCTTTATGAACATTAAAGTCTCATCTTTTTAGTATACTGACAGCTACTATATGATTATATTATCTGTGCTAACAGTTACCAGTGGCTAAGTCGGCTTGAAGTTTTACGTACTGCTTAAAAACTAATTATAATAAATTAATAAATTAAATATTTATAAGAAAGAGCTTATATCTTGCCCTATACTATTCTGAGTTTGAGCTTTCTTCTTTTCTAAGTAATTATTAGGTTATTGATATTTTGTGGTAAGTATGTGATCTTAGAAATTATAATAATCTATAAACTCACCCCTATAAATTATGTATGGCCCGATTTACTTTGATAGACAAAGAGAGAGAGAGCGAGACATTTGGAAAACAGCTCGTAGGTGCTATTATAAAAAAGTGATTCTACTTCTAATTAACAAATTCTCAGTCCTGATCCTCGTAGTAAAATCCTTTATACGGGATAAGTAGAAATCGTTTTATGTACGGTGCTAGAAATGGAAAACAAAAAACATGTTAATTAAAATATTTTATTTACTCCACTAGGTATAATTTAACTGGAAGAAGGTTTAAACTTAATCTTCTTGCATACTTTAGGATATTTAGTTAATATGTAAGTATAGTTAATCAACTTATATACACCTCCAGAGTGAGTCTCTACATTATAACAAGCTTTACGAAGATAAAGTGTACTTAGAAGAAAGCTCTTTAGTACTTAAGTGCGTACAAAGTTTAAAAATTGTTACATTATGTGAACCGTGAATATTTCATATTATTTGGTTCATATATGAGTTTGCACGCGTTTACTTGAACCATTCAATTTGCCAACAGTGTAAGTTTGTTAAGCCCAGGTTTATATTACATATTTCTCAACACTGCAATACTAGAACGTTTGGAATCATTTGCATCAAAACTTTAAATTGGCTTTTTAAAACTTCGCGCAATTCGTACTCCAAAGCAAAATAGAATGTAATAACATTAGCAAAATTCTATGAAATTTTGTATGAAAGAATGGTCATTATGTTTATGATTTAATCTGATAAGTACCTATGGTGAAGAAAAGAACAGCAAAAATTCTTTATAGAACATTTTGTTGCAGAAGTACCTCGTTTTGAAGACAGCCTTAACAATTTGACTGTATCATTAGGAAGAGAAGCGGTCTTTACCTGTGTAGTCAATGATCTGGGTTCCTACAGGGTAAGTGGTTTTCTCAATATATTATAATTAACGTTATGAAACGAGTCTTTAATAGAACAACTCTTACCTAATGTTGTATACCTTGGGTAAATAGAAAAGCTTCTGTTTTATTGATGTTAACATTTCAGATGTATGTAAATATCCAGAATTCTAATTGTATATCAAAAATGTATGTATATAATATTTACTTTTATATATATATATTTTGTATATCCTAGAGCTGTAATTAACAAAAACGCTATGTGTTATCAATTTATTTCTTCAATTATTTGAAAAAGTCAAAACGCTTTAATATAAAGTATAATCTTGTTTCTGAATATATTTTTACTTGTGCCAGTAGAGAGCTCACTGCTCATTGAGCATCTAATCATAATCGTTTATCAGGTTCCACCCGAATATTTCCGCAAATATTCAATGAAGTGTTAATATCAGGTGGCGTGGCTACGCGTGGACACGCAGACGATCTTGACAATAGCAACCCACGTGATCACCAAGAACCACCGAATTGCCGTCAACCACAGTGATCGGCGCGTCTGGTTCCTTCACATTCACGACGTACGACAGAGTGACCGTGGCTGGTACATGTGTCAGCTCAACACAGACCCTATGAAGAGCCAAACGGCATATCTAGATGTTGTTGGTGAGTTCAAGGAAAATTTCTAAATGATTACGCCCTTTTAATAACAACACAAGCAACATAACACGATCGACCGCTTTTTAAAACTTTTACGCGTTTTACTAATTAACCTCCTTCATCAACAGACCCCGTTAATTTGAACATTATGTAATCCGAAAGCGGAAAATATAAAATAATATTGCGATGATAAACTCCAATGTACGATTTAATAAAGCACTATTTATACACAACTGTAAATTTTGTTAAGCCGCACTCGATTTTATGTACATTCGTTACTCGCAGTTCATTTCCACACGTTAAAATTATTATTTTTTAATCCCTTGAGACCGTAGTGCTGGCTCTCGATATAACGCCAGACTTATTTCAATTTCCATAGCAAATGAAGAAATCTACTAACAGATTTTCCATATCCGACTAAACGGAAAATTGATTTCAAGTGTTCGTTCCCAACTTGCTACAGTCAGCGGACTTTTATTTTATTCCATGCAAGAAATAACGTTATCAAAAACGAGAAATGATCAAACCTATCTGGAATTATATATATTTATTAATATTATATTTTTATACGCTGTACTGTAATCTATGATCAGGAAAGATAAGCAATCTTCAGAACTTAACACCAATCTAAATAAAAGCAAAAGACATCTTCGGCGAAGTTAAAACATTTTTCTCGTAACGTTAATACTTTTTTCTTTTTTTTATATTTAATAATTATATTCTTTGACATGAGCTTACACAAAACAAAAATATTCCAGAGCTTTTCCTTAATACTCATGATGTCAATGTCTTACGACTTTTGTTAGATTACGTTATGTTTTCATTATGATAAAGTACTGCTCTCTAAGGATTGCCCCGTTATCGACTAGAAATTACAAACAAATTATGTCATTTATCATTTAAGTCTCATCTGTGGTGTCTACCAAAACTACAATCGTTAATTAAAAAAAATTCTGACCACAAGTCATCACATGTGTTGTAAAATTCGTAAACATCGATGATTATAAAACGCTATATTTTCAGTCCCACCAGACATCCTAGACTATCCCACGAGCAGTGACCAGGTGGCAAGAGAAGGTGCCAACGTAACGCTAAGATGTGCAGCCCACGGCGTCCCCACACCCACGGTAGTGTGGCGGAAGGAGGCCGGAGATTTGCTCCCCACAGCAAACTTCAGCGACGCACAAAGTGAGGAACATTTCAATTAAAGAAACGTTGTCTTTATCCGCTGAAAATTTCTATCAAACATTTAATGGAACCAGCAAAATCATTCACGACGTTGTTGAATTTTTCATAAGGTATTTCTCGTTTCTGATTTCGGCAAAAGTAAATAATTTGTAAAGACTGCTTTATTTGTTACGAGGTTAATATTTTGTCTAGATGAGGTTGACTGATAACGATCCATAAAATACCCCATCATTGTTCAATGTCAAATAAAAAAGAGAAATCTGCGTTAGAATGCAGTAAGTAACTTACGAGTTACGTTTACCAAAATGTAAGTGCTCAAGAGTAGGTCAAGCCCTCACAATACTACAGTTTATTACCACAAATAAAAACTGCGATTCCTGATAAAAATAATTTGCGCGATAAAGACGAAGTTTGAGATTTATTTAAGTTCTACGTTTACCGCAGGTACGCACGTCATTATGAAACTCCTGAACACCCCGAGTGAAAGAAATTCATGACTTTTGCTTTCTAATTTCATATCTTAGATCCTGCCTCTAGATAACTGTAGCTATAAAGGTTGCCGCTGTCTGAATGATGTCAGTATAATATTGAGGTCGGCAAAGCCTTCAAAATTAGTGAGCTTACCTTGAAGGTTATATTAAAATGCTTTAATTACAAATTTAACCAACATTGCGTAATATCGTGTCCTAAAATCAATTCAACAAACTGTTGTATTTATATAATTTAAAAAAATCTAATTTTCTATCATAATCTACATAAACTGTTTAAGGTAAAGATTAAAGAAACACAAGTTTATATATATTTGATAAAATTGATAGTCCAAGATAAAGAAGTACTACAGAACGCTATGACAATCGGCAACAAAAGAGCAGATAGAGGAACGAATAAAGCTGTAAAACAGTCCACACAAACGGCTAACGCCGGCTATATTTCGCAGACACTTCGGTGAACGGCGCGGTGCTGCACCTAGTCAAAGTGTCGCGGCTGCATATGGGGGCGTATCTCTGCATAGCCAGCAATGGAGTCCCGCCCTCCGTGAGCAAACGGGTCATGCTTGTCGTGCACTGTGAGTACACCACGCGATAGTTCAACATTTAGCGATAACTTATAGTGATAAATTGTTCGACGATTTTTAAACTGCTATGGTGTTTTAAATCATTTTGAACGTGTATTTTTAAAAGCTTTGTGAATAAATTTAATATACGTTGTTGATGTCAACTTTGTTTGTGTCATATTAAAGTTGTTAGAAAGTGAAATAGTAGTGACTCACAGTGACTAGTTTTCCAGATTTTATTATTTTTTATACAATAGATCTACTACTCAAAAGTAAAGCCTGTGCTGAATTACGTATTTTTCTAAATTCATTGATTGACTTCTTATTATAATTATGTAACTACAAGTTATATTTTACTTGGCAGTTATAAGCTTTTTAGTTTTTACAATGACCTCAACGGTCCAGAAAACAAGTCTGTATTTCAATATAATTGGGAAACCACTAGACTCAAATTTACAAAGATAATTAATGAAATAATAAAAATCAAAAATTGAATTGATTAACAAGTGGAAAACTTGAGTGAAAATTAAGCGAGTCACGAATTAACCACCTTTGTTGCGAAGCCTTTGTTACTCCGATCGTATAATACAATAGACAAGAAATTCAGGTACTATTTTAGTTCTGCGAAAATTCTCAATTACTTACGAACATTTTAAACGTTCTTAGAGCACATAACTGAGTACTGATCACTTGTTATGATTTGTTGCAGTTCCTCCAATAATGACAATACAAAACCAATTAGTGGGAGCCAAGGAAGGCGATACTGTATATTTAGACTGTCATTCTGAAGCCTTCCCGAGGTCAATAAACTATTGGACGATAAACGATCAAATAATATCACAGAGTAAGTTTCATTGTAAAGTGTTAACAACAGGGAAATAGGGCAATCTATTTAGTGCTGTAACTCTCCAACCAAATTATTTAGTATTAATTAAATTATTATGTCAAATATTTTGAACATTTTTGGATTGTATTTTTTGTTATTGAAGTGAAACTTCTATATCGGGGTTGGAAAAAATTTTAGTGCAACATTTTTTCGTTACGCGTGACATTTTTCGTTACGCGCCATTGTTTTCTTGTCCCTACCACGCGTGATTCGACGTATTTCTGTAAGGTTGCATAAAGTAAATTATTTTTTTGAAAAATAAGGTCATAAAGAAGTTTCACTTCTTACATGTGTACACTTGTACACGCACACATTTTTTGAAGTGAAAACTTCTTTAGCGGCGTTGGGTATAAAATCTTAAACTCGCGTCAGGCCACGTGACCTGATCGAAAAAGCGTAAGTCGGATGGATATATCAAACATGCTCAACGTTAATAATCAAGTTTTCACTTCTGCCGGCATTCCCGGAGTGCAACCCGTCTTTTTTTTATTATCACATAATATGAAAATGCTTAAAAAAACTTCTACTCATCCATTAAAAGTAAAGCATTGAACACAAATAAAACAACACAAATAATTTTGCTTGAATTATTTCAGAATAATACAAATCTAAAAGCGATCTTAGCTAACTTTCTTTTGATAAAAATAATCGTGTTTTGGTAATCGAATTATTCGAATTCTAGCTGACAAAAGATTTGAGATTACGGCCGTCGAGAGAGGCTACGAAGTGGATATGAAATTAAAAATAAAGAAAGTTGGCAGAAGTACTTTTGGGACGTACAGCTGTATATCAAAAAACTCCTTAGGAGACACTGATGGAACTATAAAACTTTACTGTAAGTATACCTTTATCTATTTTGACATTTAAGCTCTTTTAATCCATGACAAACTATACAAATTGAATGTTACAATTATATTAAATATTGTACAAAAGGTGACCTTTACATTAATTAAAATATGAATAATGTATCACTATTCAGCTCACAACGAAAATAGCTAGACTAAAACGAAAATTATGATAAATTAGACACCTGAAACTTCGTAATTTTTAAGGTTCTTTTCAACTTTTTTATATGAAAATTACAAGTTCAGAGCAGAAATTAGTTTTATATTTAAAAAATACCTAAAAAAACCCCATCGAGAAAGATGCAAAAATAAATATTAGAATTTGTCCCTTAAAATCATTAGCCATTCAAAACTAAACTTTCATTATGAATCGAATGTATAAATTCAGTTTGAATGAAATATTAAATCAATCTAATGGACAATTCGTGTAACGCGATGCCATTGAATTGCAAACTCGCAAATGAATGGATTCTTCAAGCAGTAACAGACAGACATTTGCTTGAATAGTATTCCTGTAAAGCCCTAGTTACCATGTTCATTTATCCATGAAACACTTCGTTTACATATCTCGCTACGTAATATTTCACTGCATGTTCCTTGTAGATAGGGATATCTAGCCCCTAGTGTAAGCATGTGCTAGGTTCACGGTTTACCGGCCAAAACGTATTTTCTTTAATAAAAATGTGAAATCGTGTCACTTATTATTTATCTTAAACGGTTTTTAACAAACAACATAACTTCTATCTTTTAGCAAGAAGGTCTTAGCTTATTCAGTACATTCAAGTTTGTTAAAAAATTGGATATTTAATTATTTTTTTTTACTTTTTATACCAAAATATTAATTGTTCTCAATAATACGGAGAAATATTGTTGAAAGTTGTAAATATTACCCTCATTGAAATGCGGATCGATTATAATACTCGTATCTATTGCGTGTCAACAATTAATAACATACAGAACCCCCTTCATAAATTGATTTAGCGTTGAATAAATTATAGATACAATTGAATAAAACTTTAGTAATTATGATAAAGGATTATTTATTTAGGATTGTCGACATTAAGATTTTAACAAATTTCTCAAATACATATCACCTATCTTTTAAAGATGTTCATTTTGAAAAAAAAGAGCTAGGTATAAAATGAAATATTTGATTTTATTCAATTACTTGTATTCTTATGAAATATACATATAACCCGAAATTGTCAATAGCTACGAGATATTTTTAGAGTTTATTCCAATAATGTAGGCGTAATTAAACTTTATACAATTTAATTTTTTGTTAACCATTTATTTATATCCCTTATATATATAAACTAAAAATGGATAACTCAGTTATAACTGTCAATATCTCAAAGGCAGATGTGCGTGGGAGACATGGCCAACGTGTATAGTTTTATTGACACACCTAAATCAGATTGTCGCAGTCCGTCCGGTTCATTAATTCGACCGTGCAGTTAATTCTAATTTGCAATCAAATTCAATATACGTGAGATAACAGCTCCCAATTAATATTTACAGCTCTCTCGGGGAAATTTGAAGAGATGCAGTACAATGAAGTAGATTTCGAAGAAACGCCTGACGTGAGCGAACTGGAGGCGCTCAAACGGAGCCGTGGATATAGACATAGATTTCATGTGCTATTATTAATAGTTCTACTTGCCATATCATAATGCTATTTGTATATAAATTATATTGTTACATTAAACTTTTCGATGAAGTGTTTTTATTTTTAGATCCTTTCAAATACAATTTATTTCCATTTATAGCCCGAACACTCTCCATGATCTTCTATTCAAGTGTTCGTTGAGAAATAAAAATGCAAGTATTATACAAAATACGAGAGTCAATTAGGATATAATTGGCCACAATTGTGATTTTATCCAGAATTTCAAGAGTGAAGCGTTCCAGCTACGTATCGGTGAAACTCGCTTTGATCCACTTACGGGCTTTGCGGTAAAGCTGATAAGAAAGCGGTTTCCTACTAACGTTTAGTATGTACATTAACGATCTCGAATTGCTAGGCTATTTTTTCCTTTTGTATTCTTCAAATGCTTTTAGTTTCTCAGCATGTATTGAACTGAATGATTCTGTGAGCATGAATAAAAAATGCGGTACCAACTACACTTATACTGTATTGTATACTCTCTAAGAATTGCATTTCACAACTATCAATCTGGATAAAATAAACGTACCTATATTATATAGACTATGTTTATACAAGAATAACGCATGTTTGTTGGAGATATAGGTAATTATGGTAATATTTGACTAATTCGTTAAAGTAAGCTGGCGTTTTAATGCTTATTACTTCGACGGCATCTACGTTACGGATATGGGGTAACAGAAGGGTAAGATTTTGGTACACAAATTGGTTTAATACGAGCATTACCTTTAACTATGTAATAGACGCCATATATGAGAGGTTTAAATCCGTTAAGGTGTATTTAAATATAATATTAACAAGACTACTAAAAAAATACAATAAAGCATGCAATTTTATAAAGTTTTCTGTTTAGAAATTCAATAGTTTTTATCTGAATGTATAATTTTATTTTTATATACAATTAATTAATAATGACTTGCCATCTATAAAATAAATTCAAAGTAGTAACAAGAAAAAACTTATGTCGATTTCATAAAGTTCAGAGTATAAAAAATACAAACTGTAAAAAGAGCCAGAAAGCTCATTTACGTAGCTTTAATTAATTAATGAGAGATTTCATGTTGTTACCACGCAGAGCTTATTAAATCTTTCTTTTATCTATGTTTTTCATAATAATCTAATAATCTTGCAGTGCAGTTGCGGAAATGTAGAGGAAATTTAAATAATCCAAAATTAAAATAAAGCGGAGAGCATCTAAAGCTGCATTTATAAGTGTTTAAAAACCTCTTATTCCGCAGTGAAACTTTAATGGGCCGCTTTACTTGTGCAAATTACCTTCACGTTTAATTTCTTAACAAACACTTCATCCTCACTTACCTTTGTCTACTTTTATATTTAACTTTTAAAAGTACCTTAAACTTTCAATGGTGCTACTTAATGATGTGTTAAAACGAAAAGTTTTAATGGTATTTTATCATACATAAAGAAAAACTTTTAATTGACGAAAATATTCATTAGTAAATAGGGGTAATTTTTTGGTGCCTCGAAGACGGCTATTATTCATTTTCCTTTGAAATATTTTTATTTATTGTATAAACGAGTGATCTTTCCTAAAAATATCTACGTAGACTCAATTAACCAATATAGAAAATAATGATCGCATTATGAGTTTTAAGGACTAATCCAAACCTTAGAATGTTTATAATAGATTTTAGATATCAATACTTTTAAGTCGAAGCATATTTTAAGAAGATTAATGTGAGTCTACAAATATATTGTTTCAAAGATCCAGAGCCGTGATATATCATGCACGTCGCGTTCTCAGCAATCTATATTTCATGTTTGTCCGGACGAGGCCTAGCACCTGCGCTACCAACTATATTCGCGGATTCGCTTTCAGAATGTAAATTTGTCACACGAGACGTCCAAACGTGGCACGTGACGACTGTTATCTTAGTTATGGCCGATCCTTACGTAGTACTTGCGAAATGGACTCGTCCTGAATAGTAACTTCATCAGAATTCGTGGTGCGACGTAAACGTTGCGTTCGTTATTTCTGTTTGTGCTCAATTAAGTCTCTATTGCGGTGGCCATTTTGTTCAATGTAATTTACTGGACCGTGTTAGTCACGTATTTCACGGTATTCGCCTATTGATAAAGAAATTTGGAACGAAAATAATGGCAGTTCTTGAACTTATTTGGGTCGATTATTTTTATATTACCGAATGAGGAAGAGGGTGCTTTGTATCTGTATATAACTAGGATAACAGCTTATAATTCGAATTATGAAAAAAAGGTAGCTTGATACCAAGAATAGCAATGATAATAACTAAATAGATAAATGAATGAAAATAAACTCCTCAACTACTCTTTAATTCTCCTTGCTGTCTCACCCACCACTTTTGTATTGTTTTATTCAATATTTTTTATCCGCTAGTCATTCAAACAAATCATTGGTTAGCAATTAATAATTCACTCATCAATCCAAAATTATTTGAAACCTAAAATTATCTAATGGCTACAGATTTAGACAATAACTCTATTTTGTAATACAATTAAACATCCCAAAGTGGCTACACAATTGCTACAATTAAAAGATAATTCATATTGTAGTACAAACAATGTTAGAAAGTAAGTATATTAAATTAAATCTTTGTACGAATGCACTCGTGCTCCGGTAATTCGCTTTAAACTTGTACACGGCCACCCCAACCTAATTTCATGAGCCAACCGGTTAATGCACAAGGTTGCTGACGCAAACATGATATTCATTTTTATCTCGCTATATGTAAAGTTATAAATACTTTGCTTATTCAGAGAAGAAATATCGAATTTCCATATGACTTATGAGTTTGGTTACAATTATAAGTAATTATTACTATCAAAGAACTAACTTACCTACTATTAAAAGCCAAACGTTTCTCATTAATCTCATATGTATTATATGCCTATAAACAATGTATACACACCTAATTAGAAAGACGTTATACAATTATAACATAATTATCTTCTGTAGATTCTATTGCCACGGAAGATTTACACAGCGGCGTCACAGTTTACGAATTAACGTTATTGTCCGTAAGCCAGGCGCGAGTTTCATCAATCATTTCCTCTCGGGTGATAATTTGTAAAATGCTTTGTGTTATTAACATCAGCAGCCTCTCAGTGGGTTAGCAAGGGTGACCTCTCACACACTTAGGTATGAAAGTTTGTTCCGTTTTTGTATAAAAATAATGTCGTGTAGGTCAAATCGCTGAATCCGGTGGAGCACGAACAAAATACTGCTTAATATTTCATAACTTCTAAAATGAAATAATATTATGTGCATAGTAAAATGAACAGTTAGTGGATGATGGGAATTGGGATAGGTCCATAACAAACAATTGTGTAAATATTAAAGTAGTCGATAATTTGAATTTATTTGACGAACAAAGATTTAGTTTCAAATGTGCTCACTAATTGTATAGTTTCATACTTACTCGTTTTAAATATAAATCGCCTTTGTAAATAGTATCGAGTAACAAAAGTCAGTTTTCTAAGACGTATTAAACGAAGCTACTTCCAATTAAACGAGCAATTCCATTACACCTATTGTAGCTGACATACAAGCACTCTTGACATATAAGGAAAGCGTTAAAATCTAATGAGATTCTTAAAGATTGTGTAGATTTTCTCAAGCAGCAAAGAAACGACAATCGCTCCCAAAGGGCCTAAGTCTCGACTCCGGATGCCTTACTCGAGCACGACTGAAGCAATTTACTTTAAATCTGACACAGGACTACTTCGTGATCTGAAACTGTAGTGAAATGTAGCGATGTATCACACTTTCGTATCGATTTTCATTGACTATGGTGTGACTTTGTTACATAGAGTCATAACTACACGATTATATTATAATTTACCATTTCATTACATGTTTCTAATGGAAATAAAGTTATGAAAGATATTATTCTCCAAAACATTACAAATGTAAATACTAAATACCTAAGTATATATAGTACAATTTTTCTTTTTCATATTAGAAAAATATTTAAAAGTGAAGCTAAAACAGAAATAATCATATTCTAGAAACGTATTTCTATTTCATTAAGGATCGCCTGGAGGAAGGTAAAAATAGAATACCTTATGGTGAGAGAATACATTTTATAACAATTTGTTCTCTGCTCAATAATAATAAAATATAAAGGAGTACATTCGAACAAGTATAACGCTTGATATTCTTCGTGTATGTAATTAATTTTAAATAAATATTACTTTAATATCTAAATTCTACAAAAAAAAAATATGTTTAAAAAGTTGCAGTGGATAGGAATTAAATTAAAGAGATAATGAAATAATAGAAAAATAACACTTTTTAATATTAATGAAACAGAAATAGATATTTGAAATCATTTTCTCTCTATGAAACTAGGAATGTAAGTATATACTTAATAAAATTTTGTTTTATGCTCTTCCCTCCTGTTACGTTCTTTACACGTAAGTAATAAATCAACTTAACCAAGAATTATTTTTATCACCTGATCCAAGTGTTGAAAGTACAGTTTTAAAACATGTTTCTATAATCGTCCTTAACCCTTAAATTGATTTCGTCCGTTTTAAAGGACATAGTATTTACACACATGCTGGCGCTGTTATAGCAGACCTAAGCTTCGTTAATCGGTATATTGGGAAGGTACTAGCTATGTCGTTCGCGTACATGCAGGTTTTTTTACCAAAGCGAAGTACAGTCGCGAATGGTGACCATTTGAAAATTGCAAAAAACAGATCTCTTGACTCTCCTGATAAAATTGATAATAACTGTAAGTATTTTGGCTATTTTGCTTATAATGTTATATTATTAGTTAGAATACGATTGTAAGTATAGTATTTTGACATAATTTTTACATATTTTACAATATTTGGAATACAAATCTTAGTTTATATACGATGTACCATAAAACGGACGTTGACAACTTGGAGTATATACTAGGGTATTCTTCACATGTCCTATGTAACGGACGTTGCCAATAAGGCCATCCATTTTCAACATCATCATTTTGATATATTTTTCTCTATTTTTAATATGTTTTAGAGGAGCATGACTTGGCAATCAATAAAAAATTCCCTACCTATCTCTGGCGGAAGCTCAAGAGTCTGGCGTTGAGTTGAGATGACGATTTTGAAGGAAATGTAGACCTACGGGAGTGATTTCACTATGATAACAGTGTCAATCATTTACCCCCAGCACCATACCTTCGGAATTATACGACATATTGATTTGAGACACAATGAAGACCCAAAAAGTCAGAACTTTTACCATCAACAAAATATTATTGCTGCAGAATTACAGCCATTACATGCGGTGCGAGATGAATCTTCCCTACTTCTCAGTAGTTCTTCAGCCACAGCATGATGTTACTTACCAGAAATACCACCCAATGTTGAAAAATTAAAATAATAATAACTACCTTACAAATTAAAAAACTGGCAGAAAATGGATATATATGCCAAAGAATCCAAAAAAAAGCGATTTAAATTTCCTGTTTGTTTTGGTACTTCAGGCATGGTATACGACTTCTTTGCATACGATGAAGCAAACACATTTCAATCTGTACAATATAAGGAATGGGAAAAGGACTTTCTTGGTGTATTAGATAAGTTCACAGGCTATGTAATACTATTTATATTCCAATTCTTAGCATATTCTTAGGCTGTGATTTTTGGTAGTGTCGTTTTTTAAAATCCATTATTTTTAACGATATCGTTAAAGTTTTAACCAACATTTTAAGACAGATGTTTGAAAAGCTTATTCTAGATCGTCCATAATTATAATTTGATAATAATTTTGAATTACAGAGTTGAAAATGTGCATTGTATTCATGTACCACGGTTGCAGGAATAATGTGCAATGTCCGTTATATGTGACGGTTCAAACATGTACATATAATTGGCAGTGTCCGTTTTATGTGACATAGTGAAAACAATAGAAAAAATTAAAATTTTTAATTTTTTTTTTCATATTCCTCTTTTCTATCCTAATTCTAACACATCCTCCAAATTTGGACATTATAAACACAAGTTATCTAGGGGTGACAATTTAAGGGTTAATAACAGTCAATCAAAAATTAACTGCCGCTAACAAATGGGTGATTTTTTAATTATTATTATTGATCTGACTGCGATACCATCCGAACTCGTTAAAAGCACGATTTCAATTTAACGAACAACTGGCACGTGTTAAAATAACGGCCAAACCTTCAGTTTTGTTACTGAATGTAACAATTTAAGCAATATTATTAGCCTCTTGCACTTAATGAAATTATTTTGAGCACGCACGATCGTTTAGGTCTGAAACAGAGTCAGGTGACCTACAACGGACACTTATTACTGAAATACCAGGGTAATGAATAAATAAAATGGGAACAATTAACAAGTTACAAAATTAGTTGGAATATACAATAGCGTATTTTGTTATTCTCTATGACTTGTTCTCTTGAACTTAAAGTAATGATCCTATTGTTGCACCTGTTATTCAAATTATTGTTGATTCAAACAAATAGGTACCTTATGGAATGGAGCCTCAACGAATTACCTATCATTATATTATGTACATCGGTATGTTGCTTCCTTTAACTTTTAACAAAACCTCTCACAGTATGTTATTACATACTGAACGATGGTAATTATACACACATGTCGATAATCTTATATATAAAATTCTCGTGTCACAATGTTAGTCTGCATACTCCTCCGAAACGGGTGGACCGATTCTTATGAAATTTTCTGTGCATATCGGGTAAGTCTGAGAATCGGCCAACATCTATTTTTCATATGTACCACGGGCGAAGCCGGGGCGGGCCGCTAGTATAGGTATAAGTCATAATATGTGCTTATGCACTTCAAGCATAAAAAGTAAACTGTGAACATTAAAAAAACCAACAGACTACTTACTTCACCAAACCTTTTAGCACCAGAAGTGTTGTTAGTGTTGCCAGAAAGGTCGTTAAGAAATAATCTTACAAAGCTTTGTGTACACGGTACCATTTTTAGTTCCACCTTACGTTCCCTGTAAAGCACGTCGTGTGTGCAACACCTAAACCATTACCGTAACAATTCACCGAAAGTGGGCTTGCGGGAACATAAACGGATTTGCAAGTGCCGTTTACGAGAACCGAGCCTACATTACATTCCCTCTTGTAATGTTCGCCGTAACTGTTTTACAAAATTAATTAAGAGATAAGATAACTTTAATCGTTATGGCAGATAACGGTAACTATAATTATACATATTGGGAACTAGACCTAATTGAACTGGATAGTCTCAGAACAGAAATAGTGGATATGTATTCATTATACAACACTATTCCGATTAAATATTTAGGCCTGTATTTACCAAATTATAGGCACAGGCGTATAATTACAAATATTTCGCCAGGATATTTTTGGATAACATCTTATAATAATACAATATAACTGCCAATTGAAATGTCTGATATAGAAACGACTTCATTTATTCATGTAATAATTATTTATGATCGTTGAATGTTTATTGATTTATTAATTATTATTCTGATCTGTTGGTCGAAATATTTATGAATTCCGTTTAAATTATAGTTGTCCATAATTCAGCACTTACAAAGTTTCAAACAATAACCATATGCAGTGAGTAAAAAAATATAAGTTACACTAAAGTTTTCCTCGAAGTTTACGTAACTTTCAACTTTCACATTGGCCTCATGAACTAAATTCACTAGCTAGATTATACGTTATTAAAACTTTATATTAAAAACTAACTAAACTAGTTTACATTACCTTTAAGCTATATGTTCTAGGATTTCATACATCCAACTACATTAAAGATTATAAATCACATTTTATAGCGTTGGAGGGTCGCCTATTTGTTGGTTGTTTTAAAGCTGCTAAGCCCCAACAAAGACTTTTCTCAAGTCTGGATTAAATATTTACATATTTATTTATTATCCTTCATCATAAAACCGTATGGATTATTTTAATATTAATCGACGCTTCAAGTCTTACACGCGCGAAAAACTTCAAATGATTCATATGATTTCTATATTCTAAAAATAATATTATTATACGTAGGTAGATATTGATAGTTCGGCAAAATTTTCGACATCTTTAGTATCTTCATTCAAGAAGAAATTGAAGGCCTATATAATCGGTGATGAAACCTGCTCTAATTGGGTCATCAAAATAAATAACATCCTAATAAACCAAACTGAAGTTGTAATGTACCGAAATAGCTATTTACGTTATCACTAGGCATGTTATTAGGCGAACTTCCGTGGCCACATAATTATAGTACATGTGAAAACGAAGTTGAGTTATTAAGGCGCTATATCACCCACATGTGTACACAATAGGCGTAATAAACATAACGAGAAATATAGCTCAGTATATGTACAGCAATTTAGATACAAATCTTATTTACAACTTCCAAGTAAACGTTTAGATTTAAACGTTCTTTCAAAGTTAGATCTGAATAAATGATGGAAATATATCTTGAAAAAAAATATAACCATGTTATAATTTAAATAAAAACGAGTGCTCTGCACGTTATTTAATTTACATCTTCCATTTAAATACCATATCATGATTTTATTTTTCCATCCCGCCCGCCCAAAAATACATATCAATCTTTAAATTTGAATTCGAAGAACGTTCTCTCTCAAATACAGGAAATAGTTTAATAGTATAGTGCATTGCTTGTTGTTTATAAAAAGCTACTGTTTTTTTTTATACAAACATTGGGTTAATTCTTAGCAGCTTTAACAAATAGAAATTTTTCGATAAAGGAGAGCCTATAACTAATTAGCCAGATGTAACTAATTGATAAAATCGCAGAATAAGCTACTTTTCCGCATATTTAATTATTCAAAACGATATCGTTTCCAAAAAGATTTTATCGAAAGAAATGTCTCTAAGAGGATTTACTCAATTAAAGCAAAGAAGGTTAGTCGGACTAAAGAAAAATTTATATTCCTTTTAAATGAGGGTGTTGATAAAAATGTATTTACGACTTCAAAATTAAAATCATTTCACCGTCTTTTTGCGATAAGTTACTTAAGTGTATAATTGCTTTCGTGTGAAGGAACAAATCTTATTACAGAAATTATAATAAATGGACACTTAAAAAATATATCTTTTATCATAAAAAAATATTTATTTTTTTCTTTATTTGGTTCTATTTCTTTGTGCTTAATGAAATTTATTATTTCTACATAAATACCTACTTTTAAAAACCTTCTTTATTTCAAATGCACAGAACAAGTAGAGCCACCGTATCGAAATTTACTGCTCATTTCATTAAATTGCATTCATAAAACAAACATTTCATCGTGATTAATATTCTTGATTCTAGCATAGTTTTAGCACAGGTACGTATATAGGTATAACATAGTATTAGGTATATTATCTGTGCTAATACTATGCTGTTAGTGGTGTGTGTTTAATATCGTGCAATATAGTTATCTTAGCATTTCCGTGCCAGAATTTCCCGCCATCAAGATTTTACACTCTCTTATCCAGCTGTTTCATCTACATTTTCTCTCACCGGAATTTTCTACATACGAAAGAGAGCATTAAAAAGAGCATGTTTAGTGCACTGCAGATGCAATGGCATTCAAAGGACTCCAATGGCTAATAAAATAGGCATCAAGAGAGCTACGTGCTTAAGATAAGACGACTTGTACGTGATAACTTCGTTGTGTGCATTTAACCCGAGCGAAGCGAATTAAAAAGAAAAGAAAATATTACCCCTCAGTCGAGAGTACTCAACTATATCTTACAGTTCACTTTTAGTTTAAATAACTTCAGATTCATTTGTTCAATGTCAGATTGCAAGGTATGCTATTCGATGGTAAACTTTCATATTGTAAGTAACCTTTCTCAGAAATGGAGGAGAAGAAAAAATCAACAGATGCTTTTATAGACCACCACTTCTTCATGCGTTTATTTTAATTCCAGGAATTAAAAAAATATTGATTAAGTAACAAATTTCTAAAGAAATAGAGCAAGGGAAAGATATAATAAGTGCAAGTCTAAAAGCCAACAGCGATTGCACGGGTACTCATTATTGTAAAATGTTGAAGAAATATAAAATAGTTTTCGCATTTCCCTTCCTTTGTTCTTTCGTCTTATAAATACGCTTGGGGAAAGTTATTTTAATTTTCTCCAGTTTAATAATGTGTTTTATCAATTTTATTATAGGGAATCAATTCGTTAATGGAAATAGCCTGTGTATGAATACTAAAAAGTTTTGAACTAATCAAATGTTTGTTTTATATCCGGATATCCGCCCGCATGCGAAGCTGTAAGGTAAATACTCTCTCGACCTACAAAGTTTGCAGCTGTCTATTCATCCGCCAATCCACTATGAGTAGTGCAATGTTTTCAACGCAAATTTTTTTGATGCCCAACTTTTATATTGAGGACTTATATACGTAATTTTCACCGACGAATGAAATGAAAAAATATCCGTTTAATCTTCTCTCAGAAATAATTTGTCATACTTTGATTGTGGAAATCCTTTTAGAAATAATACTTGTATGTGTATCATCCATCAATATCCTCTGAAAATTTCAAACTTCTGTCATTAGTGGTTTAGGATGGGCGTTGGTGTGTCCGTTCGTAAATTGCCTTTTACATTATTATCTAAAACACAATAATAGGTACATAATATAAGTTATTTATAACGATGCTCCAATTATTTACCCTGCCATTGCCTACACCATTATTTTGACTAGGAAGTCTCATATTACCTGTTACTTTATGTCTATATCAATGTTTATGTGTCAGCATATTCAATCAGACGTGGTCCGGCAATAAACTGCACACGTACGTGTCCTATTCGTGACAAACTACTCATGTTCCTCAGCTAACCGAATAGTCTAAGCAAATTTGCATCCTACATCATACATGAAGTTGGGATGATTTTCTCGTGAAAAGCTGGCAAGATTAATGCATACATACTGAAATTAAAGACATCTGAAATGAGATTTTCGGTTGTGAGATGTTACATTTCAAGCATTATGTTTACATGTTATTTTATAAACTTTATCATCACCATTATTTATTCGGATATTTAAAGAAAAACTAATTTAATATGGTGCCTACCATGTGCCTACCGAACAAATAAAAAGGTCGTCATCAGCCATTGGACGTCCACTGTTGGACATAGGCCTCCCCCAAAGACTTCCAGAACGGCCGATCACCAGCGGCCTGCATCCAGCGGCTCCCCGCCACCTTGATCAGGTCGTCTGTCCATCTTGTTTGAGGCCGTCCTACGCTGCGTCGTCCTGTACGTGGTCTCCATTCGAGAACCTTTCTGCCCCAACGGCCATCGGTTCTACGGGCTATGTGCCCAGCCCAGCTCCACTTCAACTTGCTAATCCGGTGGGCTATGTCGGTGACTTGAGTTCTTTTGCGGATCTCCTCATTTCTGATTCGATCACGCAAAGAAACCCCGAGCATAGCCCTTTCCATAGCTCGTTGAGCGACGCGGAGCTTGTGCACAATGCCCGCGGTTAGGGACCACGTCTCAGATCCGTAGGTCAACACTGGCAACACACACTGCTCGAAGGCTTTCGTCTTCAGGCACTGCGGGATCTTGGACGAAAAGATGTTGTATAGTTTCCCGAACGCTGCCCATCCGAGTCGGATTCGACGATTGACCTCTTTCCCGAAATTGGACTTACCTAATTGGACAGTTTGTCCCAGGTAAATATACTCGTCAACAATTTCGAGCACAGAGTTTCCAACTGAAACCGGAGTGGGCACAACATGGACATTCGACATGATTTTCGTCTTGTCCATGTTCATGCTAAGGCCCACTTGTTGTGAAACTCTGTAGAGGTCACCGAGCATTGTATTGAGGTCCTCCAGGGACTCCGCCATGACTACGATATCGTCGGCAAATCGAAGGTGAGTGATGTACTCGCCATTAACATTGATGCCAAATCCTTGCCAGTCCAGGAGCTTGAAGACATCTTCCAAAGCAGCGGTAAAAAGTTTTGGAGATATGACGTCTCCTTGTCTGACGCCGCGCTGCAGAGGAATTGCCTTCGTGCAATGCTCCTGAACCCGGACTGACATAGTGGCGTTATCATACAAGCTTCTCAACACTTCGACATACCGATAGTCAATGCGGCAACGCTGGAGAGACTTCAACACGGCCCAAGTCTCGATCGAATCAAAGGCTTTTTCATAGTCCACAAACGCTAAGCATAATGGCAGATTATACTCCTCCGTCTTCTGTATAATCTGCCGCAGCGTATGAATGTGGTCCATGGTGCTATAGCCTCTTCGGAAACCGGCTTGTTCGGGAGGCTGGAAGTCATCTAGCCTGCGTTCGAGACGATTCGTGATGACTCTCGAGAACAACTTATAAACGTGGCTCAGCAGTGATATTGGCCTGTAGTTCTTCAACTGGGTTTTGTCTCCCTTTTTGAAGAAGAGGACAACCATACTGCTGCTCCACGCTTGTGGCGCTGTGCCCTCGAGTAAGGTGGAAGTGAATAATCTCTGTAGCACTCTGAGGATTGGTCACCGAATCACCGAATTCACCGAACAAATAAAAAGGTACCATATAAAAATATTTTTAACCATACAACAGGTGATACTGATTAACCTATAGGTGTGATAATAGAATAGATAATTACATGCTTGATAATGATTGTTAATTAATAGTTTCATATCATTACTAACCATTTACACATATTTAAAAACTTAAAAAATAGAATGTGTATTTATTATTTTTTTATTACAGCAATTAAACTACGAACGGAAAACGTTCTAGAATACAATTCACTCTATAATTGTTTGAATAAGATTTTACATTGATTAATATTATAGTTTATTGTGATTTGTTTTAGTATATTTTTAATCAAGGCTCATCTAATTTCTAATACAATTCTGAGAATTCAAAATCCCACGAACTTTCATTTATTTTCCTCGTGTACTTATATTAATATCTCCTATTTTGTTATGCATATATAATATACGTTAATATATGAGAATTCGCAAAACTCTTGATTATAAACGAGCATTAAGAAATAAAAACTTTTAATTAACACTGCTATGAAAACTATTCCAGTGAATATAATCACGGATGTAATACCATAACAGTCGGATAAACGATTTGAAAGCCGTCGACGAGATCCAACTCACATTCTATATGAAAATAAATTTCGTTTAAATAATACAACGATAAAAAGTATTTATAATAAACATATTATATTACTTAAATATAGTTCTTTATTTCAGACCTCTAGGTATCCTTTTTTAGTGTTCAGAATAAAATGTTTCCTTTGAGGATTAACCTCGGGAACTATAAGTTACCTGGATTTCAAAAAATGTTAAGAATTCCTGAAAATGTATTTTTATTTATACATATTTACGTTGGTGCGATGTTTCATAATATGACTTTCAAATGAATTTGTTACTTTTCGAGACCACTTACTAAAAGAAACTAGAATTTTTGCATTACTTATGTAATTTGATTTATATCAATTGCATCTTTAATAAAATAAAAATAATACGTTCCAACGTTTACGCTGCATTATATATTTGTATTTAAATTAAAAACAGCTCAGCATAAACATTTTAAGAAAAATACTTCTTTGTGAGAGTATATACCTTGGAATGATATCATATAATTAGCTGCGCACCCCGACTTCAACTGGGCTCAGACGTGGAACAATATTGCAATCTTCTCTCTCTAAATTGGTTCAGTAATTCCAGGAATTACTACTCCTATGTTCTAACAAACACACTTTCACACTTTTCCTCTATAGTATATTATTTTACATATATTATTTCATAATTATTTACCCAACAGAAACTTACATAGCCGCAGATGAATATTTTTTTATTAACTTTAATAATACTCAAGTGTCATAACAATGTAAAATTTATCATCTATAGCCAATATCTTAAACTAAACTACAACCAAAATACCAAAACTTAATCGAAGCAACATAAACGATATAGGTAATAACATTCAAAGCGGAATGAGCCAATCGCCTCGTCCAGTACACAAACACGCCACTAAACATAAATAAAGATAAATGAAAGTTTCATTCTGAAGTCGATTAAGCAGGATCAATGTTTATTCACGCATCTATGTTGCCAATCAAAGAGTGCGATAGTGCCGTCGTAGCAATAAACTGCCCATCACGTCCGTACCTTCGTGACAAAGTATAGTTGCTACTCTATCACACCGATTAACTGCAACGTAGGGTACAGAATAGTGGCATGTGTATTTGTTCCATTTTTTAACTCTCGTGCGAATGAAAATAGAAAACTGGCGCTAGTAGTTTGAATACATTGAAGTAGTTACACTACTTTTCTAGTATATTTTAATATATACTCATAGTATATTTTAATCGTATGATAAAAGATTATTGTAATAAAAATTTGTCAATCAAGGTGGTTGTGTATTTAAGTTTTTATAATGTTCATACAATAGTGTAAACTAAAAAATTATGAACACTATCAGAACCTACCCTAAAGATAATCAAAAATTCAATGCACTATAGAAAAAAATATCAATTCATAAGGATTTCAAAAAGGAACAATGTAATACGTATTTATTTTCATAATATATTAATATCAATAAATAAATAGATATTTCATCACTACATCTGTTGGGTATCTGCATTGTGTAGTCTGTAACACTATTACTGGAACGAGCACGGCACGCTCGCTGCACTCGCTGATCGACGAATTTAGATTTATCACACTCTTCGTGTTTGCTTCACCCCATTACGTGACACAGTGTGAGTGATTGACGTTCACTCATATATTGTCTTGACGAAGTAGTATTTTTTTACCAGTGCTTTTTCTTGTAATTAAATATTTTGAATTGGAGACCAACCGCATCATAATTATTAAATTCTTAGAGAGACACAAGACCAACAGTTTTATGACTTCTCGTAGCTTATTTCGTAGCACTTCACTCCAAGCTACTATGATTATTTAGAAAAATAAGTTAAAATGTATCGAAAAAAATGTTAACAATATTTTATATTTATGTCTACTTTTTCAGAATTCCATGATTAAGAATAGTCTCATATTGTATTATATCACTCCAGTCCAGCGTAAACATTGCACTTGAAGGAGCTTACAGGATATTTAAAAATAAACACGATCTTCTTAACAAAAATCAACATGATATTTTATAATATAAAATCTTTATAAAATCAACATTTATCATCCGATTAAAGTAAATACTGACCAATACCTTTTAACCCTTCCTAAAACAACGACAATTTGCTCAATTAAAATAATAAATGGAAACATTTGTAACAAAAATATTTTTAACGATTTTGTTATTCTGGCGTAATACTACTAGCCTAAAAGTAACAACGTACAATACTCCGCATTGGTACTGTTAGTAAATGAGGAAATTTGTTTTTGTTGTATGAACTAACAATATTATATATTGCAATTTCCATGCGCTGTAGCTAATTTTGTACATGCATAGGAGTTAGGCGTTCGGGCTTATGATGAGCAACAGTAAGCTCATAGGGGTAGTATTTCAGATGCGTTTTCATTCTCAAAAGGGATTGTCGACGAGCGTTTAGAAAGTAATAGAATAAGAAGACCAGAAGGGAGGTGTGAATCTCCGGTTACCCTCAATCACCATAGGGAACGTGACAGACTTCATTATTCTTCCACTGTAATAACTCTTTTAGGGTATGTCATCCATATCAATATTTATGCTTTTATGTTACATCGTAATCCACGTATACACGAATATATTCTACTTTATTCGCGTCTGGAATCTAAAAAGAATTTCATCAAATATTGCTATTTTCTAGAATTTATTAACGCAAATTTCATATAGACGTCCAAAGTCAAACAGTCAAGTTATATTATTCATAGCCATAGTTAAAGAACAGATTTTGTTTTTCTTTTTGTTATAAGAATATTCTGAAAGAAAAATTCATTTTTCATAGCCATTTTTAGGTACCTACTCACGTCTTAATAAAGTTATATTGATGGTATGTGAACGCTGCGTGCATCGTGCATTCGCGCGTTTAATCGGCGACTATACACTCGGTGTAATCAAGTGGTGGACAAACGCAGCAACAGCACGTGGCGATAAAACGCGCCGTTCTAGGTCAAGAATTGAACTTTATAAAGGTGAAACAAACAGACAGATGAATCTCACAAATCCATTCAACATCGCTAAATGCATGCTGTATGCCCTACGGCCTACCGCAGAGGAGCTGGTATTAGAGTATTAATAGTTGTTAAATAATTATAGATAAAAAACGAATATCCACTAACTTGTACAAATAATACTTCAATAAAATAATCCACAAAAAACATTTCGTTGTTTGTTTTCTAAAATAATCATCAAATTAAAAGTACAACGTAAGGATCATAAATACAGAAAAGTACGCGATGGAAGCTGATCCACAAGGACTTGTTGACCCTTACATTGACGTTTCCGCCATAAAATATCAATAAAGTTTTATTTTACTAGGCAGCGATACGATTCTGAATGTCTACATCACAAGGATATGAGGGTAAGATGCGATAAAGGCTTTATTTTTACGACATATAAAATGCCTATACTTAATCGATCTTCATTGCTGTTGTCGTGGTTTATTTTTAGGTATTCTATTAAATATTTTAACAGATTAAATCAAGTACATAGTCACAAATTTTCTTGTAACTAAACGCTTAGAATATCAATTATCTACTGTTTCAACCAATATAAAAATATACATCATATAATAAAGCGCAATTAATATAACAAGTCGCTGGTTATTAACATATCTAAAATTACACATAAATTATCACTTCATTTACACAAATTAATCATAAATGCGATATTTATTAATTACGGCAATTTAGAGGCGCGGTGTTACGTACAAAATTTATCGCTCGCGATTTACATTTATAACTATGAAATAGCACTTAACATAGTTGCATAAGTATAAAATTAAGTGAGCGTGTAATTTGAATAAGACGTGTAGCAGGAGTAATGGTAACGGTGGTCAGGAAACGGAAAAACAGTACGGCGCAGTATTTACGGCTTGCACGTCCGCTCAGTGGGCTTCATTAACACACGCGGTGGGCGAAATGCCTTCACAATTTGCATACTCAAACTGCACTCATAAAACAGGCTTTATATAAAAGATCTTGAACTTTCGATCCTTCTTTCCGTATACAATTTGAACCATACCATTCTTTATACAGCCTGAATATATGTTCCTATAAGATCTCGAACTTTCGATGGTTCTTACCGTTTACAAGTTGAACTGTGTTCAGTGTTATGGTTCTCATATTCCTTTAGTTTACTAACATTAACTCGTAGCTTTGTAGGTAGGTACTGTGTTGTAAAACTTGGTCCGCAAACTACTCAATCACGCAAAAACTGCTGAATTGATTTAGAAGAGAGTTGAAAAATAATGTTTACATTATTTTATCTTACGATTCGTCAATATTCGTCAATGAAAATAGTTTATATAAAATCCATTTAACATAAACAGTAATAAAATTACTAATAATACCTATACCTAGTACTATTAATATATTTTGATATAAAATAATTGTAACGAATATAATATTATGTTAATAATTATTATATCCAAATATTTATGCGCTTACAGGAGTCCGTTGGACAAATTTCAGGAACCCGTTCCACAAATTTCAATATTATTTAAATGCCCTTTAATTGGCTTAGACTGGAAATTTTTATTATTTGATTATTGTTCAAGAAATTTATCTAATTCCAGAAACAATTATCATTTACATTATCATTTATATTCATTATTTGCTTTTCGTAATCATATACATACATTTTAATATTGAATGCGAGGCTCTACTTTGCGCACCACCCTGTTTCTTTGACTTCGTTGTTCCCTCATACTAAATTCGTGTTGCTAATTACTACTAAATGCTCGTCGACTAACTTTTGAAGCAAATAAAATTTTAACGAACCGTATCTTAATAATTCTAATGTTACTTAAATCTTAAAACCACATAATATAATGCGCTCAGCGAAAATCTGATCTCAGGTAAAAATAAGCTTTATTTGTCGTCAAAGATTATATAAAATCTAGTATAGTAAGCAAATAAAAATCAAATGCTTTGGCTTTGTGACAAAGTGAAACATCGTGAAGAACTTATAAAGATATTGAGCGCGTTTGCTACACAGTGCCTCCTACATACTCAGGAGATTCTTCTTGAAGTAGTAATGTTATACGTTTCAGTTAAGTACGGAAAGTTATTAGAATATCGTTGTTTAACGTCAATATAAAAAGGTTATTGGGTTTTAAAAATAAACTGAAGTAATGTATTTCTCTTGCTCACTAAAAGGTCGTGTAGCTCATTTAATACATACTATCTGTATATTTCTAATTATAAGGGTTTGGTTTTGCTACAGTTTATTTGATTTATGTTACACACAATATAAATACAATACGTAAATGTTATTTTTATCTTGAAGGCAAAGTTAAAAAATTAATTAGTTCTACTTAAATAAATTGTCTTCACCGCTACAGAGAATTGATCAATTTAGTTTCCGTAGAAAAGCAACGTAGAACATATACCATGCTTAGGCTTCAACAAACATTACTGAGGAGACGTATATTTTTGTCTCCGACGCAAACAAAGCGTTTTTAATTTATGATGAAATTTAATCTTCTCTGCCATATCATATTAAGATTTCACATACAATATAAATCTCGCTACTCTTACCCAATACAACCTAGCGGTTAAACTATCTATAAATAGAGGCTATTTCAGAATTTTAAGCACGCATCGACTTCACCTCTGGCTAGCACCTCACAATGGCTAATTAGCCAGCTACAAGATAAATGTCTGCAATCACGAACGCCCGTCTCACTTACCACAGCCCTTCTACCACTTACCTCCCACATCGTACATTTAACAACAAATTACTTACAAACTAGCTCCTTGCGTTACGAAACTTCACTGTATGAGATTTGAATCTCATATTACATCAACTTAAATAAATGACTAGATGTTAGAACTTAGAAGTGAAAAGTTTTCCGACTGTTTTTGTAGCCTTGATGTTTCAAATTTCAACCTAAAAACAATTTATATATAACTTACTTTTATATAGATTTGTGTTTACATGAGATTATTTGATACAGATTACTTGAACTTTTTCCTTCTCTCTGAAAAGAACTGATTTTACTAGTAGAGAACTAGTTCACTGAACTGAACGTATAACATTATACTGAAAAGTATAAAATAATCATTTGTACCTAAATAAAACGTTTCAAAATCAACCTCTGTTTGTTTACTTAAAAATGAACATGTAAATCGATTTTGTAGCAATTTAAAGCAATTTTCTCTAAATTACCACCAATTTCTATGAAGGTCGGATTTCAAAACGGCTATAATAGCAAATAATAGTGTCATTCAAGAGAATGTCAATCGGTGAACTTTTAAGGTTTTAATGGTAAGGGTTGTCCTTGTTGAACCAAGTCACTATATCCATTGATTTATTGTTTTACAGGAAAGGTTATGTTTAAGTTCATCACATTCCCTAATTCTCCTATAAATATTTTAGTACTATAGCCTGTAAAATTGCGTAGTACACAAGAGGCAGTTAGTACCTACTTCATTAAATGTATTAAAAATTCATTTGATGACTTAAAATGTGCTTTTGTTAAGTACACTTGCATTTTTTTTGTCCTTTTTGAACGATATTTGCATTTAAATAAAAAAACATAACAAAGCTTCGTATCAAAAGAGTATTATATTTCCTACCTTCCATGAATACATTTGATGTTTTATAATAATAACAAAACAGTCAATCAAAAAATTTTGTCTAGAAAAATTAATATTATCTACTCTAATACTAAAACTGTAATTTACATATATTATACTTATTATTCAATTCTCAATCAATTCTCTAGTTTTGCTACATTAAAAACTATTTCATAAATTTGTATTGCTAATTTGTTGGATATTTATATTGCTCGAATAAAAAATATACGATTATAAACTGCAAGACAGGCTCTTATTTTCTACTTCTATTATATCTTCATTTTTACACGTTGATTCGATTCCATTCTATTACAGAATTAGGTTCTTATTTCAAGCAACGTAGGTGTCAAATAAAAATCGGATTCAAATCAGGTACACAAAAAGCAAGTCACCTTTTCGAATTGGCTAATTATCTTAGTAAGGGCTTTACACGAAGGTTCAAATGGACACACAAAATAGAACACGCGAGCCGGAGTGATTACAATAATATATGGCGGCACCGTAGGCCCATTCAATCTCGATAGTAAATTTTAATTTAGAAAGGTTGCTTTGTCTAAATGAACGTTGAATATTGTACTATTGTTATTTTGTGCAAACCAATTAATAACGAAGGTATTGTCAACTGGTTTAATTTTACACATGTAATATTATCTAAAGTTTTATAAGAAAGTTTGTAAAGCTTTCACGTCTTTAACGCTCTACAAGTAAACAATGAAATGAAGTCATGTTCCATGAAGTCAGATAGAAAAATATAAGGTATTATTTCAAAAATTAAACCTTTAGGCAGTATAATAGGGAATGGAAACTTGTATTTATAGAACAACTTTCACGCGATAACGTGATTGAACAGTTTTATGTAATAATGATTTATAAGTTTATATTTGCAACCATATTTCTTTTTTAACTTTTTTTATTTACTTACATGGTTCATTCACTTCGTTATAACTCATAATAAGGTCTAGATTATAATTAAGGCCTTGAATATAATTTTAATTTCCTATATACCTATTGTATCTTGTATGTTTGCTTTAAACATTTTGTAATCGACTCAACAGTCAATTAATATTATAACAATATGCTACATAGGTACTTCAGGAAATTTAAATACTTGTATTAGTTCAATAGCAGTCCCAACATTTTTGAATATACATGTAAAAAGTAATAGATGTTCTCATATTTATAACTAAATCTGTCTAAATATAACTATACTAATAAATTTTGTTAATTAGGAATTTACATACTCATCTGAGCGTGTATTTCACGAATCATCTAAAACATCAATATAGCTAAGTGAAAACTTCAAACATAACTACTTTGAAATCCGTTCCGAAAAGTTTTCGCTTTGTAGATGTTTATCTCTCCGCTATTTCAGCTTGTTTCATCAAATATTCATTTCATTAATGACATTAAAACTCTTGAAACAACCCACTTTATAATCTACGCCAGTTCTTAGCCAACTAAAAGCTAAAGTGTTAAATAAAAATAATATTCTTTGGATAAAATCATTTTAGAACTAAGTAGTGTACGTTATGTTTTGATTTCTTAAACTGAACTGTTGTTTTTATTTACCTTAATTGAAAGCCATTTTTCACAGCTTTACAACAGTACTATATACATAATTCCAAATATAATTTACAAATCATCCTCGCAATGTTTAATTCATCAGGAAAACACTATGATGTGATATGATATGATTCGATTTACAACAGCCGTTGTACAATATGCGAACGTTACAAAAATTTCGTGACAAGCGTAAGATAAACAATCAATTATACGGAATTGCTTAAAGAAACAAAAACACTGCAATAGACGCAATATGAATCATGTACAACGGTCGGGTTAGATAGCCGTGGGTCAGTCAAAATATACCCACAATACAACGTACGGCCCTTTATTTATGTGCCCAACGTATCACGCCGACTTCGTTCTGATATCGCATAGAATTTTTTACGATCACAACTTTGAGAAATGGCTGACAATTTTATCTCTTGCATCGTTAACATCGGCTATATAACTTTTAGACATTAGCATTCTGTTCCCGATCAAGTTTCAGTAAGATCGTAAAATTATACTGCGTTTATTCTAAGTATTGCAATTGTTTTTAAAACTCTATTTGAATAGCCAAAGATAAAACACAATCTAATGGATTCAAACAAAATGTTATCTTGGTTGATCCCAAATATGAGCTGAAACATTTTGTGATAATGAAGATGAAGAATATAACTTTATTAAAACGATTGCGAAAGTACTGAAGTCGTCACAGCTCAGTCCGGTGCATAATGGCAAAGATAATGATGTCAAGAGGCGGAAGAAGCAATTACGATCTCGACCCGTCTGCAATCACGTCATGATATTTCTACAACAGCTACAAGGTAATTTTAAGATTATGCCGTCAGAACATTATTGTGGAGAGGTTCTTGGCGGTCGCCCTAAATTCTTTTGCTTTGCCATTTTAATTTAAAATAAATTGAATCGGCTTTGAACAACAGCGCGTACCTATATAAATAAACAATGCAAATGCTATCATGTGTGTCTCATGTCAAATTCTGTAAGTTCAACATATTGCTGCTCTAAAATTGGACTGGCGAGATTTATACATTGTTGTTTATCTGCTGTGTTGTGGTTTATGTAAGCATAAAAGCCAAAAATGCGAATGGAACATATAATTCTATTGTATGAAACCATCTGCTTGTTTAATGTGATAATATCCTTTGAGATTACCATCTTATATTATATGGGTATTACATAAGATACATAATATGTGTAGACAATCTAATGCAAGAATGGAAGATACATTTGATATTAAATATTGTTCAAAGAAAACCACCACTACCTTTTGTTATTAGGTACAATTTTGTTCAAAAAACATCATCAAGGCATAGTAAAGAAAAATAGTTCATCAATATATTAATCTACCATATATCTCGAAACACGTTTGCTGAATGCTTTTGAGAAAGTAAATAGTTTAAAAATGTTACTTCTTCAAATTTTTCAGTAGATACTAGGAAGACAATAACAATGATGTTTTACACAAATGTATATTGTGTGGTAACCTAATATCAAATTGTCACCTCACGCGTACACACTTATAATGAAAACCTCTTAACGTGTTCGCATTTTCACAAATAAAGGGTGAATTAAGATCCTAAGTAATTTGTATTATTTCGCTTGATGTTCTGCTTAATTATTCGCTACATTTAGACAGCCAGGTGCGACGAATCTGTATTTATTTGCGTTAAAAATATATTCACCAAGAGACTTGCGTTATTCGGGATTATCATTCAACAGCTGCGCTCGACAAATTCACGAATTCGGATTATATTTTAATTTCGCTATTAACTTGATAAATAATACCTATAACAGCGCATGAATTACAGACGTGGAACTTGAATACGTTGAATAAAAGTTTAAAACTGTTGCGGAAACATTAAACTGGAGAAGTGCCAAGATATCGATGAGAAGAATATGCGACTTAATATTAAACTATCATTCTTTAAAATTAAAATCTCTCCGGAATAATGCATTGATATTTAACAAAAGATATGGATACTTTACATGACGATACTAAGCGCTTCAGATTCTGCATCGTGATTGTTTTGAGTTGCAAATTGTTATTATGAAAAAAGTTGTAAGAAAAATACTAGATGCATTCGGCAATAATTGCAAATATGACTTCCGCACAATGGGCGTCATTAAATATGCCAGAGGCCTGGGTAGTATCGTCATTGTTTCGAGCGGGTCAAATAAAAAATGTTTTTAGAGCCTTTGTTTGTTGGAGGTATATAACGTACGTTCTTGATCGTGAAACGAATCGTGGTATATGCCCGGGGTTACATGTCGTTGGGCATTGCGATCTCTAACAAAGAGCTGCCATCGCCAAACAAAAACGTGATTTAGGAGCGTAAGGAATGAAGGTGTACCTGTACCCTGTAATTATAAGGCTATGACAATAATGCATTGTTTTGCCTGTTATTTGCCGTTTCGCTAAAATAGAAGTACTCATATAACTTGCCGTATTAATATTTCCATTTCATTGTTTGATGATTACTCGTTCTTTTAGAATATCGTAATTTAGTTGGAAGCTTCCATGCTTATTTATGAAACAAATACTCCTTTCTATAAATAGGCAACTTTAAACAGGCTTTTGTGTTTCAATACCAGCGCTTCAATTAAACGGAAATGTACAAGATTTAATGCTTTATTGTAGTGCAATAAATTCTAATCGTTATTGATAACTTCACTCAAAACAATTGCACCTTAACCCCTCATACGTGCGAATCTGTGAAATGACATTTTCCCGATTTTCCCAAACTGTGGCAACCGGGAGCCGGTTGCTCAACAGACAGCGAAATTTTGAGATAGACTTTTACTGTAACTCGATTTTCTCCGTATCTAGTACGAATTAAGTTAATTCAAGTTATAAATCTTATTGTAAATTGAATAATCTTTATTCACTTTCAACCATTTCTATATAAATACTCAATCAAAGCTAACATAGAACTTTCAACATAGGGTACTGTGATATTTAGATAAGTTTCGGTTATAATTTGAATTAAAACAACATTTGGAAGTAATTAAGACATTTTATTTACAACTTATCACATTAGGTTTAAAATAAAACACAAAATTCAAGTGCCACCATACAAATTTTTTACACAACACACGATCTTAATATCGTCACAAAAAACCGCCACTTGAACGAGTCATCAAAAGTGGGTATCGTATTTCAACCTAATTTTAAATGACGCATGCCGATTTGGACACGATGTTTTGTTTATTAGAAACTTAAGCTTATAAACTATGTATTACGAACGTATCGCAGCACTGTATTATATATATCTTGAGTAGGAGTTAAACAAAAATGGGTCAAAAAATTGGGTCAAAAATTACGTACATTTAAAAACATAGTTTTTGGAAAAAATATTGCAACTAACGGAACTTTAAGACATTTTCTAAGATTTAGATAGACTCAAGCATCAAAACAAATCAACAAAACAGTACAGTACTAGGAAATATTTCAAGATATAAGTTGTTAAAAGTAGCAAAAAATTTTTCATTTTGGTACCTGGAGGCTATAAAAGTATGGATACGGCTTTTCGTAAAACATAATATTTTCAAGGTATGGCTCTTATGAGATGTGTTTGTTTTTTACTATCGTACATTCAAAACATCTATTCTAGTCATATTTCGGTAATGTAGCAGTCAGCAATCAATTAAAATTTTAATGCATACAAAAATATTCCTGTGGCATATCCATTCTTAGGTAGCATCCCAAAAATACGTATGCTGTTGACGCACCGGCTCCCGGTGGATACAACGTAGTATCGTATTTCACTACATATTTTCATGTTTTTGAAACAAATATAATGCTACCCTATGAAATATATCAAAACTAAGTAGTTTTACGTTTTAGATCTAACATCAACTTGCCTTTTTATCCATTTCTGGCTGAAATATAACGATAATAAAATCGCTATCACGCGTTCGACCTTGCACATGCTGATAGTTACAGACCGATTTTTAGTGAAAACTAACAGAACTATTATATAATTAGTATAAATAATCAATATTTAATAATCCATCCATCGTTGCTTTTAATATTCAGCGAATCACTTTAAGATTAGTACAAGTTTTCACCAAAACAAAAATACGTAGTCACCACGTGCGATGACGGAGTTTTGAATGACGCTAGTTTAAATTTTTTTCACTAGCGCTGCGCAAGTTTTGGCGTCACTAGCCGGCCTGTTTCTTCTTTAAGCATTTGTAATGTGTTAGAAAGGATAGGTTGATATACAATGACGTTGTTTATAGTAAAAACAAAACACTTGAACCCTCACCGGCCCCCGGTTGTTCAACAGACACGGCAAAAATGTGACAAACCGGGAGCCGGTGGTTCAACATACGAGGGGATAATAAATTATAGATATAATGAGTAATTCATAGTGATTCATTGATTGATGATTGACGAATCTCATTCGAAATGCAATCAATTAAATTATTACCCTTACGTTTAATGGTTAATGATTTAATTACGTTAAAAACTGTACGTGTTAATTTCAGTCGATTACCCTGGAAAGAATTTACCGTTAGATCTTTGGCAGACAGTGCTTGTTTCAGACCATATCGTCGTTCCAGATCATTTACCTTACCGCTTTTTACGACTAAACAAACATTCGTTTCCTTTTCTTTTTCCAAGATGTATGAAACAGACGCCCTAATAAATACAAAATTAAATGCGTGTTAAATGTATCGGTTTAAATAATGTTATTGCATCTGAATACTTAAATTACGTATAAATTATAAAATGAACTTGTCGGACGTAATATTTATTAACCAGGGAGTTATATATTTCATCAATGCGCTCGAAATCAAAGCCTGAATAATGAATAGGCGATATGGCGAGTGGATAAACACTTTATTGTTTGTAATCCCTGTACATTTCATTTCACAAAACATTTCTCATGAACATGAACGTGAAATTGACGGAACTCGTACAATGTGCTCGATGTACACTTTTCAGGTTTTTAACTCAGGAAATTCTAGTATGTGTAGGTACCGTCGTATTTTTACTGACGTGAATGCAACAGCGCTTTTCAAATGAAAACCGCGTGTAAATATCATAATAGGCGTGAGATAGACAAGCAGTTTATTTCGGTAAATTATGCAATTCACTTTTAAAATTTGCGTGAAATTTTTTCGCTTGAATTTAAATTTTAATTGTCCATTTATGCTTCGCAAGCTCTTATTTTTATTGAAAACGATAATCAAGTGCTTATATTCTTTTAAAAACGTTCTATTAACAATATTTTCATTATTAACGTAAAAATGTTATGATCAAATCATTTGTGTAACGGTGGGTATAATTTTATTTTTTTACCGATGTTGCCTTGGGATGATGCAATAAAAATTAATTGATATTAAAACAAAAAGGAATATTACGAAGATTTGTCAACAAAACGTTCACTTAATGACTCCGGATCTTTTTCGTTTCTATTTATATTTCCGTTTGTTCTCTTTTACGTATTTTGTTTCACTCATCGTAAAAGGGTTTTAGAAAAAGGATTTTTACGCTTCTCCGAGCACGTTTAGTTGTAAGTAAGTATGAGTGCGTGAGAAAGAAACAACTTGCCGGTATACGCATTACGCTCCATCGGTTCACATATAACTATTACAACTTTCATTTATCTAATACACAAACTTGTCTAAGTACCGTTATCAACATTTATGTCACTAGCAGCCGAAGCGATGTCCCTTTCGGAGTATGTTGTTCACGAAATAAGCAAGAAACTAAGAATTTCCTGAACAGTATGTGCTAACGCTCACTGCTCCATTTATTATAAGGATCGTCGATTTAAGATCAGTAATTGCGACCTTTATCTAGAGGGACCTCGGAAATTGTTAAAGATTTTTTTGCTTTTATTTTCGCGTGCCTTTGTATACGTTTTCGTCCCCATCGCTTTAAATTAATTTCATGGCAACACGGTCGTTTGTATTTCTTTTGTTTTGAAAGTGGGAACGCTTTTGTCACTTAAAGATATATATTTGACCCGTTAGCAAGTTGCGACGATTTTGAAGGCAGCTATTTATTTACTTGTCTCAATAGACGCCACGGCTCGTATTTCAGATTTAATCAAGTCTGACAGGGTGATTAACGTCAACGGTTCGTATTCGTGGAGGTATCAATGGGGCAAGCTGGCACCCTCATTTAAACTCCATTAGTGTACTGATTTAAATAATTACTACTTCACGGATAGTTTGGAAGTTTCTCGTTGAAAATACGTCTTTGTTTTTATCAATTTGAACTTACTTACTTTGGAAAGTATTAATTTAAAGGTTTTTTTTTCTATTTATTTCATATTCGAGGACATCCATCAAATAGATACAAGGACGATGGAGATACCTTTATTACTGTCATAATTCCCTCTCCCAATATTGAATACGCAATCAAATAATAGTTTTTGAAATAATATATTTTAAAGAAAATGGTACCTATTTATTTCAGTTGCAAATTTAATCCAAGCAAATTTAAACTCGGAACCTTTTTATTGATGCAAACTTTTACAAGTGCTTCTGTATAGGTAGTCATTCGTAGTCGTAATCGTTTTTTAAATACCATCAAATATCCCAATGAACATTCGACGTTCAATAGATATTAGGAAAAGCTAAGAATGTATTCTTATAGGTTAGAGGCACGAATAAATTCTCAACGTTTAGCAATATATTAGTTTCCAAATTAATAAAATTATCCCATCTGATTCCCACGTGATAAGGAAGAAGTAATAATATTTGGCAATATCGTAGTTATATCTCGATCGCAACTGACTTATGGGCCAAACTTGCACCACTGTGGCTTTGCTTTTGACACTTAGCAGTAATTAGCTGCTAATTTATAGCACACACCTACATAACCTAGTCTTCACTGCATCTAAATCATAGTAACAATTCTGCTCAAAATTAACAGGGGATTTAAGAAGAGATAATAAGCCACAAACTGCTGATTAACATGCTATATAGATAATTTTCAAACTAAAATGATTTCATTTTAAATATAATTATAATATGATTAAGCTTCTTTATAGTTGCGTATCGTAAAACATGTACAGAAAAAGATTGATACAAACGTATCTCAAAGCAATATTTCAGTTATTAATTAATACAAAAGCAAAAATACCAAAAATACATTGTAAATTTGGAACGCGAATACACAAACGAAGAAATGGAATGCATGGAAAAACTAAAATTGGTTTAATTAGGCGGAGTGCACACCTGGTGACCACTAACATTCGGAAATTCAAAACAATCCATAAAACTGTCCTCTATTTAATCCATTGCGTCATCCAAAAAGCCAAGTAATTTAAATTTTGGTCGCAAAAATGTTAGTGAAAAGTAACTCCATTACCGTAATGGAAAACACTGGGCTCTCACGTTGCTAGATTTTTTTATTTCTGGCATAGTATTGCCGCACTGCAGTTACATATACATGTATCAAAGCACTCTTTCATTTGGATATTCTCCCATCTACGGAGCAGGAAAATCGACCCCTATTAACATTAAACTCGACCACAATAGATGAATCGAACCTTTGATGCGAGTATCATAAATGCTCGATGAGGTATTAATTGGAAATCCACGCTCACTATTGATAGGTTTTTTTAATGATACGCCAGCTTCACTTTAGCCTTTAGGAATAACTATTTATAAAAATAAACTAACTAACCGTTTATAACGTGCAACGCAGAATAAACAAATTTATTTAAGTGATATTTATATTACATAAACGTACAATATTTAAATTAACATAAATTAATTATTTAAACGTTATTATTTATCTATAAAGTTCACTTGAAATATTTTACTTTCTTTTGTATCATAATATTTCACTTAACGTAACATAAACAGGATAACATTTTAAATATACAGAACTAATTTAAAATGAATCCCATTTCAAATAACTAATCAATTTTTCAATAATTATTTTAAGAAAATTAAATTACTGATAAGTAGATACAAATATTAAATGTGAATAAATTATGGCTCTTTATATTAATCATTACAAAAATAATGAAGTTTTAATGAATATTAAACACTGAAAAATCAATCACTTTCCTCTTTGCTACGCGCACGAAACGTTGACAAAATTCACTCGTTACAATATAAGCCGGTAAAAAGTTAATCACCATTTAATATTTGGAGCTTCCTTTATCGCGAATGGAAGTGAATTTTTCGAAACATTTCCTTTGTTCATAAATTTTCAGAATAGATTTATCGATCATCAACAGCGCCGTTTGCTTTGTTCCAAACCCATACAGAAACAATTAATTTTCGTTGTTTTGTATTTTTCTCGCTTGAAAGAAAAATATTTAGTCGTCTAGAAAATTGAAAGAACGCTTCTAAGAGCGTATACGCATTATGCGGGTAACCGCATTGCGGGTAGCCGTCCGGCTGACCGCAAGCACAATTATGTACGTAATATTCATTTCTATGCGCACTGTGCGGTCTGCGGTAGCCGCATCGCAGTGCGCATAGAAATGAATATTACGTACATAATTGTGCTTGCGGTCAGCCGGACGGCTACCCGCAATGCGGCTACCCGCATAGTGCGTATACGCTCTAATTTTATCTTCAAAGATTTCGTTTTGTTCATCATTTTTGACAGATTTTCGACAAAATTCTTAACACTTTAATCGTCTGGCATAATTATACGTCAAAATGTATCTAATGAACATAAAATAGAGATATTAGATTTAAATTTTTTTGTATTCATTTTTTAGGTATCTAAGATAACTATTATGTGTGTTTAATAACTATTATATCTTAATAGCACAGATTTTTTAAATGATGTGAAAATCAAGTTCAAAAATAAAACAAAGTTTGTTTAAGTTGGTAATTCAACCAACGTACGCTTTCAGATATCAAATTCATAAGATACCTCTAACGTAGTTTATCAATTATTAGAAGTTTATTTTTTTTATTGAGAAACTTTTTAATAATAATTCTATTCCAACATCCATTTATGTAAGGCATAAGTGCGCCCAAAGCTCCAATAAACAGGGCAATGTCAAGACATTTTTCTTTTGTAAGCAAGGTTCTTTGAATTTTTGTGTTTTATATAATAATTATTTATCCTTTCATTGATAATATGGTCTTCTTATTCTTAAAGAAATCCAGTCATAAAAGGAGGCAAAATTGTTTGGTAATAGGCCAGTTGTCTCTGAAATGGTTGGGCAAGATTTATTAGAGCATTTTGGGCGGTAATTTCCATAGTAGTAAATAACGGAACTGTCAGTTCTTCTTCACTTATTTATCCGCTATGTAAGGTTTATTTTGTATACAGACTCGATGATTTATTTATTACTAGATATTTATGAAATAATTTATTTCTATTTTTCCAATAAATAGACCAGTACAGTTTGATGCCCTAAGCATTCTGAATTAATGAAAAAAACATTATAATCATAAACTTTAAGGCATACGACATTGTTTGATTCAGTTATTTGCTTTACAGTAGTAGAGCAAATTACAATACAATATGATAACGTAATTACTAGGAATTTGTCATCAGCATAATAGCAAATGTAGCCTAAATTACAATAATGATACACAATATACTACTACCACTCATTACTAAATACTAAATAATTAATACTTAGCCACTACTATCTACTACTTGACCAATATAGTACTCTCTTAGTTTTTAAAACAGTCAACAACATGTTTGTTTCAAAGATGGAATGCAAACTGTGTATAATAAAACTTAAAATACATAAACATACCACTTCACACACCGTTAAAAGTAAATTATTAGAAGGGTTTATGCTCGCAACGCATCTGTGTAGTGTATATTCTAGACTATAATAAAACTAAAACTCTGGCCACATGAGAATATGCTAGGAAATTATGTACGAGAGTACTTTGGGTTAAATTACTTTTTCTTATTACAACAAGAGGCAACACTTGTTCCAAATGCGTTTCTCTTTCATAATAATATCTTATCATGTGTACTTATTTTTATGCTTTATTTACCTAGATAGTAACCAAAAGTTGATATATGCACCATTCATGGTTAAAGGCCCATTCAACCCGAACCTATAATGCTATCGATTCGCAATAATCGTAAGTCAAAATTAATAAAACTTTAAAAGCAAATAAAATTACGGTAATATTATGTTAACAGATTTAATCAGATTAAAATATTGCGTAGTGTACTGTTGTGTAAACTTCACGCGTGAAAATTGTGGAAATAATATAACACACCTGGCATTTTATAATGCATAAAATATGAATAAACAAATTGATAGAAACATGGGAAAGCTCGTATAATTACATTTTGTTTCCATTACGGCGTGGTTTTCATTCATGGCCGGATGTTTGGTTGTTTGCTTTGCCCCGACCTGCACTGAATCGCAGTGAACGTGCAATTTCCCATGATTGAGGATTGTTTAAACTTGTTATACCGAGTTGATTAATTGGGTGCACTTCGATTACGCGCTACGCTTAACGTTGCTACCTACGTTTGACGTTGTTTAGCTCCTCGAGTACGTACCACTTTTTTCAATGTTTCAGTTTTATGAAAAAAGTTTAATATGATTGCTGGTGGTAACCGTCAGGTAATAATATAGGCAAAAACAATAGTATAGAGTACTTAAGTGATTTTTTTCTCTTGTTTGTCGCATTGTAACCTAAGAATTAGCTCATATTTAGATAAATTATACAGTAGAGCATGATAGAAAATTCGAAGCTTCTAGTAATCTCTTGAAATATGAAGTACCTATAACTTCAGGTGGTGAACAATTCAGAATTTAGTCGTGTACATTATTGAATAGCCAAACAACTTTGACAATTCCATGTACACGGAATACCCTAACAATTCTATAAACTAGACCATTCAATGTTTATCCCTCGAGCGATTTTAGGTACTAATCAGTTGAACTAGTGGAAACTATCTGGAATTACAACGTCGGCAACAATGTTTTCTTGTAGGAAAACCTATTTGTACCTTTATTTTTTGTTGAATGTATCTCAGTAATAAAATAAAAAAGGTACATTTATTTACGGAATGATTCTACGTTGTTTCTTCTGACAATTTCTCTAGATACAATCTGCCTGTCTACCAAGAACCATTTAAAAATAAAAGAAAAATGAATTTGTTGATTAGAAGTTTATGAAGAATATAAAATGAATAAATTGAACATTTATGGAAGATGTTTTTAAAATAATCATATACGTCAAATACAATAAACCACATCTTAAAACTTATCTAAGTATGCCCTTTTCAAGGAAAAATTACTTACAACCGTAACAAAATTTACGAATCCGCTCTCTTACACTACCATGAAAACTACCTTCAATCAGACAACTTATAAGAGCATACACAAATCCTACTACTATTATAAAGGCGAAAGTTTGTAAGTATGGATGTATGGATGTATGGATGTTTGTTACTCTTTCACGTAAAAACTACTGAATGGATTTGAATGAAACTTTACCACAATATAGCTAATACATCAGAATAACACATAGGATAGGTTTTATCCCGGAAATCCCACGGGAACGGGAACTATGCGGGTTTTCCTTTGAAAACGCGGGCGAAGCCGCGGGCGGAAATCTAGTAACTAATAACGCATTAAATCGATATCAAACAACAGCTTAGCAAGTTTGACAGACACGGCGAGATCTCATCAATAAATCACGGTTTCCACTGCATTTTATCTGTCACTTGTCT
The DNA here is from genome assembly GCA_029959065.1 of Colias behrii. NCBI lineage: Eukaryota > Metazoa > Arthropoda > Insecta > Lepidoptera > Pieridae > Colias > Colias behrii. The sequence continues at coordinate 7,319,146 of JARWMC010000009.1, forward strand.
TCTCGGGACTTAACGATAAGGAGTTCTTACTAAGTGTCGTTAGTTCTCGAAAAACAGGCACATTAGACAGAAATGATGGAGACATTCGCCGCTCTCGGGTTACAAATTTGAATAAGATTTTACTATTTAAAAGGCTACTAAATAAAGAATGTCTGGAATATTTTTATTTTCGTATACTTATTTCTAAATTGATTATGTGCTATTTGCTAAACTTCAATTATTGTTATTTTTCTATATCATGATCATCTCTTTTCATTTCAATATTATCAGCGTTAATGTCGTAGTGATAATACTAAAAGATTTTGCATTATTTAATTTTCAATTACTTTAAAATTGCAATGTTTTAGTTGCACTATAAGTGCATAGTAAAAACTTGAATTGTTCAATGCTTCGTATCGGAAAATCCTTTAAAAGCTGGAGTTTCTCTCTATAAGAGAAACGTTAAACGCGAAAAAGATATCCCGGTTTAACTTTATAAGTAAAAAGGACTGTGTTTCCTTTGAATATAATTTCCTTCTTTTATATACAGATATATTATACGTTTTAAAAAGTTTATATTTTCTTAATAATTAATAATTCTCAAATCTATAAAATAAAAATCTATTTGTGCCAAATTGATAATAAATAATACCACCAAACATGAAACAAGTCTAATAAATTCAGGGATACCACCGAATGTTTTATTGTGCTTAAAATACAAAAGCTATTTAAACATTTCTTAATCATGTAAGATTTTATGTAAGAGGCCATTCACATTACGACCTTAACAAACTTGTAAACAACTTTTGGTATAACATTGAAAAAATTGAGTAGGTAATAATTGTTCAACCCACTGTTTTGAACCCTTTATAAATTGATATCGTAGACACGTGTAAGCTCAGAAATACTTTCTCGATACCTTTTGGTTTTATTAATTACTGTTCAATTAGCTGATCCTATATTCTAATCTTAGTAAGTTATAAGACACAGATTTCCAGGATGTTTGACCTTTTGAAAGACACAAATTGTATAGTTTCATTAGTATAAAACATAAATTAATACAGACTTTACGTAATCATCTTCGATCTATTTAGATCATAATATAGCACCTATTTTCATCTTTTAGCGTTAAATCTACAAAACGTCTGAGATGTAGAAAATAAAGTCTGCAATGTTTATATTTATTTAATTAATCCAACTTAAGTTGACCCCATGTTGACTCACGTTCATAAAAGAAAAAATGCTGCGGAAAATCCGGAAACAATTTTTAACGACTTAAGCTAAAATTAACAAGTTATGAAGTAACTCCGTCTACACAAACATCTTTCGTTCGCGTATTTGGAGATAAAGTTTATGAATTAATTTGCTAAATAACGTAGAAACACGAGATTTAAACTTAGCACCCAACTTTGCTTGTTAAATGTTAATTGTTACCAAATAAACTTTTATTGTTTAATATACATATAATAACGAAGTATGAACGTTTCTTTACGTAGTCAGTAAGTATTAAACAGACTTGTTACACAAATTGATAGTTTTCAATGTTAAATTACATTGAGTTTGGAACATTTGTGTTTAAATTTAGACGATTAGCTATTTAACATATTTATCCGGGGTAACATTCAGGTCAAATATTTGTACAGTCAGACTATCTCATCGAAGAAGAAGATATTGCAATGCACTTAATAACACGTAAATAAAGAGAATCAAACCAAACTAACTTGTAACAGTCAGCTTACACTTTACAGTAAGAAAAGCCGTGAAAAGCAGTGTTATAAAAACATATTATACTAGTGAAGATGACGAATATTAGCCACCCCACTAAAGCGAACAAGAAGTGAATATAGTCAAGTGATAATTTATCATCGTATGTCACATTAGTAGTCACTTCCGGATGTCATTATGTTAAGATACGCCAGTGCTGTACCATCCAATATAATGTGTTATACTGTATAATAAAATTATATTATATTATAAAAGTGTTTACAATCATAGTGCACGCATGCATAATTTTTTACGTGAAATGGCTGGGATTAGCTGCATCCCGCGGTTACACCCGCGTGGCTCCGCTCCTGTTGGTCTTAGCGTATTGATATATTATAGCCTATAGCTTTCCTTGATAAATGGGCCATCTAACACACTGAAAGAATTTTTCAAATCGGACCAAGTAGTTCCTGAGATTAGCGCGTTCAAACAAACAAACTCTTGAGCTTAATAATATTAGTATAGATTGATTAAAACTCTGCAAATTTTGAAAACTATCGAAGTCATAAAATTTTGCCAAGTGTAATATACCTAAATATATAGCAAGGAAGGACGCTAAGGCAAACAAACTCGTATACAGGAATGTTTATAACACCGTAACAATAAACAGGTTAATAATTTACACAAACATTAGTGCGTAATGCATAGGCTAGGTAAAGTGCGAATAGTAAAAATCCTAAACAAACGAGCACTTCTATCACGGCGGTGATAACAATCGCTCCCGGCACATCACACTATGTACGCAGTATGTACCAAGAGGCTTAACCGATTAACCAGTAACGGCACTTGTGTTCAAAGACAAATGATACTGTACCGAATATGTTACGATGTTAATCATATTCAGCGTTTCAGGGATATAAAGCTAAGTGTCGCCTTTATACAAAGCTAGGCTCGTTCTTGGGCATGCATAAAATTTTGACGTGAACAATACAGCAACAGTTTTGTATTCAATTCACCATGTAACAACCAAGCATTTATTGTATGCTTTACATGAAAACCAACTAACGTAGATTATACCAAAGTCTTTACCCAGTACTCCGGGGAATTATAATCGGATCAGTTTTAGTTAATAATAAACAAAAAATTCAGTTTAGAACAATATTGCACAAATTGAGGATTCAAAGTTGATACGATTGCTGTGCAGTCACGATTTCAGAAACTGCGCTTCTTAAATTAGTCGAAACCGGCGAGCAGCTAGCATAAGTTGCTCAATCTGCATTTAGTAATGAAAGATAATTAAAAATAACAAAAAATAAACCAAAGTTAATACAAGAAAGTGACCGAAGATGAAGTAATAAGAAACGGTAATTCTTACTAAGAATGTACCCATTGAAACAATTCGAATTACAAATTGGTAATGAGGTCTGTGATTAAAGCAAATAAAACAAATTTAATATAACGAATCCATGAAAACGCATTACTTTCGTAGGAAATAGACCGGGAGATACTGACACAAAATTTCGAGTCATTTGTAACAGGATGGCGGTTCTACAGGGGTCTTAGTACGCAATGACAAAAAGAAAAATGATGGTGTGAACGCTGGTACCGGTGGGTTAGTCGCGTGGGCGTTAGTCGAACTCGTCGGAAAAATAGCGAAAGTCAAACGATTTGTAACACAAAAATTTTAGAATTTACCGATAGCCCATAAAAAAGAAGTAGGCGGTAGTGTCATGCCATACTTTTCCGGTATGACTTACAGCCCGCCATACCGACGCGAATGTGTTGATTAAAAAAAAACAATTATTCAACCATTTGTACCAAGCTAACTTTTGCACAGGTAACCATCGTCGTGCAGCCATTTACGAAAATCGCCATGCCATACTTTTCGGACGATTCCAAATGGTCGCCATACCGCCGAAAATCTGCAAAATTTTTTTATTTCGCCTATCTTTTTGTACCAGTATTGCATTTAGCTTTTTGGAGAGTATTTGATAAAATGTGACCATTATTATATTTGCCATACTTCTAGTAGGGGGAAAAAGTGCTGTCATACTTGAAAAATTAATTTAGTATTAATTTATATAAGTGAAGATTTCCAACACCTAGATCTTTGAAATTTTGTATTTATATTCGTTGATCCTCAAACTTACAGGAAAAATAAGTGCCATACTGTTACAAATCATTTGACTTTCGCTATTTTCCGACGAGTTCGACTAACGCCCACGCGACTAAGCCGCCGGTACCAGCGTTCACACCATCGTTTTTCTTTTTGTCATTGCGTACTAAGAACCCTGTAGAACCGCCATCCTGTTACAAATGACTCGAAATTTTGTGTCAGTATCTCCCGGTCTAAAATGGAATGTCATCGATTTATTTTAACCGCCTGGATTGTTCCGAACCATTAACTTTTTCAATCTCAAGGGTGAGCATAAAGTGGTATTGATAAGAGAATTATAATTCTGTGTAATGATATTCACAGATTGAAATATGAACGGGAGCTTTTACTTCATTCCGTAGAACATTAATTCACATTTCGCAGAACCTATACACTTAAGGAGCAAAAACTTCAGTGAATAGTTTCAATGTATTGAGAAGGGTCGCGAAAACAGTTAAAGTAGAAAGGATAAGTGTGTTTTCGTAGCATGTGTAGAGAAACCCGACACCCATTCCACTATTTACTTGTGATGGTGCGATAAGCATTTTCTCTTTCAATGCCATCAAAGAAACTGGCCGACTATTCAGAGCTTCGTCCGACAAAATGTACGCTATAAAAGGAATAAGGATATTGCAATACACTCTTACCACCAATATTTGAAAACATAAATATAGGTTACCTATCTTAATCTCGAATTTTAATATTCCGAATATCATAATCCAGAAAACGTTTGGACATTTTTTCATAACCCCGAATTTTAAAATTTCGAAGTTTTGTTTGCCATATAATCGCAACTCCGAATTTCATTTGCCCATTTCTTCATTTGTACGACGTTTTACAATCCAGACGAATGAGTTCCAGACATACGAAATCTAAATGCACAAAATCCAGATGACCGTAATCCATATGCACGAAAACCAGATTTTTAAAACACAAATTTTTGAAATACAGTTGATTGATATCCAGACAAACAATGTCCAGATTTTTGAAATTCAAATAAACGATATCCAGAAAAACGAAATCCTTCCAGGGGATCGCAGCACGAACCTAACCTAACCTTCTGAATAGATTTTAACACTTTAACCTTTCTGTAATGGGCAAGTGAAACAATAGCGAGTCGGTTCTGGCACTCGCCGGCCGCTGCCGCGGCACGCTCGCTTCGCTCGCTCGGCTCGTGCATGGGAGGTCACAGTTCAAACCTAACCTAACCTACTGAGTCGAATTTGACACTTAAACCTTTCTGTAATGGGCAAGTGAAACAATAGCGAGTCGGTTCTGGCACTCGCCGGCCGCTGCCGCGGCACGCTCGCTTCGCTCGCTCGGCTCGTGCATGGGAGGTCACAGTTCAAACCTAACCTAACCTACTGAGTCGAATTTGACACTTAAACCTTTCTATAATGGGCAAGTAAAACAATTTACTTACTGGTAATATTTATTTTCAGGCAATAGTAAAAGGTTTGGGATTGGGATTGTATGGGAACCAAATAAAAAGATTATGAAAATCTGGCAATAGTTTATCTGTTATACGATTATATGGGAACCAAATAAAAAGATTATGAAAAGTTGGCAATAGTTTATTTGGAAAATGGTACGATGGGAAACAAAAAAAAGTATTCTGGGAATCTGGTATAACTATATCTGGATTATGAGAATACGGGAAACAAAAAAATACTTTTTAAAAATCTGGTTTTGGTGTATCTGGAAATTGATTCATCTGGGAAATTAAAAAAGGAATTTTAAAAAGTTGTCATTCATAACATCTGTCTTTTAAAAGTTCTAACAACCGTTTTCGGGATTTTAAGATTCGGGTAATAGAAATTCGAGTTTTTAATAGGTTACCATAAATATATCTAACTTAAAAGAATGGTTTGTTTTAGTGTTCATTTATTTTTTTTATTGAAGGTCGCGAAATATAATCTGTACTCGCTCTGCCTTGATGAAGCCCATCAAATCATTTGTCGGCATGGCAACACGAAACTCGGAATATTATTCCGGTCGGTTTACTTAAGCAAAAGTATTCTTAATTCGTAGTCTGAGATTTCAAGTAATCATTATTTTCTATGACTTTTCTGATAAAATGCCCGATGAGCGATAAAGTTTTGTTCTTCTTTTCTTTTTATTTACTTTTTGTGTGGAATATTAAGTGATCAAAATAAAATTATTTAAATATTTTCTAACATTCGAGTAACGGGAGCTTACGATGTTTTACATAGCACATTATGAAATGGAAATTGGAAATTGTGTCACAATGTTTGTCCTCAATGGACTCCTAAACCACTTAACCGATTATAATAAAATTCGCACACCATGTGCAGTTTGATCCAACTTGAGAGATAGGATAGTTTAAACATGCAGGTACCACGGGCGAAGCCGGGGCGGACCGCTAGTATATTTATTAATATAATACAACACCTAATATTAGATACAATATTTTACCGCGATGAAACATCTCATTTCCATGAGAATTCCCTTAAACTATGCAGGCGAAGCCGAGGGTGAAAAGATAGTCTAGTATTATTAATTTTAAAATTGTCTAACAAGTCCATAAATAAAGCAAATTTAAAAAGTGCTTTAAACAACTATGTATTTATTACAACTCAGAATCTCGTTTCTTTATTTTTACTCCCACCACAACTTAATTTGCTTCATCTTATCATCTTATACAACAACACTTAGCAAAGATATAAATAAAACGTTCCAAATAGAATGGACATGTTATTATCTCTAAAGCGTATACACCTACACATAACATTGTTGCGGATAGAAAGCGTCTAATAAAATAATACCAACAAACAATTTCTTACATGTAAAACAGGTCAAACCCAATAAACAAAATGTAAGCGGTAACTTGGGTAATAAAGTTCTTTGTGTACATTCCTCAGGAGGATGTGGCAGGCAGGAGGTTATTCCAGCGGTTTTCCCAGAGGTGGAAACTCCAGGCTTTGCATCTTGGAATGGTCCTGAAGTTATCAGAAAGTAGTTTTACGTCGAATTTTAAATAAAATCAGAGCGCAAACCTTGCTCTAGATAACCTCTATTCTTGCTTGAAATATGTAAATCATTGTGAAATTTATATTTATGCTCATAGAATTATGCTCATAGAAGAATTTATACTTATGCTATATAAATCGAAACACTAATGAGACGTTTTGCTTTGTAAACTTGCGTTTCTGCTCATAACTATTACTCAATACTCAACTATAAATCAATTTACTATTATAGTTATACATTTAAGTAACAATTTTTCCTAAAACGACAGATACAATTGGAAATGATTATATATATATATATATATATATATATATATATATATATATATATATATATATATATATATATATATATATATATATATATATATATATATATTTTAAAGTAACACTTTTAACTATGTTACAATGGTGACAATATAAAAATACTTTTTAAAATTTCTCAATTTTACTTCTAAAATTGTTCAATATTTTAAACATTTTTTGACAAATAGATTCATTCATTATTTTTCGCTACGTAATCAATTTTGTTCACATTTTTAAGGGTTCCGAATGCTTAAAAATATAGAGGGATGTAATATTCAGTCTTCCAAATACATAAAGAGTTTTTAGAAAACAAATGGTAGAAATATCACATTTGTACTTCATGATTTCAATTGGTGTATATTTTGAGAAATTTAATCAACGTTGAGGTTTTCAGTTGAATTTTAAAAAGGTGAAACAGAGGAAACAATTCTCTTAAGAAGCTATTTCCTTACTGTGGCTCTACGTATGTTTCCCACTGTAAATAATAATATTTTAAAAGAAACATAGAAAGATAAAAAAAATCATTTGTTTCTGGAAAATTCTTAACAACCAAATGTTACAAATATATTACCTATTCTTTTCAAGATTTAATACACTATATATGTATATTATTATTAATCCTACCTATCTCATTCTATTGCATAATTGCATAAAAGTAATCCTATCCAAAGGTTGCCTGGCAGAGATCGCTTGAAAGCGATAAGGCCGCTTATTTAACATGTGTACCTATCTTATACGTTTTTCTCTTTTCTTTTTCTTATCTTCTGTACCTATGTGTGTGTTAAATAAAGAATTTTGTATTGTATTGTATGTAAAGAGCTTATTTAGATACAACTGCAGCCAGATTGTATATTTCAACACATATATTTTCATAAAAAATACTCCTGTAAAAATACTTACCTTGTAAATATTACTTGTAAATATAAAAAACTTGTAAATATAAAAGTCAATACCTTGCATTAGTACTCAATCATAACAATAAATGTGTAACTATATTTACATTTGGAATAGAACAATCAAAATCAAAGCTTATTTCAACGTCAGCGAGATAGAGGGACGAGCGGCGATGGACAAAGTAAACTCCAAACTGTTTACTTTCAATTAACCTCTTGTCAACAACCAGCTCCATACAATCCATACACTTTTCATGAACAATTTTACTGCACTTAATGTACTCTATGTTTGCTTACATGTACGCCACTCGTAAATTATCCGTTGACAACGCAATTTGATTGGAAAAACGATAATCCTCTTTGTGGTTTTATTATCATTACGTTAGCTATGCCGTAACAATCGAGGGTTTAAATACGTTAAATATTGTGTTATTTATGTTAAAGAGATTTTATTATTAATAATAGCTCTTTCATTTAGTTATAATAATTTTTCAAACGTGTATCAAATACTTCAATAATTAATTGAGGTGCTTTTATTTCAGCGTTAAGTATATATCACAGTTTAAACCGAGCATAACTACGCTTCGGAAGAAGGATGAAACTGGTACCGATCATTTGAATGGATGTAAAATAATACAGAACAAAGACTTCGTTAAAAATGTTAACAAAAAGGTAACAGTCTCAGCGTTGGACAATTAACGGGCATCGCTCAGAGCACCACGCTGCGTTTAATTAAAAACACTATTCATAATACCTTTAAAAGTTCTGTGTTTTAATATCATATTCAGCGATGTGAATATCTCTGATGTACCTTTTTGTAAACTTTGCAAAGGTCGGCAAAGTATGAGAGATATACAAAATTAAGAAAGGCTAGAACCCTTTGGTATGAAGAAAACTTTAAGTTCTTGTGTAATATGATTATATTTACTCATCAAAACTTTAAGTATACACTGTAAAGAAACTAATACACAAATATACTTAACACTGTTGTTATCAGAAACTAACAACAATTTTCTGTGTAAACTTCTCCTGAAAATGGATAATAATATCAAACAAGATAGTTCTTAAGTATTTAACAAAGATATTGCTCGTTAACAATACCTGAAAACGTCTTAACTATCTTAATCGTCTTATCATTTTAAAATACCCACATTCTATTCGTGAAACTAAATAATAACACAATCCTTATTTTATCGGCTTAGCAGCAACGGACGCCTTTCGGACTGTCTGGTCTTAAGGGATTAAAGGCGAGTAACCTTACTTGAGGAAAATATACTTTTAAATGATATACCTTCATATTATACAGAAATAAATATAATTCACTATAATATTATAATTCAAAATGTTTAAGAAAATAATAACATTACGTGTCCCTACAATTTAATATCGCCAGTCAAACAAAATCTGTTGAAATTTTTCTTTATAAATTTGCCAAAAAATAGAAAATTACATTTCGCGTTTAATATTTATAGTATATTCAATAAAATAAATGTAACAATGAACTAACAAACAATATGTTTTTAATTAACATTCTTTATATCAAAGCTATATTAAAACAAGTCTGAATGTGTTGATGATATTAATTATAAATTTATTTTAGCATAAATTATTTAATTACAACTCGAATTATGTTTCAATTATCTTAATTAATATTCTATTCGCATAAAAGCACACAACTACGTGATATGTGAAAATGACGAATAAAGCAAAAATAATATTAACAGATTTGTCTTGTGATTGATTTATGATGAAAATTATTAATAACAGTTTTCTTGTACGAATATTAAGTAAATATTAACACTTACGATGGTTTAGTATATAACTTATAATAAACAAAATATAAATCTTCTTTCAAAACAGTTTTGATCGGGTTAATGATATCTACGTAAATATATATCTTCAAATACAAAGATTGTTAGTTGAAACCTTAGAGATATAAACAATTTAATATACGAGAAAATTAAACATGTCCATTTAATTTTGAATGCAGTAAAATAGTTACCTACCTGAAGGCTGAAATGTACAAAGTAACTGCTAACTATTTTAATCAATATTGCATAGTGCAAGTATAACTTTGTCGCGTTAAACTAAATGTCAACAAACTATTCCACTAAAATACATTAAATATGATACGAACACCTACATACACGTGCTTGGCACGCGTATTATTATCATGTATACAAACAGTTTTTATTCATGATCATTAAAACTTTTCCTATTTTAATAAATGCATTCATTTATGAATTTTCTAATTAAAATGTTTGCCTAGACTACAAATTACATAGTTACCTTAGTAGTAGAACATGAAAACAATTTACGCAACAATTAGAAGCCTTAATATAAGCTCACATCTGTCATAAATGATAAAGTACACTCTATATTATGCTATGAAATATGTATAATCTTCCAACTATGTCACATGTGGGAAGATTTAAACACAAATAAGAGTTTTTGTAACACTCGGGTATAAAATGTCTCAAAGATAAAAGATTCTTTGATCGTGTAGTTACTCGCATAGCGTAACAAACTTATAGCGACGTAGAAGGTGCTATGTAGAGCGAAAATTGTCTTTATTCACTTCCTATTTTTATTTTTATAGTCTCTTTTACGGGTTTATAACCATACTTTTAATGGTTTTATGTTTTACTATCGATACAATATGTAAATAAGAATATGTGTATTGTGTAATGTGTATTAGTGTAAAAAACTAGCTCTCTGCCAGAGACTTCGTACTGCCGCGTCGCGATTTTACTGCTGCGTAATAAAATATTATTGCTTTTCTCATGTAAAAAATTCGAGAAGTATTTGAGTGAATTGGTTGACAATTATTGAAATAAAATATTTAATAAAAAATATATGTATATATTATATCGCACCTCAATGATTACATATAAAAGTAGATAACACTGTATTTAAAAATTTAATAATTGTTATTTCAAATCCAATCAATTCATATCAAAATACGAGCTAATGCAACCATTTTAAACATTAGACACAATCAAATTTTATATTTAACACTATATTATAACTTTTATTTTAAGATAAGGTACAAGTTATTTGCAGGAATACCTATAATAAACATTACCACGTAGGTACATTGACCCAGTAAATTAGAGGTAAGTAGGCAACAATTTTGCTGAACAGAAAATACAGCAATCGTAAAGTACAAGCAGATAAATTAGAGTCTTGTTGACCGGAGTTAATGAAATGCAAACAATCTGAAGTAAATACTGCATCGCAAATCTGCTACAAGTTACAAGTAACTTGCACGACAGTTCTTTAGCAATTTTTAAAGTTTCTGTCTCAGTCGGAGAAGTTGTAAAAAATTCTTAACAACTACCTACTTTAACATTTATCATCTATTTAACTTGATAGAAGTTTAAAAACTAAATTAAAAGTACTCATTTGTTATTAACGTTACGTTATAGAAAGTTCATGTTGAATTCCCTCTTAATACATATATACATTGTTGAATTGGTTTATATTGTGTCAACGGCGTGCACATTTTGAAATAATGGCTAGTTTCACAAATCCTCGATATATTCCGGTTAGCTTATCTGTCAGTTTAGATGACAAATAGTGTACAAAAACTGAAGTCAACAAGTCGTGATACTGGCTATCAGCCTCGTAAAAAAAAGACTATTTTTAACGCGGCTGAAATAAAATTTTACCTGTAAGAATAAATGTATATTTTCACAGTTTATTGCTTATTTATTTTCCGTTGTAGTGTGAAACTGATTTAAATGATATGGAAACACAGAAATTACCTTTGTTGAGGTCGTTACAGACAATAATTCTGTAAGGGCATAATTGGCTAACATAAACTGTTCCACATTAGTTTTGACTTTAATGTATTATCGAGGAAAAATAACACACGCGATCGCCGTGTTTGCTTTCTGCCAACATGTATAAGCTTTCAATGTGTCCATGGACATATTACTTATGTCTTTATAAAAAAGCATATTTACTTTTATTCTCTTGCGTTTATACACCAATTGTTATTGTCGAAATATATTTAAAATTTTCTAACCTTAAATTTATCCCATGATCAAAAATACAATTTTAATTAATCAATTTGGACTTGAATGAACCTTCAAAGAAGTGATTCTCATAGTTTTCTTATGATATTGGGAAAATATTTAAAGTCTTTAATATAATCGTTCATTCAAAAAAAGTACAGCACCTTACTATCAACCCTTACAATCTTAATTCTCTATTAAATGCGTCCACAAAAAGACATCTATGTATATCTATGTAAATTTCCCTTTATCTAAGCAAAAATTATCCATTACCATTGCACACGCGTGCTCGAACCACGCCACAATAAATCCCTTACGAGTAACTGTTATGGCCAGCGACAAACTGCATATTTGGTTCTTGTGATAACAGACGATGATAAGAATTACACAGCCAATAATTTACACATAGCCCTTTTCTTCTAATACGCTTAAGACCGCACATGACAAATATTCATTGTTTACTTTAAAAATTAAATGCACGACCATAATCATTAGCCTTATTTTAATTCCTAAAACAGACCTTTTATGAGGGTTTATTGTTCTTACTGGAACATGTCCTGGCATTATTGCAAACCACCGTTGGTAATTAACAATTATGAAAATATTATAATATAAGAAACTAAATACATCCAGGAAGTTATAAATCACTACATAGTATAAAACAAAGTCGCTTTCTCTGTCCCTATGTCCCTTTGTATGCTTAAATCTTTAAAACTACGCAACGGATTTTGATGCGGTTTATTTTAATAGATAGAGTGCTTCAAGAGGAAGGTTTTAGTATATAACTTATTAGGTTTTAGATAAAGCGGGCGAAGCCGCGGGCGGAAAGCTAGTATTATATAATATACCTACATATGCACGTTTACTTAAACTGATTCGACCTCGAAATAATACCTTACCTTCTTACCTACAGCTATCATCATGTACCTGAAATAAACATTATCTATTTTTTTTAAACCAACCAAATTAAAAATCATAACAATCACAATTATTATCTGCATTAACATCATCCCGATTTACAATATTAATGGAGGGAAATTCTCTCCTTTCAGTACTTCTTTTGTCTCGAAAGTGTCATTAAATGCAATATTTTCAGCACTTCAATTTATAGTAATACTTAATAAATGTACCATTCATTTAATAAAGGTTTGCTTTATTTATGGTTGGTGTGCCCTAAAAAGTTCTAACATCTATATTATGTATATAACATTCTCGTGTCACTGCTAGTTACCATACTCCTCCATGCTGGCTGGGCCGATTCTTATGAAATTTTTATGCCTATGGTAGAGCTGTGAATCAGCCAATCTATTTTTCATACTCCTAAAAGGAAAGAGGTAGAACAACGTTTGCCCGGTCAGCTTAGTAACTATACAATGAAGTACGTACCTAGGTACCCTAAATCAGGATATTATAATTCTCATGAGAACTAAGTTGCTTTCCTGTATTATCCAAGGTTTCTGTTATCCTGTTTCCCTACCGTAGATTCTAGTATTAGCTGTATTGTATGGAATATTTTATACCATATTGTGATATGCAAAAAGCAGCTATAAAAATAACACTTAAAAATGCCAACATCAAAATAGTGATAAAATAAAATTTTATCTTCCCGTATCAACCAAAATGCATAGAGCCGGGCGATTTAAGGTGCACGTTTACATTGTTAGTGGATGGGGCGGCACAACACGATTCGTTTGCAATCACGAGCACGGTCGAAATCTGATTTACCTCTGATTTGTGGTCTGCACCGACCGTCTGCTGTCTTGTGCATGATTTTACAGCGTATAGTTTTACATTTTACAGTGCATATCCTTCGTATTCCACTTTTATGTCAGGACGAAAAAATACGGTGGAAATAATTTATATAATTTTTTTACTTTTTTCTACTTTTTCTTTATTGCAACCCCATAAATTATCATCAACTATTATGTACATATAATTTTACTTATAAATAAATTCAAAGTTAAATCTTCATAATTTACTACTACACTCAAAACCTAATTCTATAAACTTTTAAGTCTTTATTTTTAATTTATCTCATTTCTGTTTAATCGTACCGTTCTCGTAGACACTGAGGTAGCAAACGGATTTAAAGTTAATGACTCTCGCCGCCCGGTTACGCCGCAAATGTGTTGCGAGCAATAGGAAAATGTAAGCTTTTATACTAAACAATAATATGGCAATATTATTTGAAACGGTAAGAGTGGTTATGTAACGCTACATAACATAGAAAAGTATTTAAATTATTATTGATCTAGTTTTTAATTGATGTAGTTTTGCATACTCTTTACAGGCATTCTTAACAGATATGCCCATATTATTTATTTTTATATGGAAATATTTCTATCTTACAATCAGCCACATCTTCATACCTAGAAAATTCATTATGTACACTGATAAGGCGCTTAGTGTAGGTATGTATCTACTCAACGTAGAATAATAAATACATTACGTAGGTACGTTTTAGTTTTACAGTTTTCATTAAAAAATACAAAAACTATCTACACAAACACCATTTACTTAGAATATAAAATTCATATTCGTAACTATTTTATCATGACGTAAAAATAACAAATTTCGTTTCATACAAACAAACAGCACTTTCCAAGTAACAAATTGACTGCTACACATGTCCCCGTAACTGCATACTTCCTAGATTTAAATTTAAGTTACCGTCAAACTGTAAATGGTACACAACAAAGCCATTACCAGTGAATGCAAGGCCCAATCTTATTTCACAAGTTTAGGGCGGCGCTGAAAGTTGCCCGGTCACCCAGGGTTGTTAATCTTACTAAGGTATTTATTCATTTTTAAACGAAATAAATCTATCTAGAATTTTCTGTAAAATCTAAAGAAAGCTATGTCATATTATATATTTTTAAAGAAGCAAGAAAACTAAATAAATCTTTAAAAGATGTTAATCCAACCGAAACCCACAACCCGCTCGCTCGCTGCTAATTGCTGTTGTAAAAACTATTTAAATAGAATTCAGTTATTCATTTCAGATTTATTCCAGATTTCGTCTTTGATATTCTCAAAGAATCGCTTAACTTATTTAATATTAATAAAAGAAAAATGAACTGACATATGAAAAATATACGCAACCCATGTCGTATATTTAAAGCTAATGAATTTTACTACAACTTAAGAAATATACTATTACCGTAGTATATTATTATTAGTCTGTGCTATTACCTGCTTCTTGGGTCGGTTTATTTAACTTTCTCAGAATTAACTTCGCGGTTTTAATCAATGTAATATTTATACATTTTTTGGAGTGATGAATTGATTGATCTAGTGAGTTTACATGAAAAGCCCATTGAGTAGATATTTCAGCTACAATTATGAGGTATCCACTCTACGATGGTTGACTGGTTAAAAATAAAAATAACACTCGTGTGCATAAAATAAAGTATAGTGAAAAAAATAATAATAGGCATGTCAAATTTATCTAATCTTTGATATAAATTGCGATGTCTAAAATATAAAAAATATAGTAACTATCTGTATTATCGATATACATACTTAATCTTTATTTACATTTCTTGAATTCTATTCTTATTTAATAATTATTAATACCTATATGACTCTTTGTAATAGTCTGTTTAAAATCCCGTAAAATAAATTAATAATTAGTCTGATAGAAACAATATCAGACTAATCTGAAATAAAATCACAAAGCCTTTATGACAATGGATAATAATTAAATTTCAGAACGCAATAAAAACTGGGAAAATATCCCCGAGTGAATAGTGGAAAATATTAATAAACAGGGAATATTTGAAATCAATAACGACATTGTGATTCGGGCTGATTGAACGTATTATCTGATACCTTCCATCGCGCTAATGTTGGAGAATTTAATCAGTGAGCGGGCGTGGAAGCGGAAGAGCCTCGCTCGTCTGAATTTACGAGCGAAAAAGCTTCCGTTTTCGAGGTTCGCGCAGTACTGCACCGATTCCGTACATAACAATTTAAAAACATAAAACGAAATTGTGAATGTATTGGTTTTATAACACCCCACTATAAATTACGTGTACAGTTTAAACATAAAAAAATTGTATTGTTTGTTGTGGCTATTGTTGTAACTTCTGAACTAAGAGCCAAGCTAGATTGCAACGTTTCGTGGAAGCCCTTTAAAAGCTAGCCAGCAGCATTTACGGAGCAAAATATCAATAACACCGTACGAGTACAAGTTACATGACTTTAGCATCGCCTATGAAGCATGTAGCTCATATACCTACGTATTATTTACGTAGTAACTATTTAGTAATATGTATAAGTATATACTTCTTCATACATTTCTAATATCACTACAGAATATAACTTCCTAGAATATTACAAGCGTTAATTTCCAGGAAAACTTGGTTATATACATTATACATATATATAAATTGAGATTAACGTAGAGTCTACCACTAAGCTCTATACATTCATATTTGCTTAAAAATAAATATGAACATATTATGAGATTGCTTTATAAAAACACTAGCTTTCCGCCCGCGGCTTCGCCCGCGTTTTCAAGGAAAAACCCGCATAGTTCCCGTTCCCGTGGGATTTCCAGGAGTGCGTCATTTTCCCGAGATAAAAAGTAGCCTATGTCCTTTCTCGGGTATCAAAATATCTCCATACCAAATTTCATGAAAATTGGTTCAGTAGTTTAGGCGTGATTAAGTAACAGACAGACAGACATAGTTACTTTCGCATTTATAATATGTATTAGTATGGATATTATAGTTTATTTTCTGAGTTCTATGGACTCTGACTCCTTTCTGTACCATTCATAAAATTCGTAGAAGCTACGTACTAAGTGACGTAGAGCAATCAAAATATAAATGCTAAAACCCAGCATTGTGTGCCGGACGAAGTCTGTGCCCTGTTTCATATTCAACTTGATTTACCACAATAACCGTAAAAGCATACGTTGTATGCTAATATTCGTAGGTACTATTTCTCATAAACTCTATTCGCATTAGTATTTATGGAACCGTATTTCAATAGTTTTAAAGATACGCTTACGTAACTGAATGGATCGTTTAAGATATTTTTAGTCAACAAGCACATTAAATGACAAGATGGGAAACGTTAATGTAATTTATCGTAAAATAAGATTAACTCATTACATCAGCTTTCCTTGATGTCAGTCGTTATGTTTGAAATTAAAGTTAAGTTGCAAGTAAATACCGTCTTATTCTCAGTAATGACAGCTTAACTAATAAAAAACAGGAGCTCTCGGTATGAAAACTCTGATTGTTTTTCTGGCTCTGGGGCATTTTAAACTGAGGGTATTATTTTATAAAGCATTATAAATACATTCGTATTGGTATATTATATTTCACCTCCTTATAAAATATAAATATTTTACAATATAATGTTTTATTTTTGTCTTATATGCGATCTAATTTCCAAGCGTTAACAATGTAATAACAATTTTTTTTTTAATTAATTGTTTTCTTATAATTACTTTGATCGTTATAATATATCCCTTTATATTTTAAAATGAAGATATTCTGTTTGAAATGAGTTCTCTCAGATTACCTACGTATGTGATAGAATTCATTGTTTAGGAGTTCCTTTCGTATCATATTATCATTACATTTAATATTATCGTGTTCATGCTACCTACGTAGAGCAAGCTAATGTGCAAATCGTGTCTATGACGCGATGCACAATCCATTAGGGCCCTGTTATTACTTTCCCGACACAAACACTTCAC
The DNA here is from genome assembly GCA_029959065.1 of Colias behrii. NCBI lineage: Eukaryota > Metazoa > Arthropoda > Insecta > Lepidoptera > Pieridae > Colias > Colias behrii. The sequence goes on from JARWMC010000009.1 coordinate 7,336,905, forward strand.
CATTGGATACCCTTCATATTCTCGCCTTTAAAAGCCCGAAAGATTAAAGCAACATCATGCTTTTTACGCAAGCGAAGTAATGTGTTCAGTACTTCTGCTATTTGAAGTCTGCTTATGTAATTACTGATATCGGACTCAAGTACACCATTAGTATTAAAAGTACAATTTGATTATTTTCTAGATTTTTATTTTCTTCAACCCTTCTTTCAGGGAAATTTTAACTTTTGTAAGTACAAATCTGAGACATCAAAATTTCTGTTATATATTTTGATGCCCTTAATTGTTATAATAATCATTGTCAAACTATATTTTCCTATATTACCTATACCTACACTATTATATCAGATATTCCTAAGAATTTTTATTATTAATTTACTGAACTGGCTTTTCTTTTATAACCAGATCGACTATACGTACCTACCTACATGAATCCTATGAAACCAGAAGGCCATAATCTAAGCACTTATGTCTAATATAAGCACAATATGTACAATTCTTAGAAATCCGTTGTTCATACATACACAAAACCACAGCATACACAAATACGAAAATGTAGAACAGATTTTATTGTATGGTCACTGAAAGCCGCTATTATTTGCAACAATGAGAAAGCTACGGAAGGTTTAAACTTCTAAATGTATTTTATAGGGATAGAATTTTCAAGAGTATCAAACACAAAGATATTTATTGTGCATCGGGGGTTTAATGTTTAAATCGTGGAAACTTTGGTCTTTGGATTGCAGACGTTGCGACGACTAAATTTCTACACCCAAATAAGGAATACCGTCAGACTGAAACAATCTTAAACAATATTTATGGCATAAGATTAGAAGCGTTTGTATTGCTGTAACTTTGAAATTTTTGATAAAATAATGAATTATCTATTCAAAAGTAATAGCAATTTTGAAAAATTTATTACAAACAAAAATAGAAAATAGTAATCTAAATAACATTTACTCAGACACAGATATGAGCGCAGTAAGGCGGTTAAGCAGGTTTTGTTGCAAATCAAATTACAACTTTTGCATCGCAGGCTTCTCAAAACGTTCCATAGGTACAACTTCAAAGAGCTTTTGTAAAAATTGTACGGACTGTAATAAATTCATTTCACTCAAAATATTATGTGATATGGCTAACTTTTGAACAGTATTTTAAAAAGGTAAAACAATAGTACATTATTTCATTACAATACGAAACAATGTAACAAAATATTTGTTTCCATTTGTAGGATATTTTCACTCGTGATAATTTATAATTTTTTACTAGGTATTCTTACTTCGCAATATTTCCTTAAATTATTAGTTTATTTATCTCTATCTCAATCGAAGAATGAAGGCTTGCGAAGCGACAGATATCTGGAATTATTGATGGATCGTCAGGACATTCTTCTAACTTCAGGAAGTAAATATGTATACTAGAATGCAACACTGAAATCTTGATAGAATACTCTGGATTCTTCATTTTAAATAATTTATATTTAACAAATCAGATCTATTGTGTATCGTGTATCAAAACTAACATGTTATTATGAAATGCACTTATAGATTTTAAATTTTATTATCTATATATTGCAAAAAACAAACTGATTAATTATTTTTGATAATATTTAAAATGGGTATATATCATGTTGCCAAAAGTATCAACTTTCCGCAAAATTTATTAATTTATGACAAATTATCACAAATAATTCTCACATGATTACGTATACATTTCTCATATGAATTCAAATATGACAAAGCATTTAACAGCATAGAGGTCTAACCAGAATTGTGTATCGATTATTAAATGCCTTTACAATAATATACAAACACACGACCATGCTTGAATTGGAGTAGACCTGAATGTTGGCTATGTTCGGAGACAATAACATGCAAGCAGTCACCGTGATTTCCACATCCATTATCGAATTGATGATGAATTCTGGCCGATAACCATAATCTATTCCTAAACACATTTAAACAAAAGCATGATCTTTGCATTTTACAAATGAATTAATAGTCAAAGCTATAAATCACGCAGCGCTCAAAAAATATTTAATTTATCTATACTTCTATACTAATCTATACTAATATTATAAAGAGGAAAGGTTTGTATGTATGTATGTATGGTTTTCACGCATAAACTACTGGACCGATTTTGATGAAATTTGGCACAGATAATCTTTAGACCCTGAGAAAGAACATAGGCTACCTTTTATTTCGAAATATGTACCACGGGCGAAGCCGGGGCGGACCGCTAGTATCTTATAATTCAGTTAAAAGCATCAAATTGACGATTCGGACAGTCATTGTTATCCTCAAGAGACTTAATGAAATAAATACTGAGGTGCTATTCAATGAAAGTTTGGAACAGTTGACTGACGGTCACGGGACAATACAGCGGCGACAAAGACCGCTCTAACGATCTCGAATTTATCCTGACTTCCCACTAATACCCCCATTCAACAACCCTTTGTTTTTAGGCTTTGATAAAAACCCTCTGCACCACCTCGGGGATCCTAATTTTTATCTTACACTACAATGAAAGCAAATACCTTTTTTTAACTGTGACTGCGAATTTTCAGCTATTGTTTTCGTTTGTCAAACGTAGATATAAAGGCCTTCAAACATACTTATGGATAACAAAAACGTATACAATAGACGTGCTTTAATTTGGACTACATAATTTCAAGTTTATTAACCCTGAAATAACAAAAAAATATTTAGCTGTATCAAAATAGGTAGTTATGAATGCCTGGAGTGGCCTGCAATATAACATTTTCTAAAATACTTTTATATTTTATGCATTAATATTAATAGTATGGACGTTTGTCGTTGATTAATAGATTTATTTCAGCATTATGAATGTTAAAGCTTATAAATAATTGTAAGATAATTACTAAAAGTAAATTCCCTTCCTTGAACAGAAACATTGAACATCTGTTTCACTGATCGATGCTCCACGGACCAGTAACTAGCTACCTGCCAGACCGAGACTTTTTTATTTCCGTTGGCTTGTCCAGAATCATTTTTAAACTCGCCCACGCCATAAACCAATTCGGGAATCGTAAATGAACATATTATATACGAAGTAGTAATTACAAATATGTACTTAATATGGTACCGTGTAGAGAGGAACTCAAAGCTCTTTCAATGAATATAATAATCAATACTGCATCAACAATCTATCTAGAAACTATGTAAACTTCATAAATGCAAACTTGAATTTACCTATGTCCTTTCTGTACTAAATATTAATGGAGTAGAAGCTTAATTAATTATTTTTGTTAACAATGCTTTCGATACGAATGGATTATTACCTATATCTGAGATATAAATTATGGATTTACTAATAGATACATATTAAGTTACCTAATTATTGATAAAAATATATTAGCGACTACAGTCAACAAGGTAAGGGAAAAGACACATTTAAAAAATATTTAAGAACAACAAATATAACAATTTTCTTTATTTTTCTGTCTCTTAAGTACGAGGGAATTAACACTTTTTTCATTCGTATTTCCCACAACACTAGATATACATACTTACTAGTAGCAACTTTTATTCAGCGGTTCTATACGACTAATTCAGGAGTCACATCTGCTCTCACGAGGTACTTTACATATTACTGTGATATATCTTCAGTAAGGAATTGGTTGTGCCAGCAGCTCAACTATTTTTATTTTTTTTTTTACGAATTCATAGATAGCATGATATGAAAAAAATATATGAATAAGTTGGTATGAATATATATTTATCTTTGTTTTGAATTTCAGGTTTGGGCTTATACGATACGATATTTGATAAATATCGTGAAGGTGGACCTAAATATTAAACTGTAAATACTACAAATGTGAACAAAGATTCCAATTATCCGAAAATATATTTATTGTGAGGCAAACAATTTGTGTAGCCGCAATGCTGTGTAACATGGAAAGGTTTTCCATGTTTCAACGGAGATTTATTAAAACATTATACAATGCTCTATTTTGCTTTCAGCTTACAAATGCGTAGCCGAAAAGCAATAATTTTAATAACTCCAAGCTTCATCCTTGAGTACCGAAGTCTATTTGCTGATGATCCACGAGTGTCTTTGAAGCGTTTATTGAATATTTTTCGAAGTGAATTAAATCGTGGCCGATCGCTTTAACGGAGCAAACGTTCATTAATCGGTCGCTTCGCAATAAGTATTCATTTCTTCGCTGCCGACGAGAGACGCTTGCAATGAAAATCTGATTGTGCTTTCTTCGTTTTATGAATATCTATCGCTAGCTACCAATTTCCTTTCAGATGAAACATTCCTTTATTACTGATTTAATAACGTGTATGTTTAAAGTTTTTTTCTGTAAAAAATAAGGACAAAGACGCCGTCAAGCTGGACAAATACTATCACGAAGAAGATGAAGAATAGAATGTCATAAATTCTTTTGATGTAGTGTATATTACAAAAGGAAAACAAAATATTCATTCATTCAATACACATTCTCAGATTCTCAAGAATAACATTTTCATTAATCTCCCACCAAGTCGTAAATGTGTTTCTACCTTTAATTTATAACCAATTATCCTTACCTTTACAAATTATTTTCGTAGGTCGACAATCCAGACCTTTTTATAAAAATATTGAAAATTATTAGCCCTCATAAATCATAACAAGGAAATTAAATTGGTCATACTTACATTACCGATGTTTTATTTCAGGCCATTTAGCTTTTACAGTCGAGAACTTCATAAGTGGAAAAGTAAATTACTTATTTGTACAGCGCTTATAATAGCGACGAACGTAATAATTAATTATGTAATTTTGCTCGCAATTATCTAACTACGAGATATGTACATACTATTTATAGATATAATAATTAAATTTATGAACAAAGGCATTGTTTGTAATTTTAGGATCTTAATAAAAATCAAAATAATTAATTTTATGCTCTATAAACCTTTACAATAATTAAGAGAACCAATTAGCATTTTAATAAGTACTGTATAAATCAACAGTGGAGCCTCTTTGTCAATAAGTTCAGGAAACAAATTGGAATAAAGGAGAAACTCCCGGCTTTTGCAATTACGTTTAGAATTAGAAATGTGTTTTAGATAGAGTAATATTCTCTTAGTGGCCTGTTTTACGGAATACTAAGTGACTATTTCTTGTGACTACCTCATTACTTAGAGGACCCTGAACCTATTTTATAGCTAATCTGTAGACCATTCCATTTTAATTACCCCTAGTAAATAAATATTCTTTTCCTACATATTTTCATGTTATTCAGAGAGTATTTTCTAAGAAAAACCTTGGTGATCTCTACAAATGCAAAAAAGAAGATTATAGGATCATAACATCTTGATGAAGGTAACAATAAAATTTTCCTGCGAAAAGTATGATTTCGATTATGTGGTGTAAATATACAACCATGTTCTGCTTGTGTTCTGGTCCTAATAGGTAGGTACATATGTACACATATGTTTACACACATATGTTTTTTGTAAAACATATGTTTTGAAGGGACTTTTATCTTTTATATTTTTCTAACTAATTTGCAGTTTCTAGTCGAAGCTTTTATATTATTTCACTTTATAAAATTATTTGCAAAATCTCAGCTAATATTGTTACATCATCGTTTACAAAAGCTGAATAATCAACCCATATCGTTAAATTCAAGCTACCAACTTGCGAAATAATATTACAAATAACATAGTAACCTATAGATATCACATCTCAAACAAACTAGCAATATAACTTTAGTTCTTTATACGTAACGTTAAAAGGATTAGTTTAATACATAGGTATCTTTATTATATTAATATTACTTACTCGTAATCCGCAAAACGGTATAGGTGAGGAGTATGTGCAGTGATGTGATAAAGTAAAATACTCCAATAACTTCGTAGAAAGGACTTATGGTGATTATAAATGGAAATTCAAAGTTGAACTAGAGTCAAGAGGCAATTCCGGAGTAGTTTTCGCTTTGACATTAATTTAGCCAGCTATACGGGCCGTTTGTTTTTGAATAAACGTCTGAAATCTGAACTGTAACAGAGACGCTGATTATTATTATTAAACAATATTGAATTTTGTTGATGATATTTTGTATTGCTTTAGAATTCATAGCTTGGGCATATTATTCATTTTAATGAGCTAAATTGTATTTGTTTGCTAACTTCCTACATTCTGAGAAATAACAAGCAAATTGTAAAACACACGTTTTAATTAATGTGAAAAAATCAACGAAATAATATAATACGTAAAGTGATAAATAATTACAAACATAATTACTTACGTTTAATTTATCTATAAAACGAGTTCAATTGACACATTATTAAATCTGAAAGAAGTAATTAATTATTCAGTTAAAAAGCCACGGTTTAAGCAAAGAAAGATGGTGTGTTCTTTGTCAGATTTTTGAACTTAATTTAGTTTTAAAACAATATTATTTAAAACAATACCAAATAATGAATACACGTATCGACGTAATAATACAACACACCCACACGCTTGTTGTGTGGGTGTTGCTCTGGCGTGCTATAGGTACCTATCGCATTTCGTACGATGAGTAACGGGGTTTGAGACCTCTATCCATTTATATATTATCTTTACAATTACATAGATATTATTTTATTTTTATGAACATTGATTCAATAACATGACCTTTGCAAGAAGTGCAGAATGTACTAGTATTATAAGACTGACCTATTCGAAACGTTAAACACAAGCTGACTATAAAAAATAAATTGAAAGATCTATTCAAACCAAATAATAAAACCAAACCAAATAATCACTAACTCAATGTATAATGCAAGTTAATACTGACTATTGACCAACTTAAATCCCTTTAATACATTATCACCCCATTAATGTGTCTCATAATATTCAAATTACCTGGAGATATGCAGGAAACCCTCCAAAACAAAGGCTTCGTCATGACCATTCAAAGGTAAAATCACTGTATTTTTTTTTTAATTTTAACTATTTAATCAAATATACTTGTCGTCTCTTGAAATTGAAGAAGACTAGAAGCAAGTATTGAGTAGTACCTAAACTATAATGTTCACTTCTCAATAGGTACTTGCTTCGGACTCTACTATGTACCAAATACTTACTTTATTGAACCGAGAGAAATGAATGTATGAAATATACAAAATGGGAAATAGATTCAGATACCGCCATTGGCAGTCCTTTTCATTTGTCGCATGTAGCTAAAAACAAACCTTTTAGCAAATCACCCTTGCACCATAACCTGAATAAAATATTCGTACTGAAATGGACGACTTTAAAAGGGTTGTAGGTATTCTGCTTTTTGTAATTAGCATACCGCTGATGAAACCTTTTTCTTTTCGATTTACAAGGGACCGCTGTGATTAATTCTATGTACTTTCATCAAGGTTCGCAAAGGGTCATGCGATAAAATTAAATTTAGAAAATATGTGTTTCACGTTTAATAATGTGATCATTTTTTCCTTGCCAGGTGACTTGCTTACATTTTTAAGCTATTGCATAGCTTCTATCGCGGGCCTTGAGCGCGGGGACCGAATCGAGAAATTCCGTAACGAAAAAACCTCACGCTCCCCACTCCGACGGACACGGAGGTGTGGCTTGAAGGCATGCTATGCAATAGCTTTACCGCGGCAGTCCCCGAGTGCCACACGTTTTTTTTTTATTGAAAGTACACATCATGGATTAGAGATACTACTTAGGTTAAATTCTAGGTAAATTAAGCGATAATATGTGATTGCGTTGAAATATATATAGCTTTTACATAAAATTATATCTATATAAATATACGAACAAGGATCAGGAAAGCGACAAGAAGTGTAAATATATTAGTTACACCGATCCTAAGTAATTGCAATCCCCATTTCATTTCTCTCATTTACCGTCAGGCTAGAGTACAAGCGATAGCCCTCAAACCGCATCCATTTGGTGATTAAGTTCAGCATCTGCTATGAAGATACATGACTCATAAGAGATTTTCAGCCTTTTGCGACCTACATTCACTTATAGCAATCCATTTTTGCATATTTCCTTTGCCGATTTTCCAGTTCAATGTAGGTTAATCTTAGTCTTATTCTGCCTTCGACCAAGTGGCACATGGGCAAGCTCTAATTAATAAAATATGAAATAATTAATTAACATAGATACTTAACGAAGAATAGAAAGCGGATTATATTGTATCGGAATCGTAATATTCGTAATACAATAAGGATTTACGTGGATAAATCATTTATTAGAAATGAGATGAAACAGATTTTTATTAATAATTCGCGCTATTTCTAGGAAATTGTATTTTTCAACATCACAATAGGCTAGTCTAAAACTATTTTACTCTTTCATTATGAAATTCTTTGGTACGATATCATGATATATATTAAATTCGAAACGTACTCGAAGTAGTAAAAAGAGCGTTAATAGATCATTTCAATGTTGGTTTCAATGCTGTGACTTGACCATCTCAAATGTGCATTATAATAGATTTTGCCTCATTTGGCTCAGAATTTGGTACTAAATTGTGGTAAGGAAACCAATGGTTGCATTTAAGAAAATCTTGATATATGTAATTAGAGTGAAATAATAATTTAATTATACTTATTTAGGTACTAAGAAGGTTTATTTTCTTTTTGGTGGTGGATAGCTTTGCCTCCACTTATCAGTCAAAGATGTGTGTTGTGTGTGTAACATTTCTAATTTTAGTTGAGTAAGCAGCAAATATAAAGAACCTTCTTCCTTTTAATTTTATACATCTCATATTTTTACCATTTTCGTGATATACGTTATAACCTTTTCATATTCAACTGCCTCTTTCATTGTATGCCAAAAATAACCCGAATTTTACGTACGATAATATCCAGCGTTTTCGTATAAATGTATGAATCGCGATGTATTGCAATGGCGTTTAATTATCGACGTGGTAATCCCAATCCGCACGGTAAGTCACCGAAACAACGAAATCAAATTGTAACTGAATGCATTGACCGCAACGAGCGAAGGCGCACTATTTGGGCCATCCTATTTGAACTTTCGATACATATTTAGGTACATATCTACCTACTTAAAATTATATTGAAAGAAAATGAACATGTGACTGGATGATCCAGTATCCACATCCTGCTTAGGTACATCGCCCACATAAATTGGAAACGAAAGTAAATGGAGAGGTAAGCTTATTTTTAGCATTCGGAAAAATGTTGTTATAATGCGTTCCTGCATACCTGGGGCTGCCGGAGAAACAGCCTTGTATATTGTTGGCCTCCTATAACTTCCCAAAAACATGTAGCTAATAAGTTCGAATGTGTTGCATCGTGATGCTTATGTAACAAGTAGCTTAGCGCCCTGAAATGTAATTAGGTACATATCTGGGAGAAAGCCACTCCTTCGTTTCATTAATTGACAATGATCAAGGTGTCTTTAATTTTTTATAATAAATTTTAAAGATAGTGGTTAAATTTTCATACTACATTGTAAGAAGTGGGTAAAATATTACATAGATATAAGTAAGTATATTAAGAAATTAAAATACAATGAAAATATTAAATAACTGTTTCATTTTGTGACCCAAAACGGGACAGGCTGCTAAGTTGTAAATTGTTATTAAATTAATTCATACCTTAAAAAGTATTTAACTACTATTTTGAACACAGTTGTCCTCAATTCGGTACAAAGTTGTCAAAGTTTGATAAGAATTCAAGGAATCTTGAGAAGAATTTTATAAGTAAATAAAGGCAATATTTCAGAATAAATATTATTACTACGTGCGTACTAAGTAAATAATTTAATTTACACCCACATTTTTAGTACAAGACCAAGTACCAGATGAGCAGCTGTAGCTCAGTGGTTAAGGTTCTGGCAATAGATAACATATTATTATATTATCTGTTGTCCTAGACAAGAAGCATAAGCGTCCAAATAATTAATTAAAGGACAAGTCAAATCTGAAGTTCACGAACTTGGCCAGCGTAGCAATTATGGCTTATGGACGACAACCACCACAGGTGTCTCTATCCTGGGAACAAATATTCCTGAATCAAAGTAAATTATAAAAAAGTTTTATTTTCCAATCTCATAAAACAAAAAACAAACTAATAATAATCACGTTATTGAGATGCATGATTATTTTTAAATAATATGACTTAATATAAACTTTCTTTAGAAAGCACTTGAATGATAAATTTAAGCTCCAACAAGTATTCAAGTCAATTGATAATTAAATTATGGCTCTCGTGATCATAAAGCAGTAAGTAATCTTTATTTCTAAAGTTTTAAGTGCCAATTTGTATAAACAGCAGCTATGGCAATGCGGGTGAAAAAACACTCGCAATGGGCCGGGCGCACTCTTTGTTCTTCTAATCCCGACTTTTCTTTCAGGCGGCACGGCGTTCAGTCAGCTCTTAAGTTAAGAATTTATTTCACAACTTCATACTTTTCTGCTCCTCTTTGTGCTGCATACAATGAAAATTATTATCAATTGGAAAACTTTCTCTCCACAATTTCCAGAAAGTATTGTTTTTATTTTATAAATACGGTACCTTACTTACCTACACTCCTTTGTGAATATCAAAGATAGCCGTACTCATTTCACAAAAGCTTCTTATTGTTTAAATAAAATTTTATTACAGCCAAAGTCCACCTTAAAGATTTGAATCAAAGATATTGTAATTTGTGGTCGAGTAAACCTTACCTTTGATCCTGCTATTTACATAACATTACCTATCTACCTTCCTATAAGCATTTTCTAAAAAATCTTAGGTATCATTTATTAAAAGTTAACGTAAACAATGACACAAAATAAAAGTTAAATCATAAAATTAAATTTGCGAGGTTAAATTGGGATCGTTGTAAAACACGACATAGCACAATTTTCCGCACTTAATATGTTGTTTAAAGTTGTCCCCGGTAACAACAATACGTCGGAATGTCGGCGATATAATCTAACAACACCGACGGGGTACGGGAAAGTTTTAAGTGCGAAAAGTCTTAGAAGTTAATGTGTTGAATGAATCTAGAAAGCCGCGTAATGCAAAAGTTGTGATTTGATTTGCAATAGCAACCACTACCGTCTGACGTTTAAAGTGACTACTTTATGGATTTTTCCACAGTTCATTTTCATTCTCACTGCAAAAGTTAAGGAGTTGTTAATTGTGTATTGTTCAAACACTTGTTCAAAAGATTTGACATCGAACCAACTGTTGTTTTACAAATTCATAGGTGGTAAAAAGGGCAAAATGAAAAGTAGTTTAAATATAAAATAAAACTTTTACGTGTGCCAATATTCTTACTTAAGTATGTATAATATATTTTTTTCATCTATTTTCACTATAAAACCTTCATAGTTCAAACCAAAATGAGATTTCAAGATAGTTTGAAATGTTGCCAGATATCTGTTTCGATTGTATGCAATAACGTAGCACGTTAATGGATTGCGCATAGCACAACTGAAACGATCTAGAACCTAGATGCTGACACGTACTATATGAACTACCATTCTAAACATCTAAGGATAGACAATTGCATGATTTCAGTTAACTGACATTGTATTTTCAGTATGTACCTACCAAAAAAACTAAGTCACTTTCAGGTTTCAGCCGGGTTTTTGTCTGTATGATTAAATCTTTAAAAGTAGGTAACTACCTACGCTACGGATTATAATACGGTTTTTTTAATAAATTCTATGAGAAAAAGGATTCTATAGGAAGGTTTTAGTATACAATGAATAATAATAAGGATTTAGCATAGCTTTATGCTCATTATAAGATAGGTATGTTTATTTTTCCTTGCTTAATTTTTTCAATTTGAAAAAACGGCGCAGGTAACAAATAGCTAATTTTGGAAATATATACGTAGGTATCAGTGAATAAGTAATTAAAAGCTGTGCTCTACTTCTCTACCTCCCTTAAAGCTCATGGGGGTACTTAGTTCGCTATTTGACGTAAATCCAATATTCATACCTGATTATCCTGATAACTTGATACACGTAGCTGTGCTCGGAATACAAATGCCTACGAACCGGTGAATTTTACTAAGATATCACGTTCGCACCTTTAATTAATAAAGGGGGCCGACGCTCTTCGGTATATGTGAATTTTACACTAAACTGACGATAATCTTAATATTCAAAGCGTCGGGTATAGGTATGTTGAAAATGTTAAACTCTATTTCTACCGAAGTTTTGCTTAAATACACGAATATAGATTACTTTGTTATAACTTGTAATAGAAAGAATAACTCGAAAGTTGTGCAGCTGAGAAAACAGTTCTTTACTGTTCCATTTCTAGTAAATAGCCAATAGGTCTATAATAACATCGGAAATGAACTTGCATTTTAAAATACATTTTTAAATTATGCAACATTCTCCTAGGAAAGCAATACCTGTAAAAAAGTTAATGAAGTAAAAAACCTCATTAAGAAATTCCGCTAGAATGCGATCAGGGGCAGGTAATTTCATTTTATTGTTATTCGAAATAAAAGCCACATTATCTTGGCCTATAATATAAACGATGCAACTACGGGTCTAAAATGCTTTTTATTTAAGTAGTTACCTTTTCACTAAGTTAGTTGTAATTAGCATAGTTCTATTCTTCGTTTAGAAACCTACAATCCTTATTACCTAATATTATAATTAGGTAATGTACCTATTAGTTTAGTGTTGCTCTAAAGTAAAAACTCCGTTTCCGTATCATCATTGTACATACTTATATTAATTATAGTGCAAGTATATATTTTGCAGGGACAACTGAATCCGAAAATTTAGGCGAAAAATGTTCTATTATTTTACTTTCTTGTGTGTACTGTACAGCGCAGCGTAGGTACCGAAACCACAGCGGAAACTATTATTTGTTTTGTATTGAAAATCACATAGGTAATTTAAATTCATATTTAGGAATAACAGATTGTGTAAAAACGATTTACTTGTAGGATAAATGCACCTACAATGGAAAATATAAAACTGAAGGGAGACAATATTGCATGAAAATTAAAAAAAAAATCCGAAGCTATAAGTAAATGCTTTTTACAATATTATCATCGCGTTACTCATGTTAGGTACCTATACGAAAAAAACTATGGTACCTATACCTACCTTTAAGTACCTATTCTTTAATAGGTACTTAAAGAGACTTTAATCTTAGTGAGGTAAAGATACAATAATTATATATTAGCTAGCTATAGTTAATAAATATCTAAGTATATAAAAAAAATGAATCGCCAAATGTTATTGCCAAGCGCAAACTTCGAGAACGGTTGATCCGATTTCGTTAATTCTTTTTTTATTACATTCCTTGAAGTACGAGGTTGGTTTTTTTTATGGAGAGAAAACGTAAACATGTACAACGGACAAAGCTGGGGCGGACCGCTAGTTTTTAATAAATTTATCAGTCAAGTATATTTTTGTTCATTGAAGATACATATTTAGAAAAAAAACGTCGAAGTTTAGAATCTATGCTGGTAATTTTTAACACAATATTTAACATGGCATTTTGATCCAATGAACCTAACCTAAATGAGCTAAGCAACCCGTTGTGATTTAATGAATAATCTGATCTAATTATTTTTAAAATAAAAGACTCACTAGAAATCGTGCTTTCGATTCCTTAATATGTAATTAAAAAATCTAATGTGACTTAATCTAACAGGATAATAAAACTTAAAAATGCAATTATAAATTCAATTCATTTCTTTTAATGCCTTTACAACACATATATTATACAGCAAACTATTCTGCAACCGTGACCACGCCGCCGCCGACGATTCCTCCACTGATTGCAACTCTCTTATTAGTTCCTTATTCTGAGATACAATTTTCGTATGCGTCTTCAAAAATAGACCCAAATACGCTTGACCAAGCTCAAAATCTTTATTGCTTTTTAAAATTATATCGATCATGTGCAGAAATTGTTTCATGACATCGATAGAACCGCCAACTTCGGGAGACATGCTTGACACTTCTGCCTCTATGGCCGCGGGTGACATTTCTTTTAGCTTCAAAATGCACACTTCGTAATCACTTTCACTTTCACACCCGTTTAACTTCTTGGCAAATGGTGTTAATGTTGACAATGAATCCGGCATGAGAAGCTTTTTGTTTGTGTTTTTGTCCTTTTCAAGATCGAACTCTAAGCCTAAGCTTGGTATAGTCGGTAGGAAGAACGGAGCAGATTTTGGTACTGTTAGTGGCGTTTTCGGTGCGTTTCTCTTTTTAACAATATCTAGATTTAATAAATTAAGCCATCTGGAAGTAGATTCTCCCGAAAGAGTTAGCAACTCACTGCTTATTTGTTCTGGTGATTTATATTCAACTTCGCCTAAGTCAATTGTTCCTATATCTTCTATACTTGGCTTTTCAGGTGCTGTTGTGGGTAGTTCTGAAAAAATATATAGTTTCAATAGCTGATAATGAAAGCTGATATTCAAGCAAAAAATTAAACAATAACAACACGCATACACACAAATTTAGATACATTTAGAGAGACAAAAGCTATATAATATTAAGATCCAGTTATACTTACTCAATTTCGGAATATTTGCCTCCGTTCTCTCTACAGGTTTTAGGAATATTCTCTCATATAAATGTTTGTTAGCCCAAAGAAAAATTCCCAATTCACCGACATGAGTTGTCGCCAAGAAATCGCCCGTAGGCGACATACTTAACGAAGTACATGGGTCCTCAACCTAAAATAAGATTTTATTAAAATTCAACTACTTTTCTAATTATTACAATACATATTTTTAAATTACCGAAACAACATTCCAACATTTTTATAAAATGTAACAACTTTAGAATTTAATAAATTTTTTTAATATTTAAACAATTAAGAAGGTCATTACATCGCCACAATATTTCACAAAATATTAATTACAGAAAGTTTAAAAAAAACACGACCTTCTATTATTAGGAAAATAGGTATTGAACTCACCGAAAATATGTCGACTAATTTTCCACTAGGTATATCCCAAGTACACACTGTTGAGTCCATGGAAGCACTTACAAGCCATCTGTAAATTATTCATCAATAAAGTTTTTGATAATTATTATATATTACTAGCGGTCCGGCCCAGCTTCGCCCGTGGTACATATGAAAAATAGATGTTAGCCGATTCTCAGACCTACCCGATATGCTTACCAAATTTCAGAGGAATCGGTCAAGCCGTTTCGGAGAAGTATGCAGACTAACATTGTGACACGAGAATTTTATATATAAGACTAGCGGTCCGCCCCGGCTTCGCCCGTGGTACATATGAAAAATAGATGTAGGCCGATTCTCAGACTTACCCGATATGCACAGAAAATTTCATGAGAATCAGTCCACCCGTTTCGGAGGAGTATGCAGACTAACATTGTGACACGAGAATTTTATATATAAGATTACATTCAGTTATATATTTTTTTATTACTTTTCAAGTGCTGCTTCTTGCTATTTATTCATACCGGAACAAATAAAATGTATTGGCTCCGATTCCAACTCAATTTCATAGGAATTTTATGATAATGGGAGTTTTTAAAGACATTATTTGGGTGAAATATTGATATGAAATCATAATATTTTACCTGCTTTGAGCATCAAAGTCAATATCATTAATTTTTGCAATGTGTCCCTCAAATTTCCTAACAATATTCATAGTATCTATATCAACTATAGTTATACTGAAGTCTTCATTTGCCAATGCTAGCAATCCACTTTCTCTGTGACACTTGGTGTGTGATACTGATTCTTCTAACCTTAGTACATGGTATGGAGTTGCCGCTGTAAAAAATATGTTTTTTTAAAGGAGCATATTAAAATAGATACTATACACGCTAAGCAAATGGTGAACCATTTAACAAAATACGAAAAATTCATTCAATTTTTCTTGAATAGCAATTTAGTTTTTAACCAAAGCTAATACTGTTTTAAAGTTGAATTATTTTAACAAGATTAACACTTACTTGATTTAAAGTACCAAAACTTTAACTTTTCATCAGCGCCCACTGTTATGACCCTCTGATTGCAAATGTCAGTTTCGACACCTCTAACTCCACCTTTATGTGCAATTTTTTTCTCGTTGCCATAATGCCCTCTGTACATACCAGACTGCATGTTGAATTTGTGTACTTCACCATTACTGTAACCTAGATAAGTTCATGTAATTAATGCCTGTAATCTTACAATATTCATTTTATGTGCTCTTGAATGATTGATATCTTCTACATACAAGTTTAAGTTTAATGTTGTACACATGTACATTCTATTGAACATGTAAGCTAAATTGAATTAAATTAAAAATAAAATACAACTAATATAGTTGACTATACCAAGTAACTATAACATTTTGAAACAACTACTTATGAGCTATAAAGATAATTACTCTCATAAACTCTACTCAAATAAACAAAAACTATTTAAAAAACGTATTAAAAACAAAATCCACAACAAAACTTACCAATAATAACAAAGTTCCCACAATGTGTGACTGTTAGACATGTTGCTTGAACACCCTTCACTAAATCAGGTGGTAACAGTTTATGCTTTCCTTGCCGCATCTTATTATAAGACCATGTTGTTACCAGCCGCATATTTCTATGCAGAGACGCAATACTGTCCCATTGTTTATCTCGCTGCATACAAGAACTAAGATTTGATATTGGCGCTAGTATTTTAGTGTCCACTTCTAATCTCTCTGTAAATGAGAATCACATCAATTTATGTATTATCTATTGAATAACTATTGTATTCATATTTCATTTATTTGTAATTTGCAGTCCAAAAGTCCAAAATTGTGATGATTGAACCATGATTGCAAGTTCTTGTTTTTAAGTTCATTTTAAATATTTTATTAGGTAATACAGTGCAGTGCAGGAAGTAATTTCCTGAACCGAATGAATAAATACTTTAAATAGAAAAGATGCTTTAAATATAACTGTTAAAGTACACACTTTTCCTCTTTGAACTATTTCTGTTGTAAGATGCTTTGCCCAAGTTTTTGTTGAATGTTTCAGTAACAGTATTCATAATGTGTAGAGTACTGTCTCCTCCTGCTGCCAGTAGATTCTCTCCTGATGGCTCACAATATCTCACTAGATGAGGAGGCTTAGCATGACCTTCTCTGTAAGAAAATTTATAATATTAGCTGTATAATTTACATATTATCAGAGAATTATCAGAGAAATTAATATAGATCAATTTAGTGTTATGAAAGTTTAATATTTCTCAGTAAAGAAATAAAAAATATATATATTTAATATTAATGTTGAAGAATAATTGTTTTAAAAACAAAATTTAAAAAACCTTTTCTTCAGAAGTCTTGCTCCACCATCAGGCATGTCAAAAATCCACATTTTCAATGAGTTGTCTTCAGAATTAGTAATCATTAATGGTTCAGACATTAAACACTGTAGTCCAGCAATTTTTCCTGAATGAGCTGATTTTATCTGAGATACAACAGTTTTCTCTTCTAAATCCCACATCACAATGTGACCATATTTACTTCCTGTGACCATCATTGGTACACCATCCATTCTAAATGATAGAGAAGTAACTTTTCCCCAATCATGTTGAAATTCCATAACTGTTTCATCATACCTCAAGTTGTGTAAATATATCTTTCCATTGTTTAATGCTATAGCAACAACATCAACTGCTGGAGCTGGTTCGGTAACCACAACTGCAGATTTCCATTTATTGAAAGTGTGAATAAGTTTTGATGTTCTAATATTCCACAACTGTAACTCTCCTTGCTTACTACCGAGCAAAATCTTATTTAGATAGGTTGGAGGGTGACAAATTGTAGTAACTGTGAAATTTTCACCAAACTTGAGTTCCAAGAACTCAGATTCATCTTTTATGTCAAACAGTTTCAAAACATTTTCTCTGTCTATAGAAATCAAGTGAACACCAAATGGTAACAACAAGTGAATATCGGCATTATGGCCTTTGTAAACATGCTTAAGTTCACAGCCTCGTCGCCATGCGTAAATGTTATTTCCACTGGCTGTATATACATGAAAACCGTCTCCACTCATACATGTTATAGGTCCTGGATGCTCACCGCTCACACTTAGTAAACGAAATTTATTACATCCGTAAGTATGAAACCACCTTCCGACGCTCGTACATAACAATGTTTCTCCTCTTCTTTTAATAAATCTAGCAACAAATGGAACATGTGTACTAACATAACCTAAAACTCTTGCACCGGCGAAAATTTGACTACTTGATTTCTCTTCTGCCATCGTTAATGTTTAGGAGGCTTGTGCATAACTTTATTCTTGAAAAAAGACAATTAATAATTATAATTGATTATAAAAGTTAAAATATTTTTGTAAATAACCATCCGCTGATACGCGTGTTATTGACACTGACAAGTGACAACGTGACATGTATAAGTTACTCTATGAACGTGACATCTTGACAAATGACAATAACAGTGACCACAGAGTAAGTAGGTAATATAAAGTGGCTTAAGATGATTTAAACAAGATTTAAACAAAATACGACATTCAATTGCAATCTCCAGTGTTCTTTGCTTAGAGTATATATTACAATAGTAGATACTATCTATACTCTAAGAGCGTATACGCACTATGCGGGTAACCGCATTGCGGGTAGCCGTCCGGCTGACCGCAAGCACAATTATGTACGTAATATTCATTTCTATGCGCACTGCGATGCGGCTACCGCAGACCGCACAGTGCGCATAGAAATGAATATTACGTACATAATTGTGCTTGCGGTCAGCCGGATGGCTACCCGCAATGCGGCTACCCGCATAGTGCGTATACGCTCTAAAAGGGGTGACAGACGTACGAGTAAGTACGCGAACTTGTGGCTCGACGACCTTTTTCGCTCGTGTGTCACCCCAAGTACGCGTACTTAAAAACCGTCGAGTAAGTTCGTTGACGATCCAACATGTTTGAAATTTTACTCGTAGCCCGCCTTCGCTCGCACGTCTGTCACCGCCGCGAGCCGCGAGCCTAGCCTGTCTAGCTATAATAGGTGTTACTAAGTGCAAAAGTTCAATTAATTTCGTCTTCTTCTTTTAGTTTTATGAAAATAATTTAATATAATTAATATGAATGAATATAATATAATTGAATATTGGCGAAGGTATTTTTGAATCCCGCCAAGGAAGTTTCACTCCTGACGCGTAGGCTCGGCGCACACGCTCTTTTTTTGTAAAGTACCCTCAAAATATAATAGTAAAAACGAAAATATATCCTTCAATTTTTGAACATTTATTTTGTTAGAATGCTATTTACTTAAAAATAAGTGCTGGTTATTAAATTAAAAATGTCTATATTTAATTCCTGAATAACATAAAATTCCCTCTGTTGATGACATAGAGACATTCGATATCGGTGACACGCGAGAAGCTACTGACCAAGCTCTTGCGTGTGTCACCGACGTCGAGCCGAGTAGGTACGCGAACTTTAAAACCGCGGTTTTAAAGTTCCTACGTCTATCAGCCCTTTAAGGTTCTTTGTGTAAGGTTCTTGACTATTTTTCAGTCAACTGTCGTCACTTGTCAATTGTCAATGTCAATCGTGAAATGACATTTCCAAGCTTATCGTGTTTGGGTTGCATGCGTGCATTTTTAATATTCGTAAACTCGAATTAAAATTTAAGGGATTGAACTTACAGGATAAGCAATAAGCACAACATAGTTAGACAAAAATAATAGGTAGCTGTGTTCGTTTTTACCAAAAATGGAAACAATATTAGAACAACAACGAAGTTATCATGAAGAAAGGGAGCGGACGATGGATGCTATGGTTAAAGAGGTTTTGCACAAGAAAACTGGAGTAAGTATTATTTATTTTTACTAAGTAATTCATTCTGCGAAAATAACTGCAATATGTAACTCAATTAAAAAATAAAATATAACCTACCTGCCGAGTTCATAAACAATTTTGTATTTTTACAATTTCAGCACAGAGAAACAATAAACAGTGATCATCGAATGAAAAATTTGCATGATGTAAGTATTATTAAACTTATACATTACTTAACTAGATAGTAATATAATTTTTTATGTGATATTCATTCATCCTCTATTGCACGCCTCATAAGCGAAGCGTTGAGGTGGGTACTACTGTCACTTCGCGCAAAACATCTGATTTTTCAAACTTAAAATGTCTTTATGTATCATACATTGCACTTGTAAGATAATACATACACACACATATTAAGAAAAAACACTATTTTTAACATTCATGATATTTTTGATGTCATTTTTGTTATTTAAACCAGTTAAAAAACAGTTTAAAAAAGTTCTGTCTTGGACGTCCGTGTGTCTGTATGTGCGGAGGATTTTCTTGTTAACACGATAGCGACCGAAATACTTTACTAATCGAGTCTTTTTTTTTCTCTTACGCTTGAGTATGCTCAGGAATAGAACCCTTTCATTTTTCAGGGTCTGATTCGATGTGGTTTTATTGTTATTAAATAAACAAAAATAATAATTAATAAATAATTATTAAAAAAAATTATAAGGCGTGCACTTTTGGATTCCAAATTTTTATATTTTAGAGATATATTGAGTCGTCCATAAGGCTGAAAGAACTGTATGAAGATAAAGACGGTTTAAGAAAAGAAGAAATCGCTGCACTATCGGGACCAAATGAATTTTCAGAATTCTATGCTAGACTCAAACAGATCAAGGAGTTTCATCGTAAACATCCTAATGAGGTACATTCTTATTTCTATTGAAGTAACTTACAACTGCGAATATATATTACATATTCGTTTTTTGAAGTGAAACTTCTTTAAGCGCGTTGAGAGTAAAATTTCAAGGTTGTGTCATGGCAATACCGTCACATCATGGAGTAAGGCAACAATTTTGTTTATTTAAACCTTGCCAAAGGAGTTTAACTTCTGAAATGCTCTTTTTTATTCAAAAAGGTGATAAATTAATTACATGTTATGTGTATATTTGCAGATTTGTGTTCCTATGTCTGTGGAGTTTGAAGAAATGGCAAAAATAAGAGAAAATCCTTCTGAAGACTATACAAGTAAATATGAATTAAAATGTTTTATTGAATAGTTAATGTATTTAAAAACAATTATTCTAATTTAATTCAATTATGTATTTCAGCTCCTGTGGAATTTACTGATGAAGAGGGTTACGGAAAATATTTAGATTTACATGAATGTTATGATAAATATATCAATTTAAAGGGTATTGAGGTAAATATTACTAATCTTTTAAACAAGCCCTTATACAATGATACAAATTGAAATAATATTTATTTTTCATTTTAGAAAGTTGACTACATAACATATCTGAGTATTTTCGATCATCTATTTGATATACCAAGGGAGCGCAAGAACAGTGAATATAGAAACTACATCCGTGCACTTCTTACGTATTTGAAAGACTTTGTGAGCAGAGTTAAGCCTCTGCTTGATCAGGCACAAGAGATGGCAGCAGCTCATCAGGATTTTGTTAAGCAATGGGAAGCTGGCTCGTTTCCTGGATGGCCTGTGTGTATTGCTTTATCTTGTCATATGTTTTGGTGTTATAATATAAAATGTAATGTAAAATTGATAAATAGCTGGTTGTTGTTGTAAATGTGAATAATATTATGATTATGATTTCCGCTTCATTGTCGTTATCTGTATAAATTTTGAATATAGTTTCTAAAGAATATTTGAAATTACAAAAACTGAAAAAGGTAATTATCTCACTTTTCTGATATAGGTTAATCATGCAATTTGGTTTACATGTGTGTAAAACTTATATTTTTTATGGTTAACCATAATTATAACTAAAATGGTTATTATTACGGTCACCAGAAAGAAACCGGTGGTGCTCTGACCAATGTAGGTGCTCATCTTGATCTGTCTGCATTTTCGTCATGGGAAGAGCTGGCGTCTCTAGGGCTTGATAGATTGAAGTCTGCTCTGATGGCCTTAGGTTTAAAATGCGGCGGCACCTTGGAGGAAAGAGCACAAAGGTATCTAAAATCGTAATTATGAGACTATAATTATTGGTTGGGAGGTATATTATGTTTACATTAAATTGTCTAAAATATAAATAAAAAAACATATTTACCAATTTTCAGTAATTACATATAATATTGTTACAATATTTACCATAGAATATAACAAAGGAAAGGATTCTTACCTATTTTATAATTCAATCATTTTTAGATTGTTCAGCACAAAAGGACAAACGGCACTAGACAAGTCTTTGGTGGCTAAAAAGGGAGGAAATAAGGCAAAAGCTTCAACACAGCAAAGACACAAAGATATTGGCGCCATTGAGGCACAAGTTTACAGGTAATATTTAATATTGAAATATTTAATTAAAAAATTGTTTTTCTTACACTTACACATTTCTCTAATTATTTGATTCATCCAAATTTCAAATATAATGGTCATAACTCCTACCTTGTCACAGTTCAAATGTAGATAATTAAGTGTATTATGAAAATATATTGATTTAACAAAAATCTTATTAGAACTATAATTATTGTACATTACCATGACCATAAACACTCATTGAGATAATATTACTACGTATGAAGGAGACACCACGAACAAAATCTGTGCGCCATTTTTTTGCTCTAACTAAGTTTTAAAAATTATTATTTAGTTAGGTACTTACCGATGAAAAGTTATGTTAGTCACTTTTCCGTATTATTTGAATTATTTGTGCAATATCGTAACACACAATATGAAGGCATATTTGATGCGTTTCACTTTAAAACAAACAAAAAAATGAGCGTGCAGTTAAGCCATATTTCTTATGTTGAGCGGAACATATGTGATGTAGGCGGTGTCGTCCCCATAATGTACTTATATCTCAATGTAAACAATGCATTCCATTTTCAGATTCGCGGGCATAGTGAGCAGTACGCGCGCAGCGACCATAGAGAATGTGACGCGTCGCGCGGCGCGCGCGGCCGGCGAGCGTAGAGACGAGAGTGATGATGAAAGTGACACCTCTGTTGCTGCTGACCTTGATTCCGATGATGATGAAGTACCGTATAACCCTAAGAACTTGCCGCTGGGATGGGACGGCAAGGTAAGTTGTCTTATAGACCCATAGAAAACAATAGAGCATTGGTAATAATATGTAAATACCAGATTTCCGCCCGCGGCTTCGCCCGCGTTTTCAAAGGAAAACCCGCATTGTTCCCGTGGGATTTCCGGGATAAAACCTATTCTATGTGTTAATCCAAGTTACCCTCTATAAGTGCTAAATTTCATTGTAATCGGTTCAGTAGTTTTTACGTGAAAGAGTAACAAACATCCATACATCCATAAATCCATACTTACAAACTTTCGCCTTTATAATAGTATTAAGATAGGCTTAGTAGTCCAAAATAGGTTGATATGGCAACATTAGACAAACGCAACGTTTTCCGCCGCGAGCGTAGAGATGAGAGCGATACCTCTGGTGGCCGACGGTCAACTCGGTGTTTTGCGCTTTTCGATGTTTTCCTTACTACATATTTGTGTCTGACTCCTGCTCCTTACGCCCGCGCCAGCGACTGAACGAACCGTTTTTTTTTTTCTTTCGCGTTTATATGGTTACATTTTACTACAATGATAGAAGTATCATCACAATCCGTTCGGTGGATTTCGCGTGAAAGAGTAACAGACATATCCTTACACTAACTTTTGCGTTTATATAACATACCTATTCTTAGATATAACGCACAACATGTGCATTTGTTGTTTTATTGATCTACATTCTACATTATTATAGCTACATATTCTTGTGACGTACCTACATATTGCACGCCTCATAAGCGAAGCGTTGAGGTGGGTACTACTGTCACTTCGCGCAAAACATCTGATTTTTGAAACTTAAAATGTCTTTATGTATCATACATTGCACTTGTAAGATAATACATACACACACATATTAAGAAAAAACACTATTTTTAACGTTCATGATATTTTTGATGTCATTTTTGTTATTTAAACTAGTTAAAAAACAGTTTAAAAAAGTTCTGTCTTGGACGTCCGTGTGTCTGTATGTGCGGATCCTTTTTCTTGTTAACACGATAGCGACCGAAATACTTTACTAATCGAGTCTTTTTTTTTCTCTTACGCTTGAGTATGCTCAGGAATAGAACCCTTTCATTTTTCAGGGTCTGATTTGATATGGTTTAATTGTTATTAAATAAACAAAAATAATAATTAATAAATATTTATTAAAAAAAAATTATGAGGCGTGCACTTTTGGATTTTCCAAATTATTTAAAACGTTATTCCGTTCTTATTTATTGTACGCTTTTATATAAAGGCCAATAATATTCTTATTTCCGATCTTGGAATACGCATAAATTAAATAATTATTGTGATAATTATTATTTGTTATTCATAAATACACAATAATAAGGAAATTGATGCAATTTATCGTTATTGTTACTTATATCAGTTCTCTTGATGATAAAAATACGATCTTAAGTTATTATCTTATTGTTTAAGATGAAAGTTCGTTATGATAACATATTGACTGTAAAATATCGGCATCAAATATCAATATATTAAGGAATAGAGAATTTATGTGCTTTTCAAGATATTTCCCAGGGCTGATTATAATATTTAAGTTTATAACATACTTCTACCAAATATATAAAAAAAATCATCAATTCTGAAATTTCCTGTAATTATTCGTGATCTTAACCTGAATAATTTAATAGCTTGCTAACAAAAGTCCACCCAAAACATTGTCTTTCCGGATTTTAAAATCACAGAGAACACTGGATCATGAATTAACAAAATCCGCCCAATCTGAAGGTGCGCGTATCTAGCTTATCTTTCAACCACCACTCATCTGTTTACTATATTTTATCAAATAACATAATATGCAAACAAATATTTTATAACTTTCGGTAATATAATTACTAGGTCAGTGCATTTGTTGTATATTACGATAATACTGTAACCTTCGTATAGCGTTTACAACCGATCTTGGGGTACATTCCCGAAATATTATTTAATTGATGCAAATTTAAACTATAAAACAGATAAAAGACACTGATTTTGGTGAGACAAGATTTTGGTCTATGTTTTAACATTATTTTTATCTCCACAGCCGATCCCGTACTGGCTGTACAAGCTCCACGGATTGAACATAAGTTATTCGTGCGAGATTTGCGGCAACTACACGTACAAGGGGCCGAAAGCGTTCCAACGTCACTTCGCGGAATGGCGGCACGCGCACGGCATGAGATGCTTGGGCATACCGAATACGGCACATTTTGCTAATGTCACACAAATTGAAGATGCTTTAGCCCGTAAGTAAAACCCCATTGATAATACAAAATAGCGTGTGTGCCCAGCACACGTGTCAGAAGTGAAACTTCTTTGGCAAAATTCGAAGATACCAAAACCGTTGACTTACTTTATGACGTGACGGTATTGTCATGATGCGACCGCAAAATTTCAACGCGCCTGAAGAAGTTTCACTTAAAAAAAACTTACTTATAAAAACATAATTTTATAATATTATAATACCTCCACTTCAATCAATTCAATGTGTAGGTTTGTAGAATAAAGAATAACACTTATATAATCTGTATTATTACATTAGGAATCGAGTGGGAAAATCAATTGAACATCAATTTGCATGTCTATAAAACCATAGTAGTGAAGCCACAGTAATTTTTATATGTACTTACCTTATTCTTTTATATTAAAAATCTATAATTTAAAATTGAAGATATTTTTTCGTTTCTCTTTTAAAATTGATTATTGCACTTTTATGTTTCAGTATGGGAAAAAATTAAAAACCAGAAAGAAGGCGAGAGATTCGTTGCTGAGAATGATGAGGAATTTGAAGATTCTCAAGGGAATGTTGTCAATCGCAAGACCTATGAAGATTTGAAACGCCAAGGCTTACTTTAAGATGTCATTATATGCTAAAAATATAATAATTAATTTGTAAAAATGTGACTTTTAATTGGCTATAGAAATGTTCATAGAACCTTCTAATTTTCTAAGACATAAAATATTCAATGGGCAATGGGAGTATTAAATCAAACAATCATCATAATAATTTAAAACAATTTATTGATCACTAAATTTACAACTTTTGTTCTTTCTTTGATTTCCTAAAAAACACTAAATTGTCTAATACAGCCTTATATCCAGGGAATGTGAAAAATAAGAAAATTGGCAGCTTCAATAGTCACAGACCTATTTCATTTTATTGTTTTATATATTTTATAAGGCTAATATAATAATTTGATATCATTTATAAATAAACATGTGATGTTCAACAACAAAACATGCACTGAGAATAATAGTGAGCATCACTTCATTATCTTGTATGCCTGTCTCCTTCCTTTATCACAAAACCACTTGAACTACATGTTAAACCATCAGTCTTTATTATAGATATAGATTATTATTAACGTAAATACATTTTAACCAAAATGAAATGCAATTTCTTATTATTTAATGTATTTATTTTATAAAGAAAAATAAAATATTTTGTGTAGTAAATTGTTTTGTAAATAGTATGAAAAACAAGAGATAGCCTATAAATCGAATAGGTCTTGGAAATCTCATAAAAACATTATCTGTAGTAATAAATAACTGGAATATACATATAAACAAATGCAGCTCGGCTGTATGAATCACTTTACCTTATTGAAAAAAGAGAAACTAAAATGATACTAAAACTAAAGTGGTATTACCCAGAGGCTATTTTTAAAATAACAATGTTACAACTCGTCATGTGATTCTTTTTGTTGTTGTTGTTGTAAGTAGTGAGAGTCATCACATGCAACTGGAGCAGATAGTTCTATTTTATATTCACATCGGTATGGCTCTGTCACAGACAACAATTTTGTTTCTAGTCCACAAGAGATGTGAACAATTGTCATTCTGCTAGGGCCATTCCAACATGTCACTCCATTAGTATATTTCATAATAGAGTATTTGTTATCACCTTCACCAGCCCACTCTCCCCAGTTTCCTAGCCCAACCTCAGCACCACCAGATTTAGATTTTTGAGTGACCTTTTCAAATAAACAAAGTTTATAAACATATTCTTTGTCTTCATATTCGAGACACTGCCCATCTAATGTTGCATATTCTTGATTCAGACCATAATCCTTTTCTAAGTTTTGCTGAATGCTTCTTATATTTGATTCAATTTCCCTGACAGCACGCTCTGCATCCGTAAACTGTTTTCTGGCTTCAGTTGCTTCTTCTATTAACTTTTTAGTCTCATCATCATACTCTGTTGCATGATCTTGTTCTGGTTCTTGATCATGGTCATCTATGTTTAAATCTTCATTTTGATCAATATCTTCTGTTTCTTCCTCGCCTTCACCCTCCATATCATGGGCTTCTTCATGTGGAATATCAGTATCATCTGCCTCAGCCTCTTCAGGTTCAGCAGGTCGGAACATACCTTTCTCCATCATAAGCAACGGTTTTAGTAATGACCAAGTGGACGAAATGAATGAATCCTTATCCATACTTTCATTATCTCCAAAGAAATACTGAACTTCGTCCTGATCAACTTCTCCGTCCTTATTCTTATCAAAAACATTTACAACTTTAATTTCAGCAATAGTTAGTATACCATCCTTATCAGAATCAAACTTGTCAAACTGTTCTGTTGCTTCTTTAACAAGCTGTTCCTTTTCTATTTCTGCTTTCTTTTGTTTTTCTTTCTCCTCAGCCTCTCTATAAACTTGGAGTGCTTCATTTTCTTTAGCTTCTAACTCATTCTTTAAAGCTTCCTTCTCTTCCTTAATTTTTAAAGCATCTTCCTTATCTTTCTCTAATTGTGACAATTGCTCCGCCATTTCACTTCGTTTCTTATTACCCTTTTCGATTAATTCTAATCTTATAGAGTTACCTGCTTTATGAAGCTCAGCTGTCTGTTGTGCCTGTGCTCTAGCTTCCCGACCGAGTTCTTCGCAATTATTGGAACACGTATCTGGTGCGGCATATTCATCTGTTCCATCGCAGCAGTCACAAATTCCATCGTTTACTCTAGAACTTGGAATGTTTTGTGGTCGGTGTCCTGCATTTGTACAATGGAACACACTGTTTAAACAGGCTGATGTTCCAGGCTCATCGCTTCCATCAAAACAGTCGCAATAATCATCATTTACGTAGCTAAAGGGAATTGTATTTGTACCATCAAAACATGTAAAATCTTTAGTTGGCGAATATAGCGATGCTTTTGATAATGAAACACCGCGAGGCCTCGGAACATCGGAAAGAACGAATATTACAAGCGAAGATGATATTAAAATAAAAGATTGCAACTTGCTTAACCAAGTTGAATACACCATGATTAATATCTTATACCGGCAACTAAAATAATGTGAAATAACACTCGATAAATAGAACGTGTAGAAAACGACAGCCGACCGCTGACGATTTGACAATGACGGAACTTATTATCTCTGTGACCTGTCTCTAAAAAATAATGACGTATCCTGTTTGTGGGTTCTTGGGAATTTGGATCATTCATTCTCTAAAAATATTTTTATTTCTGTGATTATGTAGGCATCAACTTTAATATATCTTAATACTATTATAAAGGCGAAAGTTTGTATGGATGTATGGATGTTTGTTACTCTTTCACGTAAAAACTACTGAACCGATTACAATGAAATTTAGCACACATATAGAGGGTAACTTGGATTAACACATAGGATAGGTTTTATCCCGGAAATCCCACGGGAACGGGAACTATGCGGGTTTTCCTTTGAAAACGCGGGCGAAGCCGCGGGCGGAAATCTAGTAATTTCATAAAAGCCTTTCATGGTTCTGTTACATTTAGAAGTTCAACCAAGTACTAGAATTTCAATATTTTTATCGACTAAATAAATATGTATTAATATTAATAATTAATACCTAATCGTATAGTTTGTGCTGTGCATTGTTGTTGTGCACACACATTAGAAATTGAGAGTAGCAGAAGAAGCCATTAAAAACAATAAAAGGGCATTCAGACGTTTAAAAAATAACTTTTTCCGGCTATTTCGCACTTGCAATAAGCAACAGGGGGGCCATTTTAAATATTTCTTGTAATTTAACACCTTGTAATTGGCTTTCCTCTACCTCCTGGCTTCAGTATATGCATATTTCTTGGGACACACTGTATATTATTCTTAGAGTATAGATAGTATCTATAGAGTGCGAACAACCAAGTGGGAACAGTAGGCACAGGTGGGAACAACACGACGTTCCCGCCGCGCGCGCTCGTAGTCGTGGTTGAGTGCTGACGAAGTGCGTTGCTCTGGATTTTTATTCATATCTAGGAGTAAACATGGTGAAATGTGCAGTTATATCTTGCAAAAACGATACTAGAAAATACACAAAATTGAAATCCAGTATCACATTTCATCAGTAAGTCGATTGTTATACTTATTTTTATGAAAATAAATCTAGCATCGCGGGGGTGAAGGGGAGGTGGGAGGCGGACACGCGCAGGCTCGCTCGCGCACCTCACTGCCGCCACGTGATCTTAGTGATGTGACCTGACCAACGCTGTACTCGATATAAAGTTTACTAGAAGAACTATATTTTAACAAATTATTTATTTAACTTTAAAATTAAAACTCTTTTAAAAATGTATTATAAATTTTGTGGTGTATTTTGTATGATAGACTTTCTAATATTATGAATGCAAATGTATTATCGTGTAAATGTAAAGTATGTAATGTTACGATATATTTTCTGAAATATCGCTAAATTGATTTTGAACATTTTATAGTAGAATGGATAAAATTAAATAAATAAATTATTTATATGATTTATTATATTATCATATTAAATAACTAATTATTTCTTATTTTTTTTTAACATTTTTAAAACATTATTATTGTTTCATTTATTATTAAAGAAATAGCACCAAACCCGAATTTTTATTTTATTAACTTTAATATCGAACTCGTTTTTCTGATATTCATAAACATATTTTTTTTTAAGTACTTAAAATTAATACAAGAAATATTCAAATGGAATAAACACTTTATTCTCTTGGCAAACAAATTTAAAATGACATTATATTTATACTTTATTCATACATTTCTCCTTGAATACCATATTGAACATAAAATTTACAAAAGATACATATTTATTTACATAACTTATCGATACCTCGGCACGCAATTGATACCTACCCATCCCTATTTGTCACACACACATCTATAGCCATGTCTATAGCTCATCTGCCTACGAAGTACGATGCGCACTGAGGAATTTGTGCAATACACTCGCTCTATACTACTGTAATAATATATACTCTAAGATATTATTATATAGACCATAAAGCGGCCTTTACATTTGGCTGAATTCAGTGCACTAAATTAAGACAGTGAGCGTGGCGTAAAAAGAGCTTGCTCTTTACACTTGACCTAATTATGCTGGCTAAACTCAGTATAACCGCGAATTCCGAACTTGTCGTACGTACATAGAGCTCTCATGGGACCATCAAAATATCAAAGAATAGGGCTCGCCTTGGCAAAAAATATTAAAAATATTGAAACTGGTAAATAATATGGAAGTACCTATAGGTATGACGATAAGAAGCGCTTCTAAATGAGTGAATGAAAATTTGACTTTTGAAATCTATAGAGCAAACCTGTGGAGCAAACCAATTTTAATGTGTATTTATGAATAATTAATCTTGACTGAAAATAAATGATTTCATTTATATTTATATAAATTTATAATATATATTTGAATGCCATAAAACCAAAAAATATAAATTCATTTATATTTATATTTCCTTTTCTTTTTCAATATTTTGCCTTGTTTTATCCCATAAATAGGGCATTTCCTTATACAAATCCAATAATTTTAATATTACTTCTTTTTCCTTCGACATTTCGACCTGTGATTTCGACAGCACTCCACCGCGAGTGGCAGTCGGCGGACAACTGAAGGCATTCTTTGACTAAATCGCTTTACACGTGGCTAAATTCAGCATGCTAACTGATTTAGATCGGCAGTGACGACTCTGATTGTCTAATTAGTGTGTCTTACAGTCTGAATTTCTTTAGACTTGTCTAAATTTAGAGACTTTTTCATTTAGTGCACTGAATTTAGCCAGATGTAAAGGCCGCTTAAAGACTTCCCTAAACTTTGATGTCGTGAACCTTTCGTTAACTGATAACATTTTCCTGCCTACTTTTATTTGCGGTTATTTACCAGTGGCAACAAAAGAGAGACGAAAAAAAAAACAGAAATGTCAAAACACAGCTGACTGTAAATTATAATTTTTAAGGTTATGTTGATTATTTTTTTTTAATTAATGTAATACAGAAGTAATTTGATAAATTATAATAACCCGTATTGTGTGTTGAGAACGCAATAAATTAATTTTAATTCATCGTTCATACGTCCTTCGGAAATAAGAGTTATTCTTACGAAATAAGATTCAGCATAGGAATACTGAAGTTATCTAGTTGTTTGCTAATATAAAATCATCAAAAAGATGAACGTTGACGATATTATAAGTCGCTCCACTTTTTCAATGCTTGAAGGAAAGATTGACAGCAGAATCATTAGTTCTATAGGTAAAATGGGATTTGATAAACCTACTTCAATTCAAGCAAAAGTGCTACCTCACATGTTACTTGGATTAGACGTTATAGCAGCGGCTAAAACTGGAAGTGGTAAAACTCTAGCATTTCTTATTCCACTGATCAATAGTTTACTGAAATGCAATTTTAACAAAAAACTTGGTAAGTAGGTACATTTCAAACCAACATTCAAAGTCGTAGGAGGTAAAAATTACTTCATCATAATTAATTAAAAACGATAATATCGTACGTACGTATCGTACTGTTGTTCCAGGCACAGGATGTTTCATTATTTCACCAACAAGGGAGCTAGCATTGCAGACATATGAAATTTTGAAAAAAATACTAGTCAATATTAATTTATCACATGCATTGATTGTTGGTGGTGTTAAGAAAAATAAAGAATTATTATCTCTGCAACAAGGTATGGTTAGCTATATATATTTTTTCAATTATTTTTATCTTGAATCAGGAAATAAATGGATTCTTTTAATATTTTAGGTGTAAACATAGTGGTTGGAACACCAGGCAGAATATTGGATCATTTGGAAAATACAAAAGAATTTAATTGCAAAAACCTAAAATGCTTGATTTTGGATGAAGCTGACAAATTACTTGAAGCTGGATTTGAGAAACATATTAAAGGAATAATAAAACTGTTGCCAAGTAAGCTATCTATTTGCTATTGAAGTATGGTACAAATATAAAACAATGTCATCTGAATAGGTATTGCAATAGAAAAAGAACCAGGCAATGTATGAAGCTGTACTTGTAGCTTATTTTTAATGTACTATTCTACTAAGTTTGGTAGTGCATAAAATCCATGATTGTTAGCGGTCCGCCCCGGCTTCGCCCGTGGTACATATGAAAAATAGATGTTGGCCGATTCTCAGACTTACCCGATATGCACAGAAAATTTCATGAGAATCGGTCCACCCATTTCGGAGGAGTATGCAGACTAACATTGTGACACGAGAATTTTATATATAAGAAGATAACATAAATCTTAGCAATATATTAGGCCTGTTCAGTGGCTCAAACTTAACATATTATTTTATCTTAATTATGGAATCTTGAATATTTTGCATGTTTGATTAGTTGATGTTATTTTTTATTCTCTTTTTTAGAAAAAAGGCAGACAGGGCTCTTCAGTGCAACCATAGATGATAGAGTGAGAAACTTAGCATCATTAGTGTTGAGAGAAAATCCAATTTTAATATCAGTCACAGATGAAAAACAGTCCACAGTACGGGGGCTTCAACAAGGGTAATAATTTATTACAAAATGTATACAATCAATACATACAAATGATTATACTATCTAATGATTTATCATTTAACAATCAATACTTTTAGAACAATGAAATACCTATTTAATTATCAAAATGTATTGTATATTTTATGTATATCTACTTTAAAATAGGTTAGAAATGTGATAATATTTTTTGCAAATAATTTTTTGATTATGGAAATGCAAAATGTTAAAAATATAAAATAAAATTGATCACTTTTTTTTGTTTACAGCTATTTCATATGCCCTGTGGAAAAAAGAATACCATGGCTTTTCAAAATGTTAAAAAAGGCGAAAAAATTGAAATTATTAGTGTTCTTCTCATCATGTAAATCAGTAGACTTTCATTATGAATTCTTCAGGGTACACTGCAAAGCTCCTGTCTTGAGTATCCATGTGAGTTACCTATCATTATTAATTGTGTGTTTTTTGTATAGATTATTAAAATAAAAAATTCTATCATAGACATCTATTCATAAATTATAAAAAAAAAACTAAATTTAATCAAAAGATATATTTTAATTTTTAGGGAAAGTTAAGTCAATGTAAAAGAAAAGATGCATTCCAAAATTTTGTAGAAGCTAAAAGTGGAGTCTTATTTTGTACTAATGTAGCAGCAAGAGGTTTAGACATTCCAGCAGTTGATTGGGTTGTGCAGTTTGATCCACCAACAGATGTCAAGGTAATTTAGACTTTATTACAAGTTACAACTTATTATTTTCGAAAGTTGTTTGAAAACTGATACTTAGATCAACAAAGATTTGTGATCAGCAATATTTTAATGTTATTATGAACTTGTAACAATTACGATTGAAGTGAATGGTCCTAGACAATCTTACAAATCACCTTATCATGTTTGTAGTGTAGTTGTAGTATTTATTATTTTATATTAGTGTTTTTAATAATGTTTTTATTTTTAGGAATATATCCATAGGGTAGGACGAACAGCGCGGGGCTTAAATAATACTGGGAATGCTGTTATTGTATTGAGACCTGAAGAGGAAAACTTTGTTGAATTTCTAAAGAAAGAAAAAGTATATTTAGATAAATATACGTTTGACTCACCTCAAGAGGATGTACAGGAAATGGTATGTATTTAAAGGATTCTTTGTTTATTTATAAATTTATTGTAATGTAATTAATTGTAATTAATTAATTATTATTTATTGTAATTAATTGTATTTTTTTTACAGCTAGAAGACTTAATACAAAATAATGGTGTTATAAGACTCTTAGCTCGAAAGGCTTATTTGTCGTTCCTAAGATGTTACAAGAAACACCCTCTAAGTAAAGTTTTTAACATCAACAATTTGGATTTAAAATTAGCAGCTAAATCCTTTGGATTTTTAGAACAGCCACATGTTGATTTTTGTATCCTTTTTGAAAGTTTTATTTTAGGTTTATTATACATTTTTTATAGACTAGTAAACTTCACTGCCACTTATATTTTCCTTAACACACATTTCAGTAAATAATAAACCCAAAAAGGCCCGATGACACCTGAAGAAATATGTTCTCTTATTCGTTTAAATAAAAATAAAAAATATTTATGAAAAATTCGTTTTATTTATCATATGGGACATGGAGTAACAGTGTATCATTTCATAACAATATTGATAAGAATGGTAAATTCTGGGCTAGTTTTTAATGTTGCTTAACATAAAATAGTAAATTTTACAACAATACTAACATACAAATGTATTTATCATTGTAATCATAAACATTGCTTATACAACATTAGCAACAATTCAGCTAGAAATAAACTGCTTTTAAACTAAAAATTATAAATTGTAGTCACAAATGTGAACCAATTTAGCTTCAGCTAACTGGCCTTTTGTTGTTGCCCTTTTGTCTGTAAATTTTCGTTTTTGCGTCTTTCTTTTGTCCTGGATTATTTAAACTCTTGAAGTATCCAAATCCGCCACCACCCTTACGTTTCTGTGTAGGGCCTTTAGAAGTCACTTTCAATTCTACCGCAGGTGGAACAGTGAAACCAAACGATTTTGATACTTTAGCCATGTCAATTGTATCAATATCGAATATTGTTTTCAAATGGTGCGAATCGTACGCGCGTAGATAACTCTTGAAGGCTTCTTTTGCAGATTGATTGAGAAAGTAGTTTCTTGATATTAACTTCTCCAGCTAAAAAATAAAGATGAAATTTAAGATTAAAAATAATGGATAAATTAGGCTCAATGTTTTGTATTGGTTGAAAATATCACAGAAGAGATTTCAAAATCGATAAGTTTAGTTAATGTAAATTTAATAAAAGTATGTAATGTAATACTGTGATATTTACCTGTAACTGAATATCAGCAACTTTATTCCAAGAAAATTCAAACTCATTGAGTGTAACTTTAGATTGTTTCAAATATCTAAGGAATCCCAGCTCCTCTGGTCGCAAGAACAATAAAGCATGTCCACTGGTGCCTAAACCTCTGGCTGTTCTGCCCACTCGGTGAATGTATTCCTATAAATGCATACAAAATAAATTATTTACTTAAGAAAACACATAATATAATAATTATTGCAAGGCCATCTCATGAGAATTCAATAAAGGTTATGACAACTCAACCATTTTAATTCTAGTCGCCTTTCCTTTTGTCCAACAAACAAAATAATTTTATAATTTTGGACCTTCGGAAGCTATGCGTAATGCGCATATACATTAAGGCATACATATTATATTCAACAAAAATGTAAATGTCTATTTCGGTTGATTATTTAAAAAGGGTGTAATTATAAATTATTCCATATAATATATTTAAACTAGCGGTCCGCCCGGGCTTCGCCCGTGGTACATATGAAAAATAGATGTTGGCCGATTCTCAGACTTACCCGATATGCACAGAAAATTTCATGAGAATCGGTCCACCCGTTTCGGAGGAGTATGCAGACTAACATTGTGACACGAGAATTTTATATATAAGAGATTTACCTTAGGATCATCTGGCGGATCATACTGAACTATCCAATCGACAGCAGGAATGTCGAGCCCTCTCGCGGCGACATCAGTACATAATAAAATTCCACTTTCTGCATTACAAAATTGGAAGAAAGTTGTTGTGCGCTTTGCTTGTTGTTGTTTTCCCTGAATGAAACAATAAATATTATTATTTATTGCTTAACAATTAACATTTTTGTTAGTTAAACATATTTTTCCTCTATGAGAGCTTCTCATAGAGGAAAAATATGTTGGAGATTTTAAAAGAATATAATATTTTTAACACTCAAATTATAATAATTTGTAGCAACTGGGCTGTATCTAGAAAAAATGTGAGCTCTAACATCTGACTAATGTGGAACATCGACATTATTTTGTAAAAGTAGTATGCAGAAAAGAACAGATGTATAATATACCATTGTTAGAGGCGACTCGACTATCATTTTACATCAATAAAATGGGTAATTTTTATTGAAAAACTTACATGTATAGACATAACTGGTAAATCAATGTAATTGAACAATTCATGATGATACTTGACAGACATGCAGGTAGAGAAGAATACCATCACTTTCTTCTTCCTATTCTTCTTGAGGAATGTGAATAGAACCATCATGCGTCTTTCTGATGGACATACTATATACCTAAAATATTATTATTAACATATACATAATTATTAAATTTACATTCTTAATTATATGATAATTATATTATAACTACAATAAAAGTTAACAAAAACATCCTGACATACAAGTTTTTACCTCATCTGAGTCAGAGAATTCATTACTACAAAATTTAAAAAATGTTGTTGGAAAGAAATAAAGAACAATAAAGAATTTTAACTCAATATCAAATAAAAAAATTCATAAAAAGGCAGTTTTTCATTCACAAGGATTTTGTATGCTTTTTTGTTAAAATTTTAAAATCTATGCTATTGATTGACTATTTTTAAGCTATTGCATAGCTTCTATCGCGGGCCTTGAGCGCGGAGACCGAATCGAGAAATTCCGTAACGAAAAAACCTCACGCTCTCCACTCCGACGGCACGGCTTGAAGGCATGCTATGCAATAGCTTTACCGCGGCAGTCCCCGAGTGACACGTCTTTTTTTTAAATAATATCCAACACTTAAAACACAGTTGATTCAGATTCTTACCCTTGTTCCAAAGAGTCAACTGTTGCTTGTTCCCTGTGATCGTCCACTCCTACATACACTGGTTCATGTTTCACTGCCAAAGCTGTTAAAGACTCTGTCTTCTTAGTTTGAGTGGCACTGAACAACATTGTTTGTCGCCGTTCTAAAAATGTGGGTTAGTTTGAATTAAAGTATATTCGGACATAATAATGAAGAAAAAAAATCTATTACATAAAATATCAAAATGGATAAATTCTTTTGTAAATAAAAAAAATTGGTTGTTTGTAAAGTAGGTTTACGATCGAGATGTTTACGTGATAACATAATGAAGTGGCAGCGCTCGAGATGAGACGGGAGATCGGTCCGTCTCTCTCTCGTTATACCTGCGATCGCACTCGTGAGGTTTTGGTGTGACACAAGTTTCTGAACATGTCACCCGACTAAAATGATTTTAAAAACGTTATCACGTTAAAAAATCTATCACATAAAATATCAAAATGGATAAATTCTTTTGTAAATAAAATAAGGGTGAATAATCAAATGTTCAGTTCTTATCCCATCATACATAAAAAAGGTAATATTCACAGGAGTTAATATTAAGTTGTTAATACACTTACTTGGTAATAACTTAATAATTTGTTTGACTTCCTCTTCAAACCCAATTTCCAATATTCTATCGGCTTCATCTATTACCAGACATTGCAAGTTTTTGTACAAAAAGTCTGGAGTGTTCTGCAAATGATCCAGCAACCTTCCTGGTGTAGCTACTAGTATATTTATTCCTGTAAAATAAACAATAATGACGTTTTTTCTACTTTTTGAATTTTTCCTTAAACCAAAATTATTCTATTTATATTTGTGTTATTTATTTAATAAAATAATTTAATTTATTTATTCATCTTCATACCTATGTATCTACATAAACATACACTTGAAGCAAGTCAACATCAATCAAATTAATTACAATCAAATCATACATGACGGGAGAAGGGCCCAAAGGCTATTTTTAAAAGGAGTGACGACATACATAAAAATTAACATAATATGAGTATTTAGATGTTACAATATTTTTTTTAAATTTATTACCTTTAGAAAGTTTCTGCGCTTCGGTACTTCTATTAGCACCTCCCATTACTAAACCATAAGTATGATGATGGTATTTCATGAGCTCCATAAGAACTCCAAATGTTTGCATTGACAACTCCCTTGTTGG
This sequence comes from Colias behrii, assembly GCA_029959065.1. Classification (NCBI taxonomy): domain Eukaryota; kingdom Metazoa; phylum Arthropoda; class Insecta; order Lepidoptera; family Pieridae; genus Colias; species Colias behrii. Next base: position 7,374,948 of record JARWMC010000009.1, read on the forward strand.
TGATAAGATTATAACACCAGTACCTTGAACAAAATTTATTAATCTGTAATATTGATATTTTTATTATGTATTTTTGTTAATTCAAATTGAAATATCAGATATCCATTCTTCGTTCATGAAATGACTCTAAACACATGTCTTTTCAGTTTATTAAAATAATAACAAATGTGCCTCAACAGTTTTCACCGGAGACTCAATTTATTTTCATTTTAATAAACTGATTATCTTCATGTGGAATTCAATTTTCACATTCGCCTTTTTTGTCATCATGTTAATCAAAAGTTGCAAAATCTTACCACAATAACTTTAGACTCTAATCTGGTTTTGTCGTATTTCACATAGACAACGTAAAGTGAGAGATCCCTGGTTTAAAGTTAGATTGTGTTTAAATTGTTTTGTGGTAAGACCATTAATGTTTATTTATACTCATATAAGTAATTTATTTGTTACAAATCTTACCATTTCTAGGTTTAAACTTCAATTTGTATATCAATTCAATAGCTGGTATGAGGAATGCTAATGTTTTTCCGGAGCCTGTTCGAGCTGCGCCCACCAAGTCTCTTCCCTCTAACAAGGGTGGGATTGCCTTTGCCTGAATTTCTGTCATAGTCGTGAATCCCATATCTTTAATACCCATTAGTGTAGCTTCACATACTTTCCCAGCCAAACATGAAAACTTCTGATCTGATAATATTCCGAGGCATAGGCTGGATCCAGGTACTAAAATAATTAACATTAATATAGTATACAGAAACAAGTATAGCTGTAATTTTAAATAAATTCACATAAAATATATGTTATCAGGAATTTAACCTACTCCAACCAAACTAAAGATATATTCACAAAATTCAAATTTCAAATAAATATAATGTTTGTTATAAAATTATTGTAAGTAACAAAATCTTTTATTTAATAACTTCTAAATTTCAAGACTAGAACTTACATTGACTTTCATCATTTTTCTTATCTTCATCTTGGCTAGCATCATCATCTGAGTTTTCCACTGGCTCATCTTTTATTTCTGTTTCTTCCACCACTGACTCAGATTTTGGCTTCTTTTTCTTTTTTTCTGATAATATTACACAATTCATTAAATATGAATACCTTCAACTCTGATATAAGTTGAGATACTTATGTTCATATTTCAACAAATGCTTTTATACCAAACAGCGTAAATTACAGCAAAAATAATATAAAGCAAACTTAAAGTTAAATAAATCAAGTCAAATTTTCACACATTTTGTTGATGCGCATGAGTTTTATGAAATATAATATTTTTAAACATTATTATTCTTAATATAAAACTAAACAAGCTACTTACTTTTTGGAACTACCTCAGTATTGTTTTCAATATTTTCAGACGCTCTCTTCGTTGATTCAACGGACGGTACATTGTCTTGATTCTTTTCTAAAATTTAAAAAGAGAGATGTTCAAAACTGTTCTTATTTTTTAACTCTCGTGCATTTTAAGAGATGTATGAACAGACAATTAAATAGTGTAACTTTAATAAAGAATTATATACAAGAATGCAATTTACACAACGTGAAAGAAATAATAATAGGTTACCTTCTTCATTTTCTCCGGTACTTTTCTTTGCGATCAATTTCAACTTTTTCTTCTCCCGCTTTTTAATTTTTCTCATTAATATCTTGTCTGGCATGGGCATTTTGAAGAGTTAAAATTGAAACTTTTTCATTTATTAACACGCGCCACTTGATTTTACACCGAAGTTTACTCGAAGTTTCACGTGGGGCACTGGAATAAATTGTCAATGTCAGTTCAGCTAAAGTTAATTTGCCGTCAATGTCAAATAAAAATCCATAGATGATGCACTATGCGTAGAGCCTAAAGCGTCTTATTCACGGTCCATCTTGACGTACGTCCCGCCAAGGTCATACACGATGCACGACGCAAAACGACAGTGAATAGTGTTGACGTACGTCAATAATTATTATTATAGGGCGTATTCAGAAAGAAAGCTTGAAACTTATAAGCGCTTATAAGCGCTTATCGGCGCTTATAAGCGCTGGTAACCCGCGCAGGAAAATATATGAACATGCGCTTATAAGCGCTGATCGGCGCCGACAAGTTCCTTCACTGTCGTTTTGCGTCGTGCATCGTGTATGACCTTGGCGGGACGTACGTAATATTTTCCTGCGCGGGTTACCAGCGCTTATAAGCGCCGATAAGCGCTTATAAGCGCTTATAAGTTTCAAGCTTTCTTTCTGAATACGCCCATAGGCTATTTGACAGTATAAAAAATAAATTACTTTTTTGTGTAATCCATATATATATAAGGTTTTTGAAGCGATTTAAATTAATAAATGATATAAATAATAACTTATTTATTTATAAATCGTCGAGAAAAAACATCATATTTTTTAAAATGACCACGTGACCGAAAACATCCATGATTGGCTGCATCTGCCATGACGTCACAGCGGCGTAAATAACAAGTGATCCCAACGTTTACTCACGTCGTTGCTGAATTTCGCTTTTTTGTTTCTTGTATAACTTATTTCTTGTGATTCAAGGTGTCTGTAATCAGTTTTGTTCTTTATGTGTTATTTTTGTTTGTCATGGAACCTAATTTCGAAAAAGCAGACAGTAGAAATCTACCTAAAGTGGACGCTATAATTAGGAAATAATATTGTAATACTGTGCTATAATGGTTGGCATGTTCTTTAAAAACAACCAAGATTTTTATGCTCCTCAATTGAGAAATGTGAAAACAGCTACGTAAGTTAATATTTCAATCGTCATTCATTACCTTTTTAGTTAATTGTACCTACAAACATGAATCACAATAGCACAATAATTATGAAGTATAAATTTTTTAGATTAAGTCCTTTATTTTTCATTTCAGCCATCCAGTTTATAGGATTGACGTGTTTGTATTGATTATTTTCAATATCAATACAAACACGTCATCATCAATTTATATATATCATTATCTTACCTCAAGCAGGTAAGTAATGAGACGATTTATACTATGTATTCTTATATATAAAAATGAATCGCAAAATGTGTTGGTAAGCGCATAACTCGAGAACGGCTGAACCGATTTCGATAATTCTTTTTTTATTATATTCCTTGAAGTACGAGGATGGTTTTTATGTAGAGAAAACGTAAATATGTACCACGGGCGAAGCCGGGGTGGACCGCTAGTTGCAAATAAAATAAACTGTCTACTAGGTATTCAACACCATACTTACATTGAAGTGGTCTTCACAAAAAAATATAACTGTTTTAATTGATATATCTAATATCACTTGGATTTCTGCGAGCTAACTGCAACCACTTTCTACGCATTTTTATATCTTTTGGAGCACATATAAATAGTTTGTCAGGGGTTTTAATAGTTGTATTTCTGCATCCAGGAACTACAAACCACCTATAAGAACTCATTTTCTGGTTTTTAAACAGATTAACTTAATTATACTATAATTAAAACAAAAACGAACAATAAGTACTAGGAGCAAGTTGATGTTTACGCCGCTGTGACGTCACCATGGTCGCGAGACGCCATATTCTTCAAAATTGTGTTTTGGCGGCGTATTTGAATATCATGTTTTTATTTTCCATTTTCTCAATGAATAACTACAAAAAATTAAGAAACATGTGTTTTGTATGCTCTATAAACGTATCTTAATAATTTGAGGCAGTTATCAAAACCTTGTCAAATAGCCTATTATCTTGCTGGATGTGCACGACCAATTTTTCATCCAGCGAGCACCCCCACCACCGCGAACGTCGTGCAGATGGACAGTGAATAGCGCGGACGTACAGCAGATCAGTGTTGCCAACAGAAATTAATGTAAATACTTGGAAACGTGGCCTATTGATATGATTTTTTTGTGATAACTGAGTAAGCAAGAAACAGTTATTTTATATTTTTATTTACACAGGAAATACCCAATTAAGGTTGGGTCGCCTAAGATCGGATGTGACATAAGATCGGATGCATGGAATAACTCGCAAACTAGGCAATATTCTCTACTGCTACCAACACTACTAGATCCGCCATTTTGTTCTGCCCCTCTCTTCACTCTGCGGCCGGCCAGCGACCAGACGGGACGTGTACACAGGTGATTCAGCAGAAAAGGTGTATTTTGTGGCGAAAATCGTCGATCCGATCTTACCTACAAAATTTTGATGGCTCATTGTGGAGATTACTTTCATTGAAATAATGTAATTAATTATTTTGGGGCAGAATTAGCGAATCCTCTTTCCATCTGTATACTTTGATTACGCCTAGGACGTTCACAACCCAAGATCCGATCTTCCCTCCCAATGCCGAAGATCGGACCGAAGTTTAGCTCTTGACTGCGCCTTATGCAATAATGCGCAATAATTATTAACTTTTAATATATTTAACTATCCAATGACGCTATGACTATCAGACCTTAGGTACATTTTCATTATTTAGTCCTAGAACACGGAGGATAAAAGTTTGAGAAACTTAATTAGGATGAGGAGGGAAGACCGGACTAAAAAACGCAATAAAAAAAAAAACTTCTTTGTCAAATTTTTTGAGGAATTTCCTGACTCAATCATTGATGCTCAATGTATGGACGTAAGTCCGGATGTTTTCCTAATGTTAACATTATTATTAAACGCATAGAAGTGAAGATACTACATAGTCCGATCTTCGGCCGAACTGTTATTTTCTTCACTATGGTAAGTCGAAAAAAGTCTGCTTTTTAGGCTCTAAATTTGCTTAGATAGATATCATCTACGCAAACCAAAAAATTAGGGGTTAAACAATATTTTTTTGTCATCAATTTACAGTTGACCGCAACAGAAAAACGACATCGAATCATGAGAAATAAAATAAAAAATACAGTACGTATAAAATTTTCGGCATATGCGTCCGATCTTAGGCGACCCAACCTTATCATTACTTTTGGATCAACCTAGTACACATGGACAGTTTATATTCAGAAGTTATTATTTTAAAAGAACTCCAAGGCGAATTGTTGAATAACACAGATTTTATGCAAAAGTCCACTGCAGAAAAATGGCAATTTATTTAAAAAAAAGTCTTGACGAATTTGTTTGTTTAAAAAAAAAAGACGTGTGGCACTCGGGGACTGCCGCGGTAAAGCTATTGCATGCTATGCCTTCAAGCCACACCTCCGTGCCCGTCGGAGTGGGGAGCGTGAGGTTTTTTCGTTACGGAATTTCTGGATTCGGTCCCCGCGCTCAAGGCCCGCGAAAGAAGCTATGCAATAGCTTAAAATGATTAGCTATATACTCTCTGTTCCCGCCACTTCAGCATTTACTGAAAGAGTCTTTTCGGTCATGAATGTGAAGTGGCGTGTGAAATACAAAAAAAATACATTTTTAAAAATATTTATTTACTCTATATTTACCTCCTTTAAAATCAGATATACTCTATTTCTTCAAATAAAAGTTGGCAACCCTAGCCATGCTTGATGCGCGCACGATCATCAAGATGATGCACTAGATGCGTAGATGCGTAGAGCTTCATTCAAACATGAATTTCATGAAGTAAATTAGGGTGAATTGCATAAATTCACGTCCCGCATCCCTTGCGATTAGATCGCTCGCTTACACTTCAGCCCTATCTTTGTCCACGGCCACACGACGATCGCAAATTCGCAAGACGAGCGGCTAACACGATAATTTAATTTCAAGGTATGATTAAAATTCTTAAATTAATAAAGCAGAAACATAAGAAACCCAGAAGAATATTATAATTAATTATAATATTATCTATGTAAATAAGGCCGCCTATCCATCTGCAAGAAAACTTGCGCAAGAAGTGTCCGACAGTCTGTCCGACAGCAGCTTGCAAGTCTACTTGCAGGTGGAAACGCGGAATTAGACTTGCAAGCTTCTGTCAGACAGACTGTCGGACATTTCTTGCGGAAGTTTTCTTGCAGATGGAAAGGCGGCCTAAATAAATAAAAACAAAAAAAAATACATAATCAAATATCTCCGTTCAGAGATTTCCTCAATAATAACTTTTGCTCACAATATGTTGTTTAAATGTATTCTTAGGTTAAATTTTATTGTAACATTCTCAGAGCAATAAAAAATAAATAAATAAATCTATATTGTACTTTCAAAATATCCGAGTTATATAACTCGCCGCGAATATTTAAAACGACGCCATTAAGCCACACAAAAGTACGCAAACCAGTGTATGGTACGTATTTCACTAACTTCTTGTTTCGTATTTTATTGTAAATCCGGCTTGACGTTAATGATCCCACGTTCCCACGGGATTAGCTTCAGTTTGAGCCACGTTTGTACAAAGCCTAAAAGACCAAATAGCCTCCCTGCCATAAAAAAAAAAGAATAAAAGCAACTGTCACTGTCATCTACTGTCAATATCACGCTTGTTGAAAATTGAAATGTTGAACTTGAAGTGAACGTAAAAATTATGTGCTAAACAAATTTTCCAATTTTGTATTTTAATATAAAATATTTTATTGAATTGAAAATTATATTAATAGCAAATTTATTTAGCTTTAAAAATGAGTTCAGAAAATAAAAATCCAAAATTTAGAGAATTACGTGTATCAAAATCAACATTGAAAGCGATCAAAAGCATGGGTTTTAAATACATGACTGATATACAATCTGAAGTGTTGCCCAAAGCCCTAGATGGGTATGATATTGTGGCTACAGCAAAAACAGGTTCAGGGAAAACTCTATCGTTTTTAATACCTGTTGTAGAATTGGTCAAAAAATTAATGGATGAAGAAACAACAGGTCAGAATTTACCAGGATCATATACATTACTAGCTTTCCGCCCGCTTTGTCTAAAACATAATAAATTATATACTAAAACCTTCCTCTTGAATCACTCTTATCTATTAAAAAAAACCGCATCAAAATCCGTTGCATAGTTTTAAAGATTTAAGCATACATAGGGACATAGGGATATAGGGACGGAGAAAGCGACTTTGTTTTATACTATGTAGTGATGATAAACTTAATTATATTTTCGGTAGTTTCAAAAATTTCTTATTTTCAGCTACCCGTTGCATTATTGTATCACCTACGAGAGAATTAGCAATACAAACCAACACAGTACTTCAAGACTTAATTTCATTCCATGATGGAATGACTTCTGCATTGGTTATTGGAGGGGAGAGTAGAAAAGGACAGAGCAATTTATTGGCGCAAGGTAGACACTTTTAAATATTTGTAACCAAATTTAGGAGAGTTATTTTTGTAAAACACGATTTACAGATATTATAATATCTAAGACATAAATTATTTTTTACAGATGTTCATGTAGTAGTTGCAACACCAGGAAGACTTTTTGACCACATGAGGACCAAGGAGTTTAATTATAAACATGTGTGTTGTCTTGTATTGGATGAAGCTGATAAAATATTTCAGTACGGGTTTGAGGAAGATTTGAAACAAATAATCAATAGACTTCCAAGTAAGTTTTAGTATAGTAATCTTTTATTGTTGTGAAATATATGCATTATCTAGTATATGTAAAAACTTTTTGTATGTGTTTCTATAATTATACACATTCGAACATTCTATAGGAGTCAAAATGTGTAATTTTTCATGCAAACTTCATCTATTAATAACATGACAATTTTCTGTGGCTAACCCAGATACTTTATCAGCCTGAAATGAATGGTTTTTAACATTAAATATAATAGTATACCAATTATCTCAACAGCTTGATGTCATTATACTTCAATGAATGAAATCAACGAACTTTGAAAATTTTCAGGGAACAGACAGACAATGTTATTTAGTGCAACTCATTCTGAAACAACAGAGGCTTTAATAAAATCAGCAATGAAAGATGATTTTCACACAATAAATACTAATGAAGATAATGACAGAGCAACTGTAGAGGGACTTAAACAAGGGTATTTTATATATTTTTTTATAATTTTGCATACTTGTTTTTTTGTGACTTATAATAGTATTCTATCTATAATTTATTTATTGGTTACAGATATGTTATATGTGAAACAGAATACAGACTATTTTGGCTACACAAACTGTTGAAAAAAACTCAAAATCAAAAAGTGATGGTATTTTTTTCAAGCTGTAAATCAGTTATATTTCATCATGAGTTTCTATCGAAATATTGTAATATGCCAGTTCTTTGCATTCATGTAAGCTACATCATTATATTAACTAAAGTATTTAAATATTATTAAACCACATAATACAAAACCTTTTACTTGTGAATTGGTAAAAATAGAAATGTTTATTTAATTAAAACCTTGATAGATTACACCTTTTTTTTACCACCTTTTTTCATATTTAGATAAAATCATTTATAAGTAAATTGCAAATCAATAAACAATGACATATAATGAATACTTATTTAATTTTTATATTTAAAAATGTAACTAATTCACAGATCATAATCATTATAGGGCAAGTTGAACCAGGCAGATAGAACAAATGTAATGACAAGCTTTTATAATGCGGATAAAATGGCACTGTTCTGTACTGATTTAGCTGCAAGGGGATTGGATATTCCAGCTGTTGATTGGATAGTGCAGTTTGATCCACCTTCCGATACAAATGTAAGTTTTAAATTATCCATTATAATTTTAAGATACTAAAAATTATTATGTGGTTACAACTAACTACCCTCAATTATTTATTTTTTGTTGATGACCACATGCTCTATGCTTAATAATTGGTATATTAAATTAAAAAATATACTTCTAATTTTATCACCTAAATTATATTTATTGTATAAATGCTTTATACCAAATTTGAAAATTAAAAAAAAAAAACTTGAACGTTCATTTTTACAGGAATATATTCATAGAGTTGGAAGAACAGCACGAGGTCTAGGGGCTGAAGGCTGTGCTGTACTATTGTTGAGACCAGAAGAGAAAGAATTTGTTAATTATTTAAATGAAGCAAAAATTTTCTTAGACAAGTATGAGACATGGGATACATATAATAATTTACAGCCAAAAGTAAGAACCACGTTTATCAATGTTAAATAGTAAATATCATGTGTTATAATGTGAAAAAAATTAAAAAGAAAACTTTTTTCTTTAGTTAGATGCTGCAATGGAAGACCCAGAGTTTCATAAAATGGCAGTTGAAGCATTTGAGGGTTACATAAGAGCATTTGAGGTGAAAAAATTGAAACATGTATTTAATTTGCTCAACATGGACATGGATATTGTTGCTAAATCTTTTGGCCTGAAAGGAAAACCTGATGTTGATATAAGTAAGAGTTATACATTACTTTAAATATAATTGATACTAATTTTATAGTAAAAATGCAAGGTATATGAAATAGTGTCGTGTACCTTATAAATTAATGATGATAGGAAATCAGCCTGTTTTATCCTGATAATTTGAGCCTTTTTTGTAAGTAATCATTCATCAGAATTCAAATCCAGGATGCTAACCACTATACCAAATTATTTAGCTTATATTAAAGTGTGTATTTTTAATAATAGTAAAAATGTTTTTTTATTGTTTTAGGGGTTGGCTTCAGTAAAAAGCACAGGCCTAGAAAAAGGAAGGCAGCAATGTTGGGTTCTAAACCAATCCCAGATAAAATCTCCAAGGCATAGTTAGAAATAATATTATGTATATATTTTTGTAAATGGATGTAAATAAAACATTTTTTTGGTTATAATCCAGTTGTATCATTACATACACAGTACACACCCTCATAATCGTAAGTACAATAAAATAATATATGAATAAAAATATACAGAGATTTTGTGACTAGATAAAAATAATATTTTTTGCAGAATGTATGCACTCATAAATATATATCGAGTTTAAGTCATCATAGAAGGGTCATAAAAATCCAATATAAGTATCAAATACTTCAAAATATTTCCAGAAACTATAATAATGAGTACAATACTTTTATTTACATTTTGCTTATTAACATAGTTATCCTAATATTAATACATGTATTTACAGTTTCTTATATAAAGTAGGAACTTTACACTTTTATATTTACGTAAGCACTGTACACTCATAAAATAGTCAAGATATCAGATCAATCTATAGCCCTTTGGTGCAAATTTGTTTTGAATTGTTATTACAAAAGACATGCAGGATCACAATATGATGTTTTTTAAACTAAACCATTTTTATTTAACAATATAGGTAAGGCAGTTAACTTTTCATGATAATTATCAAGTTCTTGAATTTTAGTTATTTAGAGGAATTATCCATTTCATAGATATTATTTCTCACAAGTTTTTCATAACAGTCTTCATGGTTATGTTGATGATTGACAGCATATATCATTGCGTCTATAGTTTCGACAGTAGCAGGGCATCTATTGAGTGAAAAATATTGTACACATCTCCACGAAGTTTTACCATGAGTCGTCGAGTGTTTTGTATAAACAAAATTCATATGGACTAATTGCTTGTGTCCTTTTCGGCTGTATATATACTTATATCTCACTGGAAGCTGGCTGTCAGATGATCCATTAATAACAAGGGATAATGCACCTGCAAAAAACATACAACACACTGTTCATATTAAATAAATAGTACACTATAAGTTTTTAGGTTTTTTTTGATATATAAAGATTATGATTATATAGATGTGGTGAAATAAAATGAAGAAAATATTTATTTATAATTTTATTTTATTTATTAAATTAAATATGGATATAAAACGCATTTGTATAAACCTTAGATAATAATCACACAATACAAAATTTAAATCACTTCAAAAGTACTCATAATTATAAAAATTGGATTTTATATAATAATCCACATTCATAATGGAATGTAAAATTTAGTTTTTTTTTCTTTATATTACCATGGACTAATAGAAACTAAGAAAAGTCACATATTATGAAGAAAGTGTAAATTTGGAGATCAATAATACAAAAACACTGGGTTACAAAACACACTTAAGATTAGATAAGAATCCTTCCACAAAGAGAAAAAGTTCCAAAGTAAAAATTACATTTACTCACAGATATTATACAAAAATAAGACTAGAACATGAGCAAAAAAGTCTTGAAAATATGGCAGAAGAATAATGGCACCAAAAAGGTATGCATAATACTGCATTCTAAAAATAGATATTGGTACGCAAAAGCCGAGTTTATATCACAGCTTATATGAAGAAATTGTAATGGTACATTATATGCATTATAAAATATATAAAATAGGTATATTACTATGTGTATAATGGTATATTATCTTTTATTTTTTGAAATGAGGTACAATCATGCTAAAGCAACTCTCATTAAGTCTTAAAAATACAATGAGCATTATACAAACTTCTTTACAGAATAAGATTTACAAAACATATTTTAAAATATTATTTTTTAATCCCTGCAACTTTTTGGAGCTTTGCACAATTGTACTGTTATTTGAAAATTATTATTTTAAAAATATATATTTTTATTTGTGGCATAATTTGGTCCCAAATTTATTGAATCTTTGATTCTTTTGTGTATTTTATCATATCACTTATTTTTGCATCTCTATAATATAAATTTCCTCTTGAGAGGAAAAAAAGTTGGCTTAGAACTAATTAGCGTAGTAATCTCCTTGGAGGTGCGACACTTTAAACACGTCATTAAAATGAACTTCAAAGCATGGCGATTTGCAAAATGGTAATTCACAAGCACTACACATAAATCTAGTATCGCGACGTTTTCCTATTCGCCAGCAAAGCCGACACGATCTCTGCGGATACTTCTTTTTCCCATCCTCTTTCTGTGGTATGGTGACGAGGCGATGGTCTAAAGCGGGTCTCGTATATTCTTCATTACTAGGCCTTATTGCTTTATTTGATATCTTTCCGTTCACTAAATTTTTCAGATCCAAAAAAAGAGTACTCAACCCGGTACAATCTGAAATCACGATGGCCATTTTCAATTACATTTATTAACAGCAGAACAGTTATATGATGATGTTGAAAATGCCATCGTGTTTTCAATGAATGAAAGGTTTGTAAAAGAAAGGTATGCAAAATATGATTGATGAAAACTAATTAATGATTGCATTTTCAACACAATCTAAACTGCTAGATACAGAAGCCATAGAAGCAAACAAAATGAAAATAATAAGAAAAAAGTTTATGAAAACACAGTTTTATGAAATCAGAATGCACAGAAGTAATTCTACACTAAATCAATAATAAAAATGCATTTGATTTCATTATAATACAGGTTTTAGTAGTTATAAGTAAGCAAGGGTTTATTCAGAATCAGTGTAATATTGAAAAATTTATGAAATAAAAAAATTTCAACAATTTGTTCAATTCTATAGTAACTAACTAATTAAGGTTCAACTTATTGAATTTTCTCATGATTCTGATTAAACAGATATTCTATAGAGAAAATAAAATGATATTACAAACAAGCAAAACAACCCCCACCCCAATATATCAATTATAGACTGAATTAAGTGCACTTGCAATGAAAAATAGCATAAATTAGTGTTAGAAAACATTCTAAACAATAACATAATAGGAAAACTCACTATCTTGTGTTGTTTGCAGATCAAGCGGCATCATCAAGCTTTTCTTTCCTTCTGATTGTGTATCATGGGTTGTGCACACGGCCGGGTCTGTTACAATAATATCACTATCATCACATTCAGTTTTAAGTTCAATCGGAGTGTCTGGCCCTATTTGACTCATATTATTTTCATTGGTATTTTTACTGGGACTCTGAATTGGATTCAAAGATGTTGTTATATCTACAGGATTTTCGTCATATATTTTCTTCAAATTCTCATACGCACTATGTACAGAATGGTTAGATTGTTTACTGTAGTTAAATTTTTCATTGAACTTTTGCCTCTTTTCTGCGTTGAGTACATCTGTATAAAAGTTTTTTTTGAGAAATTCTTCCGATTTCCTTTTGAGTGTGCTGATCTGTTGAAGTTTTTCAATAAATTGCCTGTGTTTCAATATATCAATGTCGTTTGTTTCTTGAGTTTCATTTGGTGAGGTATCATATGTATCGGATGCACAGGATTCAGTGTTAGGATTATCGTTATGAGTTTCTAAGTTTTGTTGAGGTTCCTTTTCAGTCTCACAACATTCTTCTTCAGTCTGAAATAAGTTACTAAATAGTTAAACAAGATCATATTATATCTAAATGTTTTAATATTATTAATATGGTCATGGTTAACATACTATTAATTAAAACCATTAATTACAACACAATAAATGATATTAAATTTAAAAATTGTTGATGAAAACTCACCTCTTTATTTGTTAATCCCTTTATTTGCAATACTTCAGCTGTACCTATAAAACTAGTGAGATCTTCTCTTTTAACACTAACTTCGCCGTGATACATAAATTGTAACAAATCCCTCATAGCTTTGTGAGAAACATCTCTGAGTACAACTGTAAAAAAAAAACAAAATAATAAGTTTAAAATTACCAACAAACGTGAATTATTATTAATTTTTGGTTTAAGGAGAAAGGTTATAAAATAATTACCAATAGGATGCTGACAGGGATTCAATTGGAACATTTTCTTGAAGTACGGCGAACATATTGAAAGTATAACTTTGTGTGCTTGGAGCAAGTGGCCTTCTACAGCAATCGTTACATCGACAAATTCACCATTGCCTAATAAGCCCGCGAATCCTTTGCTAAGATTCCCGTGAAAATTGTTCCAAGACAATGAAAATTGTTGGTCCATTTCTGTTTACTAATGAACAGTTTAGTATGAAGTATTACATGTTATGCTTTATTATTATTTAGAGTATTTTTTCAGATTTCCATAGGTATGACTTTTATTTTATTCTACTGCACCGTTGTCCTTGTAAATAAATAAAAACGTATTGGTTTTACAAACTTTTAGAACTCACAAAATGTATGAAATAATGTAGGTATTAATTAATTTGACGTAATCTGTGACAGATCGCAAAAGTCAAAATCAAAAGCGCGTCCCATAATGTTACCATTTGTAATAAAAATAGTTCATATTATTATTATTTGTATAAATACAAATAATAATACAAAATTAACCTGTGAAATTAACTATACCTAATTTTATTATGTATATACTTTAGTATTGTTCTATTTGTGGTTCTATTACTCTAACTTGAATGTGTAGGTTTTGAAACAGTACCTCTATGCCACAGCAGTATGCAGTATCCACAATGTTTGTCCTCAATGGACTCCTAAACCACTTAACCGATTATAATAAAATTCGCACACCATGTGCAGTTCGATCCAACTTGAGAGATAGGATAGTTTAAACATGTAGGTACCACGGGCGAAGCCGGGGCGGACCGCTAGTATTGTTATAAACTCTGAGGTTATAAAGCAAACCACAATTATATTGTCAGAATAGCAAAAGTGTCAAAAGATGTATGTACATATTAGAAATATAGTACACTAGCTTTCCGCCCGCGGATTCGCCCGAGTTTTCAAAGAAAATCCCGTTCCCGTAGGATTTCCGGGATAAAACCTATCCTATGTCCTTTCTCGGGTATCAAAATATCTCTATACCAAATTTCATGCAAATTGGTTCTGTAGTTAAGGCGTGATAAGAAGGCGTAGTAACAGACAGACAGACAGAGTTACTTTCGCATTTATAATATTAGTATGGATTTTTCATGTTTGTTCCTTTTGCAAGGGAAACAACGGAACAGATTTTAATTAGGTATATGTGTTTTAAATATACATACTTATCTATTTATTTTTAACTAGGTTTCCGCCCGCGGCTTCGCCCGCGCAGTCAAAAAAACCCGCATAGTTCTCGTTCCCGTGGGATTTCCGGGATCGCGTCATTTTCCCGGGATAAAAAGTAGCCTATGTCCTTTCTCGGGTATCAAAATATCTCCATACCAAATTTCATGAAAATTGGTTCAGTAGTTTGGGCGTGATTGAGTAACAGACAGACAGACAGACAGAGTTACTTTCGCATTTATAATATTAGTATGGATTGGCAGTAATGTAGCTTATACAGCTGTACCAAACCAACACATGCTACAGAAACGTGCCACGTGGCACAATTAAGCTAAATAATAAAGCTAAATAATATTATTATAATCGATAGCTTGTTAGTATGGATGTATGTTTCTTACTTTTTCATGTAAAACCACATAACAGCCCCCCTAGTCAAGTGGCTTTCTGTTAGCGTAGCGTTCAATAGAATAGACTACGAATGTATGAGATTGACGTAACCTGTAGATACGTTTATCTACAGCCTACGTCAATCTCATACATTCGTAGTCTATTCTATTGAACGCTACGCTAACAGAAAGCCACTTGACTAGGGGGGCAGGTAGATAATACGTCCTACTCTTATTGCTGTGGGTGAACCGCTTGTTAATAAATATATAAGGTACTTACCTACTTGTATTGCATGCTATTAAAATATATATTCTTATTTTTTACATTGACCAAAATCAAGCTTATTGTTTTTTTTTGTTGACGACGCGGTTGGCGCAGTGGTACCTAAAGTAACTGCCTACTGAGCCGACGGGCAAATATTTGTGTGATGAACTCAATTATTTGTTCTTGGGTCTGGGTGTTATTATCTAATAGGTATGTATTTATTAAATATTAGGTATATTTATCGTCGCCTAGTACCCACAACACAAGCCTTAATTGAGCTTACTGTAGCTGTGGGACTAGATCGATTTGTGTAATAATGTCCTATAATATTTATTTATTTAATTATTTTTCCGTAAAATATCATTATACTTATATTAGAATTTCGTTTAAGAAAAAATGAAATCATCCAATTTTTAATTGACATGATACCTACTATCCGCTTATTCCAGTTTCACCGCTACACCTCGGGAGGAGAAATAAATAAAGTGTTATCTGATGTGAGAAATACTTAAACCAAATATAATTATGTTATATCGTATAAACCACATAAACTATAGGCACACAGCTATAGGGCATAGGCACCGCTAAAGATCAAGTTTTTCACAGCAAATAAAAAATAAAAAAAACGAGAGAGCTGGTTTTTACTTAAATCATAACAAACAAACAAATAAAAATTTAAAAATACATAATAATTTAAGTAGGTTATAGACATACAAATGGCAGAAATCACTGCATAGTGATAAGGCCGCCCTTTGTGCTTTTGTTTATTGTAAACTGTTATTTTATGTATCTGGTTTATTGCACAATAAAGTGTTAAATAAATAAATAAATACAAATCTATTTTTATGTTTACCATGTAAAAATTGTTATTATAATTCTTAAAAAAAAATCTTCATACTAACCCACCATCCAGTCTTTATCAAATGATAGGTACAATTTAGAAGTCAACGCAAGTGATAAACGCAGTTTAAATAATTAAACCTCCATATAGATAGTTACTTTAAAAGATGTCCATCTGTGCCGAAACGCCAATTAATTAAGCTTTATAAGAGCGCAGTCACCCTGTTTCCTAAGATAGCCGAACCATGACGGGGCACTTTTAATTTTCTGGTGTCACGAGTTATTGCGATAAGGCGTCCCTTTCACCCCTCAGAACGAAAAGAATGCAGTGAATAGCCTTCTTAATAAAAAGCGTAGAACTTTAATCATCAAGTCGGAAAAAAGAATTGGACTTTCATAACAGCTTTGAAAATACATAATATTTTACTTGCTGTAATATTATCACATTATAATATGAATGTGAGTGTAAATGGATACTACACTTAAAGGATACCTAGTTTGATTATAATCTGAAACGAATATAAAAAACTTGAAAAATAAATCAAAACTATTACAATAAGTACCTAGTTATAGGAACTTCTACTTATGCATATAATATACTTTACATGTATCTACCAGTCATATTATGACTGGTAGATACATGTAAAGCGAATAAAAATATGTTAGAAAAAAATAATTACATGATTATTAATTTACCTATGACATACATGTCTACAGGTAAATTAGCTTGGAGAAATTTTTGCGTTTGTAGTAGTGTATGGTCAGCAAATAAAATAAAACAACATTTTATTTTTAGTTTTTATTTTATATATACAGGGTGTCCCGCTCTTGGTATACTAAGCGCGAAGGAACTTGTAGTTTTGCATATACTGATCACGTAAAAAATACTTAAAAAAAAAAATAAGGGATTTTAAATTAAACTATATGTGTTTCTCCTCTGAAAAAGATGAGACTTTATTTTAATATTTGCACATTTAACATACATATAACTTTTACATTAACAATGTTACTAAAATGAAAAATTTACTAACCTGAAAAAGAAACGACATTTAAAGTTTAATTCTTTAGTTTGAGAAGTCAAAGGCTTGCCTCGACCATGTTTTAACACTGGAGCCATTTTGAATTAACAATATATAGTTACAACACTTACACACAAATTAAACACTAGTTATGGCCCTGCCTTCATACAAAACTGCTGAATACGCCGTTCGCACGGGAATAGAATGTGGATGCGATTTCCCTTAGTTAGCATCCAAGCTTACGTCTTTATACCTAATTATTAAACTGTATAAATTCATTCTTTAACTCCGGTCTGCATCGTGCAGACATGGGTGTAAAAGTCTCATTTTAGCTATTAAATGTAGTTTTTAAGTACATCTGAGTTTTCATTTGGGGCCTCCGGCTGCGGGACATGTAATTCACTTCAACAAATATTATAACAATAATAACAAATAATAACAACAATCAACAAATACAAAATTTATCAATTAAACTACGTACATAATAATTATAATTTTTGAATGAAATGTGTGCTTTATGTTCTAACGGTACCAAACGACTGCACGTGGCACCTGCGGACAGCGTAAACTGGTTTATTCTGGTTT
The DNA here is from genome assembly GCA_029959065.1 of Colias behrii. Classification (NCBI taxonomy): domain Eukaryota; kingdom Metazoa; phylum Arthropoda; class Insecta; order Lepidoptera; family Pieridae; genus Colias; species Colias behrii. Next base: position 7,392,678 of record JARWMC010000009.1, read on the forward strand.
TGTGCGTGTTTCCACTTTCCACTATCAAGTGACGATTTATTTATTTGTTTTGTTTCGTAATTATTATGGTCAAATATTAATTATGAAACAAATTATTATGGACACGATATTTTATTGTTTCACGGTAGTCGCCTTGTCGTTTGCTCAAGGACGTAAAATTGAATGATATATTTTTTTTTATAAAGTCAAAACCATTTTCTTTCAAATAAAAACTTGTTTTTATTGAAAACAAAAGTGTTGCTAGGAATAAGTATAAAATTAAATAGTAATGTTAGGATATCGAAACATTTTTGTATAGGCCAGAACGATATAGTGGAAACGCGCTCTAAGATCTGAGTAATATACACACCACTACATATGCAAAAATTTCTCCAAGCTAATTTACCTGTACAACGCGCATTCATTTACAAGTGTTGCGAATTTTCCTGATACTATTTTTTACTATTATCCATTGTCATACAACATTTATCTCATCAATCAATGTACAGGCCATGTCGATAAAAAAAAAGAGAAACTAGCTGAACGAAAGTTTAAAAACGGCCTGAAAAAATATTTTGAAGTCAAATACCTATTACACGTAGGCGGCATGAGAAATATATTTTATACTAGCGGTCCGCCACGTCTTCGCCCGTGGTACATAATATTTACGTTTTCTCTACATAAGAACCATCCTCGTACTTCAAGGAATAAAATAAAAAAAGAATTATCGAAATCGGTTCAGCCGTTCTCGAGTTATGCGCTTACCAACACATTTTGCGATTCATTTTTATATATAAGAAGATTAGAATTGTAATAAAATCTTAAAGCTTTTTACAACGTTTAATATTATCTTGTGTATATTCAAGCCTTTGTTGTTGCTTTATATTTAAGATTCTATAAAAGGAATATTTTCTCAAAACTGTAATCTTATTAGTAGTATCAATGTGTATCGCAATTCGCAAATAATATTATGTATTAAAGCTGGTATTGGCCGGTCCCAACGGATATGATGCTACGGTCATTCAGGGGCTGTCGTTGACAGGTAATCGATGTGGTTTGCTAGTTTATTTGGCTATCGATATCGGTTTAGTTTTGGACATGTGTATCTACTTGATATAATCGATGTCAACCCGAAATCCATGTGATTGTGAATCAGGGCGTAATGCTGGGTAAAATTATTTTGGTTGTGTTATGTTAGTTTTACTCAGATTAATATATTATTATGAGTAAAAACTATTTATTATCTGAACTTACTATATCAACCAGAGATCTATTTAAAAAAATACTATTACGTAATGCGGTGGACAATTTTTTAAACATTAGAACTGGTTGTTTAATGTTTAAAGTTTAAACGTACTACTGTACTCCGCATTTATAATTTTTACGAAGCTAAAGACTCTGCCATTACGATTTTCCTTTCTAAAAAAATAGTGTACCTTGCCGCTATAAATGGTGTTGCAAATAAATCTTGTAAGATTTAGTTTATCTAGAAAATGTTCTAAATATTCACATCACATCAGTGCTAAAACGTATAGTCCTATTATAACGTATTTTATGTCAATATTAAGTTAAATTGGAACTTGTAGCCGACCTATTTACAGGGGAACATTGGAATAGAGTGCTATACACTAACTTTGTGCTTGCTCTATCTTGGAGATTTAGCAGATACTTTGACTACGAGCATGTACGAAGTACCAAGTTCTTACCTTGCAAATAACGTGATGTAAATTGCGATTCGATACGGAGTATCACGTCTACCTATATCTACCGAATAAGTATATGTTACGGTCAACTATGTGTTGGCTAGCAATTTGAAACGAATAAAAAGTAATTTTGATTTATGAATTAGTTGTGATTTCTAAAAATTTATTATGTATATTCATATGGGAAGTTATCGATAACATTCTACGTCTGATATTAACACGCTTTCATTAAAGTAGGGATTACAGTTAAGTATATATTAGTTTATTAGGAAGTGTTAATGATTTGTAAATTAAGTTAAGGTAAGATTTATATTCTAACGGAAAGACAGAAAGCATCTTTCTTCATAAATTCACAGCTTCATAATACCTACTTACATAAATATTGTAAACGTATTTCTGTACCCATGCTTGTGTAGGTAAACAAGGCAAAGATTGTTGAAAATGCATGTAAAGCGCGCTAGACGTCAGTCTATTACACTACATTAAGCTAGTTTATCTCGGTGTCTTTCTTGCCAAGGATTTCTACATATTTTTTGTTTTCCCTGTAAAAACTACAATTGAAACTGACCCATATAAAGCACTTTAATTTGACTATAATATTATCTACATCGATAAAAGTGACATTCAATCAATTAATTTAATTTCAATTTGTGTCATGGAATGTGAGCGCGGGTTTTTGTCTAAAAATAATTTTTCATAAAAAAATGGAATGACAAATAAATGATAACAATTGAACTATTCAACCCGTTTCTTAAATCATAGTTTGTAACAACCTTTGGAACAAACCAACTACGTTTCAACTCGGAAGTACAAGGACGTGCCTCTAGGGGTGTTGGAAGTTGGCACCGTGATTGGCCCCATTGTGAACTCAATACCACGTCTTCAGACTACTAACATAAGCCTTTCATAGACGCCATTTAAGCAGACTTGCTTTTACCCGCCATATGCAATTCAATGAGATGACTTCTTGTTTTTTGATTATTAGATTTGGAAATAGTTTAATAAAGTTCTTTAAATGAATAAAGTTAGTCGAATTGAGGCACATAACTCCGGAAATGTCAGAACGAATTCTCCAATTCAAGAAAATATAAATTAAACTCGTATTTCTCAATATTTCACTAAAATTGAAATGACCTACTCCATTGATACCAATATCTGCTTTGAATGGGTTCCAATTAAAGGGCACGAGCATAAATCTCTGGGCTATAAAGCTTAATCACTTTCAATAATAGAGGAAAAAAACAAATTGAAAAATAAATGTTCATCGCCCTCTAATATTTTGCTAAGGAAATAATTTATGTTGACAATTTTACCCGCAATATTCTACGATACTTATAGATTAAAATATTTTATTATATAAGATTATATGCTTGAAAATATATATTTTCCAGAAATTGTTTCTATACGTATCTATTTTTAGTACATATTTATATTATTCATACTTTAATATATTTGGTGTGCGAGCTAAGTGTTATTTCTATGTATGTTTTCCAATACAGGTAAAAAGTCTAGATTAGAGTGCTGTTTTGGAAAACATCCATGGCAGTCATTGCAGTCATTCTCACGGCGCTATAAAGCACGTACGTTTTGTTTTAATCACAAAAGTCTGTCCATTCTTAATATTAAACAGGAACATATTTTCAATACGGGCTTGTTACAGGCAGTGGCTATCAATCTACACAAGACAATGGCAAGCTTTTAAGGGATTGAACCAAAATATAAGCACTCATAATGAATACGTCCGGTTGAATATATCTTAATTTATGTTCCTTTTAATTACTATTTCCAACAGATATACATTTTCCTTTCCACGATAAATTTAAAGTTGAGTATGAAATATATTTACGAGTTACATTTAGTGTGAAGATTTGTTTGGTAATAAAATCTGACTTTTCCTTTTTGATCTCTCTCTTGTCGGTCCCTCATGTCTGAGGATCGTGGTCACTGGTCAGCATCAGGGTTGCATCTGAAGCGGATGATTTGCCTCCACCGGTCTCTGTCCATGGCGTCTCTTACGACCGTGTAAAAATTAGTGGCAGATGAGTTTTTTGATAACAGAAAGTAAATTATTGGATATCGCACATTGTGGATTTTTACAAATAAAGAGGTCATTTCAAATACATCTTTTTTGTTACTCACAAAATGTTGAATATAAAATAAATAAATCAATGTTGTACCTACAGCGTTTTAAATTAGACAACAAAGGACTGTACAAAAAAAAAACAGTACAATTTTTCACTACCTACTTTTAAAATAAAATGTATTTCTAAACTACAAATAATGCAGCAGACTAGGATAAACAAGAATCATTTTTGTACTCAGTATTTTGCTGTCCACTCGTCTCATACAGCACTTGTAGAATGTTGATATCTAAGCTTAGTGTCTTGGCGTAAAAAGTACATTCAATAGTGTGAGACAGGAACACTCTGCAGGTGCTTACGTCGGGTTGAAGCTAGTAAGATAATACCCCTTCACTGTCTCCCATACCGAGGATTATTCCCTGCAGCCAGTCTATTTAACGTCACTTGCCATTCTGAAATCTTAGTTAAAATGCACCGTTTTTGCCAGTCTTTATGCAGGATAAACTTATCCTCATCAAATAGTGATCTGTATTTAACGGACAAATTAAGTTTTGAATTTGTTACTGTAATTTAGAATTTAAACCTAAATAATTAATCATAGAATTTGTAAAAAGATGATAGATAAGACAAGTTGCACGGGCAAATATTTGTGTGATGAACTCAATTATTTGTTCTTGGGTCTGGGTGTTATTATCTAATAGGTATGTATTTATTAAATATTAGGTATATTTATCGTCGCCTAGTACCCACAACACAAGCCTTAATTGAGCTTACTGTAGCTGTGGGACTAGATCGATTTGTGTAATAATGTCCTATAATATTTATTTATTTAATTATTTTTCCGTAAAATATCATTATACTTATATTAGAATTTCGTTTAAGAAAAAATGAAATCATCCAATTTTTAATTGACATGATACCTACTATCCGCTTATTCCAGTTTCACCGCTACACCTCGGGAGGAGAAATAAATAAAGTGTTATCTGATGTGAGAAATACTTAAACCAAATATAATTATGTTATATCGTATAAACCACATAAACTATAGGCACACAGCTATAGGGCATAGGCACCGCTAAAGATCAAGTTTTTCACAGCAAATAAAAAATAAAAAAAACGAGAGAGCTGGTTTTTACTTAAATCATAACAAACAAACAAATAAAAATTTAAAAATACATAATAATTTAAGTAGGTTATAGACATACAAATGGCAGAAATCACTGCATAGTGATAAGGCCGCCCTTTGTGCTTTTGTTTATTGTAAACTGTTATTTTATGTATCTGGTTTATTGCACAATAAAGTGTTAAATAAATAAATAAATACAAATCTATTTTTATGTTTACCATGTAAAAATTGTTATTATAATTCTTAAAAAAAAATCTTCATACTAACCCACCATCCAGTCTTTATCAAATGATAGGTACAATTTAGAAGTCAACGCAAGTGATAAACGCAGTTTAAATAATTAAACCTCCATATAGATAGTTACTTTAAAAGATGTCCATCTGTGCCGAAACGCCAATTAATTAAGCTTTATAAGAGCGCAGTCACCCTGTTTCCTAAGATAGCCGAACCATGACGGGGCACTTTTAATTTTCTGGTGTCACGAGTTATTGCGATAAGGCGTCCCTTTCACCCCTCAGAACGAAAAGAATGCAGTGAATAGCCTTCTTAATAAAAAGCGTAGAACTTTAATCATCAAGTCGGAAAAAAGAATTGGACTTTCATAACAGCTTTGAAAATACATAATATTTTACTTGCTGTAATATTATCACATTATAATATGAATGTGAGTGTAAATGGATACTACACTTAAAGGATACCTAGTTTGATTATAATCTGAAACGAATATAAAAAACTTGAAAAATAAATCAAAACTATTACAATAAGTACCTAGTTATAGGAACTTCTACTTATGCATATAATATATATCTTATACTTTACATGTATCTACCAGTCATATTATGACTGGTAGATACATGTAAAGCGAATAAAAATATGTTAGAAAAAAATAATTACATGATTATTAATTTACCTATGACATACATGTCTACAGGTAAATTAGCTTGGAGAAATTTTTGCGTTTGTAGTAGTGTATGGTCAGCAAATAAAATAAAACAACATTTTATTTTTAGTTTTTATTTTATATATACAGGGTGTCCCGCTCTTGGTATACTAAGCGCGAAGGAACTTGTAGTTTTGCATATACTGATCACGTAAAAAATACTTAAAAAAAAAAATAAGGGATTTTAAATTAAACTATATGTGTTTCTCCTCTGAAAAAGATGAGACTTTATTTTAATATTTGCACATTTAACATACATATAACTTTTACATTAACAATGTTACTAAAATGAAAAATTTACTAACCTGAAAAAGAAACGACATTTAAAGTTTAATTCTTTAGTTTGAGAAGTCAAAGGCTTGCCTCGACCATGTTTTAACACTGGAGCCATTTTGAATTAACAATATATAGTTACAACACTTACACACAAATTAAACACTAGTTATGGCCCTGCCTTCATACAAAACTGCTGAATACGCCGTTCGCACGGGAATAGAATGTGGATGCGATTTCCCTTAGTTAGCATCCAAGCTTACGTCTTTATACCTAATTATTAAACTGTATAAATTCATTCTTTAACTCCGGTCTGCATCGTGCAGACATGGGTGTAAAAGTCTCATTTTAGCTATTAAATGTAGTTTTTAAGTACATCTGAGTTTTCATTTGGGGCCTCCGGCTGCGGGACATGTAATTCACTTCAACAAATATTATAACAATAATAACAAATAATAACAACAATCAACAAATACAAAATTTATCAATTAAACTACGTACATAATAATTATAATTTTTGAATGAAATGTGTGCTTTATGTTCTAACGGTACCAAACGACTGCACGTGGCACCTGCGGACAGCGTAAACTGGTTTATTCTGGTTTTGTGCGTGTTTCCACTTTCCACTATCAAGTGACGATTTATTTATTTGTTTTGTTTCGTAATTATTATGGTCAAATATTAATTATGAAACAAATTATTATGGACACGATATTTTATTGTTTCACGGTAGTCGCCTTGTCGTTTGCTCAAGGACGTAAAATTGAATGATATATTTTTTTTTATAAAGTCAAAACCATTTTCTTTCAAATAAAAACTTGTTTTTATTGAAAACAAAAGTGTTGCTAGGAATAAGTATAAAATTAAATAGTAATGTTAGGATATCGAAACATTTTTGTATAGGCCAGAACGATATAGTGGAAACGCGCTCTAAGATCTGAGTAATATACACACCACTACATATGCAAAAATTTCTCCAAGCTAATTTACCTGTACAACGCGCATTCATTTACAAGTGTTGCGAATTTTCCTGATACTATTTTTTACTATTATCCATTGTCATACAACATTTATCTCATCAATCAATGTACAGGCCATGTCGATAAAAAAAAAGAGAAACTAGCTGAACGAAAGTTTAAAAACGGCCTGAAAAAATATTTTGAAGTCAAATACCTATTACACGTAGGCGGCATGAGAAATATATTTTATACTAGCGGTCCGCCACGTCTTCGCCCGTGGTACATAATATTTACGTTTTCTCTACATAAGAACCATCCTCGTACTTCAAGGAATAAAATAAAAAAAGAATTATCGAAATCGGTTCAGCCGTTCTCGAGTTATGCGCTTACCAACACATTTTGCGATTCATTTTTATATATAAGAAGATTAGAATTGTAATAAAATCTTAAAGCTTTTTACAACGTTTAATATTATCTTGTGTATATTCAAGCCTTTGTTGTTGCTTTATATTTAAGATTCTATAAAAGGAATATTTTCTCAAAACTGTAATCTTATTAGTAGTATCAATGTGTATCGCAATTCGCAAATAATATTATGTATTAAAGCTGGTATTGGCCGGTCCCAACGGATATGATGCTACGGTCATTCAGGGGCTGTCGTTGACAGGTAATCGATGTGGTTTGCTAGTTTATTTGGCTATCGATATCGGTTTAGTTTTGGACATGTGTATCTACTTGATATAATCGATGTCAACCCGAAATCCATGTGATTGTGAATCAGGGCGTAATGCTGGGTAAAATTATTTTGGTTGTGTTATGTTAGTTTTACTCAGATTAATATATTATTATGAGTAAAAACTATTTATTATCTGAACTTACTATATCAACCAGAGATCTATTTAAAAAAATACTATTACGTAATGCGGTGGACAATTTTTTAAACATTAGAACTGGTTGTTTAATGTTTAAAGTTTAAACGTACTACTGTACTCCGCATTTATAATTTTTACGAAGCTAAAGACTCTGCCATTACGATTTTCCTTTCTAAAAAAATAGTGTACCTTGCCGCTATAAATGGTGTTGCAAATAAATCTTGTAAGATTTAGTTTATCTAGAAAATGTTCTAAATATTCACATCACATCAGTGCTAAAACGTATAGTCCTATTATAACGTATTTTATGTCAATATTAAGTTAAATTGGAACTTGTAGCCGACCTATTTACAGGGGAACATTGGAATAGAGTGCTATACACTAACTTTGTGCTTGCTCTATCTTGGAGATTTAGCAGATACTTTGACTACGAGCATGTACGAAGTACCAAGTTCTTACCTTGCAAATAACGTGATGTAAATTGCGATTCGATACGGAGTATCACGTCTACCTATATCTACCGAATAAGTATATGTTACGGTCAACTATGTGTTGGCTAGCAATTTGAAACGAATAAAAAGTAATTTTGATTTATGAATTAGTTGTGATTTCTAAAAATTTATTATGTATATTCATATGGGAAGTTATCGATAACATTCTACGTCTGATATTAACACGCTTTCATTAAAGTAGGGATTACAGTTAAGTATATATTAGTTTATTAGGAAGTGTTAATGATTTGTAAATTAAGTTAAGGTAAGATTTATATTCTAACGGAAAGACAGAAAGCATCTTTCTTCATAAATTCACAGCTTCATAATACCTACTTACATAAATATTGTAAACGTATTTCTGTACCCATGCTTGTGTAGGTAAACAAGGCAAAGATTGTTGAAAATGCATGTAAAGCGCGCTAGACGTCAGTCTATTACACTACATTAAGCTAGTTTATCTCGGTGTCTTTCTTGCCAAGGATTTCTACATATTTTTTGTTTTCCCTGTAAAAACTACAATTGAAACTGACCCATATAAAGCACTTTAATTTGACTATAATATTATCTACATCGATAAAAGTGACATTCAATCAATTAATTTAATTTCAATTTGTGTCATGGAATGTGAGCGCGGGTTTTTGTCTAAAAATAATTTTTCATAAAAAAATGGAATGACAAATAAATGATAACAATTGAACTATTCAACCCGTTTCTTAAATCATAGTTTGTAACAACCTTTGGAACAAACCAACTACGTTTCAACTCGGAAGTACAAGGACGTGCCTCTAGGGGTGTTGGAAGTTGGCACCGTGATTGGCCCCATTGTGAACTCAATACCACGTCTTCAGACTACTAACATAAGCCTTTCATAGACGCCATTTAAGCAGACTTGCTTTTACCCGCCATATGCAATTCAATGAGATGACTTCTTGTTTTTTGATTATTAGATTTGGAAATAGTTTAATAAAGTTCTTTAAATGAATAAAGTTAGTCGAATTGAGGCACATAACTCCGGAAATGTCAGAACGAATTCTCCAATTCAAGAAAATATAAATTAAACTCGTATTTCTCAATATTTCACTAAAATTGAAATGACCTACTCCATTGATACCAATATCTGCTTTGAATGGGTTCCAATTAAAGGGCACGAGCATAAATCTCTGGGCTATAAAGCTTAATCACTTTCAATAATAGAGGAAAAAAACAAATTGAAAAATAAATGTTCATCGCCCTCTAATATTTTGCTAAGGAAATAATTTATGTTGACAATTTTACCCGCAATATTCTACGATACTTATAGATTAAAATATTTTATTATATAAGATTATATGCTTGAAAATATATATTTTCCAGAAATTGTTTCTATACGTATCTATTTTTAGTACATATTTATATTATTCATACTTTAATATATTTGGTGTGCGAGCTAAGTGTTATTTCTATGTATGTTTTCCAATACAGGTAAAAAGTCTAGATTAGAGTGCTGTTTTGGAAAACATCCATGGCAGTCATTGCAGTCATTCTCACGGCGCTATAAAGCACGTACGTTTTGTTTTAATCACAAAAGTCTGTCCATTCTTAATATTAAACAGGAACATATTTTCAATACGGGCTTGTTACAGGCAGTGGCTATCAATCTACACAAGACAATGGCAAGCTTTTAAGGGATTGAACCAAAATATAAGCACTCATAATGAATACGTCCGGTTGAATATATCTTAATTTATGTTCCTTTTAATTACTATTTCCAACAGATATACATTTTCCTTTCCACGATAAATTTAAAGTTGAGTATGAAATATATTTACGAGTTACATTTAGTGTGAAGATTTGTTTGGTAATAAAATCTGACTTTTCCTTTTTGATCTCTCTCTTGTCGGTCCCTCATGTCTGAGGATCGTGGTCACTGGTCAGCATCAGGGTTGCATCTGAAGCGGATGATTTGCCTCCACCGGTCTCTGTCCATGGCGTCTCTTACGACCGTGTAAAAATTAGTGGCAGATGAGTTTTTTGATAACAGAAAGTAAATTATTGGATATCGCACATTGTGGATTTTTACAAATAAAGAGGTCATTTCAAATACATCTTTTTTGTTACTCACAAAATGTTGAATATAAAATAAATAAATCAATGTTGTACCTACAGCGTTTTAAATTAGACAACAAAGGACTGTACAAAAAAAAAACAGTACAATTTTTCACTACCTACTTTTAAAATAAAATGTATTTCTAAACTACAAATAATGCAGCAGACTAGGATAAACAAGAATCATTTTTGTACTCAGTATTTTGCTGTCCACTCGTCTCATACAGCACTTGTAGAATGTTGATATCTAAGCTTAGTGTCTTGGCGTAAAAAGTACATTCAATAGTGTGAGACAGGAACACTCTGCAGGTGCTTACGTCGGGTTGAAGCTAGTAAGATAATACCCCTTCACTGTCTCCCATACCGAGGATTATTCCCTGCAGCCAGTCTATTTAACGTCACTTGCCATTCTGAAATCTTAGTTAAAATGCACCGTTTTTGCCAGTCTTTATGCAGGATAAACTTATCCTCATCAAATAGTGATCTGTATTTAACGGACAAATTAAGTTTTGAATTTGTTACTGTAATTTAGAATTTAAACCTAAATAATTAATCATAGAATTTGTAAAAAGATGATAGATAAGACAAGTTGAGAAGTTGTTAAAATTATATTATCTTTAATTTTTATTGAAATACGAAGAAATAATTTACTATTATACTATTATCGAATGCTCAATATTAGAGATAGAGATAATATTATGATTAGTATGTATAAATATTAATTAAAAATTATATTCATACTTTAAATTTAACAATGAAATGTTGACGCGATAATTTAACAAAATTCATCTAAATCCCATTAAAAGAATGCCGTTTAAGCGTTATTTTTAGAAATGTTGGGTAAGTATCTCTTTAAGTGTAAAGTGAAGTCTAAAAGCGTTAGAATAAGAGCATGCATTGGCTCGGGTTCGCTAATGCCTCTCTGGGAGAGGATTAGTTCATGAAATGGTCGCGCTTAGACTCAGTGTGAAAGCTGCCGGTGATTCTCAGCCAGATTCAACAATACAATCAACCGTTTCCAGGTTTGAGACATACTTAGCTCGGACTGATTACGAAATAGAACGGCTTTGAATATACGGCTTTACTCCAAGAATCCGAAACTGTTGATGTATATGGTTCTGATATTTGAAGGGAAGTTATAGAAATATAGGCTACACAAATGTATTTGGAATCCTGAATAATCTTAAAGGATACATAATAAATACAATGGTGTGCACGGTTAAACTTTTCAGATACATAAATAAGGAGATTTTAAACTCCCATTATAACGTAACTGAAAATGTTTTCCTTGTTCCTTTTTATTCAACAAGAAGTTGAGTTTAGTTGACTTAAAGTTTGGAAACTTTTTGTTTTCGATAGTCTTATTGACTTTGTACGGAATTTTATAGAGTGCCAATGGAATCCATGAATCGAATAATTGATTTAAGTAAAAATGAAAAGTCAAAGAAGTAAACTAAATGAAAATCTGGATTCTGCTATCCGATTTGCTTTTTAATTTTAAGATTACACTGATATTTTATGACACACGTATTTAGTTTTGTAAATGCTTTTTGAGTATCTACGTAACCATATTTTTTTTTATTTATATTTATAATTACATCTATTCGAATAATCCATACTAATATTATAAATGCGAAAGTAACTCTGTCCGTCTATCTGTTACTCAATCACGCCTAAACTACTGAACCAATTTTCATGAAATTTGGTATGGAGATATTTTGATACCCGAGAAAGGACATAGGCTACTTTTTATCTCGGGAAAATGACGCAATCCCGGAAATCGCACGGGAACGGGAACTATGCAGGATTTTCTTTGACTGCGCGGGCGTAGCCGCGGGCGGAAACCTAGTAAGAAAATATATTGCTCGCTAGAAATGAATAACCCTTTCAAGTTTGAAGTTACGCGTTTGCTATCAAGTTTTTGCTGGAGCTTCATGATGAAATGCAATTTATACAAATAATTTATTAACTACTCAGCAAATGCTAATTTAAAGTAAATATTATATAGCTTAAAATATATTTCCAAGAATACTGTGAAGTTGTTTGTCTTTCAAGAGCTTATTTCTCCATCAACTTGCAAGATGGAAAATGTAGAGCGTTGTCGAATCCTGGATTTCCAATACTCCAACACAATTACTTTTTACATTCACATTTTAAATTGCCAATTTTCTTTCTTAGGGTGTTTATTGCATGAATATTTTTGTCAATAAATCGCAAATGTATTTGTTATTGTGTTATAATTTAAACTGAAAGGAACCGGGATGAGCCTCATGTGCTCTTCTAATATTATAAAGCATTTTTTATATTGTGTATGCGTATCAGATAAAATAATATAATTTAATAGGGACCCAAATTACAAATTATTAACAGCAAATGAAAGACATACAAAATAGTACATCATATTTAAGTTTTACTAAAGTATCTCGTTATTTAGCTTCAAAAAAAACATACGGCTTTATATCACAATAGTAGAAATGCTACTTTATTTGTGTATTAACTGAAAAGCGTTATCACGGTAGAGGTAGCGATTCCTGTGATCTCTCGTAAGCCGAGATTAGGTCGGATTTGGGCGAGGCAACGGTATTCACTCAGTGTATGGAGATGCAGATATATGATTTAGTTTGCTATTGCTACTATTTGTTATTTACTATTCGTTCCTATAGCAATATAGTATTGCATTCGCAACATTTTTAAACACAATTAAAATAACTAATTGTTTGGTATTGAAAATTTGAAAAAAATTAAAATATATCTAAATGTAAAATTCAAGTATTTGTTTTAAATAAATCACATCTGAATATTTTATTAGTATTTGAAAACAAATGAATAACTTCCTCAGCAGATAATAAAGTTTTAAACTTTCGTTCTAATCTCCTAGTCCAGTTTAAATAAACTTTAAACAGCTAGGTATTATATACGTACACTTACGAAGCACTAAATAAAGCCATTATGTGAGTAACACATCGTGAGAGTTTATTTGGCTCTTTATCCCGAATGATTTAAGAGGGCTTGTTTAGAATTAGTGGTTAACTCTTACCCACGAATATAGCGAAACATAGTTTTGAAAAGGCTTGCAAGCGCGCCCGGGGCGATTCGCTTGGAATATAATAATAGTCGTCGGGTACCGAGGAATATCATCTCGGTACATTGTGAGACGCGGAAGCTCATTAGATGACGCCTGAGGCCGTCACCGCTCAGCTACCTTCTATACCAGGCACTCTTATCCTCAGTCCTCGGCCAAATTAGTTTTATTATGCCTCTCTAATATGCTTAGCTATGTAATTTAGACAGACTGCTTGCAATAAAACGGTATAAGATTTAATGAATTAATTGAATTCACTTATTTAGATTATAATTATTTCCATTGTATAAAATTCTACATTGTAATTTCAATGCGTGTGACGGGTGATTGTGAGGCTTTTAATTTTTTATGTTATTTAAATAAATTATATCTACTAAAATTTTGACAATTAAAGAGACTTTTAACAATTCCGTTAGTATGTGCGACAAGAAGCAGCTGAAAGTAATAAACTAAATTAATTGCTACAATGCATGTTCAAATATAATATCATCAGGAAATAATGATTTGTACATATATATAACTTACATTCATATTATGTTAATACTCTACATTCCTACTCCTGGTGTTACACGCTTGTAAAGACCTATTTTTATCTTGTTAAATATCAAGTAAAAGACCACTATAACAACTGTTATACAGTGTTATAAAAGTTAGCGTTTCAAAGCTGAGTATTGTGCGATACAATAGGAATAGCAAGAATTATTATTATTTACACAGCGTCTCGTTCGACTCCACTATCGTAATATAACTTTAATACAAAGTGTCTGTAACTATGTCAGTAGGATATCTGCAGTAGTTTCTGTAGCCGATGTAATATTTTAATCTTATCATTCGAGTCAAGTTTCGTGTCCCACGAGTAAACTTTGATCCGCGGTTTAACTTTCAAGACGAGCAACTTTCATCGAGAGCTTCCAAAGATGTACGCGTGAGTAGCTATATAAAAATTATCGCGGTCGCATTATTGATAAGTCAATTTGTAAGATAGGGCATGTATTTAAAATTTTGTTCGGCTTCTTTGTTGCTGTCCATAATAGTTACCAAATGATACACAACAATCACGTAATTTTTTATAATTAATAAGCCTCTTAAATGTTATACTAAGGAAAGTCTTTCTATAAAAATGACAGCAATGGTATTTTTACGTGGTAACACGATAACGGGGGCTAATTGTTCCCGTGCTCATCGAAAGTTATCTTTTGTTCCGTGGCGGTGACTAAGCAGCCTCACTGAAGGCTTGTTGGGACGCTTCCGATATTTGTTAAGCTCGTGTCAGTTTTAAGACGGCGGCCAGGGATAATTAATGTGTAGAACCTCTTTCAAACTGTAAGTAATTAAGCGAACTTATAATTAAATATCGGAGAGATAATATTTATTCAAAGTTATAGGATTGTGTCAAACTTCTAAGATTTAACCTTTTAATGTAGCTATTATCTTAACGCTACTTGTCTGTTTATTGTTTTAGATGCTTGATGCTTTTAATTTGTGTACGATTTAAACAATTATCATATTTCATACGTTAGAGGCACATCGTATTAATCTGATGCTAACAAAATAATTATCATAGCTAAAGTGTAAAATGTAAAAAGTTAGTTTTAATACAGAGTTCCTTTGGGAACGGTTCAGGGCAATTAACTATTTAATGTTACGTCCACTAGACTGATTTAATTTATTTTATGTAAAAAGGTATCCTCATGATTTATACGGATAAATTAAATATAAAGATTAGATAAAATGAAAAGGGATGTTTTTTCCTCCTATTTCTAACATACATATTTTAAATGTACCCCACTTCTATATTGCGGCTCATAAAAGATTGAATTAATGCCTTATTTATTTTTCTACGTATATTAACAAATATACTTCTAGTGACAAAGGAACTGAAAATGTGTGATGAGTTACATTTCGAAAAAAAAAGAAACGTGCAGTAAGTACTACGTACATACCATAAAACATAAAATTATATTTTTTTCGTCCAATGTGTATAACGAGACCTGGACCAAAAAGTCCCCTAGGGTCAGATGTAGGGTATGACACTGCTTGGGACAATGCGCTTATTTGTTTACTTTTTATTACAAAATCGTAATCGAATTATTAAAATGTTGCGAATGAGATAAAAATGGAATTGGCATTTTCATGGATCAAGCTCAGAAGAACTAGACAAAAAGAGAAAAAATAAGCATCAACATCGCGGCGCTTACTTAACGGATTGAGACAAAACAAAGTGAAGTTTTTATTCTTGAAATTTGTATAATAACACTGGCAAGCTTTTGTTGTACGAAACTTCGGTATAAAACTATTACAACTTTATCCTTTATTTTCTGAGATTTATATTAAAATATTTAATTTAGACTTTCGTAACTTTTTCTATTTTTTAAGATTGGTATAAAGCTCTGTAACAGCGTCATTATAAATACAAGGTTTTAAAAATTGTAAAATGGCATTGAAAGGTATTTTAAAAAGGGGTAGAATTAAATTAATTAATGAATAATAAAGCTAAATAGATTGTAATGATAGTGCAGTAAGCTTAGCCAGCAATCTCACAACATTTAGAGTCATTTGAGGTAACGAGACAGTAACTAGTCTCGTCTGTAGACTAATCCCACTCACGAAACTCCACAGATGTAGATACGCAATGGAAACGCGATTAGAAGGCTTTGTTTAGTTTGATTGGAGCCCCTAAAGCCTGCATTACTGGGAGATAGCACGATTTCTTCGCGTCCGTGGTTGATAACTCCAATTCTGCAGCCGAGATCAGTTAATCTTTAAGCTGCAAGATTTACACGATACCGATCTAAATGTGATGTTGTCTGTCTTGCTTAGGACGAGGAGAGGGTTAATGACACGGAAATTATTTGGGTTAAATTCCTACGGGCTCGGATTGAAAGATAAGGGGCCAGAGATTTGTTGGTGTCAGTTTCTGTGGTTGTTTTATCGGGATTGCCTCAGCTAGAAGCCCTAGGATAAGTTCGGCGATATATTAGTGTCTCGGGTTCGGCCAGCGATTTAAACTTGATGTGTCGGAAAGTTTCTAACACGTCTCGTGGTTGAAGTTTAAGAGATAAAACTTGATACTTATTTATACAATTTGTATAGTAGAGTACGAGAGTGGAATTAAGCAGTTTGAAACTTTGTAACTTTTTGTATTATTCAACTTTGCTTGGGGCTCTGTGTATATTACGAGATACTGTTATTAGTCCTGGCGTCCTAATAGTTAATTTATTCGAGCTCACAATTAGGACTTTCACAACAAGTTTAAAAGGCTGATAATGTCAAATCAAAATCGACGTTTAACACTGAATTACATAGTTGTATGAAGCGCATAATATGTAACACGTATTGTTTGCTATATTCAGTGTAAGATATCTTACAAGAAATTACAAATAAAAATGTCATAACACAAAGATAGTCATAACTATATAAGAGCCAGATTTCCGAGCCATTTATCTGTTCCATCATAGTTCCGTTGCAGCCGGATGCAGCCGGTCAACGGATAATTGATTATCCGCCAGTTAACCGGTTAAAGCTACCGCTACCTTGGATGTGCCTTTCATCTTACTCAAACGATGTTAGGTTAGTAGGAAAATTGTCTGGTCGCTGTAATAAGGTTTACGTTGATAATTGTCAGGAACAACGTTCTGGACGTCCTGTGTAGCAGCTCAACTAATTTGTTTTTCTTCATTTGATTACAGATAAATTGAAGAAGTTAGATCAAATGTTAAGAAACATTTACCTAAAGGCCTATCTCCCTTGGTCTACGCGTACACATGCACTTTATATATTATTGGAAAGCAACAGTTTGAGAAAAAAGCAATTACGTATGTGTTTAAATTATTTTCCAATCAATTTGTAAAAAAATGCGCATTTTATATCTATCGCATCAGAATCTGGCTACATTTTGAAGTAGAAAAAAAAGGAGTAGAACCACAAACATTATCTGCACTTCTGAAGAATTAAAGAGCACTAAAAAAAATAAAGTTGTCTATAATTTCTTACATTTCTGAACTAAATTTCAAGGAAACCGTCTTTGGAATCGTACTAAAGGAAGTCGTAGACACCGTTATATTTTGCTACGATGTACCTTGTTGCTAGCAGTTGCGGCTGTTTGGCCTTAAATCTCAATTACAACATTTTGTTGATACGATGTAACGAATGGTACATTATTGTGCACCGATTTATTACATAATAAAATTAACAACTACTTTCAATGACGACGTAATGACGTTTCAAAAGTGCTCCTATAAGAAGTCTAATTGAATAAATAAATGTTCGAGTTTGAATTCAATGTAACTACGGTACATACTTCGAATGTCAACCACTTCGATTAAAACCACAATTAAAACATTCCTTTGAATTCGTTCTGTAATTTATGGGTAACGGGTATAGCTGTTGCCATCTTAAATAAACTAATCAGTTGATTCTGATGTTCTTAAATTGATTTCATCTATTTAACCTTAGCCCTGAGCGCTAGCCTTAATTGTCATTTAATCATTCTTGAATAACTCCCAAACAATAGAACTATAGACCACAAATAACGCATGTCACAAGTATGCTTAGATGCTTGTAATATATCTACGATAGGATTGTGTTCAAGCTTTTATTATAAATGGTTACAATAAAATATCTTAATAAATACTGTCTTAAATATTGTAACTTCTAGATGATAAAATAATTTATTCGTCAAGTCTAAGAGTAATAATAAGGTGTTATCAAAGACTTGACAGTAGGCCTTCGACCGCGAGGCATCTTGATAATTGACGCTCGGGAAATTACATGTCAGGCCGCAGACAGTTGTTGATGACGTCACGAGACTTGATTATAAACGATTTATGCCACAAATGACGCACAATGCCAGTTAAGTACAGATATTGAATTTTTGAATGTATATTTTAGAGGGTATTATGAATCTATGGGCATACGAACGCTATTCAAACAGCGTGGTTTAGTAAACTCGCATACGGGTGCTCAGTGCTCATGTATCCAAAGTCCAAACAAGCTTTGTTACGTGCTGTAGAAAAGTAACGCATGCAGAAATGTACTAGATTGTGATGAATGCAGACCCGTGATGGTTGTGGTTAAAGTGATTTATTATTAGTCACTCACGATTGTGTAGGACCCCTTTTATATGCATGGCATGTATCTTCCATCGTCTATGGTTCATTAAACAGAGTAAATAATGAAAGTGAACACGTTTCATTGTTAGACGAAAATCAGTAATAACACAAATGTGTTATTATAACTAAATAGTTGTATTCATGACTTATTACCGTGGGAAGATTAAGTATACACACTTAATAACATTAATAATTTTATAATAAAATATTATCGTAGCAATCTCTACCAATTAAGAAATGATTTCGTAACAACGTTACCAAATCATTTCTTAATTTCTTAAAATTCTTAAAATTGTTTATTTTACTTTTAGATTGAATAAATAATAATTAGTCTATCAATTTTATAATCTACTACATCGGTTTTACAGTCATCAGGAATCTTATATACGCTTTATCAAAACTGAAATGTTTAAGGAAAACTAATCGTTTCTTGTTTGCAGAAATAGGAGCGAGAAGTGTTGTAGCCGCGTAGCTGCGTAGACATGGCGTAGACCAAGCTGACGCTTTCAATATTAGCATGTTTGTTTTTGAGTGTCGGTTGCGTTCGCATATAAAAATATGAAAAACCAATAGCTATTCTTTATAACTGCGAATAAAGAGGCAAATAACATATTTTCATGACACGTTATTGCTGTTAAGTTATTTATTACACAACATATTGAAAATATTCTTACTTCGATTTTGCTGTAAAATTGTCTGTTAATTATTATAATTCCTCGAGTATAAGAAAAAATTGTAGGTACAGCGTATAGGTATAACGTAACGTATTATATCATAGTAGTGATAACAATTTTTTAATTTGATAAATTATGATGACAAAGTGCATCGTAAAAGATTAACCGTGCATGGTGCATTTTCGTCACACATAAATATGAAAATAGCAAATTGATAATAGCGTTCTCCTCCATTATAAGCAGTCGGGCTGTGGCACCATACGGTTAAGTGGCCGGGTAATTAATGTGCCGCCAAACGAGTGGCCCGGATATTCCGGATGCACCCGGCTATCACAAAACATACACTTCGTTGCTATTCTATTTTATGTGAGTTTTTCTGGGGGTTTTATTATTGGGGTTATAAGTTATAATACGTACGTATTTAAGCTATAACCACTTCTATAATTAGTTAGTACATTTAGTTTAGGATTTGAAATAAAAAGGCATTTATGTTCCTGTTCATATTTTATAATATGTCAACGTTTATGAAACATTTGGTAAATCGGAG
This sequence comes from Colias behrii, assembly GCA_029959065.1. Classification (NCBI taxonomy): domain Eukaryota; kingdom Metazoa; phylum Arthropoda; class Insecta; order Lepidoptera; family Pieridae; genus Colias; species Colias behrii. The sequence goes on from JARWMC010000009.1 coordinate 7,412,604, forward strand.
AGTTATTTGCCAATAAACTATCCCCTAAGCACATGCACCAACTAATTGTGAATATTTTTTAATAACGAACTGATCATCAACATATCAAACAACAATATTTAACTTCGGTTAAATCCAACATTGTTATTTATCCCAGTACAATTAAATCCAGTTTTATTTCAACCAGCTATTTATCAAAAGTAATTTCTTGGAACTTTAGTATTGTCCCTTTAAATAATGACCGAATAGAGGCGTAGCGTGATGTCGCACACTGAAACGGAACATCGGAATTCAATAGTGGCGCGAGTAATAAAAGTGGTGGCCTGTTGACAGCATTCGTTCAGTTGAGACTTCATTTCGGTCGGTAAATTTGTTGAGCGGTGGTCCGAAATTGCGAGCTTATTGCGTCCACCGCTTGTTTGTCCGGTCGGTCAAAGCTTTGTAAGCGGCAAGGTGCGCCGACAATCAAATAAATGTTCAGAAATTACGCAGACACTTGTTCACGGTTTTGATAGTTTACGTCGCTATTGTACGGGCATTCGATATGTGCGTATCGATTTTATGTTGATGTTATGAGTCTGTGATTTCAATGTTGAATTAAGTATTAATACTGACCGTGATGGGTCATATTTCTTAATCGTGTTGATTCAAACGTTACCTATAGACGACGATAATATCTATCCGCTGGAATTTATACACCCTAGTCCATATATATGTAAATAAATCAAAACTACAACACTGAAAGGCAACATTTATATTTATGTAAAGTTTCCGCACATAGCGAACGCACAATCCCCGCATTATGATATCTCCAGGAGCTAGTTACTTAAGTTTTAAACTATAAAATTATATAGAAAATAATCCATTAATCCGCATCTCGACTCGAATAGCGCAGGCACTTGGCACAAGTTTAATGTACTGTAAACAAGGTATAGTTATCGTAGCGCACTGAGCCACTAAATCAACTACGGCTGCGTTCCGCGACCGTTTCTCATGTCACCTACTGGAATCGTAAGTGACAAATAGCGAATCATCAACGGTTTTTTGTGGCTGGCTGAGGACAGTGACGCTGTATTAGTCTTAATTAAACTGGGATTGTGGAATGTCTGTTATTCGAGTGACTGTGTGGCAAGGAAGTGAATGATATCTTAATATTCTTTGTGCCCCTTTGTTTACGTTATATTATGTGATCATATTAATAAAATAAAACAAATACATAAAACAGTAAATATTCGAAATGTTGAAATGGTGACATAAACTGTTCTAAAAGAAGAGTAGGTACGTAGTAACGACGCACGTACTATCTATCTTTTTACCATGATCAGGTCTTCCATATTACCAGTGAACTATTGAGCTTAATGTATAAAATGTTCTCAGTTATGCCAAACTTTTCTACGCGCTCATGTATGATGCGTTAAGCCTGATTATCCGCTCCGGCTTAACGAGAACTAGAACAAAATCAGCTCAACTTAACACAATGTATGTTTACTTACTTCAGAGATAACTTTATTTATACGCTTGCGTTCGACGATTATACTCATTTCAAAAGGATTGATTTTAAATACTTGTATTATGAAATATTTTTATAATGGAAATATTATTTTAGAGTTAAGTTGTTAGTACCTAGGTACAAAAATAAACATTGAGGTATAATTACGTACGTAGTACGTAGTACATGTAACTCAATGACTATATCGCAAAAATTAATCCATTTAATATGATCTCGGACATAAATGGAAAAGCAAAGTTTATAAGTTTTATAACTAATTATCGTTAGCACAGTGCACTGAGTTTGAAATTTGATGAAATTTCATTGTTATGAAATGATTTAAATTGAAAAGTTATTATTTAACTGGAATAGTATGAATTAAATGAATTCAAAATTTAAATTTTTGTTTGTTTTTTAACACAAATTGTTTTAATTATTGTAAACGTTTAGCTTTTTTTTAATTTTTTTTCTGCCGTTGGCTATGTGATAACATCTCTGAATCAACTGGCATAAGTTGATCAAGAATATAAACTTCAGTGATTAGTAAACAGGCCATTTAGAAATTAAAGCAAAGTTTCGGCACGGCTGCTCTTTTATGACGTGTTCTTATCTCCAGCTCGCGTGTGGCGCGAGGCTCGTACTATGTGCCCACGTTAGGTGAACGTTCATAAAACAAAACTAAGCTATTCTCTCCCCTAATTGCTAACACTTAAGGTTGATTATAAGTAAAATGTTAATAAAGAGTGTATGTGGAATGGTTCACATTACAAGTGGTGGTATTGTGGCGGGGCGCTTTGTTTGAGAGTGTCGCCGATATATCTCGAAAGTTGTGCGGCGCAGCGACATGTGATGCAACGGCGAGTAACAAAGGAATAATGTTTTAATTGCTCACTAAAAGAACATTTCATTTATCTAAATATTATTGTAAATTGATGGCATTTTTTTTTTGTAAAATGGACAGCGTATCTCACTTTTGTTGCACAGTAGGGACACATACAACAGTCATCTTAAGAGCATTTTACTACCTAGATAATAATTATTATGTAAATTGATTCGTTTCTGTGGCATGCTCTTGGTTATATATGCGATATATGCGATACAGTTTTATTCGATGTTAGTTTGCCTTTAGGTACTCTAGTTTTCGAGTACGTGAAATTACGGACTAAATGCGAAAAGCTCCTTGATTCAATATTATATTACAGTGGTGGTGATTTCTGTTTAGTGTAAAATTGTAATTAATAAATTTATGGATACGTTCTATAAAGGTTTAGAGACATTTTATTTTCAAAGAATATCTATCAGTAAGGATCATAGTTCGATCCAGTAGTTTCAAGAGAATTCCTTTGAAATTCATAATATTGGTATACAATAAAACACAAGAAAACACTTTTCAATTGATTTTAAATCTTAATATGTGGGTAGTTCTACAAAGTATGGAAGAAACTGAGTCTCATTTCGGCCCACATTTTTTTAAACGTTCTGTTTGCGGAATTCAGTCTAATGACAAGAGTACAACGTCTCTAAAAGTATATAGAGCGGAACAGACAAAATATCTAATAGTTTTCGATTTATGACCATTTTAAGGAAATCAAGCCACAGGAAACTGAGCAGGTCACCAGGAAACTGAGAAAAACAACAAAAATCGGTAGAGATTAATGAGATCAACGTTTGTTTATCATGTTTTACATGAATTTGTATTATTAAATAAATTTTTAATGGTACTAGTACCTTTAATAATAACGAAAAATAGCTCTATGCTTGGCTTACATACTAATTCTATATTTAAAGAGTCTTGAACAGGAACTCTATTCATCAAATGATCATTGAGCATTAAGAATTAAGTTAAATTTTCTTAAAGATAGTTAACAACATGAAAATAATGAAGTCTGAGACTTAATGACACTTCAACCTAGCATTGTACTTAAATCTAGTAAAAGAAAATAATAAAAAAGGTAGGTAACTTTGGCGGTTGAAATTGATATTTTTTATGGCATTCAAATGCTTTGTAAATATAAATTTATAATTCAAATTCTTTATAAATATAAATTTATATTTCTATTCTTTATAAATTTATATTTACAAAGCATTTGAATGCCATAAAATAAAAAATATCAATTTCAACAAAAAAAAGGTCGTGTTCCATCGTTACAATATTGTATTCACTGAAAATTGTGTCATATTGGTTGAGATGGTTGTTAATCATCTCAATTGATGGCGCACGGTGTGTCCCTTAGACACATAAAACTGAAAGAATAGAATAAATTCGATTGCTCTGGCGGGTCACGAGTGGCTGAATTGGTCAAGCATCCGCCCCGGAAGGGCGCGAAAGGATGAGGCCTCGTGATCGAATTTTTTCTATTCTTTATAAATTTAAACTTTGGCGGTTTCAATACTATATTATTTTTATGCTAAATTTTAAAATCACAGTCAGCTGAGCAGTCAGGGCATGTGAACAATATAGAATCGCCTTTAATGCATCCATCATGTGCCCAATTATTGCATACTAGACACTGGAACCAGTCATTTCCTGTAGTATCTTCGCTGTGAGACCACCACAGATAAGGCACTCACAGTCACTGTATTTATTTTTTTTTCCATTTTTTGTTTCATTTTGTTTGCCTCTACATTTCTTGGAATTCAATTTTCGCTTCTGTTTTGAGTCTTTTTTTTATCGTAGTCTGTCTTTTTTCTTTTTCAGCAGCCAATCTCAGGGGATCTATTTTTATTTTTTCATACCTCAATTTCTAGCTTTCCTTTGGTTTCACATTTTTTTCTGTACAACAAAATATCATATTTAGTGTTCAAAATACAGTGCAATGCAACCAACTTTATTTTACACTTACATGTCTATAATCATTGTTATTAGACTATTAAAGACATATAAGTTAAGTTGTAGTATAAACACCTACAGTCAAAATAGTACTAGGAACTGCCAAGATCGGTAAAAGTAATGTTTTATGCTTTTTTCCGAAGTTTCTAAAAGATTACGTGCATACTTTAAGATGACCATTACCAATACTAATTATCTGTAGATATTTAATTACGACAGCTACTCAAATGATTTATTTCATTAATTTATCCGTAGTTTAATGTTTATAGGTAGAAAGTTTTAAATTATCTTACGCAGAAACAATGTTTTAGTGTGAACTTATCAGGATCCTGGATGGTCCTCAGTATCCTGGCTTTCAATTTGACAGGAACCTGAGACCAGGATCCTGAGAATATTTGTCTAATATTAAAAAAAACATATCAATTTACAACATTTAACCAGAATTAAGCAAAACTAGGCCTTTGCGTCAGCATCTTACGTATCAAAACGCTATATTTCCTAATATTATTTATTAATTACGTAAAAAATATCTTACCAGGATTCTGGGAACTTCACTGATTACGACACCACTTTCCTTACTCACCGCATCGGGCTGACTGTACTACGCGCTAGGTGTGAATAACTAGATGATATTCTTTGTCTCTTTCGTACGTCTGATTGACTCAGCTGAACGGCAGCATCGCACGGCAAAAAACCTAGCTATTATTTGCTTATTTTACATGAACCAGGATCCTGATATGAAAGCGTGGGGACAAAATGTTGACAATATTTTTTTAATGTTTTTTTAGGAAAATAAGATAATAATTATTCTACCTAGCAAGAAAACACAGTAAACTCACCGATTTGGCTTTCATATTACCTTGATACAGAAAAGTAAATAAATCAGGACGAATTTAAAACCAGAATTTGTCCGAGGGACAGTTCAGGATCCTGAGAATTTGACACTTTGAACAAAGATTTCGTGGCATAAATAAATGTTTTTTTTAATTGTTTTCAGTGACCAACAAGAAACAGCTTTAAATAACAGTATTCCGTACAAATTAATTACTTTGAAACGTTTTTTTAGGTATAATTTGGCTGAGCCGCTAAAAATTCCTTACTTTGTAGAACTACCCATATATAAATCTCGTGTCACAATATTTGTCCTCAATGGACTCCTAAACCACTTAACCGATTATAATAAAATTCGCACACCATGTGCAGTTCGATCCAATTTGAGAGATAGGATAGTTTAAACATGTAGGTACCACGGGAGAAGCCGGGGCGGATCGCTAGTAAAATAATATATTTGGTGGAATAATATTCCACTGCATAATAAAGAAATAATCACTAACAGCCGTACAAATAAACGAGTTATAACATTTTATGAAAAGAATAAAGTAAGAATAAGGAAAAATCATACAAATAAACACGTAATAAATGAAACCTATCATAACTTCGTAATAAGTATTCATACTAATGCTATTTCGTCCTTATTCCGGCTACCTCCCTAGTATAAGTCTGACATAACTGAGTTATAACGTATTTTTTAGTACATTGTGCTGTGTTTTACAAGTTTTAGAACCTATTTTCAATCTAAATTTGAGATAATAGCAATGAGAATAATACGAGAAGTAGAAAAAGTTGAGCAAATTAATAATTTCATTACGTACCTATTGAAATGGAAAATTTAGTATGAAATGTCAAAATATACGAAATTATGAAAAACCCTTTTGGATTAATATATTACGTTCTCTGGCAGGAGTGTGGTGGGGGGCCCACCCATACTGTCAGAAACTTATTTATAATGCCGTGGTGCGTAGTCACTTAGACTATGCGTCTTTCATACTCGATCCATGTAATAAGACGGCACTGAATAAACTAGACAAAGTGCAATCTCGCTGTCTACGCTTGATTACCGGAGCAATGAAATCTACCCCGGTTAACGCCCTGCAGGTTGAGTGTGTTGACCCTCCCCTAGCTCTTCGCAGGCAGTATCTGTGTGATAAATATTTTTTTAAATCTATCTATAACTCTTCCCATATCCTTTGGCCCAAGCTACATAACCTCCTTCAAATCTCCACTAGTCAAAATCTCCGTCCCTCTGCTAATTTTCCTTGTTTACTGAAAAGCTTCATAAGATTCTCCCGTCTGCCTGACCCTACTGTTCAGTTTGAACTATATCCTCTCTTCTCTGTTAACTACCAGTCCCTTACGTACAATCCACCTATACTTTTAAATTGTGGCGTAACTAAACATACAATTAATGCAAATGCTACATTTAATGAAATTGTAGCCAATAAATGGCCCAATTGGCACCTCTTTTTTACGGATGCCTCGAAATTGTCCGATATGTCATGTGTAGGAGTTGCTGTTTGGTACCCTCAATCCAGCATTATTCTCCAGTTAAAGTGCCCCCCTTTATCTACTGTTTATACTGGTGAAGCTACAGGCATCCTCGAAGCCCTCACAACCTTGATAAAGCTGTTATATTCTCTGACTCATTAAGCTGCCTCCAGGCTCTCCTATCTAATCCCTTTCGATCCAGATCTTGTCACCCCTTGATTTTGAGAATCCGTGTGGCTCTTTTAAATTGCCTCAATAAGGGTCTCCACGTTCAAATCACTTATATACCAGGTCATATTGGTATAGGGGGTAACGAGATGGCTGACTCTTTGGCTAAGTCTGCTACGCAAGTGGGTTGCAATACTCACTTTAGTAATTACAGTCAAGACCTTGTTCCACTATCAAAATCACGTTTAGATAGGAAGTGGTTGAATCTTTGGCAAGAATCCAGCCGCACAAAAGGTAAATTTTACTGGGACATTCAGCCTACTATTCCACACAAACCATGGTTTTTCCGCTTTCGTAAATTCGACAAACCAGTAACATCCACTATCTGTCGGCTCCGCTTCGGCCATGCGTGTACTCCTGTCCATCTGGCGAAAATCAGAGTACGAGATCACTCTATTTGTGAGTGTGGATTGGACGAAGGAACTACTGACCACCTGTTCTTTGAATGTACCAAGCTTCGTTCTTCATTACTGGATGTCCTCCCTCCTGAAATCCCTCGTCCCACAAATTTTAAATGTCTGTTGTCCTTAGTGCCTTCCAAATTTGTTGAAATTCTATCTAAATTTATTTCCTATAATAAACTAAAATATTAACCCCTTATTATATTTATAAATCATATTAGTGTTTCCTGTTGTCTGTAATATATATAACCTGTATTGTCTTATGTGTTTGTTCTAGCCGCTCCAAGTTGATCAAAATTTCTGCATTTTCCCACTCAGTACCAAATGTTAAATGTCAAATCTGCACAAGTCTAACTGACTGAAATTTGAGTCCTGTTTCTCCCATATATACTGGACATTGGCGAAGTCCCTTTTTATTGGGTGGAGCCATTATTTAAGAGAAGAAGAAGAAAAACCCTTTTGATATTTATAATGATTTATTTATTTACAACATGCGCCAAACCATACATACATAAAACACTTATTTCTAAACTTATCACAATAATATAAACTTTCGTTGAAAATATAAATCTTCTAAGCTTGGAGTTGTATGTTTTGAGTACCAGTTATTTGGCAACTCTCTATCTCAAGGTGGGTTTATCTTCTGTTCTCCGGATATTGGATAGGGTACTCTTTCATTTGCTTGCATATTTAATGATATATTTAAATTATTTCAAATAAATATTTAAAAAATAAACAAACAGAACATCGTATGATGAAACTTCACAACAAATTCGACGAAGTCAAACGAGCGTCAAAATGACAGCACCAAGGTTTAACCGTAGACAATTTCAATGTTTTTCATAATTTTGTGAATGAATTGCTACGTTGCCGCTCCGCGCCTATTGCATAGCGTGAGCATAGTTACATCGACGTTATTCCAAATTTATTTGTAAGAAATTATGACATCCTTATTCTTTATTTATTCTTATCATATCTATGCATTGCATAAGGTTTGAATAAGCAAGTTTTTATTTGTACGGGTGTTAAGTTTTAATCCAAACTATATATTCTAAATTAGTTACTGGATAAGCCTGATTTAATCCTTGTTTATCCTTGGAAAATTGTAGATATGTACAAATCTTGTCACAGGTTTTAGTTTATACAATTTAAGCGCAAATTGTTCGTATAAACGATGTAAGGTTAGCTTTCAGTTGTAAGGTTTTAGTAAATCTCTACCATTGTGAAAGGCTTCAGAACAAACCGACATATTATTTCAATGGAACTTAAATGAAAAAATTCTGGTTTGTACAGTCAAAAGAGGCAACATGATCCACGGTTCGGACAGGCCGAATTCCTTTTAATACGTATCTGTTCGGCTGGGAGATTGCAATGTTTGTTTCAATTTCCTCTGCCGGCCCACTGCACGCGTTTTCTATTTGGAAATCCTCGTGATTTTCATTTACATAGATAGCCCACGTTTTGACTACAGAGCATTTAAAAAATTTGGCCAGATTCAATTTAAATTACTATTGATGTTTGGGAAAGAAGATAGTCCAACGTGAAACATAAATGAAAAATGTCTTATCATGGTCTTATCTGTAGAAGATAAGCAATAAAACGTAAAATTATCATTTATAATTGGCAAAGGTGAAGAGTCAATCTTTTGAAAAAATACCAGTAAGAGGTTTTAAACAGGGTCTTCTCTGATAAATTATTTAATTAAACGAGCTTATTTCCAACTTACCTCTTATTGTATTTGGGTGGCTGTAGAACTTCAGCTTGCTAGCAAAATAAAAATACTTTCATATTAATAACAGACGTTGCAATGAAAGCTGTAAAACTTGTGATGTTATTTAATCCGAGTAAGGTAGAACAATTTTGTAGTAATATTTGAAATAACATTGGAAAGTTGTGAGCGTTGAACGTAGTGAGCTACAAATTGGAATGTACTGAGCAGCTCACGTCAATGCGTTTGTGTAGAATAATGTTTTATTTTGTAAGACTTCCAGAATTTATTTAAGTTGTGTTTTTTATAGTATATTACTGTATAGAATATTTTGGAAATAAACTATATTCTAAAGATTGACTCTTTCTGCTCTATAAATTTGATTTTCAGCGGATCTCAACTTTATCACCTTAGATTACAACGTCACCATCACAACACCACAATATTATCTAATAGTTGTGAATATTGCACCAATATGTAGATGAATTATTGATGAAATAAATATATCGATTGTATAATTTATCGTACAACAATCAAGTAATGTACAGAGTTAAATAGCACACGTTTAAATAAGAAGCAATACAAATGTTCGGCATTAATCCTAATTTATAATACGAATTCGGATACAACTTGTTCATTTCAACTCTACCGGCCACGCAGCGCTGCAACTATTTTCATTATACTAGGTGCCCATTTATTTGTTCAGTAAGCTGTACAGTGCTTATTTTGAATAATACGCGATATCTCGTCTAACATACATCCACGCATTCAATGTACTTTAACAATGGAATGGCGAAACGAACTTTTGTCATTACCTTTAAAATATTAGCTTTGTTTCCTGGTTGTAGATGTATTCGATATAATATGAGTGTTCCATATTTATAGTATTCAATATGAGCGTACTTCTAATATATTGAAAATAGTCGAGAGAGAATATATTTTACATTTGTTTAGTTTCAGCGAAGGAATCTAGTCTTATGAAATGAAATATAATAATGTATCAAGGCTCGAACACGTAGAAATTGTTTCTAGCTAGGTAATACTTGTTCTAAAGTACTACTGAAAATTAGGACTTCACATTCAGTCATCAAACGCGAGGGTAACTACTCAATGCAAAAGCTATTGCTTAACTTTATACATGAATTGCATGTCATAATACAGGTAAGGAATCCATATTAGAACTAAACTTACTCCGGACATGTTTCAGACACATAATATCTAAATTCGGAGCTGGCATTTCTACAGAGAAGGGCTTAATAACTGCATTTCTCGTGTAGCGTGTATTAGTGCTGTAAGTCTACGCTTAATATATTGAAGTAAGATAATCAATATCTACCACAAAGTTTCGGGTTGTTTGCGAACGTTGTATGCGTTGCACTATTACTACGATCATCAATAGAATGTTTAAAATAATTGTACATATTATGTTATTTAAACAAAATAACATTATTCGAGACAGATGATACATTCGTTTTCTAGCGAACGGCGACGATGTGGTGTTATCACAATTTATGAATGATGTGCAAGGCTTTTATCAGGACAATAACATGTCATAGTATGCGCACGAAGCTAAAGAAGTGAACAATCTTAAACGAAAGCTTCTCAGAGCAAAACGCTCATCGTTTACACATTATTCTTGCATGCATCTAGTTCAGTGGTACGTCGCATCGCGTCACCGAGCCGCCGTAACGTTAATGGTCTCTCGCCTACCTGTCAGATGAGTGTCGCCGAGTTCCGAAAGGATTTCAGACTGACACAGATTTCAAGAGCAACGCCACTTTTCAACTTTATGATGTAACTTTGTACTTGAACTTGTGTACCGGGAAAATGTTATGGCGGTGTTGAGGTGACGGTTTTTCTTTGCGGAAATAAGGAGCTATGTCGTGCATTGGCGTGGATAATATTATAAGTTATAAAAATGTTATAATGTTTTCATCATTATCTACAAGAATACAATTTCATAGATAAGATCCAATAAGCTCTACTAATACGTGAATACCTCAGATAATCATGTTTACTACTGTAAAATACAAAAGCAGATATAGCTTAATTGTAATATTTATAAAGATAAGATTGGAATTAATTTAAAGTAGGGCTATAATTGTAAAGAAAAGTTTTGAGAGAAACATTAATTCTTCAAACAAAAACATGTTACGGAATACCAGAATTTCAATAAACATAAAACTCGGCAGTGGCGAAACAATTCGTTTACACTTTTTAGAAGGAAATTTCATTTCAAATTAGATATTCTTTGAGTTGATATTTAAGAATTGTTTTCAAATTTCAATCAGGGATTAAAGCGAGCCGGATCCGTCGAATAGAGTTACCTCGAACAAACAAGCGTCAAGTTATTTTCATGGAAGTTTTTAGTTAGATTTCCACGGTCTGCGTCCGTTCACAGTTCAATGGAACCCTGATGCGTCTGCCAGCTCTGCGAAGCCGCATGTAACAGTAATTAGTTTTATAAAGATACTATATGTTACGTTATTACGTATATTTTGTTAAGATTTTAACTTTAATTAATGCCTATAGCTGATGGCTTTATCGTTGCGAATAAATGGAGTAATTGCAACTTTGGAACGGGTATTTAAGCGCTGAAATTGTGTTTGGAGTATGATTTAAGCGCTGTAGTAAAAACAGCTGTTCCTCACGAATTTTTTTAGTGAATTCTGTCGCAATGTTGTTTGTATAAACAAAAAAATCCCACACATTCTTCTTATATTATGATGTTGTACTTCCACTAATCTTTCTTTATTATATAGTTACTGAAATATTCATAATTAAAACATGTGAACGCCATCATACGATCTTAATCTTAACTCTACGAACATGGACAACATAAACATAATGATTATTAATTTAAGTTCTAGCTTGTCATATTTGGGAGCGCATCGCCACATTTCGTATTCAAACAAGGAATCTGCTCTCAATATCTAAGTTAGTCACCCTCGAGGCTCATCATCTCAGTTTCAAGATAGTGTAGAACTTGGCAACTCCCGAAGTTCAACGCATGTTTACTTTTTGTTAATTTGACATGACCTTGCTTTTGGCTTGCATTGTAACAATGTACATGTACTATTTAAGTTGGTGTACAGACAGTTTGATATTACGTGGTAAATGTTGCCTAAATTAAACAGATGTGGGAGTACTTTTTACACTATGTCGTCAATCCTCATCAACATGGGTACTATGTTAAATAACCAATGAAATTTTAAATTACAACTAGATATTCCAGTAAACATATTGTTTATACCACACAGGTATATCTCACAATTAAAACACAACAGAAAATAATTTAAAACACTGTGGACTCTTCAGCAGCTTGTTGTAATACCATTAAGGATTTACCAATACAGCCACCGATTTCATATTAAATTTCATGAAAAATCTCTTTGCTTTTAAGCTTAAATAATAATAATAGGGATTCAGTTGAACAATATCCATTTGTTATATAACGCAGACCGTGTCTTTTATACGACATGGCGTGACTTTAATACTCGCGAACATATTTGATGTTGTACTTTCCGTACTGATAATATTGAAATTACGCTTTTTCCCATACCTTTTAGGATTTCACTCGAATAAGATTTCTTCTATATATGTTTTTTTTTCAATAAAAAAACCTTTGTAGTAATATCATCAAAATAGTAATGGATGTTTATAATATTATTTGTTTAAAGTATCCTATAGATACTTAAATATATATTGTAGTTGCTAGTAATAGCCAAAGCTATTATAGTTTCCAATTTATGTTGAGATTTCTAATAGCTATTGAAATTTACAATTGTATTGTAGTTGCATTTGATGATTATAAATAGTACCTACAGTGTCTGTTGAAATTGCTATTAAGCCTTGTTTAGCTGATTAGTTTACCTTCATTTTAATATATATAATTTATTTAAAGCAAAAAACCTTATATTTATAACCGCACAAAGTAATAAAATATAGTTTTAATAAATACCCTTTTTTACCTAAACAATAACTATATAACATTATTTTGTAGGCAGCTAGAGCAGATATAGTTCTCAAAACTTTATATGTTTATTGTACTTATTCTCATACCTAGATCATAAAAAGCCTGGACGGAATACTTACATCCCATATTTTATGACCGTAGGTTGGCAGCACATATTGGTTACAATTGCTTGTTATGTTATCGAGTTTCTTGTTTTCTTTTCTTTCTACGTAGGTATCGGATGTCCATTATTTCCAACAAGCTAACCTTACAATTTTTGCGAACAAGTAATTCGGTCCCGACCCATTCGTGGCATTTCACTGGCTCGAATAAAACATTTGAACATTGATATAGAGCAAATAGATGATACGTCCCAAAGTATAGTTCTTCGCGGAAAAATGGAACTTTCTTATGGCATTGCATTCGGACGAAAAAATTGCTTTGATACACAGAAGTTTTCGAGCCGTACACTTATAGATATTATGCAGGCAAAACAAGCGACAGTTTTATGAAAGATGTGTCGTTCTACAGATTGAACAAGGAACCTGTTCTATTAAATCTAATCACAAGCAACTGTCTACGAAATGCAGAATGTATGTTCCTTCTAGACACATATATGCAGTGATTTCGCGCCAACTCCCTCGGTCACGTGCCGAAGTGCGGAGCGATGTAGCGCGCAACCGCCACTCTACAGTAAAAAGACCCGCTAGAACGGATTTGAATAATATATAGTAACTCTTGCTGCCGTGTGGTGCCGGCCTAGAATAGCACCACCCCATCTCTACCCGTGGGTGTCGTAAAAGACGACTAAGGGTTTATACTACATGCAAACGGGCAGCAGCGTTATGCATGATCTCCCTCACCATCAACTGCGCTCGCCAACCCGCCTGCCAAGCGTGGCGAGTATTGGCACTTTTCCCCCCGTAGACTCAAAACAACATGAAAAGTACGACCACAACCAGGCCCCTAGTACCCGGCAGCCCCGCTATTCCTGGCTACGGTAGCGGCCATGGTAACGGCGGGGCGGGGGGTGCTAAGAATCACCGGATGCGATCCGGCTACCACTCCCGACGACCCCTGGCCCTGGTAACATACAACGCACGCACATTGAGGACGGACGAAAAGATTGTTGAGCTGGAAGAAGAATTGAGTAAATTACGATGGGATGTTATAGGGTTATCAGAAGTCCGAAGAGAGGGGGAGGACACGGTAACCCTGACGTCTGGTAATTTATTCTTCTACCGGGAGGGCGACCAAAAAGCCCAAGGTGGAATAGGGTTTATCGTTCGCAGACCCCTCATCAACAACATCATAGCCATCGAAAGTGTGTCGAGCAGGGTAGCGTACCTGATCCTCAAAATATCAGATAGATATTCTCTGAAGGTCATTCAGGTCTACGCACCGACCTCGACACACTCCGATGAAGATGTGGAGGTAATGTATGAGGACATCAGTAGAGCCATACACACCTCGAAAACACATTTCAATGTTGTGATGGGGGATTTCAACGCGAAACTGGGCAAAAGAGGCGACGATGAGTTGAGAGTGGGGCAATTTGGATTTGGGCAGCGCAACCCGAGGGGCCAGAGGCTCGCTGAGTTTCTGGAAAGAGAAGGACTCTTTATGATGAATTCTTTTTTCCAGAAATCTCCGCATAGGAAGTGGACCTGGATAAGCCCCGACGGTAAAACGAGGAATGAGATTGACTTTATCATGACAACAAAGAGACATATATTCAATGATGTTTCTGTGATCAACAGGGTGAAAACCGGCAGCGATCACCGTATGGTAAGAGGCACATTGAATATAGATGTAAAACTCGAAAGGTCTCGATTGATGAAGTCAACTCTTCGACCGTTCCGCACCCAGATTCAGAACCCCGAAAGCTTTCAACTCGAGCTCCAAAATCGCTTCGCTTGCCTAGGCGATGACGTATCTGTGGACGATCTGAACAACAGGCTTATCGAAACGATTCGTACGGTAGGGTTGCATCACTGCAAGATACCCCGTAAGAATCAATCACAAAAACTTTCCGACCATACCCTCAAGCTCCTGGCAGAGCGACGCTCTTTGCTACTGAATACTTCCGATGATGCGAAGTCATATAGGCAGCTCAATAGACGAATTACAAAGTCCTTGCGACACGATATTCGCTCCTTCAATACTAAAAATATTGAAGAAGCGATACAGCGAAACAAAGGCTCAAAAGTGTTCGCAAGAGATGGATCTATTGGGCAAAGCCGGCTGACTAAGCTGAAGACGGAAAGTGGCAAAATTGTGTCGTCTCAACCGGAGCTACTAGGAGAGGTCGAGAAGTTTTATGGACACCTTTACACCTCCGTTGCTAAGCCTGTTGCGAGTCCGGCGAAAGATCCTAGAGCCCGACTTACCCGACATTACACCGAAGATATCCCGGACATCAGCCTGTACGAGATTAGGATGGCTCTCAAACAGCTTAAGAACAACAAGGCGCCGGGTGAGGATGGAATCACCTCTGAGCTTCTGAGAGCGGGTGGCAAACCAATCCTCAGAGTGCTACAGAGATTATTCACTTCCACCTTACTCGAGGGCACAGCGCCACAAGCGTGGAGCAGCAGTATGGTTGTCCTCTTCTTCAAAAAGGGAGACAAAACCCAGTTGAAGAACTACAGGCCAATATCACTGCTGAGCCACGTTTATAAGTTGTTCTCGAGAGTCATCACGAATCGTCTCGAACGCAGGCTAGATGACTTCCAGCCTCCCGAACAAGCCGGTTTCCGAAGAGGCTTTAGCACCATGGACCACATTCATACGCTGCGGCAGATTATACAGAAGACGGAGGAGTATAATCTGCCATTATGCTTGGCGTTTGTGGACTATGAAAAAGCCTTTGATTCGATCGAGACTTGGGCCGTGTTGAAGTCTCTCCAGCGTTGCCGCATTGACTATCGGTATGTCGAAGTGTTGAGAAGCTTGTATGATAACGCCACTATGTCAGTCCGGGTTCAGGAGCATTGCACTAAGGCAATTCCTCTGCAGCGCGGCGTCAGACAAGGAGACGTCATATCTCCAAAACTTTTTACCGCTGCTTTGGAAGATGTCTTCAAGCTCTTGGACTGGCAAGGATTTGGCATCAATGTTAATGGCGAGTACATCACTCACCTTCGATTTGCCGACGATATCGTAGTCATGGCGGAGTCCCTGGAGGACCTCAATACAATGCTCGGTGACCTCTACAGAGTTTCACAACAAGTGGGCCTTAGCATGAACATGGACAAGACGAAAATCATGTCGAATGTCCATGTTGTGCCCACTCCGGTCTCGGTTGGAAACTCTGTGCTCGAAATTGTTGACGAGTATATTTACCTGGGACAAACTGTCCAATTAGGTAAGTCCAATTTCGGGAAAGAGGTCAATCGTCGAATCCGACTCGGATGGGCAGCGTTCGGGAAACTATACAACATCTTTTCGTCCAAGATCCCGCAGTGCCTGAAGTCGAAAGTCTTCGAGCAGTGTGTGTTGCCAGTGTTGACCTATGGATCTGAGACGTGGTCCCTAACCGCGGGCATTGTGCACAAGCTCCGCGTCGCTCAACGAGCTATGGAAAGGGCTATGCTCGGGGTTTCTTTGCGTGATCGAATCAGAAATGAGGAGATCCGCAAAAGAACTAAAGTCACCGACATAGCCCACCGGATTAGCAAGTTGAAGTGGAGCTGGGCTGGGCACATAGCCCGTAGAACCGATGGCCGTTGGGGCAGAAAGGTTCTCGAATGGAGACCACGTACAGGACGACGCAGCGTAGGACGGCCTCAAACAAGATGGACAGACGACCTGATCAAGGTGGCGGGGAGCCGCTGGATGCAGGCCGCTGGTGATCGGCCGTTCTGGAAGTCTTTGGGGGAGGCCTATGTCCAACAGTGGACGTCCAATGGCTGACGACGACGACGACGATAGTAACTCTTTAATTCTTTACTGTACATGAGAAAGGTGCGGTGTTTGCTTAATGTATTTCCATCAATTGGATTCTTATTAAACTTTGTTTTGGTTATATTTGTTTGTGAGTTATTCTTTCCAATATATATCCTGGAAGTTACAATGAGTCAGCTTTTAAGCTAGTTCATATTGTCACAAAGGGCACGATGAATCTTAAATTCAAAAATAAAACGTAAACAACGTCAAAATTCTACATTTTCCTGGAATACAACAAACACAATAAGCATTGCAAATAATAAATAATCATACTGGTTTGAAAAAATCGAACGGAAATTGAATTTTTTCAGTGTAAAAGCATTAAAAGGTGTCTTTGAATTAATATTCAAAACCAACACTTGACAATATGTCTGGTATATTAGACAATAAAAAGAATTCCAAGATATGAAAGAGTGCCATAAATAAAAGGCTTGAGTATAAAAGTATTCTTTATGAAGTGTCGCCGCAGCCGAGGCCGGTCGGCTGATACCTATTTGAGACTCCTGTAATATCGAGTAGTGATGTTACGACAACGATAGTGATGCGTTTACTTCAATATGTATTTCTTTGTTTAAACAATATGTATTTTTAACTAATTTTGAATTGATTATTTAATCATTATATATGGCTGTGAGTATTATTTTATATAGATGAGTAGAGATAAGAAAGAGATAATTAATTATTAAGAAAGTAGAGATAAGAGATAAGAATAGTGTAGCATTACATGATTAATGATGATAATGATACTGTGCGAGCTGATAGTCAACTTGACTCTTCAACCAGCATCAGGATTGAATAAAATTTAAGAATATACGCGGAATTTACGGTGCAGAATAACTAAAATACATACTTATATTTACTTTACTTTCAAGACTTAATAAAACGTGATGCATTTGAAGACCAATTTTTACGTACAATTTCGGAACTATTCAAATGGATTTTGAAATATTCATTCAATGTCTGAAATAACACCGATATTGCGAGTGAACGTCGATACACGGAAGAAAGAACACATCACTGCGGAGATCGGCCGGGACCGACAACAGAGGGTCGAAGTTGGCGAGGGAGAGTCTAATAAAATATGTAGATTTGATGACTTGTCACATTTTTTGCGACAAATCCGAGATTCAATGTTTTTAGCCTTTTACAGACATTTCACGCTTTTTATTAAGACCTTAATAACGAGTTCCGTTCTGATATTAGAAATCTTCGGCATAATCAATTGCATTGTATATTTTTTGTTGTACTTTGTTCTGGAATTTTTCGTTGTGAATTATTTTCTTATGAAATAAAATATGATTGCAAATGATACACAGTTCTTTTTCCACATTAAAGCAAAACCGTGTAGGCAATAGAAGTGTGGGTACATATTTCTACATTAGAGTGGTCTGTGAATCAATAGTTCAATCTGAAGCAAGTGGCTGGCCATTCTATCAGCGATTAGTTTTGGTCTAGTGACCACATGCCCATTCCTTGCCTTTTACTTATGTGTATAAGTGCACTATTATCACGTAACACAGTATTTTATGGACTTTTCCATGTAATAGTTCTTGCTTGAATTTTTTATTTTCTTTTCTATAAGTAACTAGTTTTATCATGTGTTTCCCTTTGAATTAGTGTAAGTAAGATATATCAATAGTGTTGACTTTCCAAGTCTTTACAAAATGTCGCATTTTGCACCTGTAGTTACTTATGGTCTGCGAAATTTTGTCTAAATTTCCGGGCTCTGAATTTGTACAATGGTTTAGATAAACGTATCATTAAGCATGATGACGAATGATGAAGCTTAGTGGGTTGAGTAGTGGTGACCTCTCAAGTACATTATATTTTGTTTTCAGTCATTTCAGAGTTTAGGCGTTTCAAGACATTATATTTGTCTTTATGAAACAACTAACGACGTACTTATCTACAAAGTATTAAACTATACAAAACTTCAAAAAATTTAACTTATGTTTAATCAGCTGAGCCTAGTCTGTTTCTATGTATGTATATTATAAACGCATAGGCTTATTGAAGGGATATAGAAAAAGTTAGAAGAGTTATATAAATGCAACCCTGGGAAAGTTACAAGATATCTAGTTATATATTGAATTTACTTCGATTTCGCAGAAAGGATAAATTTAACCAATTTAAAGGATATAATTCGTAAATGTCTGCACCTGAACGGGTCTG
The DNA here is from genome assembly GCA_029959065.1 of Colias behrii. Taxonomy (NCBI): domain Eukaryota; kingdom Metazoa; phylum Arthropoda; class Insecta; order Lepidoptera; family Pieridae; genus Colias; species Colias behrii. The sequence goes on from JARWMC010000009.1 coordinate 7,431,639, forward strand.
TGAATTTAGATGACTTTTGATAGGTACACAAAGATAATTCCTTAGAATAATTCATAAGATAATTGTATCATAAGAAAAGCTAAAATTGGAGATGAAACATAATATTACTACAGGCACAGTTCAATAGCATTAAAACGCAGTCGAAAACATAGCAAAGTTCTTTATAGATACATTATATATCAAGCCTTAAAATAAATTGCTCAATACCTTTATCACTTAGAATATTCGAATCTGTCAAAACAACTCGCTATTATGTGTATTGCATTAGATCATGTTTTTTCAAACAAAGTATATTACGAAGCTACAGTTGCACAGCGGAATAGAAAGCAGCGTGTTATCATATTGGATTCGGGAGCAGATATCAATTACGATAAAACCACTGCACATTCCAGTCTATTACGTTTGGGAAGTCACAGTAGGGTGGAATAGAATGGAAATATACCTTGCCTTCACCTTTAAATACACCTTTCCTTATAATGAAATTGTATATGTCCTGTGAAGGATAATGAAAAAGAAGTTCCTAGTTTAGGAAGCATAGCGTTGCAAGTGTGATGTGTGGTGGGATATTCATGATCTTTTTATAAATAAAAAATACACATACATTTATAAAAATATAAAAATATTTTTTGAACTAGTTGTAGTTCTAGTTCAAATCCCCGGTGTCTAAAATATTGCTACAATATTTATTCTGTATCCAATTACGTAAGACCTGTTGCAGAGATTTAAAGCATAGCTTGTTACGAAGCGAGAGGATAAAACAATCTAAACAAAAATGCAATTCGCATTTAAATGTCCGCTCCAATCTATCTACGACTCGCCAGTGAAGAATCGGCCGAGGTCCATTATGATAATGAAAGTGACTCCCGTTTGTCTTAAAGTCGTAGCTCAATTTGCAAGGCGAGAGATAAACGCTGTTAAACTGTCGAAGTTCGTGACAAAGCCTGAATAATGCAGATTACACTGAGAAAAATACGGCCACAGTCAAATCTGCATATTTTATTGGTCCCTTTTCCGCATCCTTTATTCACATCGCTCGCGTCGTCCAAACGATTCGCGGTAAACGTGGATTTATAAAGTCGTGATCTCTCCCTAGGTATTCATTAGTAAAGAGATAGTTGGTGTCTACTAAATTCCATAATTTTTAAGAAGGAAGCTCGTATCGTAAGTGTGACCTAACAGAACAGAATATAGATTTAAGATTTTGAAATGTGTTTTTTTTTTGCTATAAATGCAAAATACATTTATTTGTGAATCTTATAGGTAAATAAACTATCATGTTTCAGTTATTTTAGAATAACTCCGAAATCTAAGATTTACAGTACAGTCATTTTTATCGTCTTTTGGTAGTTTTCTTATAAATAAGTAGGTAATGGGTTTCGATATTTGAATGTTTATATCTGAAATATTCACTGAAGCAGATTTACGCTATCAGAAATATTTAAAGGATATGGGTATCTATACATATAATAAAATCGTAGGAAAGTCAAAACTGTACATTGAATATTTTTTTAAAAGAATACATAATCCATGATCTATAATCGATATAGAAGCCAAAAATATAGTTTTTAGAATTTTTGTCTGTTTGTCTGTTTGTCTGTTTGTCTGTTTGTCTGTATGTTTGACCGGGCTAATCTCGAAAAGTACTGCATAGATTTACTTCAAATTTTGCATGAATATTCCTAAGAGGTCGGGTGAGGATAGTTTAAACATATTATCATGATATCACCTTCGGGGGAGGAGCTGTGAGCCTTTATTTTTCTTACATATTCCGTGTACTACGACAGCGTACACTCTAAAGACTCATGTTTAAATGTTGGTTTCGAGTAAGCCATGCTATTATCTAGCTTTACAAAATAAAAACTATGTCATTTACGTAATTTGGGCAGAGAAAAAGTTAAATGAATCTTAGCAGTATAAAGACAAATTTGAAACAGCGCCATCTATGAAGTGTTAGAAAAATCAAACACACGTTAAGTATTGGAAATTAATAATCAAATGACGCATATATAAATGTTGTTTGACAATATCTAGATTGACACTATAAAAATTATGCCATTTAAGTAACTTGGGAAGAGAAACATAGTTTAAAGAATGTAAGTTGTATAATGTTAATTTTGTAACAGCGCCATCTATGAGATTTCGTAAAAATCAAATCAATTTAGATGTTAACACTACTGAATACACAGTTGGAAATTAATAATTTAAATATAATTATGTTATTTATTTAACTCTTTAGCCCATATCTTCCCTTCCCTATAAGCACCTATAAGGTATATTTCGTGTAAATAATAAATATACTACATTTTTTTAAAGTGAGGGTAGATGTTTATTATTTTAAGTAAAACTAGACACGATTATCTACAGTTAATCTAATATTGATTGCGTTCATTAGTTACAATTTTAAAAATCTTCGTATTTTATAAATTTACTAGCTTACCGCCCGCGGGTTCGTCCGCTTTGTCTAAAACCTAATAAATTATATACTAAAACCTTCCTCTTGAATCAGTCTATCTATTAAAAAAACCGCATCAAAATCCGTTGCGAAGTTTTAAAGATTTAAGCATACAAAGGGACATAGGGACAGAGAAAGCGACTTTTTTTATACTATGTAGTGATATTTATAAAGCAATTGAATGCCATAAAACCAAAAATATCAAATGCAATCTTCGTGTTTTGTGAATTTTCACCATCATGCGTTCCCACAAAAAGTAAGTTGTTACTTATAGGTATTTATTTTTTATAATGATAGCAATTCATGTTTTTTGTTGGTAGGTATTATATTACACTTTTAGAATGAAATAATAAAATGATGAATTCTTTTATTATTTTGAGGTGCATTGGGAACAGTAGTTTTTGATAAAATTTTATTTGTAAGTAGCTTTTTTTACAGATTTACAGTTAACTTTTGATTTTGTTATTTACTGATTCAATGCTCATAAAATTATATCGCCTTTGGAAGACGATTTCTGATGATATTTTTACAACACCACTTGAAAATTGATGATTTGATGGTAAAGATAGTAGCAGCGAGGATTAAGTGGAAATTAGTAATCATCCGCTTCGTCAATTTTTGACTGAAGTTAATGTCCAACGTCCAATGGTTCAATCATTGGAAGTATCTCGGGAAATTTTGGAGGATATTTTTCAGGAAGGAGAGGAGGGGCAGCCAACCACATATCAAACGACTACGTTTTAGTACCGAAAAAAATGTTATTCCAAATGAAACGTAAATTTTGCACTCACAACTGTAATGTTTTTATTTTGACTTTGCGGTTATCTGATTATAATATTTATCGTTATGGCTATCGAGGTACCGACCGTACTGGGATCAGAGTACATGATACAGTTCATCATCCAGGATTGCTAAGAGCATTTTAACACTGAAAAAGATGTTTTCTTTGAATCGTAGTTGCTTCATTTATTTATTTTTAATCATTTTACATAATATGTTTTATATTTTATAAATATAATATCATTTTCATTATTTAAGTAGATAAAATAAATTATGTAACGGTTTTATAAGAAAACACAGTATATTTATTAGGCGACGGTGATTTCTTCCAGGCAAAAGATATTCATCAGCTCAATAAAATTGAATAATATGTTGTTAGTTATTCTTTAGATTCACAATTGTAATGAGCATTTCCGCAAGCAAGTTGTATCGTAGTTTAGATATATCATAGTTTTGACATATTAAAGTTCCAACAAAACCCTCAAATTTTTGAGCAGGGTTGAGCAAGATAATTTGAAAAATGTGCCGTGTTAAGTACAAAATAAACTTTGACTAACAGTCAAAGTATATTTTAACTAATACTACTTAATATCTATTATACCTACTTATGTTCAGTATTTATCTGTGTTATTCATCATCATCAGCCCATATACGTTCCCACTGCTGGGACACGGGCCTCCTATGAGGGTACAGGCCATAATCCACCACGCTGGCCCAGTGCGTGTTGGCGGATGACACATGTCATCGAACTTTTTAATTCTTCGACATGTCGGTTTCCTCACGATGTTTTCCTTCACCGTTCGAGCACTGGTGATGTTACAACATGCGCAGATAAATTGAAAAATCAATTTATTTCCTGCGCGCTCGCCTGGTCTCGAACCCCGGACTTATCGATTCGAAGTCCGAGGTCTCACCACTGAGCCACCACTGCTTATCTGTATTATTATTGCTTGGTAATTAATATATTTTCATGTCGTATACCTAATTATAAACATAAGTTTGATGTGTAATTAGCTGGATTTATTTTTACACACTCACAGACTTAGATATATTTTATGTTAAAAGAGTGTTAATAAATCATGATATTTTTTCACAATTAATAATAATCCTTTTTTCTAATGGTGTTGGCATTAAATTAAACCGCGCTGTCGTTTCGTTCACAAAAAGTGATGTTATGAGAAGCATATTCGGTCCTCATATCATAAAAAATCTGTGCGAAAACAATAAACACGTGTGAGGCCCTCACGGCAGATCGGGGCGGTCTGACGCGAAGTGGGGACAGCGTTGTCACTGTATCGCTCTTGCCACGCTGTTCAACAGACTTATTCGATAGTTCAGTTTTGTGTTAAGACCGCTGTGACAACCAACCCGTGAGACAACCAAACCCGGTCTCCCCTACTATCCCGTGAGACCGAAACCTTCACTGAGAGGGTATGACGTCTCACAGCTGATCGCAAACGGCATATTGTACTATCCCGTGAGACCGAAACCCTCACTGAGAGGGAATTACGTCTCACTACTGATCACGACAGTCATATTTTATCTCGAGAATCTGAAACTTTACTCAATATGAAGACCGTTTGACAAATGATAGGGTGCATCATAATATTATTCGATCTCTTGAAGATGAACATGAGTATAAGCAATGACTAGAGTAGGGACGCGAATATTACAATTATATGAGACAAGAACGATTAATAAGTTTGTTTAATGAAAGATTAAGAATTGAAACTATTCGGTCTCTGGAAACGGACGAATAGCGAGAGGCCCGTCTTACTGCAGACAGATTTCGTCATAGTCTTAATGACTTGAGGTAAACAATCTACGAATTCGGTGGTGTGGTCTGACTAATATAAAAGTGGGTTTGCTTATAACCTCACAATTGATTACAGATCATCTTCTGTAAAGGCGTAGTATGTTCTTTTTGTAATGCTTTAAAGTGTAGTAAGGAGTCGGCTTTCATTTGAAGATACACCGGAACCTTTGAAATCACTACTTTTAGAGGAACATACTGTGCAATGTAAACTGTTATTAGACAATATTCGCTCTTATAGTAGCGCGTTTCAAATGATCCTTTGGTGCTCAATAATTATCAGAAGGTCCGTTCATGCTTACTTTTAAGATACAAGGTCAAGTTTACCATTTGATAGGATCCCTTTTGCCTGTAGGCCAACCTAAGTTTGTTTAAATACCTATATTTTGTATTCGACTACAACGAATAGTGGAATACAAGAAATCAATATTTCTCAAATTTAAAACTGAACTCATTTCACAATTTTAGAACAGGTTAATTCGTATGTATGCAGTTTTAAATCGACATTAGAAGCTTTTCCTCAAGATGGTGATATCGGCACTCAGGAACTCCCTGGACGTGTTATAACGCCCAGGCCACAGTATTACAAATTTTTCCTAAAATAGAGCAACGAATGTATTTTCGCATAGCAACGGAGGGGAACTCGCGGGGGGTCAAGTGACGCGTCACGCGGGCCACTTACCACAAACATGCTTAGTTTGTGGTACCGAGCGCGAAAGAAAGTCATCGTGTTTTTAGTAAAGTTACTATGTTAACTAACGTAATTTAATACTTAAGTACATATTCTATAATGGTGTGCTCAAACTGTTAATCTACATTTAATTTAGATTATTATATTTTGATACTAAGTAATGTAGAATTTAAATCACATTCATTCATGTTTTCTTCAGATTTTAAGATTTTCTTATCAGAGTGTTCAATTTTAATGTAAGTAGTTAAATTTTATAAGAGACAATAATTAAGAACATTCAAAAATAAAGTGTCACGTATTTTTTTTAAACGACGAATGACGAAAAACGACCTAATCGCGGACGAAGTCGCGGGCAACAGCTAGTATTATAATAAAGGGAAAGATTCCCTTTCAAATCTTTGAGGACCCTGGATTATTCGTATTTTCGACTTGTGATCGTTACTGAGGAATTTCGCTTGTGAACTTTAAGGTCAAAGGATTTATCGTGCTTCGGTTATAAGTAAACCAATTCTGTTTGCGGTCAATAAGTAAAATAATAGTAGGTATTATATTTTCTGGAATTTATGTGTTTTGAATTTTAGAGTCACATTCTAAAGGACTTTTATTTGTTTTAATAGTTGTCGGTGTTTGTTTAAATCTAATAATAACGCGTCCAAAGCTTAAAGTTCTACTTTTAAGTTTTAAGAGTGCGGACATTATTTTAACAGTAAATATTTTGATTTTATTATTTTTTCTGTCCTTAAATACTTGGCACGTTTGAGGACCTGGTAATACGTAAGGCATATCTTCTTTAAGTTTTATACTAAAACTATGTAGTTTAGGAAAACCAATAGCGAAGTCTGTGTTCGTACCTTTATGTCTCAATTATTAATATTAAATCTTCACACTCTATGCGAATATAATTTCAAAAGAATCCTTTTGAACGGTTTTTTGGCGGTATCGTTCTTTTACGCGCCTCTTCTGTCTACGTTATTCTTTATCTCTGAAATCTTCTCTCAAAGGACGAGTCTGAAATGCTCAAGGGCATTATTTATCTGATTATTTCTTTTATACAGCATTCGGAGCTTACCATTAAGACCAGAGTAAGAAAGCACAAAAAGATTTTCCTGCATTGTTAGGTATATCATATTTTTAAATATGTATTTAGATTAAATACAACTTGAATACAACCAAAAGAATATTATTTAACTCGAGCAAATTAAGAGTGACTTTTTTGGCATGCATGAAGTTTCGCATAGATCTTTACCTCTTCATGTACTATAGCAAAATCGGTGAATCACTTTATATTGGAGGGATTAAAAAAGGATTATTGACGTCAAAATGTTTATTTAAAATTTTATTCGTGAGCGATACAGTTTTATATCGATTAGGCTTGAACCGTTTCATGTTCAGTGAAGCTCGCCTCGGGGTTTTAGGTGCTATTAGCCCTGTATAAATAATGTCCGACGTATTTCCAAGGATTACGATTTAGCTTGTACGGCTGATGAAGGTTCAGCCGCCCAGAGATTTTATATTATTTAATTAAGTAATCTTTGATAAAATAAATCTTTTGGCTTATTGTCCGATTCTTTCTTTTATTTAATATCGTTTATTTATTTACTCTTCAACTAAATCTAACTTTGAATAAATATCAGCGATAAACCATAAAAAAACGTTAAGTGAAAGAAGTTCCAAGATTCCCATAAAACCCATCCATCCAAGCGAAATTAATCGTCCGTGTTAAATTAAAATTTGTTCCGAGTTTGACGTTTCAAGGTCTGCTCAAGTCTGGCCGCGTAGATCGCGATTGTCATCAGATTTCGACGATTAAGCGTATTCATGGCGTTTACGTTGATGTCGGCTTCAGATGTGTTCAGATGCAACAGGAGCGCGATTGGAGGCGGCGGACGCATGCGCCGCGAGGTCAGAGGGACGCGGGCGGCACACAGTCTCCACGCTCCTTGTTAATGAATCGGCGGTACCCGTGCCTCGCGCTGCGTCCAAACATTCGCGCGCCCTAAAAACTTACTCCCGTCTCTCTCGCGCCCTCTCCCGAGCAACCGCGGGTCCCGTGGTCGCTGTCAATGTGAGGTAAGTGCATTTATCACTAACTTTCTTTTGTTTTCATAATAAATCACTTAACTCTTACAAACTTCGGACAACTTGTAACTAAATTTACACGTTCGCGACACGTGAAAACAAAGTTGTAGTGCCGTTATTTCAAGAGATATCCATCTTTTACGGACAAATGATGCGGATTATTTTTGTAAAAAGGATTCAAAGTAATTGAAATACCTCGTTCTGAATCCAAGGCAAATTGAAAGGTGTTTTAATTTGGATTTTACGTGATACTGTTTTTATTGTTCGTGGCTACAAAGAACCTGTCAGTGTTAAAGCTGAGATGAATGAAGTGTCGATGAATAAAAACTCTTGGTTGACGTTCAACGTAAAAAATAATCGACAATAGTCGCCGTGACAACGTTTTGATGTAGGTCTACTTCACACTGCCTATTGTGGCCAATAATAACTTTTCCTCATTTCTCTGACCTAGTTATAAAACCAACACTATAAAACATTACAATAATAACTGGCCAGCCATTGCAATATGAAAAATAGAAATTGATATGGAAGTTTTTACTAGATAATGTTGTAGTAGAGTCATAAATCAAAATATTTGATGTAATTGGATCTCCAATTTAAAATGTAGGTATGTATGCTCATCCATGGCTCTCGTAAGAGTACTCATTTCACATGGAGTAGTGTGAATATTATTAGACGAGTTGTGCATTCCACATCTATATTGATATAAGAATATCCAAATTATTTTGTTTATTTACGTTAAATTTTAAACGTAACAATTCGAAAACTATTATTTTGAAAGCCTCTTCTCTTCAATCTTGAAAATTTCTATCTTAATTTCATCATTATTCATCAATCTTGAATAATAATTCAAGATCAATTTAATTACTATTAGTCACTTCTCTATTTGTATATCTATTGCATAAATAAGTGATATTTTATACTTACTATTATTGTGGTTACACAAATTCCGAGGAAGTATATTTCTCTTATTTTAATAGTTGTTTAACAAATCAGTTGTTATTATTTGGTAGTATCAACGAGGGACTCTTAATCTTAGAATTTTAATTTAAGGCGAAATGAGACCCAAAACAGACGTTTCGAGCGCACGGAGAATTAATTTTTTTCTTCAAAAACTTTGAATTAGATTTTTTTTATTTATCGATTTATTTAATTGAAGAGTTTGTTTAGTGACGTTTGGGAACCGAAACACGATTGACAAAATTTGCCTCGATAGAAAAACGTTGTGAAGTTGCCCAAAAATTAAACGGTGAATCAATTTCATTTGGACAATAGTAAAGTAATATCAATGAAACTTTATCCACATCCACTTCCATTCAATTCTTGAGGGACGTACGGGATAAGATTTTTCAATTAATACATCAGTAATTTAAAAAAAATATATTTATAAACTATGATCAAAAAATTGCGCGCAGGCCGGTCGCTTCCGCCGTTCCGCCTCCCTTTAGTCGACGCCAACGCGTCTTAGAGAGCAGTCCTGTACAACTTTTTCGCGCGGTGCCGTTGTCTACTCGCATACGTGATTTAGTGTTAGTGTTACTAAAGTTTTTCATAAACATGGTGAATTTTGGTGGCCAAAACATTGATGGTGAGAACATTAGGAATAAAATGTTGCGAAGGCAGATGAAGAAACTACAGTTATTGAATCTAAATAGGTAAGTTTAATGTTTATCATGCTTATTTATATTTATTATGTCTTTAGGTCGCTACAAGTCTAAAGATTTCAACTTCAAATATTTTGATTACTAGGTATATGTTTACAAGTCTAAATTGAGAAACGCATAAATGAAAATCTGATAGTTATTTTTATTTGTAATAAGTAATATTATTTTAGTCATATTTTGAGATTTCATTACCTATTTATGATTTTTGTATTAGTACATATATTATGTTTACAAAGTCTGAATTTAGCAACGCACAAATCAAGATTTTATAATTTTATGCACTCTGTCTTTATTTTTATTTATAATTTTATTATTATTGGTATAAATAGGTAATGTTTTAGTTGTTTTTTGAGATTTCATTTTCCAATAAATATACTACTGATTTGTGTATGTATGTTTATTTCTAATAGCGAAGCGCGACCACGAAAAATCCGATGTGCAGCTTGCAAGCCAGGACGCAATAAAGACACGTTGGTCTTTTAGACCAACCATGATTACCAGAAAGTGATATGGATCTTCAGACAGTTTCACATAGTACTTTTTTTGTGTAAGTTTATTCTTATGTCATTTATTTATAAGTCATAAGATTGAAGATAGTGGAATATTTCAGACTAGTGTAAGTTATCACTGACGGGTAGGTAATTACCAGTGAGATCAGAAACAATTTTTATTTCAACCCTATTGCGTATAACTTTTTTGTTTTTTTTTTATTGTATTAACTACTGTCTGAGGTCTTTCACTGCACCGGTAATTGTAATTTTTTTACTTATTAGATATCATGCTATTTTAGGCTTATTGCTGATCTACTTACAATTCTATACACATGTGAGCAATCCCAAGACAAGGATTAGATCTAGACAGGATTAGATAAAGGATATTTATTTATACATATATCAATTCGAATGAATGTATGTATGAGTAATTTTTTTATTTGTTTTTATGAATACTATTTGCATATTATGCATAAGCATAATTACTTATAAATTTTATATAAAAAATATTTGAAAAATTTGTAGTTATGTAACTATGAAGTATGTAGGTAACTAAGCCGACAAACGACTTTTTTACGAGCTAGGATAATAGAGCGATAAACGAACAGACACAGCTGCGAAATTTTTTACTAGTTTTTATAAAAGCACTTGTTATAATAATTGCGGTCAACCGTAAAATTTTGCAAACAAAAGAACGATTTTCTCAGAAAGTTTGCTATGTATGACGCCGACAATCGAGTTTATTACGGGCTAGGATAATAAAGCGACAAAGGAACGTACACAGCTGTGCAATTTTTTCTAGTTTTGATGACAGTATCTTTATAGTAATCGTGGTATTATAAGAGGTATTATCAATTAATTTTTCTCCTATTATAACTTATTATGGTTGTTTCAGCACCTCAATGTACAAGAATAGCTCAAAGTAACGGGCAAGAGACATATTTATTTACGGAACAAGGAGAAGAAGTCGTATCAAGAAGATAAACATTGGAACAATAAAATGGTAACAAAACCAGCATTCGAAAATATCTGATGTATAAAGTATATTAAGTATATCAAAATGTCGGATATATTTATTCAAAAATAATCAAAATTGTAAATAATATTTTTTTGTCTATTATTGTTTTTTTTTCAATAAATATGATATAAAAACAAAAACCCGTTTTTTTAATCTTTTAAAACCGATAATAATGTAAAAAAAAAACAAACGTAAATAGCATTATTCTTTTATGTATTTTTATTATCATATTGTACGTAAAGTCCCCATGTCGAAAAACTATAAAATTTGTTTACAAAGATTTGAAAATAAGCTAGTAACGTAGGTAGCGACAATTCTAACAATAACAAATATGTAATTACATCATAAAATAATTTAGTCACAAGCTCAGTTTTTGTAATCAGATTTGTACCAATTAAAAATCGACCTTCGTGCAAAGGAACAAAGGTCGATTTTTCTAGTTCGATGGGCCCGGCAACGAAAAGACGTTGCCGGATCGCTTTACTCAGTTTTAACCGCGCGAATATAAGAATATAAGTAAAGTTCATTGAACCTCCGTTAGTTCCGTATGTTTCCGTCATCTATTCAGTTGTGTGGCGTGGCGAGGGGATTTTTGTGAAGCGTCCCGCGCGCTCTTATGCTCCACCCAGGGGGCGTAGCCCAAAAGGTGCACAAGCATGATTGTATTTCGTCTTAACATGTTTCAGTATGTTGAAAAATTCTATTAAAATGCTCATGACATGTCATTTCGCGTATATTATCAATATTATCGTTATGGAAAATTGTTGATTAGAAAATCTGTAATGTTCGACAACTTCCAGTAATTTTAGTAAAAATATTTATTTAATGTTATTTAGATTAAGTTCTTTCCAGGGGTTTGGAATCTTAATATAAATTAAAATAGTTTAACAAAAATGCCTTTTCTAATTTGCGTGGAATTTGATTCAGGAAGACATCTGTATTATCTTACCAAAGGCTTGAATTTAACGCTACAAACAATAAATAAATTTTTAACTTATGATGTAGATACTCGGGCCAGTATTTGAATCATTACGTAGTAACATTTTGTGCCTCTTGTCTCTTTTAGAAGCTGTAGGTAATACGGAAATTTGTTGATCAGTGCAAATTATTGTCTATTAATACCTTACAGTCTTAATTTCTTATATTTCAAATCTAAATTATTTAATTAAAACCGCTTTAAATTTTCCAAATTGAACAAATTTTAGTTTATTCAACGAAACATCCGCACATAATATTATTATTTCCGCAATAAAAGTAGGATGTAGGACGAAAACACATTATATACAAAGTTTCACTATTGAAACAATACCCCTACATAAACTCATATACACAAATACTTAATATGTTTTAATAACACGTCTTATATCTATATTATATAATAATAATATTATAAAGCTGAAGAATTTGTTTGTTTGTTTGAACGCGCTAATCTCAGGACTACTGGTCCGATTTGAAAAATTATTTCAGTGTTAGATAGTCCATTTATCGAGAAAGGCTATAATATCATTACGCTAAGACCAACAGGAGCTTAATATGTGTTTTAATTAGACGTCTAATATGTAATTATAAATTAAAGAGAAAGATGTTTATATTTTAAATATTTCTCAATTTCTGGACACAAAATTAAAATAAACTCCGTTAAACGGATTGCGTAAACCATTTCGCAACTAGTTAGAATATTATGACTTTTCTTTCATTATTCTTTATTATTTATGACCTTGTGGCATTACTAGTAGTTTAAAGCATCATTGTTATTTATTTGATTTTACAAAATATAGAGATATCATTCATACCTTTAAAATAAAATAGGAAGTTTTATTTCCTTCTGTGCTAATGAAAAGTCACCATTCTCCTGGATTTCATACAAAAGACGTATATTAATAGTACCTATCTATATTACGATGGTTCTGTGCGATGTTCAGAAATCCTGTTTTAATAGGCAAAGTGCATCCACCTGGATTATACACGTACAATATATAAAATATTAGTATGGGGAGAGATAATTGCCGGTAATAAAAACGCATTAACCGTCTACAAAGCCCTATGAGGTATCATTATCAGCCTTTTAATGTTCCTACTGTAAGGACTTAGGCTTCCTATGACGGTGTTTTTAATCCTCGATGCTCGTGCAATAAAAAGCTTTTGTTCTAAGGCGAGCGTTAAGTTTAATAGTAATATTTAATTCACTAATCTGTACGCACATATTTTAAACAACGGCTTTTATAGTTGCAAAATTAGATCTTATAATTGCTGTTACTATTTTAAGTAGGCAAAGTAACGTGAGTTGAATCTGAGGATTTTGGTCTGAATTTGATAGTTGATTGCTGTATCCATATGATATTTTTTTTGCCTTCAATGGACATCAATAAAGAAGTAAAAAAACGAGAAAAATTTCCGAAAGATGTACGCACAGTTCGACGTCCGGCATTCAGAGCTTTTGGGAAAGAAACTTGCAATGTCATTCAGTTTTATTACACCCTACGTAAGAGAGACAGAGTAACGTTGATTTTTATTTAACTATTCTGTGAAGTCTATATTATTATTTACAGAACATATACTTATTTTTATATGAATAAAAATGCCATTATCTATTGTATGTGGTACAAATAGTAATAGTTTAAAAACAACAAACAGCTTTCCATGTAATGTTCTTGTAAAATAAGAAACGTATAGTGAGTAGAATACTATAAGCACTTGTTAAACTAGAAGCGGAATAGTAGTAAGAAATAAGTTTGTAGGGAAATATTTTAGCACAAATCTTTCAATTTTAAAATAATATTTTAAATAATTATATTAAAAACAATTTAGAAGTAGACAAACATTCTTCACATTATTTATTTATAATTAATGGATATGAAGAAGGAATATGAAATTTAACACATATATTTTTTGGTAATTAATGTCGTTTGAGTCTGAAGCCGTTCGTTGACTAATATTGATATTATCTTGATGGATTCTCGAGCAAATATTTTACATTGTGGTATGGGGTAAGGCGTGTAAGGTTTGTTGTAAATTATCTTTCAAGCAAAGTAAAGAGATAACGTCACAGATTTTAAAAACAAATTATTTATTCTTGATATTTGTATATATATATCATCTGTTTCTGATATATAAGGATCTCTATAATAATTTGGGTTTCGTTTTAAATAACCAATGGCGAGCCCATATATTTCACATTATGGAATATAAATAGTGTACGCGAGCTTTTCAAAAGAAGATTAAGTTTTTATTTCGTCCTCGCCATTGAAGTTTAGCGAAGTAGCAGCTGGCCTGTTAACCCGTTTAGAGCTAACAAAAAAATGTTGAACAATGTGAAATGTATGCAGCACTTAGTTGTACTCTGAACAAAAACATTTCGTTGAATACTCACTGAAAATACTTAGCTACTTGAAGATCTTGAAAGAATCGCTTTTTGCATTGCTATTGAGATATGTAATATCCTTTTTGTGTTTAGTCTTCAAAGATTTCGTTTCAAGCATAGGCTTTAGACGAGATAACTTTAATATTTTGTTATTGTGTTTGACTGACATGACATGAGTCTTTTTAACAACGAAATATACATGTAACTGCGAGCATGGTTACGGGGAGACTGAGAGTCTTATGCTTGACTTGATGGTGATACAAAAATTGTTAATTTTGAACTACCTGCATATATTTCTCGGTAGTTGGTATGTTTAATGTTTTGCTGGATGTTGGCAGTATCTATGGTAGTAGTCAGCCACACAAGAAGAACACTGATGAGCTTATATCTACTGGTAATAAAAACCTTATGAATATATAAAGCGTTTATAATCCTTTTAAAGTCTTTAATTTCTAAAATTGTCCGATAAAAATATTTAAACTAATAAAAATATAAAACGATAAACATTTCTGTTAGTGTTTTTTTTAATTTTACTAGAAATGGTGAAATTAATAGTATGACTCATTAGGTATTATCTGAAGTTCTAAAAAGGTTTTATGCATGAGTTAAAAGATATTCGTCGGAGGATAAATCACACGTTTCAAGTTAACATACATTTCATTTGTACATCCTGGCGTAAAACAGAAATTCAAGTCTAAAACATACTTAACGTCTAACTGTCTTCACGGAACAAATCCAGTCTATTTTCACTCTGTGTAAATTGAATCAAAAGATTAAACACGAATTCTATTGCTATAAAATTTTATCTATATTAAATTCAATGAATTTAATCTATAACTCGGAGACGTGGATTAAATATTAAGCCGGTGGTCGATCTTTAATCTATGAAGAAAGCCTGTCAACAGTTACTTGGATGTACCACGATTAATGTTTTGCGGCAACACGACCTCAATGTTTTAATATTCAAGCTGAATTTTATTGTTCTCTGGTGATATCTGGGGTTCTTTTTAATGAAATTCGGGAATACTAGGACACGAAGGCGTATTGTATAGAATATTCAGTGTAACACAAATATTATGAGACGCGAATTGTCTTCAACTCTTCAGGTCTCATTTACACGTAGCAATGTTATGTTGATGCGATGTTAATTAAAACACTTCAATTTATTACGATAAAAAGAAACTGAAAAATATTATTCATAAATTGATCTCTTATGAAATTAGGTACAAGTTAAAATCCCTGAACAAATCAAATAATTATTTATATTCATTAAAACAAACTTACGATTTAGTAAATGTACGTCTGATTACTAAGAAGGCTGTATTTTATTTTATTATTTAGAGCCGTTAGAACCAAGTTGGTCCATAAAAGTTGTTCTTGCGAACGATCATTAATTATAAGCATAATTTGTAAATGAAAACAGTTATCTGCGATCTGCATTATGGAAGATAAAGAAAAATTGCTCATGAACATTTCGTATTAAAATGTAATTTATTTTGAAATAATGCATAAAAATATCGTGGCACATAGCGATTGTTATGGAACGATGACAATATTTTGTTATTACATATTCTTAGCAGTTTTGATTTAAAAGGAAAGGGTCTCAAGGGTCATCTTTCTGCAATTCGTTGATGGATAAATGTTATTATAAATGGATGCATGTATGTTAATTGCAATAAACGATTCGTTTCGATACAGTATTGACATCAATTAATGTAAGAGTATATTGGATCAATCTGGTCCCAATAAGTTAATCTATAAGGGTATTTTTGGGCATTACAGACTAAATTAATAACATGGTATATTGGTTTTATTCAATATCCACTGATTTAATATAACAAAACTCCTATAACAAGTAAGTTCTAAGATTTAAGAAAATACTATATTACTATTGAAATTAATACAATAAGAATAATAAGAAAATGTAAAAATACCACAAAGAAACTTCATTCGTGTCGATCATAATAAAATCCAAAATCCAATCATAATAAAGATACAATACAGCGATTAGAAATACAATGTAGCTCAAAGCATTATATTGTGAGATTTTGATTGTGCTATTTCATTCTGGTTTATGCAAATATTAGTATCTATCGGGTTTGGCGGGAACAGAATCATTTTGATAAAACGTTGCACAATTTCCGGCCGTGGTCACGCCGAGAAGCGTTGATTACAATGATAAAGTGCCTACCATTCAATATAGATTTTACGTCCTTTGTCAAGCTTTTCGTGATTTTGATAGTCACACTGTTTTACTTCAATTAGGATAATACCCGATTGGGGGCGAAATTTGCATGTCATATTTGTTTCGCGGTTTGTTCTTGAAATTGTATAGAAGTATGAGGCACAATATTTTATATTCGGTGTAGATTGAGTCATGTATTTTTAGGGAGATTTTTGTTCATAAGACATTATTTTTATATTATAATACCAATCTTTATATTAAATAACTTTAAAGCAGCCGAATAACAAAATCTTTATGAACAACATTCCTTTGAAGCCTACACACACATATAATATTTATCCATAAAATAAAGCTGTTGTTGTAGACGCGTTCCGTAATGTGTAATCTGAACATTCAAAGATGTTTTGTTTAAGACTTTACGAGCGAGTATAGAATATTATAAACGCGGGATGATAAATTTTCGCCTCGAAACGATTTTTACGTAAGGCAATTGAGGTATAACATAATGATATATACGAATTACAACGCGATAGGCATTAACGTGAATTTCCGTCGCGTAAATAATAACATAAAGATTTTCCAATACATGTACCAAATAACAGACCCTCGGGCGTGCGCCCGACACCGGGTAATTCCACCAAATACGACCTCCGTTTCTCCCAGTTCACTGGAAAAATATGATGCACACACATTATTACATTTTGTACGTTCAATAGGCTCGTTATTATGTGATAGCAAAACGTGGCTTCGTTCTCTTTTGCCGTTTATATTTGAGCACCCTCGTAGTAAATAGAAATAAGAAATTTATATTGTAACGCTATGATTAGCACAGACAAAGATTGACTAATTACGTTTTAAAACAAAGAACCTATCAATTTTCGGTAAAGCGCGCCGTAGGCTTTGTAAATATTATTATTATTTTAATTATTAGTTATAATGAAAATTGGTAATTATTTTTTTTGAAGTGAAAACTTCTTTAGCGGCGTTGAGCACTTTTTCTGTAATGGGAATAAAATCTTAAACTCGCGTCAGGAAACGTGACCTGATCGAAAAAGCGTAAAACGGATACCATTCCAAAATATCAAACATGCTCAACGTTAATAATCAAGTTTTCACTTCTGCCGGCACTCCCGGAGTGCAACCCGTCTTTTTTTTTGTATATATAATTGGTATGGTGGATAGAATTTATTTATTTATTTATTTATTAAGGCTCATTAGCAGCTGTACATCGATGAAATTACATAAAAAATACACAAAAAACATAGAACATGATGGACAACCAATAAAAAATGAGCACTGCATGCACTATAAAAAATACGTTACAACACAATCAATACATTTCAAAATTATCAGTTAATAAATTATAAACAAGTACATACTTAAAAATTAATTCAATTCAAATTATCCACAATCTTAATTCGTAAAAAATAATAATCAACTACATAATAATTATAATTTAAAATAATTTGGAAAATCCAAAAGTGCACGCCTCATAATTTTTTTTTTAAATAAATATTTATTAATTATTATTTTTGTTTATTTAATAACAATTAAACCACATCGAATCAGACCCTGAAAAATGAAAGGGTTCTATTCCTGAGCATACTCAAGCGTAAGAGAAAAAAAAAGACTCGATTAGTAAAGTATTTCGGTCGCTATCGTGTTAACAAGAAAAAGGATCCGCACATACAGACACACGGACGTCCATGACAGAACTTTTTTAAACTGTTTTTTAACTAGTTTAAATAACAAAAATGACATCAAAAATATCATGAACGTTAAAAATAGTGTTTTTTCTTAATATGTGTGTGTATGTATTATCTTACAAGTGCAATGTATGATACATAAAGACATTTTAAGTTTGAAAAATCAGATGTTTTGCGCGAAGTGACAGTAGTACCCACCTCAACGCTTCGCTTATGAGGCGTGCAATAAGTAAAAAGCGAAACGTTACTTTAAAATACATCCTAAAACAGTCAAGTAAATTCATTTAAAACACAGAATTAAATTATTTTTTTAACCTTAGATAAAATACAATATCATAATATTAAAATTATGCGGTAGTATTAATTAAACACTGACATGGTTGATCGTAAGTAAGGTTTTTTTAAATTTCCCAAATTTGTCAAAATGTATATCCAGTGTGTGATTTATTATTATTCGATTGTAATTTCTACATATCCGCGGTAAGGGAGAGAAGGAACCCAACTTGGTCCTCATGACGGGCACCGATAACAGAGGGATTGGTTTCCGTGGGAATTTACTAGGCGTTCGGAAGCCAATCAAGGAAAGCAGTTGAGGGCAGTCAATATTATTTCTAAGTAATTTGTATAAAAATAAAATATCAAAATTATCGCGCCTTCTCTCTAAAGATACCAAATTAAAATATTCCAGACGCTTCGAGTACGAAATTAGACTTTTACTTAAATTTTGACTATAGGCAAGGTGCCATATAAACCTTTTTTGAACCCGTTCTAAACTAAGTGAATGTGTAGCAAAGTGAGGGCGCCACACTACTGAGCAGTATTCTAAGACATTACGTACAAAGGTATTATAAAGAATAATTTTAGTCTTAGGACATTTGAATAATCTTGCGTTTCTGATTACGAACCCAAGCATTTGGTTGGCCTTTTTTACAACATTTTCAATGTGGGCTAAGAAAGTAAATTTTTGATCAAAAGTAACGCCCAAATCTTTGATACTTTCAACTCTGACTAATTCTTGATTGTTGGCGTAATACTTTGAGTTAATGCCAACATGTTTTCGTGAAAAAGTTATATAACAGCATTTTTCAATATTAAATTTCATGCCATTTGATTCACACCAAAATACAAGGCCATTCAAGTCCTGTTGAAGGAGAAAAGTGTCTTCGTCGTGAGTTATTACACGCATAAATTTCAGATCGTCCGCAAACAGATATGGCGTGGAGTTACGGAAGCAGCTAACAATGTCATTAATAAATATATTAAACAACACAGGGCCCAAGTGCGAGCCTTGTGGTACGCCAGATTTGATGCTATAATACGGTGATTCGAACCCATTTGCAACTACATAGAACGAACGTGAGTCCAAATAACTACCCAACCATTTCAAAAGTGACCCAGAAAAACCAAGTGCTGCTAGCTTGTGAATTAAAATTTTATGAGGAACCATGTCAAACGCCTTTTTAAAATCAGTGAATATGACGTCGACTTGCTGTTTGATGTCTATGGCAGAAATTATATTTTGAGAAAAATGGACTAGGTTAGTAAGTGTGGAGCGACCTCTAGTGAACCCATGTTGACTTTCAGTTAAATATTTCTTAAAATGATATTGAATAAAAGGCAACGTGCAAATTTCAAATACCTTGGAAAATGTCGATATAATAGAAATAGGTCTATAGTTACGAACTGAACCACTATCCCCACTTTTAAAGATCGGAACAACCTTGGCGGATTTCCATTGCATAGGAAACATTCCAGAATTAAGCGATTCGTTAAAGATTAACCACAAAGGTAAGGAAAGTAAATCGGCACATTCAACTAATAATATAGGAGGAAATCCATCAGGCCCAGCACCTTTTGACCTGTCCAACGATTTAAGAACTTCCCTAATTCTTTTACGCTCAATATACAATGAACCAAGGCTGTCACAAGCATTAGTGGGGACTTGTTGCGTAATAGGATCCGAGTTCTCCACTCCGTCATACACTGAGTGAAAATATTTTGCAAATAGGTCACATATATCTGCACCGTTATCAGCTGATTGAGTTTCATCGTGCATAATATCGGGATATGTTAATGAATTTTTACGTTTATTTTTGATATAGCCCCAAAAAGCCTTACAGTTAGTTTTGACATTTTTTTCAACGCCAGCAACGTAATTCATATAGTCAGTTCTTGCAAGCCGATTACACCTACTGTTTAATAATTGCAATTCAATTTTATCTATGGGGTTTTATATTTATTGTAGCGTTGTTTTATTTTATTTTTTTCTTTAAGTCTCTTGAGAAACGTCTGGCTTATCCAGGGATGTCGTTGTTTAGACTTCCTTTTAAAAAGTGGTATGAACAGTTGGATGGATCTTTTAAGAATGTCGTTAAAAATATCAACCATGTCAGTAACATCACCGCACTCCTCAAATTTTGCTTGCCAGTTTATGTCTGCTAGATAACCTCGTAATTCAACATAGTTGCCTTTGTGATAGTTATAAACTTCCCTGTTTTTATTGGGCATCAAATTTGAGGAGCGGCGAAAATTAGTAGTGATTAAAAGTGGTGGATGTAATGGGTCAATTTTAGTTAAGCAATTAAAACATTCACTAACATTACAACTATTTAAATCAGCTAAAACAAGATCTAGAACTCTATTATGCACATTGGGAATATTATTATGCTGTATTAAATTATTAACATTGCAAAAATCTCTTAACATGGAATCCAGAATGGATCCAGATGTTACATTAAATAGATTAGAATTAAAACACCAAAATGAACTCAAATTAAAATCTCCAACGATAAGAGTCGGGTACTCGTGTAGTTCTGAGACTCTGTTACAATTATTTAAAAATTTAGCCAAACAATTTTTATTTAAAGGTGGTGGCAGGTATACAGCGCATAAAACAAGTTTTGAGATTGTATTTCCGAAGCTTACGTTTATAGCTACCCAAAGGTCTTCCCCATCACCGTCCCACTCAATCAAGCGAGTAGATATTATATTTTTATGGACTGCTACAAGGACACCACCACCATCTTTCTTTGTTGTTGCTCCAGATATGAAGCGATCCCTCCGGTATACATTATAATCACTTCCAAAAAGCTCACTACTTAACACAGCATCATTCAACCATGTCTCAGTGAAAATGATTATATCATAATTGTAAATGCAAATATTTCTATATACTTCGTGTGTTTTTGTGCGAAGACCACGCGTATTTCGGTAATAAATACTTAGCATTTTTGATAGAGAAAGCCATTTTATCATGCCACTAAGATATATATATATTTTAAGATAATTTATCAAGATAAGCTAAGTTCTTAATAATTATTAAATCAGCACCATCATTTTTTCTCATTAGGACTTTCCCATTCCTGACCCAAACATATTTGTAGCCAATTTCTTTGGCCTTTATTCTAGACGCTGCATGGATGATTTTAGTTTGAGGAGATAGGTGCTCAGATATGTATATGGGTTTGCGTTCATTACCAAGACCAATGTGACTAGTATTAAGCTTATCTTCAATATTTTTATTCCTATTGAAATTAATAGCTGCAGCCAAAAAACTATCGCGCACTTTGGCGGTTGAAAACTGGGCTATAATCGATCGTGGCCGAGGACTAGAACGGTCTTGCTTTGCAGTTCGGGTGCATCGAGATATTTTCTCATCCTGTATCTTACAACCAATAGCATCACCAATTCTTGACACAATATCAAATACATTTTCACTTCGTGACTCTGGAATGCATTGCAATTCCAAATTACAAGCCCTTGTTTGATGTTCTAGTTGTTCAATTCGTTCGTTTAAATTTAATATAGTCTTTTGCAATTTTGAGTTTTCAAGAATTAAGTTAGACACTGAGTCTTTTTCTGCTTCCTTTAGTTTTTGAAATGCTTCATATTGGGCGTTCATGAAAGTTATAGAATCTTTTATATCTTGAACTTCGGCCTTAAGTGTTTTTACTTCAGCATTAAAGGCAGAGGATAACGAAGACTTTAGCTGTTGAAGCATTTCACTGTTTTCCGCCTTTAGTACCTCCCTTACAACTTCACGAAAATCGTCATGAGAGATCGCAGTCATAGA
Source organism: Colias behrii (assembly GCA_029959065.1). Taxonomy (NCBI): domain Eukaryota; kingdom Metazoa; phylum Arthropoda; class Insecta; order Lepidoptera; family Pieridae; genus Colias; species Colias behrii. The sequence goes on from JARWMC010000009.1 coordinate 7,453,951, forward strand.
TTGCTGTGGCGGTGAAAACAGTGCTGGACGCTTATTACATCGTTTAGTTATATTTGTTATGCTAGGTGCTTTCCCTGCTTTGTCACGCACGGGAGTACTATCATCTTTAGATTTTTTAGGCCTGCATAGGGGGCATTTCCAGTAAGATCCTTGGTTACGATAGTCTTCAATAGGATCACTTGGGCAGATACATTTCATGTGAAAAACTTTTTTGCAATTTGAACATTTTATATAATCTTTATCGTATTCTTCCTGGTCACAGCAACCCCATATGAGTGGTTTAGGCATTATAAAAGAAAGATAAAAAAAAAAGAAAAAAATATATATATATTCTGTGAGGTCTCGCTGGATTCGAACCCAGGACGTTGAGTACAGCTAATACGACGGTCGTGCCTTCACGCAACGAGCCAAACTTGCAGTTGAAAGGATGTGCGAATTTAAGGTTTATACGACACAAGATGGGAACTACTGGCGTGAAACAACCAATCATAGACTGCAGCGTGTAGATGAGTCGTACTCACGGCCACGGGCAACTGTTCGAGAATCACTGACACAATATCACTGTGAACGTTAACTTTTGAAACTATTTTCTTGTTTTAGTCCGTTATTACTGGATATATGCGTTATTGTTTATGCACACTTTATAATGGAGTAATAATTGTAAGATGATTAATTGTTTTGAAGCGAAAAAACACAACTTTTAAAACACTTTTGATAATTTATTAAAGAGCCCAACTTATAACGTCCGTACTGCGCGGGGGGACCGCGCGAAGTAATTTAATGTGGGATTATGACAAAACAGGGATCTGTATATAGTAAATGGTATCCATAAAATGTAATATACTCGCCTCCCATAATATGATAAAATTTCTTCATATTCGTCGATGTACCTAATTGAGGAATGCTCGAAATTGCTTTAAGGGAAGCGATTAAATTATTATGATTTTAGGAAAGCGCCGATGGCGAAACTGGAAAAAAACATCATTGCTCCCGCTGCAGGCAATTAATTTTTCCCATGTCGAAGCTCATAATGGAAAACAGAGTCTATTAATGAATGCCAATGGAATTCCATTTTGAGAAATGATTTATTGCGTGCTCTATTAATTGGATTAGATTAATTAGATGTTTATTATTTTTGGTTTAAGCAACCTATAGTACCTACCTATAGTACCTAATAATACATACTTGTTTAAGGAAACATAAGAATGTTTACAAAATAATATTTTTATCTAGTGGGTTACGTACCTACCTATAGGTAAATAATTTTCAAGTATATCTAATTCAAAAGATGAAATGTTAATTAAAACGAAACATGATAAGTTATACTGTTCGTCGTGTGTTGTGTCTTTACAAAAGGTAATTAATAAATAATTGGTTCACGAAGGTTGTTATAATGTAAATATAGAATACGCTGGGTTTATATTATGTTACGATTCTTGGAAATATTTACCTTAACATTGCATTTATTTTAGAAATAATTGTAAACTCTCAAAAGGTATAGCTCTATATCAGATAAAATATCGGATTAATATTTTTCTTAATACCTGAACTGTATCTGTTATATATTACACACATACATACAGCTTCAATCTAATACGATCTTCTTGAATAATAAATCAATAATTCAAGACAATAATTCAGGGTGGGTAATAATTAACTAGATTACTAGAATAGCCCGTCGTTATAATTCTCTCACCTGCGTTTCAATGCAAGTTTCGCGAGTAAACAAACATCCGGAAAATTTTCATTACATCGAATATATTGCATTGTATAAACTATATGTAACTCTTAAAAATGTTAGTATCAGGACAAACATATTCAAGAGTGTCGAATAATTATTATGTATAAGGTATTGATTCATAAATATTACTATACACAATACAATTCGTATCAGCGTTGAATCCACGCTCACGCTCAAGTGCAAGTTTTTGCAATAAAATTCAATTGGTACATACATTTGTGACATTGTGCAGTAAAACGATGATTGTTTTATTACACATATGGATCACCCCGGATCAAGTGGCGGTCCAATATTTGGGCAGCACTTGGCCACCAGTGAGTGATGACCGAGACTTTCCGATAAATGAAATTTCGCTTCATCCATTTTGATATATCCACGACCTTCATAAATGTAAGCGTGTTTTATGAATAGACGTTTGTGGTAAGAGTTTTTATAGAGACTCAGTAAAGAGAAGTGCATACATAGACCGATTCATTCGCAAAACAACATTCTCCTATATTTGTGTATTTGAGACAAGACCATCTTATGATAGAGTCTAGCAGACGATATTCTTAAAATAATAAAAAGTAAAACAACTAAAACCCAACTACGACAAAAAACGACGCTGAAAAAGTATAAAACAAGATTTTCAGAATTCCACTATGTAGAGATAAATTTTCATGTTTGGAAAGGCGTAGTCACACGTTGTCAAAGTGCTACGGTAGATATATATCTGTGGTGTTTGGTATATACCTCGTAAGTGCAAAAATGGCCATTTTTTGTTTTTTGGCCATCTATACTGATAAAAACGTCCTCTTTCGTTTGGTCTATGTCACATAAGCCTATTGATAGTAGAAATACCTTAAATAGGTTGTATCAAAACCACTTAAGTACAAAAAAAATTATTTTTATTTGATACAAATATATTAATATAACTTAACATAGACTTGTAAAACGAATACTCAATCAACGAACGGCCATTTACAACGTAAGAGCACTTAACATAATTAGACCAAACTTGAATAATTATTATCATCACTTAACTTATTTGTACCAAATCAAATAAAATTATTTGTGAACTTAACAGGTCTTCTCTGAGTTCTCCCTTACTTAAATATAACGTTATTTGGCACATAATTTAAATCTTCAGACATTAGGTCTCAAGCCTATTATCTATAAAGAAACATGCATGTGATGCAAGATCTCTTAGACTTAGTGTGTTCAGAAACGTTTACCAATCTTTAAATCGATTTGGTTAGATTGGTAAACGTTTAAAAAGCCAAATAACGATACCTACACGCACAAGGTTTGATTCTTTGTCTCTTCAAATTCATTCTTTCATGTCAGATTAGAATAGATTTAGAAAAATCGGAGCATAAGGCAACATTTCACTATGAAACTAAAAGATAAAAGCTGTTTGTTTACAGATTCCAAATTTAACTGCATCTGTAGCCTTTTATAAAAGAAACTTTGGACTTTCAATTTAAAAATCCGCAAAGTTACTACTAAACGAACATTCCATTATGACGTTATGTATGAAGGAATAGCTCAAAGAGGTGCGGATAAAATCGTATCTTGCTTATGGTATTTTATTAACCGTTTGGCAGAAGAAGTAGAGTAGCTTATTTTAAATTCAGTGTTTTCCAGGTCAAAAACGGTATAATATCTTGCCTGTTAAGCAGATATTGAAAGATTCATTCAAAAAAGAAACAGCACCATCTCCGTTCCCCGAGATAAATGAAAATGACCAGCAATCGCCATGATGTAAAATTAATTAATGAATCTGACTTCTTTCCATTTTCGAAACTATTGACTACGTACTCATTTTATCAAAAGAAATACTGCAACAGACAAAACTACATTTGGTTAGAACTGTATTTTCTGGTTGATGTATGAAAAGTCTAATGACGTAGATTTTAAATACTCTTTGAGTGAAAATGAAGAGTTTCTGTATTTCTGGTTTAAGAGAACTGAGAAAAGATAGAATTCTCCGAAGTGGCTTTGCCATTGGCCTCTAATGAGCCTATCAATATCGATGCTCTGAAATTCAAAGATATCTTAGATCTCCTGCCAATAAGTGATCCAATTTATGATGATTATTTCAAATCATTGTCTCATGGTCCGACTAGAAACAATCTTATGACTTTCAGGACAGTGATGACGACTATGAATGAATGTTGTAGTGGTACGTTTTACAAACAAATTTTATTTGACTGGATCCAGCTCGTAACTATTTGCAGGGTAAAGACATCTTCTCACAAGGAGAAAACATGAGCAGTAATCACCACGCTTGCTCACTGCTGGTTGGTGCATTCAGACCAAAATCCCGGTTGCCATCACGATGCAGATGTTTTCCTGTTATTAGAAATGATGATGTTTTCTTGTTATAGAAGATGTATCTCTGGTTATTAGAGAATTTACTTATGCATCCGAAAAAGACACATTGGTACATGTCGGTTGATAGGATCGATCCCGCAGCATCTAGCACGGCAGGCAAGCGAACTACCGTGACTTCTGAACCACACACATACACACACACTACTTTTAGGATTTTACTTTGTAGAGAGAGTATCAGAGAATTGCATATTGCACGAAAATCACAATATTTCCTGGCTTTTTTATGAGTACTTATTTGTGGCAAATCACACTCCTATTCGTTTTTGTTTTTATATATGGTTAAATCTATTTGTATGGAAGACGTTTCCCCATAATATTTGTTTTTTAATGTCTGTTTATGTCTCCGTCGAAAAAAAAAAGAAAAATCCTTTCCATTAAGGTAAAAATAGGAATAAATACTAATTAAGAGTACAAATAAATATGCTCTAATCCACTTAAGTACACACGTTTTAGACATTTTCACATCATTTTCACATTTTTTCTTTTGGTACAAACATGTTAAGTAACAATTACTCTTGAACTAGAACATTTTTTTTATTTTTTTTGTAAGTGTTCAAAACTTGAACATAATAGACATTTAAATATCATAAATTTGTTTTACTCAAGTGTTTATTCCGATCTGTAGCAACAGGGTAGCAACCGTGAAAACTTTCAAACGCTCATACCCAAAAATCACCATTTTGCACTTAAGTGGTACGTACCAAATACCACAGATATGTAACGTGTGACTACGCCTTTCCAAACATGAAAATTTATCTCTACATAGTGGAATTCTGAAAATCTTGTTTTATACTTTTTCAGCGTCGTTTTTTGTCGTAGTTGGGTTTTAGTTGTTTTACTTTTTATTATTTTTACTATTTTGGTGTTAAAGTGTATTTTTGGCGCATAATATTGACAAAAGTTAAATTGATGAACTAATAAAGAAGCTATGAACGAAAAGATGTGAATTATATGCAATCAGCCCATGAATGCAGGTAAAGTCACAAGCAAATGCTAGTAATATATATATATTCAAAATGTGCAAGTAAAAATCTTTCAAATGATACCAAACACGGCATATTTATCTTAACTTTATTTTTTTACTCTGTATGTTTTGTCCGCTAGAGGGCGCCACATTAGATTTTGTGAAACCCCATATAGCCTATAACCAGCGGACAATTAAGACGCTTCTAATGATATGTCATTTGTCGAATTCTGATAAGTAGTTTAGAAGTTACGAGGGAACAGATGAACATACATACATACATACATATTAGGGTGGAGTGATAATGTATGAAAGAAATTTTTTTTTATTTTTTTCAAAAGGCATAGCGACAGAAAGGTGCCTTTTAATGAGTGAATTCAGCATACAAAATATTGTTTACCTGTCTTGATGTTTTGAGGTGCCCCAACCCAATTGAAAATTAGAAAAATTTGATTTTTTCGCAAACTTTGATTTATTTTTTAATCACAGTATTTTTATGGCCTCCAAGTCTATTATATAACAAACTTCTTTGTGATACACTAAATAATAGCCTGATTAGTTGTTTTAACGTATTTCATTAATGAAAATGATATTATAGAGGAATGAAAATGTCAGAAATAAGTAATTATTTAGTACTAGCTGCGCTTGCGGTTGCCTCGCGGTTTCACCCGCGTGGCACCGCTCCTGTTAATCTAAGCGTAATGATATACAGCCTATAGCCTTCCTCGATAAATGGGCTATCTAACACCGAAAGAACTTTTTAAATCGGACCAGTAGTTCTTGAGATTAGCGCATTCAAACAAACAATATCTTCAGCTTTATAATATTAGTATAGATTATAATATTAGTATAGATAACGCTGTTTTTTTTTTCAAAATTAGGCATTAGCAGTTGTGATACTGATGCTCTTGCCATTATAAAATCATTTTGTTTACTTTCTCAGCAAACTGCACTTGAAGCTTATGTCACACATTTGATAATATGCTTTACGGCCTGGGCAAGGCATAGAAAATCTTTGATATTCTGAAACGTAGTCAAACCGCTTTTCACGATGTCTTTTAAGGTTTCTTCAGATAAATTAGAAGTCAGAGGCTCAGTTTTCTAACATTCTTGCCACATAGTTAATTTGGCATAATTTTTTGAGCAAGTACAAGAGAATTAAAAAAAAATGCATTTGCAACTTCAAATATCAAATAACCTTTGGTACTGAGTGACAAAATACTTCAGTTATCTTTTCTTGTTCTTTTTTGTTAGTTTGTCGGTCTTGATAAGGTTTTAATAAGCGTCTATATTCATCGAATATGGTGTGTCGAATAAGTTGTAGTACTCTATTAAAGCTAATAGTGGGAAGCGATGCTTTTCGCCACACATCAAACATTTCCGTAGCTAATCTTTCGGATAAATCATGAATTTTGTTATTTTATCAGGTTTAAATTCATATCTAATAAATAAGTAATAGTTTCTTAGCATCAGTATAAGTTGGTAATTGAGACACTGGGTACTTATCTGGCAAACAAAATACAGGACAACATGTCGTTTGTCGTATTTTGACTTCCAACACTTTACTGTAACAAAGCGGAATTATAGATAGAACTCACATCAAAAATATTAAATTATGATCTTAATTGTATTTACGCGTAAAATATAACTAAGAAATATTACTAACATTAGTGTTATTTCCTTAACGGCACTGTTCAAAATCAACGTTTCCTACAATAAGATTCGGCGCAAACGGGCCACCGACCAGAGCCACTGGTAGCCAGCGATAGCCACTTTTTTATATATTGAAATATTATGTATTATGTGTCTTCCCGTTGGCAACCAACGAGATAACACAGAATCTGATTTAGCGTTAATTTGTCAAAATTAAACTTTAATGATTTTCGACTAAATTTTTTGAATTTCTGAAAGTTCATGATGTTGGGGGCACCTCTAAATGTATCATCTGCAAAGTATAATTTTGCATGTGTATTTATGAGCAATAATGACATCTTTTTACAGGTATGCCGAAACGAAAATGAAAAAAAATATTTTTCACTCCACCCTAATACATATATACATACATACATACATACATACATACATACATACATAGCCTGTCAAAATCATAACCCTCCTTTTGCTTTGCCGTAGTCGGGTAATTAACTGCCTTGAGCTCATTGTATTTGAGATTATGATAGGGATACGTAATTATTTGTCCATTTGCTTTTCGGACTTAAATGTTAATTTAGTGTAGATTATATATATATATTTTTTTTATTCATACCGCATTCGCATTCCAAGAATTTTATTTAAAATATGCTTCGCTTTACGCAATAGTGAGTCCAACACTTATCAACGTATGGTCGAAATTATCTGACCAAATGTGAAATAATAAATTGTATCCATTTAGTCCCTTTCGTATGCGGATGACAGATCGCTAGTTCTTTTTCAAAACTTTTGTAAAGGGATTCACTTAATTGAATGAGAATTTAAGGGAATTGTCGGTTAACGAGCGAAGTTCTCACCGCAATGGATGTAATTAATTGAGAACTTTTTTAACTTTGTCACAGTTTGCGACTTAGTTGAATTCCAAATTCCTTTTTCTTTTCCCCTAATACCTACCTGCGTCGTGAATGCTTAATCAAAATGATTTTTTTTTTAAAAATCAATTTTTTTTTATTATATTTCCATTCGTTGAATATTATCATGAAACAATAAATAGATTCAGAAATAATAAAAGTTCTTAAAAATGTTCAAAGTTATTTAGTTTAAAATTATTTCAGTAAATTTTCGCTTGGCTGGTGTTAAACTATTATCTTTGTAATTTTTAAAATGAAAAAAGTTAAATATAGGATTTGAATTAAAATCCATACAACGCGATTATCCTTCATCTGCCCTTCAGACGCACAAAGACAGACAGATAAGCTAATTACTTATTACGATTAAGCGGTAGGTACTTGCGTAGAATTTTTACGAAAACGTTCCCAGACTGCCATTCTGAATAATGGGTATACGTCCACCACAATGGCAGTAATTAAACAGACAATTTAACTTTTTAATTGTGAATTAAGAAAGCTCGAGTTCAAAGAACATGCGCTATGCAATTAATTATAAGGAAAGGTTATTGTCCCTATGCTCCCGACTGCAATTCGAATACCTGTGATTTTGTATAGTGATGATTAATTTTATTACATTCCTTTCGTAATGTATTTAAATGTTAATGTAAAGAAAATAATCTGTGTTAATAATTCAATTAACACAAACAAATTATTTGGACCTAAAAATTGATTTCTAGATAATAATAAATGTCTATATTTAAAACAAGAGCCCAGAGAGAGTCTTACTTAAGAGACTTAATTACAATAAATTTAATAGAAACAATGTCTGAAAACGAATAAGTATACGTAAGTTTCCTACCTAAAAATACCTCCAAAACTCACCATAGCAACAACAATATCAGCAATAACAATAACAGTGCCTATCAATTATAACAAATACTTATAATAATTATGTATTAGCTTCTCTTGTGATATACCTACGTCCTATACGCTCTGAAAAGGAAATTGGTAGGAATGTACCTACATATCTTATCAAATTTATACGTGAAAATATTTGAGGAATTTTCGTATCGTATATAAATGATATTTACGACGCCATCGATCCCCTAAACTAGTGAAGGTTTTAAAGTTATTTCTAGCTGAAGTGTGTAGTATTAACGTTACCTTGGCGTCTGGCCAGGATAGGCTTTAGGCCCCCTCTAAATTTGAGCCGATATTTAATTTTCGTGAATTACGATATCGCTGTCATTCTCAGCTTTCGCATTTGAACGAATTCGTGCATGAGAATAATAAATAAGGAACTAAAAGTTGTACAAAACTTCCTTGAAAATTTTTAATTAATTTTTAAAGAAAATATTTTTTTCATACATAGAGATTTTTGTCGGTAATTCATAAATCAGTTACTTAAAAAAAAAGGAAATAAATATCTTATTAGAGGTACGTCTCTCTCTAGTTATTTATATTAATTACTTCTTGATTGTGTTAGTTTAGTATGTTTTGCAGTATCACGAATAACAATAGTTTCAAATGTATTACTGTTACTTAATATAATCAGAATTCGAGGATGAACATAGACAATGTAAATACGACAATAGGACGCGGAGTGGAGGCTGGTTAGACTCGTATCAGTGGCGTGGCACTCGCGAGATAACCGAACACGCCGTCTTTGTATACAAATGTATACAAAGACGTCAGTCCGTCCACATCGTTTCTTCCTTTCACTCAAAAACATTTATTTTACACTCGTTCATTTTTATTAATGTCTGCGTTAAACGTTCATTCGCCCATTTTTTGCTGGCAAATTTTTCGTGCATATTTCAAGGGGAATTAAATTGTTCGAAACTTTGTTGGACAGTTTGTCGAATGAGAGTAATCGAATGACAGTTCGCGTTAGAGTTTTATAGAAGACACGAAGCAGTGAATGTAAATCGTGTTTTAAAAGCGACAGAATAAAGTTACCGTGTGGTATACAGAGCATTGAATTTTATAGGGAAGAATAGGCGCCCTTCGGAAAGCCCGAAAGGCAATCCCGTAAATCTCTATTTGTCGCAACTAAAACAGGTCACGGTGGAAGGCTATTACGTTCCCTAAATGCTGCCGAACTCCCTGTAGAGCGCTCTAATCCACTCCGAACGGGCTGGTGTCAAACGCAGGGTAGGGTTGTTTATATTGTTTATTGTCGCGACGCCCGTTCCTATGGCAAAGACACTGCCGTCGCATGTTACCAGAGTGAACGCGTTTCAATCGATTGTGCCAAGTGGCATATCCTGTAAACGATCATTCTATGTGAAGTGATTTATTGTGTTATTCGGTCTCCGCAATTCTGCATCCAATATTTTTTATATTTATATAATGTGTAATGCAGGGACAATTATAAAATGTGATATTTGCAACGAGGGGAGGGATTAAATTAAGTGGTTACATATGTAGTTGATTCTGATTCATTGTGCTTGAAAAAAATCGATTGTATATTATACTAGCGGTCCGCCCCGGCTTCGCCCGTGGTACATATGAAAAATAGATGTTGGCCGATTCTCAGACTTACCCGATATGCACAGAAAATTTCATGAGAATCGGTCCACCCGTTTCGGAGGAGTATGCAGACTAACATTGTGACACGAGAATTTTATATATAAGATATTTTCATCATGAATTGTTGAAGTTATTTAATACAATTGAGAAATTGTTTTATGATGAGCAGGATGATCTGAAATCATGAGATAATTGATGATTAATTCTTTATAGATAATTTATAATTTTAAATTATCTATAAAGAGAGAGAATTATCTATTATATACAAATAAGTGATATTAATATGATACAGTAACGTAACGATTAACGATACAATATCAACTATGCGATTGTTTTAACTGCTGTTTTACTGTATCCTTTTTACAAAGATATGATGAATCAAAGGGAACAAACAAACACTCGAAACAATATAGTAATAGAACGGCAATCATTCGTGTTTTATCTGAGTTTGTTCACGCTACGCGCGGAAACTGCTGTAATAAAAAACTAACTACAGAGCCCATGTAACGTTGTATCCACATCGCATATTATGTACTTGTGAAGCTTGTTGTATTCATTATTCTGTTTAGTATGAATAAATGGTTAGAACTGTTCTTCGGGTGTTTTATTAGCTTTTATGAAAGCTTTTGAAAATAGTTGTTACGGATGTTTCACGTTTCTTTTTATTGTATATGCGACTGTTGTTTTAAGTGTTTCTGGATTATTATTATTGATGTACCTACCACACAATGTAACAATGATAATATTTGTGTGATTTAGCAGAATTGTCCAGATAAAGGATGTTATTTTTGTATACGTTGGGTCAGAAAACATACATTTGGATATCCTCTATCATACCTTAAAACTTTAGAAACAGATTTTCCAATTTACTAAATATCGGCATTGACTTAATCTGATATGAAAATAAGGTATAATATAATCATGGTAGAAACTGATTACATAATATGCTTAATATATTGTAGATATATTATATAAGCTGAGAGCAATTTAATCCAATTTTGGTGTACGCGGGAATACAGTAGGACTTAGTTGAAAAGTAAAAAGAAATAGTATTGAAAAGATAAATCAGGTTCATTTTAAACAGCGCTTTTGCTACAAATGTAAGACATATATTAGGATAACTCGCTTTAAGTGAAGGTATAAGCAGACCATCTCCATTTCCGAGTAAAGTAATAGTTTTTTTAAATAAACTACTGCATAGTCCTTTGAAATATTATGTAAGTGTATAATCAAGTATAAAAAAATAATAATTTCTAACCGAATGGTAAGAAAAACAGAACAAAAGAACTCGACTCAATTACGACTTATACAATCAACGACTGCTACCAATTATCATTTCTTTCTTAATAATACGTATATTATATTTCTAATTGAACATAATTTGTGATATTCTATCTACTAATTGAAGGAAAACGAAAAATCATAAAAAGTTGTCAAATATACGAAAGTTACAAGTTAAAAGTTTACTTTAAATAAACACTGCACGTAGATAGACATCAATTACGACATTTGGGTTGTTTTGTTTTTAAATAATTATTTTCTTTGTTTCAGATGTGACGGAAATAACATACCATTGTAACATGACAATAAGAAACAAAACATAGAATAGACTTACAAAAATATTTGCTATGTACATAAAAGCGAAGACAATAAAATTTTAATTTCCCGAAGAGTATAATGGTATTATAACGGGCGAAATGTGAGATAGAGCCGGTTGGAAATCAAATGTCTGTTGACATTATGGCTGCGGAGGTACCGAGGCGTTCGCGAACCGTTACCATGGAAACCGGAGGGCTCCCGCTAGTTTCTACATTTGCGCTTCTTACTATTGTGGCTGGTAAGTTTTAAAGTTATTTCTTTATAACTAATTTTCTGCCTTTCTTGGTCAACATTTTGCTTTAATTTTTTAGTTTTAGTTAATTTCAATCCTGTATACAATTTACCAGTATCGACGACGACTACGAAGGACGATTAAACGTTGCTGGTAAGCCACATGGCAACTAGTAAATATAACTTTTTATGAATACTTTTACACAATATAAAATATAACGTGTTTATTTATATTTAATAATTAATTAAAAGGCTTTTTATTAGCCTGTTAACATATTTTTAATCAATGAAGATAGCTAATAAATACTGCAGATATTCCGAAGGCCCGTTTGATTTGGCGCAGTTAGTAACTTTGGTCTAAACAAACCGTAAAAGCAAGCCTGATGAAAGGCTTAATATCCTGTCCGGTACCTCCTTACGCCTCTTTGAAAACATTAATTTTCTCTTCCTGCCACCGAATAAATTAATGTGAGTGCCACTAAATCTTCCCTCGAAAGTCACCGGCCAATGTTCATTTTCATCGTTCGCAGCATCTTTTAAAACTGCGCTTTAATTTAAAAATGACTGTAGCTATTTAATTTTCTGTCTTTAAAGCGAAACTTTTTATTACTTTTGCTTAATTACGTGATGGATTAGACATGATATTAATGTGATATTAATGTCTTATAGAAATCTGTGCAAATAAATATGCTGCATACGTCTAGACATTGTAAGCGATGCTGTGGAACCGTAAAACTAACCCCTACATACATGATCGAACAAATTGTTGCGCTTTAATGACTGTCTACGCTAGCTGCAGTTTAGAAGCAATGCCGACCCAGATTCTCTCACGTTGTCGGCACGCTTACGCTGACGTTAGAACGTTGCCTTAGCAGATTCCAAGTTTAATTGAAAACACTCTAAACAACCTTTCTTTTAATTGCTTTACGCTTTTAACTCATCTCTGCAGTGGCCATGGTGGATTCCTTCATGTAAATTTCTGTAATGAATTCCATCAGCGGTCAGAATAACGAAGGACGGAGCGGTTTTCGAAACAATAAAATTAACACTTGATAAGAGCTAATCATTGCATTATCCGTATGGAAATGACGGGCGCGTGGTGAATTTAATGCAATTCTATCAGAATGTAATTATAGACGTCGATGGGCGCAAAATACTGAATAATTGGAATACGTAATCGGATGGAGCTGCTGCGAAATTCGAAATGCGTACAAATATGATTTATATTTTGTTCAAAGTTTTGATTAGGTGTAAATCAAGATTATAGAATCTGTTGATTTATAAATAGTAGAAGGATCAATAGTAGATATCAATTAATGAACAGTACCTACCACCATTCTTTATACATTTCAAATTTGGATCGTCCTTTTGAAAGCGTTCTTCTATGCGTGAATTAATTACATGACTAAAAATTGGCAGCCATTTCTTTAATTTATTTATTATTTCTACTAAATAACCACAGAATGTTTCGCAAATATTATCAAATTATATATTTCAAGTCGTAAAGTGATATCAAGATAAACGGCATCGTCGTTAAAGTTAGTGGCCGATGGGCGATGCTACAATTATTAATTTTCATTCGGTGTGAAACTCGTTTATATGAAAAAACTTTGATGCGACATTTTTGACACGGGCCAGATTAACTGCCGCTATCGTTTAACTACGAATGAAATAAAATACAACTAGCTTTTATTTTATAAATTTATAAGAAATATAAAAAAAATATATTTTAAATATTATCTAGTGTATTCGATATGCTTGATTGGTCTAAGTCTCAATAAATTTGCAGCATTACATGCAAAAATGTAGTGAAAGGGGAGGTCGGAATGCTGTAAAAAAAACAGTTAATTATGAATTAATCATAAGCCTACCGACATAACGTCTTATTCAATTATTTTAAATTAAGTCAAATATTGTAGTGTAGCTTTATTCCGTTTGTTTCCATATTATCCTAACTTTTGCACTTAAAATAATATAAAATAATTTGGAAAATCCAAAAGTGCACGCCTCATAATTTTTTTTTAATAAATATTTATTAATTATTATTTTTGTTTATTTAATAACAATTAAACCACATCGAATCAGACCCTGAAAAATGAAAGGGTTCTATTCCTGAGCATACTCAAGCGTAAGAGAAAAAAAAAGACTCGATTAGTAAAGTATTTCGGTCGCTATCGTGTTAACAAGAAAAAGGATCCGCACATACAGACACACGGACGTCCAAGACAGAACTTTTTTAAACTGTTTTTTAACTAGTTTAAATAACAAAAATGACATCAAAAATATCATGAACGTTAAAAATAGTGTTTTTTCTTAATATGTGTGTGTATGTATTATCTTACAAGTGCAATGTATGATACATAAAGACATTTGAAGTTTGAAAAATCAGATGTTTTGCGCGAAGTGACAGTAGTACCCACCTCAACGCTTCGCTTATGAGGCGTGCAATATATTCTTATCTACTATCATTATAGCACAACATGACTAAGGCTTATCGTTCATACCTTTATTTTTTTATCTTACATCTTTAAATAAATCAATTTTACGTAGATTTAATTTAAGCTCATACCAACCAGCAGTCCGGAAACTCATTAACTGGCAGTGAGTTGACACAATTTTAATTTTATATTCATTTTACGATTCACTACTTCATTGAAATTATAATAATAAATTACTGTATCATTTGACAGCGATATTTATGTTGTTATCCATTCTATGTAACTTTTGAACAGATCTAGATATTATTTTTGTTTCATGTTAACATAAATTCAATGTTTTTGAACCGTGTATGAAATATAGGTTTGTAGTTTGCTCGTGTTTGTGAATCTATTTTTGATTCGCGAACTATGAAAATTTGTTATTTATATCTTACGCATAAGGAATGAGTATTATATATTAGATATGTTATACTTGTTCTACGATGCTACTCTCTTTTAAATAAATAAAATATGGATTTAACTAATATAGCAAAAAATTGCACTGAAAAATATTATTCATCAAAAATTAAAAACACACAAATATGATAATATAGCAACTGGCTTGTTAAATAGTTTATACATCATAACATCTACTGAGTAAATCTTAGTTCAGACAATCGGAAAGGGGACAGCTTGTCCAAGTGGAATTTGTGTCAGAGTAGCACATTGTAGGAATAACTGGCAGATAGTATATTAGCTCGGATCTAAAGTTCTATAACTCGCAAACGAGATTGTTATACAGAACACTTTTAATAGTTTGAATAAGGAGCTTGGATGCGCTTTGCTCAAGCTATTATGAAGATTGATATAGTAGTTGTTTATATAATGTATTGTTTTATTTTTTTATTTGGAAAATAGATGGAGTTGTAATTACCCCCACTGTGTTTTTTCGTTTGTTACTTTTAATAATCACGTAATAATTCACTGATGTTAAAATCTTCAGTAAATTTTTCCAAACATCATATAAATGTGTCATAAAAGCAATATGCGCATTGAAAACAATATCACATCGCTTCCATTGAAATCATTTAACTCAATTTCACATGATTTAACGTGGTAAATGATACATAGAAAGGCGGAAACCAACGCATAGTTGCATAGGGATTAATTGATGCGGGCTCAATAATGATGCCGTGATCACTACTCTGCTCGTATCCTGGTAATTTGACGGTCCCGATAAAGCGTTATTTAATCGCCGTCATTTTACAACAGATCCTATTGTACACGATGCACCGATCGTGTAGACAGCCGGGCTGAAATTAATAAGCCTTTGTTTTATTTTGTCGGTATGAGCTGACTGTATTTGTGCTGTCAATAATTGCTTTCGAATTTATTGGACTGCAGTGATATCTTTAAGATAACGGATGTTGTCCGTTGTTTGTAGCGAATGGCTTATTTTCATCTATTGTTACAGTTATTGAAATTAATTTTATATCCTGCAGTTTAATAAACGACTTTTATTCAAAATCAAATCTAAATTTAAATTATATTTTTAATTCGTCTATATGAACGTGCCTTTATCTTTAACGTATGTTAAAATTAATGTCCCTCGAAATTATAACGAACATAAACGGAGTAAGCAATATATCATTCGTGATGGAACACCGCAATCAGGTCACTGCGAAGCGTAAAAAAAACATTGAATTAGAATTTTGCATTAGTCGAATTGGCCGAAAATATTCGGCTATCCGAAATTCTGCCACAAAGCCATTAATCGTTTTGATGTCACAGTATGGGACATTTAGTGTGACCCTTTTAGAGCGGTAACCTTCTCAATACTTGTCCCTAATCACTGGACGCCAAAAACCGACTGCTGGAGACCAAAACCGAATTATGAATAACGCTTGACCGCATTCAAATGGCTGATACTAATTGCAACCAGTTCATTATGGAGGGAACTGTACTATACTGTTTACTGCGCGTGTTATGAATATGTTAGATATACGCAGATAGAAATGTAAATGAAGACTGATAATTATGTGACGTTGTTTACGCACCCGTAATAGTTATTTGCAAACCACAGCGTGTTGATGCTGATAGCTATCAATATGCGCTAATGGTGACTGCCAGTTAAGCAATATACACTTTATGAATAGAATTACAAACAAATTCAATTACCTACACCTAATAAGAGAAAAATAATCTTTGTATAAATAATAGTGCCTTATCTCCTATTAAAGAATTTAAACGCTTTAAACTATCAATAAAGTAAAGAAAAATTATTTTACATATAGCGACTTTTAATAGAAGCAACCATTGCTCTGGCATTCGTTTGATGTTGATGCATTCTAACGATAGTGTTCTTTTATGTGTACGCTAAAAACAAATGAGTTTACTGTTCATTTCATGCTGTTTTTTTAGTTTAGAAATATTTAAATGGTTTTCTAAAGCTTTAATTGTAAATTAGCTATAAATGTTATTTTCTAGGTTTCTCAAAAAAATGCTCAACAACGGTTACTATCAATATCCATTAGACAATTTTTATTGATGGCAACATCAGAAAAATATGTACAAATTAATATACCCGTTTCCTTTTTAATCTGTAGTTTTTTCTACTAATGATTAAAAAAGTAGCGAGTATTAAATATTTCAAAATGTTGATTTTTTTTTAATTTGATAGATTTTTTGTGTGTGATAGATAGATTTTCTTATTGATTGGACTAACTGAAAAATATTTTACTTTGAACGCAATTTTATTTAAATCGTTATATTATTCATTTAAAATTCTAGCAAATTTGAGTTGGACCTTGTAATATCAAAAATGTATACATAGCGCCTCGTAGCAAATATTAATTTTCATTTTTGTATCATTTCGTTTCATTCACATTTCGCTATTCAAATTTAGTTAGAATTTGTTAAAAGATAATTACAGTGCAATAATCCTGAAAAACGTTTTATTTTAACGATCTGCAAATATTAATTTTAATAAAAATCAACGATGTTAGCAATATGATACTTTTGTTTGCTGAATCCAAATCCCATTTCAAACGAGTCTAAAAGTCAATTCAATCTGTAACTTTTGATTCAATTTGGCTACGGTGAAAATCTGATTCGAGGGATATTTTTGTACAGGTATTTTCATATTTATCAATTTATTTTCAACAAATCCCGATATTATATTCTATTAAATCATTGAGATTCATCCGTATTCATTGTATTACCACCGCAAAAATAATAATGAAATGGAAATTGGTGTTTCCATCGCTTTCGTTAATCTTTAAAATAATGAGGAAGCGTAATTAAACCTCATAATTCGATAGCGCAAGCATATTGCAGTACGATCGCGTTCACAAAACAGTTACAATTGAACGCATTAATAGTGAGTTTATTGGAACGCTCTCTGATATTAAAGTGATAACTTAGGCGGTATTGCAGGTCAGCTGCAGGGCCCGGGGTACGGCGAGCAGGAGCCGGAGTTTCTCGCCCCTCTCGAGAACATTACGGTTGCATTGGGCAGGGATGTGCATTTTACGTGCACTGTCAATCATCTCGGCGGGTATAAGGTAATTTGTGCTATCATGCAGTGAAACAATCTTTTTATCTATATCTTTATATAAAGGTTTTAAAAACTTTTCTAAATAAATATTAGAGTAAATTTATTGGTGACTAATATCATTGTTATGTTATCTTTTATTTTTTGTACAGTGTGTAGTTGGCAAATATCTACAACTTTAAATAGAAAATTGTATAACTGTAGAATAATTCTCTACGCGTTTTCAATTACGTTTTTATTTTAGACTTAAAAAAATAGTGGAGTTTACTGATACTGAGCTACAAAACGACTTATTCATTAACCAGCTCCTAAATACTGGTTTTATTCGTGATTTTCTGATTTCCCATGGGACAATACGAAATCTTTCTTTACAAATGCCTAGGTAGAATAAACCATATAGCATAAAAATAGATATCGTACTTTTTTGGGACAACTGTTATTTAAAATGCGTGTTTTATCTAGCAATGTTTATATACCTATGTTAAATAGATATGCGAACAACGAAATTTTGGAACTCACAACATAGTTCCAAAATGTTTTGTTACTCTGTATTTTTTTAATCAAATAATTTGGAATAAAAAAGATATTATTTAATTTTCACTTTAAAATCACAAAATGTAATATGTTATCTAATATCGTCTCAGGAGTCACGTCTGCAAAAGTGCTAATATTATTTTATTTTTAGGTGGCATGGATAAAATCGGACACCAAAACGATTCTAGCGATACACACACATATGGTGAACATAAATCCAAGGCTGTCGGTCACACACAACGGCCACAACACTTGGAAGCTGTACATCAGCAGCGTGGAGCCCAAAGACTCCGGGACCTACATGTGCCAGATCAATACTGATCCTATGAAGAGTCAGGTAAGATAATGCCTTACAGGCTACAGTACTAAGGCATATCTATACACATTAATACGTGAAAAGAAAACTTTGCTCTCCTTTTTAAGCATATTGTGCGCTATGTGGGTTAGAGCATTGTTGAAGTTTATATAAAAAGGAGTGCAGAAATCGAAATGGGTTAAAAAAGAAAATATTATTTGCTACTACTACTGTTTGTTAGAGTAATGTTAACAAATAATGATTGATTCAAACTGTCCTGAGTTTATTTTGTACTGCACATTTTGTCTCTGTTTATTTGAATAACCTTATAATCGGGATAGTGAATATTTTTCTAGATCGATAGATTTTTTTCTAGATTATATATAAATAATTCTGTTTCGGGATGAATACACAACCTAATAACCAAATAACAACCTAATAACTCTTCTATGCTCTATTTAAAGTTAAGTTTATGCAGTTCTTTAGAAACCATCCTAACTTTTCAATACAGAATTCTCAAAAGCATTGCTAGAATACTCTATCAATATACTTACTATAGAGAACAGTATTTATAGGAACTTGCCAAACGACGAAATTCGTAGAGTTTATTTTGAAAAGCGGATTACATAATATGTTGCATATGAAACCGTCGGTATAATACGTCTGTGTAGATTACATTTTGATGGATTCTTTACGCGAATATCGACGTCAAATAACGGTTTCTAATCAAAAATTCATTAAAGATTGATGTATAGATACATGTAAGCTGAAAGTTCGGAATTAAGTCTTGTTTACTTAAAGCTACATCATATTATACCTACATTGTTACATAGAAGTTCATCAATGTTGAAGATTTATAACAGTTGTTTACGTTATATGGTTGAATTTATACATCCTTCAAATTAATGAGATTTATAATTACATAAGGCATGCATTTTACTTTGAAACTACGATGTTGTTTATTTAATTGAGCTGGTAGAGTTTGTATTTTTTTACTTTTGGAATTTCAGGTTTTATTTTACGTACAACGGATACAACATCCTATTCAATATGTGTTCTCTTAAAATGAAACTGAATAAATCACTTACTTTAATATACTATTTAGTAATATAATATACTGATTTCCAGAATAAATTGAATGAAGTTATTCTTACGTATCTTTCAGATGCTAATACTATCATCCCTTTTAATGATGAATATTATACGTTTATTTAAACTATATTTTACTTTAGATTTTCTTTACGTATAAATAAAACAGTAGCTTTTATAAAGCACGCAAGTCAACAAGAAACCTCTTCTCAATTCAATTTAAGGATTGTAGATTCTATCAAAGAAGGCTTTTTATAAAATTCTTACTGTGTGCTAATGCAATTGTTCGTTGGTGAGGTAGCAGACAATTGCCAATGCCACTTTCAATGATTGTCGATTCTTTTAACATTATTTTAATAATTTAGTAGAGCTCTTTTTTAACATCTAATCAGATTTTAGATTTTTAAATTTATAGGGTTAAGATTTGTATTTAATTTAAGAGATATAAAATAGGAATAAAACTTTACTTGCATAATAGTAAATCATGTTTTCCTAAAGCACACTCAACAATATCTAAAATTTTGTTATGAAGGAAAAAATAATTTCAATTTTTCATTGAATTGATCCGGCATAATATAATGAATTTTCTCGTCTATCAGCATTGGAGTTATTATAATTAGTGCACACCTCATTGCACAGCACGAACTTCCAATAATTCTTATATTTATGAAATTCTTAGCATTCCTTTTACAATGATCGCTTAGCTCCAATATTTTATAATGAAAAAAGAGTTTTCAAATCAAATCAATCCGTTTATGGAGAAAATGCAAGCGATTTTAATATTTGCATTAAATCATCTTAAATCATTAAAGCGATCATGGCGGCAATAGCATGTCTCGCAAAACAATATTTCAATAGTAATTAAATGTACACTAACTTTATTTTAAGCGCTTTAAACCGGGCACTTCAACAATATTACAACAAAAAGTTCATTTTACACAAATCTCATGCTAAAATTCGAGCATCAAAAAGTTTCACTTGATGTTTTCGTGCAGAATAGTACTTTGATATCACTTTACATTTAAACGACAGCGTACATGTACAAAGAAACGTGCATTTTATACGACTTGCTATTTAGAAATTTCGAATGTAGGACAAAAACTGAATTGCGTGCCCTGAAAAATCTTTTTTTATGTTACCTCCAATATACGATAACTTTATCCGTTGGTTTGTCATTTGAAATGGAAAGCTTAATTAAATATATGTAATAAAACTAGCTCGTTTCATTCATTTCTATTTTAAATATCATTTGAATATACGAGTTTATTATGGACCAATGTATTTTTCTTTTGAACGATTGCTTTAGGTTTTTGTAAGGAGAGACATTTTAACATTAATATAGAACGTTATCTTTCTAAAGTAAACGTACGTTACGTACACAATACGTAGATACACAATGGTTATCAATAATTAAGATCAGACAACACATGAATATACTTACTACGATATAATATACTTATACATTTTTAAACATTATACATGTTGTATTTACAAACGTAATGTAACTGTCCTATGAATACAACACAAATGCATTTTAAAAGCTTCGGTTACTTAACATAGTAATATCATATTATCTCTCTGATCTTTATATACTTTCTATAGAATTCAGAAATGTGTTATTATATATACCTATGTATAAACAAACACTATATCGCAGAAACCAGCTATACTATTTACTTTGCACCCATTGAAGTTAGCCAAAGTTCTTAAACTAAAACTTGGTTTACGGCGCATACAACTGTGCCGTATATTCAAGAATCTATTTCAATTTAGAATTTTTGAATATATACATTATACAATCATTTTAATATTAATCTGTTATATTTTGATGAATCGAAAGCACAATACATTTTCCTAAGTCTTAAAAAATCATTGCAAAAATTGATAAGACGAATAAAATTTACTAATACTCTTGTTTCGATATTTGTATCATACAAAACATTAACACTACAATTAAAATTTACTAGGTCAAAAATCGTTCAAATATGAAAAACGCGTGCGTATTTTTTGCGGTGAATGATTTATGACGTAATTATTTTTACATTTTCATCGAGCGTAAAAACAATTTATGTCGGTAATACAGCGCCCCAATATTATAGGCAATACAAACAAAAATTAATGAATCAGCGACGTAGAAAAGCAAAATGAGTTCACTAGCAATTACAAAGAGTGACCTTTGAAGTTATACAAGTGACCTCCGGGAGAATAGGCTTGACATTTATTAAGTTATTTACCTTTGCGGTGTAACATTGTGACAATAGCAAGGCACGGGTCTGTGGAGGAATTTCGTTGAGGAATGCAAGCATTTGCAAAGGGGCGGAATGTGACCACGACATCTTCATGCGAAACTTTCAAGCCGGTAACGTGTGCTCGTTTGCGGGAACGACGCGATTAACGTACGTGTTTTAGCATTCATTTTAATGTGGTAATTGCTATTGTACCACATTGTACTATTGGCACGCTTGCCATTTAGCCAAGTCTTGTCATTATAAATGTCTACTTGCATTGTGGTTCTGTATATTGTTAACATATGAACCGAACCTACTGCATTTGCATTAATTTTTATTTTTCACGAGTGAAAATAATCCTGTGATATTTTTTATCTTTTGAAGAATTACAATAATTAAATATAATACTTTTATATTATCATCCTTCTTTACCCAAAAAATACCCAATAACAACGCGTAAGGCTTACAAATGTTTCTTTGTACAATTACAACGTTAAATATATATTATTTGTATTGAGTAAATTTGGAGGGCCAAATTGTTCGTCTTATTCACCCGCTCCATATTTGCTTAGGTTGAGTAACAACGAGGCGTTGAAAAAGGCCTTTTTTATATTTGCCCTCGCGGGATTCCAACATTTGTTAAGTGTAAAAGCAAATTTGAGAGTACCCGCACAATTACACAAGTATTTGGAGTAAAAAGATGTTGGGAAAAGCGGAAACTTGAATGTATAAATGCTATTTCCTTTTTTAAATAACTTATGTTACCGACTCCACTCGCGGAAACGCGCAGGTTTTTGTAAAAGAGAAAGAACACAATTAACATTCTTTCAGTGCAAGCGAAAATTGTTTTAAAAGTTTTTGTTTGGCCGACAAAAACAGGATACGATGTTTTAATTCATTTATTTACTTGTGAATTGTTTGTGAAGCGGAAATTGGTGCGTAGATGCGATTTTGTTTTGTGATATGCTGTGGTCAAGCTGTGATACAAGGAAAACAACATTAAAAAAGGTACTACAACTGAATTTCTTGGGAATTTCTGAGTTATGACTAATCTGATCACAAAATTCAAATTTGAAATATGCAGTTATTTGTATTTTAACAACGCATTTACTGAAATATAAACATAATTATTTTTTCAATCAATGATACACACATCACGTCACTATCCAATCAACGGGCCCAATCAAATAAATATTAACCTACTAATTGTTTTTGCGGCATTGACAGCGAACCCTGTTGACAGAGGCTGTGATAGACGATCTTTTTCCAACCCTTTTTCTCGTTTGGTACGCTCATGGCCACGCATTGTAAATATGCCAATACATCAAACTTTTTAACCAAGCTTCATGTGGATCGGCCATATTTAAATATTATTTAACCCTAACGAGACTTTGATACCGTACTTTCTTTGTGAGCCAACTGCGGGGCTTTAGATGTCACAAAGTGTTTGGGACCTTTCGGTGAATATTTACAGGAAAGTCCTAATGTATTTGTGTATCGATATCCATTACAGTTTGAAAGGAAAGATACAAGAAAGAGATAAATGACTCACGAATATTTTATAAAAAGAAAATTATGTCTATTATGTGTTCCGTTTGACGTCCGTAGTCCATTATGAGAGAGTACATCGCCTTTTTCCCCGCGAAGTCGCTAGATGGTGCTAGTTAAGCCCGTCACGTGGTACCGCCGCCAGCGCCGCGAGTGGTGGGGGACAAAACTCACCACAGTCCCAGCAAGCCACCAGAAATATTCTCATTGTTGCGTCGTTTTTCAAACCGTACGCAAGTCGTCAGATTATATGTAATTTTAAAATACTGTATTTTAAATTACATATATACATAATTTAAATTTAAATAATAATTTTATACGAACTTTCGAGATTGAAGTAGAAAGTTCAGTTTTTTCTTTTTAAATAGTTTTTATTTAAGTCCGTTACGTTTCATAGTGAAATGAATATTCAAGTGTTACCTGCGTTATCGTTATTTCAAACGAATAACGAAAATCAGATTTATTCGTTTGAAGTATAAATCTGCAACCACGAGCGTGGCATCGCGACCATAAGTCTATAGGGCAGGCCAAGGGCCTACCGAATCGTGTCGAGCGTCTTAACAGCGCGTTTTCTACGTGTTCCGAGCTGAGTTCTTCTTGTTCGGGGTCCACCGACGACGAGGAGCCGCCGCAGCGTGTATGGCGCCGCCAGCGCGCGTTCAGCCGCTCGTGTGCAGGTTTGAGATTTTGTCTCAACACGGTAAGTCATGTTATTAATACATTATACGTGATTTACGATGATTTCAATACAAATCTTTCAACGTTAATGGTTATTACTGGATGTTACGCGTTAGATAACCTATTTTCACAAATATCGGTTTTAAGATAGTATATCCATCAGTCCCGGTATCACAGACACAATAGAAAATCTATTGTGTCTCGCCCCGATCGGGCCGCTCGGTGGTCAATGGGTTAATTGCCGAAAGCAGATTCGAAACGTGTTTCGATCTTTTGATTTTATTCCTCCTTGAATCGTATTCGCTACGCGGACATTCTAAATGTATGTGAATTGTGCCTTCCTTTTCCGAATTGAGGGTAAATATCAAAAACGAATTCTTAATCTCGTTAGATTAGAAAATTCATCCGATACGAGTCGAATCAAGTAGAATGTAGTTGCCTATATCTTGTAAGCACAATAGAAATAGGTAAATTATTACGAATTCTTTCAAATATATTAATAATTTTTGCCTGACGCATTAAATTAGTCCGCGACTCTGTGCCTAATTACTGCTAAATTTAAATGCGACTTCTATTCTCTATACAAATAAACTTAAGAATTAATAGAGATGCTTTGAAGGGGATTATTGATAAGTTTAAATTCATATAAAATTCCTCCCGCTGTGGAAAGAATTTTTAACTTACTAACATGATTAGTAGCATATGGAGATAGGCGGATTTGATAAGTTGGTTTAAAACTCGTCACAATCAGTTTTTACCAGTACATTCAATAACCGTTAAGATCGACTTTTTAAGTCGTTTCAAATCATTTCATGAATACAAAAGTTAGAAATTAGAATCAGGGGAAACACCAAAAGAATAAAAAAGGGGGGGGGGAGATTTTCAACAAATAAAAGCTCAAATTAATCTCGTCACCCTCGAATACCATGTAATTCGAAAACCATAGTTTTCACTTAAGAGGTAATAATACTTATTTATTCTTTAACTCTGACATCATACTTTATGTCTTTGAAGATTCAAGTCACTATTGAAAATCAGGGGTTCGTCAAACGAATACCATGACTATTGTTAATCACCCCTTTTCATAATTAAGAAAAGCAAGTTCTGCAAATACAGAGTAATTTTCAATTTCACACCCACTGTTAACTGTGACATGACATACTCAACATAAAATCATAAATTTTTGTATTTGCGAGGCTATCGACTACCCGTACGTATCGACGCCTCCTATATCCTTGTATCACTATTGTATACCATATCGATATTATAATTATAAATACATCATAAACGAAGGTCAATTACTTAAGATAACGTATCAGCCCTTCGGGCTGGCGTCAGCTCAAAGAATGTTTGCAACAGTCACAAACTAGACTGCTGAAGAACCAAGGGACTGTGGCCTTTACTTGGTGATCTACATGGGCAATGATTTGCGTTCACCAGAACAGCATGTACACCACATTGAAACGAAATGAAATGAAATGAAATGATTTATTTTGCAAGAAATGTGAAAAATTTACATATGTTATACATGTTTCATTATTCCGCACAAATCGTCAATTGATTGGCTTGCAGAGACTTTGGAATTGCAATTCAACTCAATTCAATTCGAAATAAAGTTCGTCTCTAACCTACTTTGGAATATCAATCCGATAGAATCTATTCTGACACCCGAGCGTTGCTAAGATTTTCTACGAATGGCTTGGAGCACGGAAGCAAATTTGAAATTGGCGATGGAAATTAAATTGAAAGTGTCAGTGCCTAAAAACAGGCTTAATAGCAGGCAGTTGGTCCCTCAAGCAGGCATACCACCTCTTAGGGTTTGTCAACTTTGCAACCTTCATCACCCTCCGGGGAAGGATGCACTGCCGCATGCTATAGCGCCAAGGGAACGCCTCTCGGGGCTTATTACCTTTGCAACCTTCATCACCCTCCGGGGAAGGATGCACTGGCGCACGCTGCAGCGCTACAGAAACGCCTCACAGGCTTATCACTTTTGCAACCTCTATCACCCTCCGGGTAAGGATGCACTGGAGCACGCTGCAGCGCTACACGAACGCCCCACGGGCTTATTATTATTTTTGCAACCTCCATCACCCTCCGGGGATGGATGCAGTGGCGCAGCACGCTGCAGCGGTACAGGAACGCCTCTCAGGCCTTTTATTTTGAAACCTTCATCACCCTCCGGGGATGGAAGCACTTACGCACGCTGCAGCGCCACAGGAACGCCTATCAAGGTTTGTCATCGTTGCAAATTTTATTACCCTCCGGGGAAGGATGTACTGACACACGCCACAGCGCTACAGGAACGCCTCTTAGGGCTAATCAACTTTGAAACCTTTGTCTCCCTCCGGGGAAGAATGAACTGCCGCTCTTGTTAAAGATCTAGTTCAAAAACATCTTTTAAAAGCAAGTAAGTGAAAAAACAAGTATAATATCTACCAGCCGTATCCAATTCACAGGATAGTCTTGGCAGTGAATGAAAGGACCTTGGACCCAGTGTCATTGAAATGTTTGCAGTAATAGCTTTCCTAATCTTGACTGTCGAGGTAGTAAAAAAAAAAAATTTCATTCAAAGGCAGAACGAAATCTCTTTGACAAGAGTTATTAGTTTGAACGTTTGAACACTTCACAACCTTCTAGGGCTGTACAGCTAGGAAGCCGAATTCTCGCGCAATTGCACCGGCTCCTAATACAACGTGCTCGAACAGTCGACACAAACATTTCCATTCAGAGGGGAATTCTACAAATAAATTTTAATCACAGCTCAAACAGCTTACGTTATTTCAAGTAAGACAGTCTTAAACAACCGGCTCTATTGCCTCGAGTTCATTATAATAGTACCCAAGTGGAAGAAACCCTCTTTGCACCCAGACCTCAAGAGGCGTGCTACTATCAGGATAAGTCCTCTCAATCGTTCACTGACAAACACGCACAGTTTCAGCTCCAACGCAAATACAGAACCTACAGCTGAAAGTCTAGCTCATTTTGAATAGGTCAACCTGTTGTACACCTTGATAGACAGCTTAAAAAAATAAACATACATAGACTGCTGGTGACCACTGACCAGGCTATAAAAGGATGCTAAATACTTAGCTAAATTATGTATAACTGACGGTTTAGTACACTATTCTTATACATAAAATCAGTCAGTTTGTATTAAAATAAAATTATATTAAAATTTCATCTGATCATTTAAGCAAACATTACCTTAGGGTATTTCCTTATGCTGGGGCCACACTAACGTCTAACGTCTAATGCCCTTTATCACGATAATTATTCCGATAATTTTTAAGGCGTTAAGTGGGTGGCTACACTTGAACGGTCAACGTGAATGCCGATTGTTGGCGATAAAAACGGCGTTAATTTTACTAAAATTCTAGCAAGATGGACGTAGTGTGACCGCTTCATTGCGTTAATTCTCGCGATAAAGCTATCGCCTCGCCAAACGGCAATGTTAAAATAATACTGGCTACACCTAAAGTTAACGTCCATTATCGCGTTTATTAACGGCATTTCCCGTTAGTGTGGCCCCAGCATTAGCTAGAACAAATCTTTCAAAATTACAAATCCGGAAGGCAAGGAAGGTTATTCAAAAACTCTTATCGATATATTTTAAAAATAAATCAGCATAATAAAAATAATTATTTAACTATGTGATTTATATAATTAATAAAAAATTGTTTGCATTTATTAACGCGCAGCTACTATACTGTGATTACTGTTACATATTAGCTTTTGGACGTGTTCTCTATTTATTCCTGTTTACATTGCAATTCAAAACAATGGGTTGAGAGTGAAGACGCGTTTACCTCGCATTCCGCAAGTTAGCTAAATTATTGTCACATATTATGTAAATATGAATCCAGTTTCAAGCGCATTTTCCAATCCATAAGAGGTTCTCTGACTAATAAGTTTATTACTACACAGCATCCGGTGAGACCAGCTACAGCGGCTATCATAGGTGGCAGGGTAAAGTGAGCTCTTTTAGAGTCGAGTTTGAAATCTGGGTAATGTTACATAGTTGTAGTAGCATCATCAATCTATTTGGAGAAATATCTAGTTATATCTAGCTATGTTTATAAACATTATTATTTACGTACAAATTTTTAAAGAATTTAATAAATTCGATCACAAGGTGGGATTCGAACCCCCGTCTTTCCGCCACATGGTGGAATTATTATTATATTATTGTCGTAGTGTATCTAATACTAATCAAAATAGAAGTCATTAGTAATCACAATCGAGATTTTTCAGCCTACTCTATTATACTGATTAAAATGTTGACAAGATATACTTGTAGTATATTTATGGATGTATTTTATGCATGGTATTGAGACAAATTTTCAATAATTATCAAAGTCATGATTTTATACATTATATACTTTGTTTATAGGATGTATATAAGCTTTTTGGGGCATTACTCTATCACATTGTTGCATCTTATTAACTTATTTATCAAGCCACCAGGAGATATCAAAAAACTCTCTCATAATGGACTACGGACGTCAAACGGAACACATAATATATAAATTTTACCTTAAAATAAAATTTGTATTATGTTTCCTAAGACGTCCGTAGTCCAGATAAGGTCTTCCTGGTGTTATTTTTGCACCATTCATTCCGTATCATTTATGAGACGAACAATGAGAATATTTCTGGTGGCTTGCTGGGACTGTGGTGAGTTTTGTCCCCCACCACTCGCGGCGCTGGCGGCGGTACCACGTGACGGGCTTAACTAGCACCATCTAGCGACTTCGCGGGGAAAAAGGCGATGTACTCTCTCATAATGGACTACGGACGTCTTAGGAAACATAATACAAATTTTATTTTAAGGTAAAATTTATATATTATAAGTACGTCTAATGTCCAATTAATATTGCAAAAGTTGAATTTCCTTTTAATATTTAAAGTAGATACCTTTAATATTGTTAATTAGTTATTCTTTATTTAATTACATACATCTGTTGTAATGTAAATACTCCTATATTAAAGCCGAGCGTAGATATAGTTAAACGTTATCAGTTTTTAGAATTCCAATTAGCTCCGAACACACAAGGTATTTCCAACCAATTTTAATCGCAAATATTTTGAAGAGTCAACTCAAATACAAGCAACTTATTGCAAATCGATACGCAAATTTAAATGTATCGGACTGTAACGATGTGGAGTGTATATTTAGCGGATCGGCGAGGTTTCGGAATTTAATGTAAGTAGTTACTTAGATGTATAAGGGTAGATACACGCGGTGCGTCTCTATATAATATAAGGGTTTATTTAAATAAGCCTTTAGCCGGCTGTTAGCGATGAAGGGTATTTTCAATATGGGTAATTTCGCCTGAAACACAAATACTTTAGAAGCTTTATTGCATACTCGAGGATTAACTGGGTATGAGCGTTGAAAAACGAGAGCTAGCTTCGGTTGCGTATAAAACTCATGGCATTTTATCTTAATTACTTCTAAATCTTTGTGCGAGAAAATCTCTACCCTTATGTTGTCCATCGTCGCGTAACTTTATGTGAGGATTACTTTTATGACCAGGATTAAGGTCCGTTTGCGAATGTTTACGGCCGAAATCGGAGCCCATCTGTACGATAGATGCTCGATTTAATATCACTAAGACTTATTTTATTTCCCGCGGGTAAGTGCCTTTTAATAAAACAAATAAATCGTGTTTAGGACTGTATTGCCTAAACGTGTTCGACGGAAAACGAGTACGTATCAACTTGTACACTTTCTAATTCAAAACGTGTAGAAAACTTTATTATTTTATGCTATAATTTGGTTGTAAGGTTCTTATTGTCGTGTTCAATAAAATATGTGAAGACCTATTTTCTAAAGGAAGTGAGCGATGAAGATAGAATACCGATCACGTAGCTTACTCTACAAGTTATTGCTCGTACTTGGAAGAATTTTTCAAATAAATATGTATCTTATAAAATTAAGTCTTTGCTTATAGTTTTAAGTTAGTGCAGTTCTACTATTGTGAAATATTTTATTTAGATAATATTATTATTTTGATAAGTGTAAGTCTATGTTTGAAATTAAGTCAGTCTTTATAATTTATCCATTAGTAAAAGAGGAATTTAGCATAATATACAAAATATAATGCCTAAATAAATTCATTAGCACAGTCTAAAAGGCACCTTCCCAACGTGAGAAAGGCATGCCTTAATTCCTGGCACTATAAACACATTCTTTGACACATAGTTGTCTCGTGATGTAATATTAACGTCGGACTAAACTCTCAAGCTAAGGAACCCAAAGAATTTGCCCGAATAGTCGATGGAATTCGCCTTACATTGGCCTCGTTTATGATATAATTTGGCATTAATATAATAATAAAGCTCGACAAAGCAGCTAGCTGCTTGGAATTCTAACGTTGCTAAATCGCGGGAAGGCTTAAGGTTTATACAAGATTTACGATATAAGTTCCGAGCTTGTATCGCGAATTAATTATATCTATTTGCGATATACTGAGGATATATTATATTATTATTTAGCCGTTCTTGTTATGAGCTATAAATTATTGGCTGTTGAGACACAGTTACGTACCTTTGTACGTTGTATCTAGTATAAAGAATATTCGCCTGAATGATAAATAATCAAAATAATATCTATAATTCATAACTTTTTACCTTTACATTTGTACCTACACAGGCTTTTGTTAACGGGGACAGGTGCGTTTTAAGAAAAGTATTTGCTTTTTCATAAGACGGCTTCACGCCCCAAAATGCCGTAAACCTTCAGATTTTTATATTGTGTGCAAAACACTTTTATATGTATCGATTTAATGTAAAGAGTATTCGAAATAAGATCAAGCAGATTTATATTCGTAATAAATTTTTCTTAACGTGTTTTATTACGTGCTACGCTATTCTCACAGGGGTATGATATATAAGAAAAATCTCGAATATTGGAATAATTTTACGAACGTCTATTTCGGTATTAGATTTTATTATATCATATTATTAGTTTTCTGATCGCGGCTTCTCCCACATGGTCAAAGAAAACTCGCAAAGATCGCAACGCATTGACAGACAGAGTTTCTTTCGCATTTATAATATTAGTAGGGATTACTACTAATTACAAATGTTTTCAGCTGATCCTTTATTTTATACAATAAATCATTGATTCAATTTATATCTTCTATTAAAAATTTTCACGTAAAATGTAAACGAAATATGTACATTTAAATAAAATTCTATAAAGTAAGACATCAGAAGGACGAGTCCGGTTAGCTCCAACTGAATGTAGAACGTTTTTGCTTTTAAACAAGTTAAGCTCTACAAAGTCTAAAATGATCCATAGCCCGTAGCACTAACGGCATAGAATGTTCAAAGTATGTTTCGTTTTAGTTAAGCTTGAGTGATGAGTTAAAAATATCTCTCTACACGTCCGACTTGCTTCTCCCTCACGTCATTGCGTACGCCAAGAGAAATGTTTTACGAGTAGAAATAAATGACTCACTTACCTGTTGATGCTTATTCAGAGTACCGTAACTCAAGGGAACGTGACACCACATATCATTTATCGGTTATCATAGCTTTTTGTAGGTTTATGTCGCTGTTAGATAAAAATCAAAAGTTATATATCGTGATAAGTGTTAAAAAAGCACGTAGTTTCGTTGTTAAAAATTCAACAATAAAGAAGCAATTCCGTTCCCACATAATGACCGCGTCCATGGTTGCGAAATAGGTACCTAATGTATGAAAAATATGGTGCTTATAATAATTTAATAGCAATAATATGAAAAATAATTAATTCTTACCCAATATAGCAAACTGTACTTTTGCTAAAATCCTTTGTTCAGTTGAAAATTTAGTACTTGCGTTTGTTAGCGATTTGTTATCGACTTATTCCACACAGAACCCCGGCCATAAAGATTTGAATAATAGCATAAGTTTTACTTTAATGAATCGGTTCGTGATACATAAACTGTTGAGTTACTTTGTGTATTTTATTTTATTGTGTTTAAGCGAACATTGTCACATCGCGATTCAGTCGCAGTCTGCACTACGAATTTCCATAATTCATGCGATGCAAGCTGTCTGCAGACGTAAAAACTGGCAAAGTGAGACTTGGATTTTAATATTAGTGTTCTTTATGAACTTTATTATGAAATCTTTTTACTCCGTTATTCATTAGTATTGACCTACATGCTTTGAATTTTACAGCGTGTGGTCGCCAGTTATAAATTGTTTGAAATGACCGCAATGGTTAAATTGAATCTAGGGTAGGTACCATTAAAATTACTACGTCAGAGAATTGTTAGATAGTTTTTATATATTATAACAGAATCTATGTTGAGTACCTACAAAACTTCATCATAATTTTTATAAGATATATATATTTTATTTTAGCGCTAATTACTTATTTAAACGAAATATTTCTAACTAGAGGTCCGCCCCGGCTTCGCCCGTGGTACATATTTCGCAATAAAAGGTAGCCTATGTCCTTTCTCGGGTATCAAAATATCTCTATACCAAATTTCATGCAAATTGGTTCAGTAGTTTAGGCGTGATTGAGTAACAGACAGACAGACAGAGTTACTTTCGCATTTATAATATTAGTATGGATTAATCAACTTTCAAAATGTAAAGAATTCCTCAATAAAATCTTATTTAACATTCCACAACAGAACATAATGTTACAGCTTTTATTGCTTTAACTTCAACAGCAAGACATGTTGAATAATAAAATAAACTAAATTTTGAATTTTGTTTACGAAGAGACGTCGCTTAACTGGCATTTCTTATAACACAACTTATCATTGTGCAAAATATAATTTTGGTATTGTAAACATTTTTTAGAAAACATACAAATAAATTAATAAAAAATGCCTTCATTGCAAGCAGTAAAGATTCTTATTTAAATTGGAATTTCGGATAGCCAATAAATTAAATTACATAAAAGTTGGACAAGAAAGTCAAAGGAAAAATAAAACACCGCCTGGATTAAACTTTAACTTGAATTTTTCGTTGCATCAGTTCACAGCTCATAACTATATGTTAAAAGAATGCGTCGGTAAAAGGAATAGAGAGTATAATTAAAATTTCGTGTAGCTGCGAAATTTAGTATGGAAACACAAAGTTGAACGGAGTTAGGTATGAAATGTCGCTAAAATTATAACTTGTGCATATTTGGAGAGGGAATGTGACCCATTGAATAGGGCCCGGGCTCGCTGCGCTACGCTCGCGAGGAATTTTATCAAAGCACGGCCAGTTACGTGTATTCTGTGATTTTCTACGAAAAATAGTCAAAGGAGATGTTTGCATTGTAGCCGTTTACAAGTTGAGACGGTTAACAAACTTTAAAATATGACAGGATACACTACTCTTGTTAAATATTTTATGTTGCACGTTTCATCAAATAAAAATGTACAATTATTAAAAGAAAAACCTGCATTGTTCGTTAATCTATCCATGAACAGAGGATATACAAGTGAAATTTTTAAATAGTTATTTCTCAATAAGGTCATAATAAAATTTCTACCTGGACATGTAATGTCTAGAAAATATTCCAACAAGTCGAAGGAATTTTGTCAGTCTTGCTCACACGTGCCTTCACATTTGGGCCATATTTCATTCACAGACTCCTCTATGCATTGGAATGCATGTTACTTATTCTTCTACACAATATAACCTATTGGAACTTTGATATAATTTCAAATGCTTTGAATAATTTAAGCAGTTATTGAATGTCATGCGTTACGAAAAAATCATCTTTCTAGTAATAAAATACGCAGAGAATACAAAAAACTTTTCACATATTTTTATCAGAGACTCTTTAATTATATGTATTTGCAAAACAAAGCAAAATATAATTATAACTTAAATGGATTCGAAGATTATTAGATTCAGACTCATCCACGGCAATATCAATGGAGTTCAGTGGAAATCGATTGACGTTATAGTAATTGAAAAATAAGTGTTTTATAGCTGCTATTTATTCTCTATCCTCCCCGTTTCATCACTGCTAAATTTTGATACTAACAATTTATATTGTTAATACCATGTCCGGCAAAATAAATAATGATAGTTAGGCACTTTATACGACACATTATGTATCAGTTTGAACTATAGGTAGTTTTGAACAGACAAATTGTATTTGAAATTGTATTATACAGGATCAATTTATTATGTAAGCTGTTTACTCTCAGTCAAGCATTCCTATTTACATTCAATTAAAATTCGGGAGGACTTTTTCTTATGTCACCACAAGTTTTTCCGATGTATTGATATATGATGTTTTTAAAGCATGTTAATTTGAATTATTTAAATCGTTAAAAATATATTTATCTCTTTGAGATATAGAGCTACAATCTACTACTAGGGCTGGTTAAAATCAAATGAAACTCTCTGAGATTTGCTGCCTCAGAGTGGTTTAATGTGATCCGTATCATTTCACGCGCGAGGGGCACGAGCTAATGTAACCAACTGATCTTTGATCGTGTTTCTCTTCCCTATTTACTGGAGCGGCTTGCTTATATTTATTTTCTCTAACGTTCTTTGAGCGCTGACGGAAAACTTAATTTGTCGAGTCAATAAATGGGCTATTGATGAAGCTTTTTATTAAACCAGTGGGCAGTTCCTTTCATGTATTAGGTTCATCTTATACTAACATATTATCGTGTGCTTCTTTGTGTTTAATATTAAGCATATACCTAGGTCGGATATAATAATGCCAGTTTATTGGATCATCTCGAGTTATAACATCATATTTTACTTTATTCTTTGAACTAGGATCTAAGCTAGCGGAAGGTGGATCGTTTTCATACACTTTTACATGAATATTGTCCTTGTTTTTAAATTGAGTAGTAAATAGTTATGGTGGTAGGAACTAGGAAGTAGGTACGTATAAAATATGACAATGCTTAAATAATAATACGTTCAAAATTATCCAGCTAATTTTATGGAAGCAATACAAATGAACAATATCAAACTAATAATGGAAATGTTATGATCGAATAAGGAGCTTCTCAGAAAGCAGTGTTAAGCGCTGAGTTAGCTAGTTCCCGCGGGAACGTACGATAATTACTGATTTCCTTTTGTTTTCAACTAAACTCTATTCATTCCGAAACTTTGACAAGTATTAAGAGAAATATTGATTTACTTTGTATTGGATTTAATGGACTGCGCATTGTTCAAATATTAATGCAGCTTGCATTGCTTTGCATTATTTGAATTTTGAATGCCAAAAATGGAAAATTAAGCGAATACAATCGATGTCACACGTGATATTCATTCGGTGTTGAATATAGGGTTTCACTATAAATCATTATGCTGTTTACTATATTTAACGCTACTACATTTCACTATATTGCAATGTACATAGTAATAATTGAGTAATCTATCTAATCTTCTATCATGATATTATAATTTTGATGCCTAAATTTTATGTTATTTTATATAGGTATATTTATCTTAACCCTCCCACAAGGAATCTTAAATTGTTTGAAAAATATCGTTTTTTCACCCGCTGTGAACAGCACGATCATGGGAAATTTTGTAAGGTATTCATGTATTATTACGTAAGGTGTGTTTATTCTCAAAATATTTCTTAAAAAATCTCTTATAAATAAATTGTCTTCTAAAACAAACAGTTTACAAAATGTGATTTTAATATACCGATTTAATAAAACCAATTTTCCTCCAAATAAAACAACATTTATACGATTAAGCGTAGAATATGTGTAGGATAAATCTTCCCTTCAAGTACAAAGCATTGACAAAACGGAATGGCTGTATCAATCTTTGTCAATGTCGTCTGCCGAATAACGGCATTTACCGCCACATACGTTGTATAGAAAACAGTAAACACTTAGATTCATCAACCTCAGCTACATAATATTGTTTACGCTAAGGGACAAATTCATAAATTACAGCTATTTTATAATGATTAAAAATATAGTGGCTCATTTATTATTTCTGTACTTAATTAAAAAAAGAGCGTGGGTACCGAGCACACGTGTCAGAAGTGAAACTTCTTTGGTAATATACAAAAATCGTCGCCTTACTCCATGACGAGACGGTAATAACCATGACGCGACCTTGAAATTTTACTCTCAACGCGCCTAAAGGAGTTTCACTTCAAAAAAAGTAAAATATTTAATAACATTCAGATGAATTCATATTCAATATAGAACAAAGTAATGCAGGATAATGTAAGAAACAAAATAATATAATAACTTTCACAAAATTTTAATTAAACAATTAACAACGTGGGTTTCGTTTAATTGTATTCCGTTGGGTCATTTGCTGCTTGCAAAATGATACATAATAAAAATCTATTATATTGTGTCCATCCGTTCTTTAGAATTTTTAATAAATTTTAACAAGTATTTATTTGGATTTTTCATGATTAATTCTTTTAATTAATTTTTCATTTTACTTTTATATTCTTTGTTCTCTCCATTTTATTTATTGTCTTTGTACTAGCCAGTATTAGCATTTCATATTTCATACTGTAAAGAAATATTGTGTCTAGATATTTACAATGAATATTTATAATCTAGATTTTTTCCAACATACAATCAAAACCATTTTATTTTCTACGAAAAGGTGCTAAGGTGCAAAATCCGGTCGAGTTAAAGCGACCGTAAAATAATTGCTAAGGAGAAAAGTAAAATAAGTTCCCATTTGCTGGTTTAGCACTTAATTCCTTTACCTAAGCTAAAATATATTTATGCTGAGAGTGGTTTACCAGGAATTATCTAAACCAGAAGCCTTAATATAACACGTTTTCATTCTCTAGAGAATCTCTCAGAATATTACTATTTCAATATAGTTGGCAATATGATATGTATCAGTGAGCTTAGTTATAATAATTCATTTTCTTTTATATGTTGAGAAAGCTATAGTATTCGTTGGCTTTTATTATAAAATGCCATTCGCCTGATTCCGCATTTATTTTATGTTGTGTAATTTGTAGTATTTCGATTATTTATAGAATCAATGCAAAGCTTTTGTCTCATTTCATGTTAAATTAAATAATTTTCTATAAACGGATATTTTTTTAACTGTATACATCATTCAGTTAAATACCAAAGAAGTCGAATAACTAGAAGTGGAACAATATTAGTTTTCTTGTATTCAACTTACGTTGTGCTATAAAAACCTAGTAAGTAGTAGTAGTAACTTCCAACTAACTAACAATACTAACATTTCTATAGATGGGCCATCTATCAGTGGTGATACCGCCAGACATCGCAGACAGCGACGGGTCGGAAGCTAGTGCGCCAGAAGGTGGTTCCATAGAACTGAGGTGCACAGCCAACGGAGTGCCTGAACCCACTATATCATGGAAAAGACAAGGAGGCCGCAACATAGTGTTTCGTGATGAAAATGGCAACGAAGAAAAAGGTCAATGTTTCATAAACATATCATAACACAAAACACAGCTTCAAATTAAACGTTCCCAAAAGTGTTGAGCTTAATTAAAACGCTTCAAAAGTAGTTTTAATGAACATACCAAAATTACGAACGCAGTAAAAGATTAACGCTTCCAAATCGTTAACTCCGCTTTCCAAAAATGGTTTTATTCATTTCATCTACATGCAAATTCAGACGTCATGAACATTCAAATACACGAAGATTTTCAACGTGTTGCTCAGTTGTCTTTTATTTTAATCTTAATAGGTTTGCTCATTTTATCTTATAAAAATGTAAGGCGAAATGAATACGTAGTGAAGTGTAAAAGATCAAAAATATTATTCCAAGGGACTTTATTTTTCACTTGTCTGTAAGTAGGGGTATTAAATCACGTAAAATTACGTATTTTTATACAGAAATCGTTCCAAAATATGCCGTACACGTCCCATTCAATATATCATTCAGTTTTTTGCTTCTTTCACGAATTTTCTTATTCAATTTCATTGCGAACGATAATAATAGTCGTTCATATTAAAAGCAGGACATAAAACGTCAATTTTCTTTTGAATTCTATTCACATTGAAGAGATCCTACTAAGTGGTAAAAAAGAAACAAGACTAATTTTGCATTCAAAGCCCGCCTGAAGCGGGCGCAGGTGCCCGCGCGGTTAAAACATTGGAGTTTTATGGGATTTATTAAGATATCGCCTTAAGATATTGGAACGAATATTCGAAATACAGGATAAATGTAGCGACCTAAAAATTTTATTGAATAATCGTCAAGTGGAGCAACACAAATTTGATAACATGTAATGTACGGCTCGTATTAGGGGTTTCGTTTCGACCTAGGCTTTGCGAATAATGTCAAGTATTAATAAGATCAAAGGATTCTCTGTACAAATACGAAACTTTAACCTTTTTCATTCGAAAAAATACGGCCAATATTTCTTAATTTACAAAAGTAAGTGGTCGTCAAGCCCGTGACTGAGATTCATTTCCTTTAAAAAGATCGTTTTGAAAGAACTCGATTACTGTTTAAACAATATGATGTGGCAATCCGAGATTCGGTCAGGAAATTAAATGAGAGGCGGACTGGAGGGACGCTGACAAAGCCCTTATCTCATAGTTGTTACCGTCCCACGTCCTACGCACTAGCGTGAAGACAGGAGTTAGGGCGATAATGGTCAGGTTGTTTTAACATACGATTTTGTCCGTCTAATCGCTTGTTATTCCGTATCTAAATTTATACCTTAATAATATTGTTTTAAGTATACAGTCACCAGTCCCTTCGCCCTTTTAATGCCTTTTCGGTACTGTGTTTTACGAATTTGACCCGTTTTATTTAAGCCATTAAGCGTAAACAAAAGACTGTCGGCTGCGGGTAAACAGGGGGCGGTGGTAATAGTTACGGCGCGGTGGAGCCAAGCCTTTGTATTAATTGGACATGTTATACACGCTTCAACAAATAAGAATTGTCGTTTGAGTGGGTGATTTCTTTTCTTTTTCTTTTTACTAACATGTAGAGGCGTCTGCTTGTGACATATTATCGTCAAATGTAGAGAAATAACGCGATACGATTGGGATAAGATTGTTGGATTATTTTGTCGCTTTATTAATGCGAGTCGAGTCTAGTGTAAAGTATATCACTTAACTCACTTCAAAATATTTCTTAAATGATTATTTAAATCATGTACACTCCACGTATTTACGCAACTTGCATTAACCATAGGGTGCGTCTATAATGTTCCATTATGCATATTTTTACACGCAAAAAATAATTTATAACGTCTCAAATTCCTAATACAATCAAGGCGGCGAATATGTGATTAGTTAATTACTTATCCCTTGACATGAAGTGAACGCGACGACGCGGCGCGGAGCGACCCTGTCGAGTTAATTAAGTCAATTATTACAAAACATCGCTTAAGAAGTTGCTTCAAACTTTATTCATACCTACGCTGTATTTACATGTTGGAGATTTTGTCGAATTTAAACTCTTTGTTTGGGACTTGGGTAAATTCTGTAAAATTGTAGGTGAGTGTTAGATGTTTCGTACATGATCAAGTAAATATTGCTACTAAACTAAACTAAAATATTGGAACTAAAAAATAATATACATAGTTTATTATTGAGCAAGAATTGAAAGTTTTATTTCTTTGTTTATTATGATTTAGATTTAGCCTTATTTTTAATGTTTCTTTATCAAATTCTTCTTCAGCGGAGTGACATAGGCTTTTTTTCTGCGGTAAATCTAGTACGTAGTAGTCGGATAGAGCGACTTTATTAAGTAAAATTGCTTGATATTAAGTAAGTTAGCTTTTTCACCACCATGAAAATAATAATATAATGGCATTGCAAAGATTCTCATGATTCATAAATCTTTTTATGGCACTAATTAATGACATTTAAAAATATTGACGTTAATCAGTAGCATTTAATTAACTCCTTTTTAATAAAAAGCGGCATTTGTTCGCCCCTTGTAACGGAAAAGTATTTCGAAGAAAACAGTCGAGTTTCATATAATTGAATCGGGAAACAATTAGCTTTCGGGCAATAATAACGTTGAATTGAGGGGCGAGTGAGTAACAAGTTGCCAACGACGTGTACCAGGCCAACTTTATATCCCGTTAATAAAACACAATTTCACACAGGCCTGCTTTGATGTTGCCCGCTTTAGGGATAGTTTACACGGAGTGCAGTCGCATTTTTGCTATTTAAGAGCATAGTTGTATGTTATTCTTTTCAATTTCAATGTATACAAAATTTTAAGCGTTTTTGGTAAACGACAAATTCAATGAAAGGTTTTGACGGTTCTTAAATATAACCGCAGATTCTTATTGAATGATTGATTATCATCTAAATGGTCAAATTCTAATCTAAAATATTATTTACATTAATTAAAGAATTAAAGGTTCAGATGTGTACCTTTCTAATACACAAAATTTAACAAAAACAAAGGAACAAATATCATATCACAATTAATTATGAATTAATGTGAGAAAAATGTATTATTTATAATTATAAGTTAAAGTAGCAGTGAGTAGTCACCTTTACATAGTCGTAGTATTTACGTTCACCCGTGAGATTAAGGATCGGTCGTATGCCATAATAAAGTTATAAATTGTTTCCATTTAAATTTAATTTGACAGCGAGTGTTAAACGGTGAATTGGCTGCGCAATGTTTTGATTAAAGCGTGCCGAGATTAGCGATCCTGACTTAATTACTGACTTAAGTTCTGACGGAATGCGAACGGGGACTATTTAATACTGATTTCGTTACCGTGTAGGCTAATAATACGATTATCGTTTGTGAATTGGACCTATTTATGCAAAAAGGGACCAACCCACATCTTTTGCGAAATTGAGTTAAGTACACAGATAGTGTTAAAAAAACGTTTTCTACCTTCTCAAAAAATTTGGTAGAGCTTTGATAACTGTAAGTACAGTTTTTTACATGTCAGTTGCGGAACCAACCCAATTTCGCCAACTTTCATTATGCAAGATGGAACCAAAGTTGGTTGGTTCTATTTTATCACAAAAAGCTTCATTAGTTTTCAAGGTAACCAGAACCAACTGACTTTGGTTCTTGTTTGCATAATGAAATTTCTCGGCCTTTAAGTATGCAAGGGGCTTGGTTCTATGTTGAATTTGATTAATATGTTCTATTTTTTTAACTTTAATCATGTTTTTATTATAAAAAGCACTAAATAAGAATTTTCAAAATGATTTACTTCAATTTTACAAAAAAAAATGTATCTACTTAAAAGTAAACATCTATTACTTCAAAATCGGGAGTCGCGGAAAAGCCATTGATATCATCTTCTACAATATCTTTGGTCTTTATTTTTATTTAATTTTTTTGTAAAAAATTTGAGCGTTGTTCGGAATGAGATGCAAAAAAACTTTTTAAATCCGGTAATTTCTCCTCGGGAGTATGTATGGTTGTGGGCCAGAGCAAGCAGAGCCCCGCAGGAGTTATTTCAGAATATTAAACGCTCAACACCATTTTTTAATCTTTCCGTGATCCAAATCAAACTAACGAGGATGCTTAAAGCATTCATGATTGACCAACCAACAGTAAAACAAATCAGTCATAATTTTTTTTGTGTCTGGTCACAGTTTTTTATCCAAAGCTACCGATTTTGGCCGATTGAGTACTGAGTACTGAGCTCAATAAAACAAAGACTGTTTATATCCTGGAAAACTACATATAAATCATTAAATATGTAAAAAGACTTAAACAAAAGACTCTGTCTTCACAAATCTCTTCTAAATAAAAAAAAAACATAATGAATCATCACTATCATGAAGACAGATGAAAGCAGAAGATGGGTCTACTGTATCTTAGTTAGATACAAAAGTAGTGTCATTAAAGTGAAACAAATATATGTATTTTGATATTATTACAAAATTATCGTGACCTTCGTGTCCTTAATCCATGTTATTTGGAGTCGGTTTAACACGGTTTATTTTTCTATTCTCCTGACAAACATCAGGGCATATTTTACTCATTTTTCTTTTTTAATATAACTTTGCACACTTACACCTCTTTCCCTTGGCCTTCCTCTTGTTCTGCATCCATCAACATTCATATCCATCACTTTCTAAGTCATATGCGTGTCATCTATCCTCACCACATGTCCATACCAAGACAGACTATTCCCTTTCAATCTTTCTGTAATAAAACCAGTTTAAATATTCTTTTTATATATTCATTCCTTACTTCATCCATTCTTGTCACCCCACACATCCATATCAACATTCTCATCTGCGCTAAATGCAATCGTTTTTCTTCCATCTTTTTCACTGCCCAGCTTTCCAATCCATACAGTACGACAAGTCTAATCAAGGATTTTTATATATTTCCTGTTAACTTTAAGGGCATACGTAAGTTGCAATTAGTTCCAGCGAACTGTTGCGCTGCTTTATTTAGCCTGTTTTGATCGGATGCTTAACTTTTTTCTTTAATTATGGCAACAATAAAAACCAAAATAATTTTGCTATAAAGAACCAACCCACAAAAGTGTTTTTTTGCAAGACAGAACCGGGCGGTTTTTCAAGGATTATTTTCTTAAAATTTAATAAATATCCATGTATCTGGTATCCCTAGATAGGATTCAATATGATACATACGCCCAACAACTTTTTTTCTCCAAATTTTACAATGCATACTTTTTGCAAACTCTTTTCACAAAAACCTCATTTTCTCGAAATTGATCCGGTGTGGGTTGGTCCCTGTTTGCATAAATAGGTCCAATTATACTATTAATATAGAATCAGGATTTTGTCAATTTTGTGTCAGTAATACGTAATTTAATTGTATGTTTATACACACGTACTGCTACGTATACAATTAAAGGTAGATTTATATTCAAAAGCGTGAAGCCAAAACATTTATATGCGAATAACGTAAACGTTTATGGCGTATTTGAAGGCTTTTAAAATAATTCCGTAGCATTCGCGGGACGTTAATATAAGCGACATTTTTATCATACTGCAGTGTCGTTCCAAGTTATGAAAGGGCTCTTATAGCTGAATCACCCGGACACTGATAGTTTACATATGGCGGACATCGGTTTGGCAACGCATCCCACCTTTGTTGGCGATTTTGCGAGCCAACGCGGTTTTTCATTTATGGACGGCAGTAAATACTCTCGCGATACTCCGTTTGCGCATTTATCAAAGTTTTATAAATAAATTGTCCACACGAAATATTAGAGTGTGTACCTACGATATTATGCTTTCGTTTAAAAACTTCGACTCAATATATTTATATGATTGTATTGGATTTCGAAAGCTTTTAAACAGCTTATCGCGTTTGTTCATTAAAATGTACGGGATTCATTGGCGTACTTTTACGGTTTGTTTGTTTAAGGCGCCAGGCAGTTGGACGTTGATTATTATTGTAAT
Organism: Colias behrii; assembly: GCA_029959065.1. NCBI lineage: Eukaryota > Metazoa > Arthropoda > Insecta > Lepidoptera > Pieridae > Colias > Colias behrii. Next base: position 7,497,556 of record JARWMC010000009.1, read on the forward strand.
TTTAAAGCTCTTACAATCATATATGATTGACCTTTGTCCTTGATTCTCATTTCTATACCTACACAGCCCTATTTTCAGAATTGTAAGTGTACAAAATGTTGTCATATTAGCGTTATAGTATAATATTATTAGTACTCTTTCTTTTAACAATATGATACCGCATATAAACAACCTGAAACATGTGCCATTCCTACAAGATACTGAAAACTAACAGGCGTTATATTTTCCTCAGTGGTGGACAGTTACGTGGGTCCAACGTTGTCGCTGAAAGGCCTCAGACGGACGGATATGGGCAATTATTTGTGTATAGCTGCGAACGGTGTGCCGCCCACCCAGAGCCGGAAATATGAGGTCACTGTGCTTTGTGAGTATTCAACGTATATGTAAACTATTTATGTTATGAATAACGTGAATTCACCGTAAAAGTATTTGTAACAGTTTATTAAATGATTTGGTATAATGTATTTTTAGTACATTTGTAAATGATTCATAATTTATTCACAATATTATCCATAGTACAAAAAAGGACATAAGAATATTTTTTTTAATGTGAGAAATTTTTAATCACATTTAAATTTGAAAAGTGTGTAATAGTGAAGAAAGAAAGTGAACCAGTGTAGTAGGAAAGATTCTTTTTTCGAATTATATCTTAAAATAATGTGTTGAAAAAGATTAAGCTTACCGAAATAGCCATATTTGCGTGATGATAGAAAGTTTTCTCATATTGAAAAGACCGAATTTCCATACTAGAAAGCCGGCATCGTCTAAGTTTGTTGACGTTAAAGCCATTTTACACCTCCTAGCTTGAGATGGATAAAGGTCCTATCTTTTGATAAAAATGGCGTAGATGGACTCTCCATTTTCAAAAAAATCTTTAATCATAATCATATCAATATTTACTGATAGTTATCAATCTTTGTACTTAAATGTAGGCACAATCAATTGCACCAGTTTAATTAAGACAACACGACATTAATAATGAGTTTGTCAGTATTTCAAATTTTCAAATAAGGAAAAAAGTAGTCATTTTTAAAAAAGTAGTCGTAGTTTTTTTTAAAGAAATTATAATCACCTCGTTATAAGAAGAAACCTTGATTTATTTTTCGGCTGTATAACAAATCTTAAGTTTTTGTTTTCTTAACATAACAAACACTAATTATAATTCTTAATCCAACATACACAAGTTTCCATCAAATTATAATTACGCAAATCAAATTACATTACTCTGTTAATTTATTAGCGTATTATATCTAATCGTAACCAGAAATGTTAATATTCTAACATTATTAACACTATAGTGATAGCATAACATAATATCTGTAATCTTAATTAAATTGTATGTGTTTGTTTTAAGAAGACTTCTTAACGGATTCTAGACTTTAAAACGCGATTTCTTTCACACGTACTCGATCTGTAATAATATGTTAAAAATATAAGCAATAAAGTCGGTTCCTTACATACATACTCTATCTCCATACATCAATTTAGCTTTCACGCAACTCTTCCATATGACACTTTAGTTTATACAAAGAATAAATCGCGTTTTAAATCCGTTAAATTGTCTTCGTCTCAATTAACAATTGATTCCTATCCAGTCCCGCCGATAGTGCGTGTGGCGAGTCTGGTTGTGTGGCGAATGGCTGACATGCAAGTGACGCTGCAATGCTACGTGGAGGCGTCACCAAAGTCGCTCACAGTGTGGCAGAGGGGCAAATCACACTCAGGTACTCATGAAATTCAAATGAGCATGAATATTAAAGCAAATGTTTACAACGCTTTAATTGTTTGTGTAGTTCTTATCACGCGCGGCCGTGAGTGAAATGTTTTTGCTTGGGATTGTGTTTAATTCGTTTTGGAGAGTAGATGTAGTGTTAAATTGAATTAATATCTACTAAATGAATCTTATATTTTGTTTCTGAAGAATTACCTATTTGATACATCATACGAAAGTAAGCATATTGAAAATAACACGTTATTTTGAAAATGTCAGTAATTAAATCCTAAAACAAAAATTCTTGACTTATCCTTGGTCAACGACGTCATTCCTTGGTAATAACGTATTTTATTTTCGCCTATGTGTATTTAACGTTATTTTTCTATTATTTAAAGGTGCGAAGCTGTTGAACAGTTCAAAATACGTGATCGCTGAGGACAATTTGAACAAATATGCAGTCCGTATGAATCTCACCATCAATCGACTGAAAAAGAATGACTTCGGCGAATACACATGTTCCGCCGCGAACGCGTACGGCAGAGCCAACGCTACTATCACTTTGAAAGGTATTAATAATCTGTATTCTTAGAAGTATTGGAAATATTTTCATTGGAATTTTTTCATTTACATTATTTGCGCAGACCATGTGTTATGTTTTTCGTAGACGTCTACGAATTTCGTAGCACTTGAGTTTTCGTATTTAAAAATATTTTCGATGATTTTAAATTTATATTAAATATAAATCTGTTGCACATCTATATTCGCCAATAGTTAATCTTCAAATAGATCAGTAGAATATTGTAGAGTATCGATTTAAAAAATCAAATCGTTATATATATCATTTTATGTAAATTCATAACTAACTAAATGCAACTATTATTTACAGAAACGCCGCAAAAGACGACGACAACAACAACAACCACCACGACAACAACAACACCGCGCCCCACAACAACACTGCGCACGACGACGCGCCCGCCCAAGCGTCACCTCAAGAAACAACAGAATCAAAATGCCCTAGACATGGAGCTCAATCACATCGGTGTTAACAACGCGCTAAACTTTTACAACATAAACACATACGGCACACAAAACAACACACCCACACACACGCAAGTTCACACACAAAACGAATATAGCCAAAGAGTCGAACGACAAAAAGTCCGACCGTCCGGCCCTCCGCGACATTACGTCGTCTACAACAGAGGCGTACAACACAAACACACCATTTCACTATTTATACTCGTCAAATTAATATTTATATAAATAACACATTTTTGTGTTTAACGATGGCTGTTGAATTTTGAGCATTGTTGTAAGTATTAAATACGTTTGAAAGTTGTTAACTTACGGATATGTAGATATCAGCTTTAATATAAGCTAGCGTAGTATACAATTATTCGTTGTTTATTTAGGCAACATCTTGTTTGACCAAAACCTTAGAGGTTTTTCGAAATTTTTACATACTATACTGGATTGTTTGGAAATTAATATCATAGATGGCATATCAAGTGTAAAAAATAACAGTTTTGAATAACGAAGCAACTTCATGTATTGTACTTATTAAAATACACGTAGGTATATCCAATACAATGTTAAAAAAAGAAAATTGAATAATGTGCAGAAATTTGTCTTTCAATATCCAATTCCATTTAAATAAAGTTTTAATCTACATTGTATTCACATAAATGTAACAAAAACTAAATACAAAAATTAAGATGTTGCCCTCAAATCTATTCGTTATAAAACTGTAGATCATGTTCCGAAATGTCATGTTATCAATTTGTAATTAAGATTATTTCTTTAAGGGCCGATTTTTCAATGCTTGGATAAAACTTATTCGTCAAATAATGTATAAAACTACCATTTTAAAAACGTATTCTAATTGCCCGTATTTTACAGTTTACGTGACATTTTAAAATTATCGTGTAACTTTATTGGACGGTTAAGTTTTATCCAAGCATTGAAAAATCGGCCCTAATTAAAATAAATATTAATTGTTCCAGGAAAATACGTTAAGTAACAAAATTAAAATACGAAATCATAATAAAATTTACTACGTATCGATATAATTCATTAACAAGTTGAAGTTAACAGTCATCAGTCATATAGAATTGATCCTATATCTTATAACCATTTTTATTATGTACTTAAGTTACATTTAGAAAGTAGGCATATTTTGTATATGACAATATATTATGCAAAGACAATAATAGTGACCAAAAATTAAATTAACTATATTTGTGTAACGTGTACTTTACACTTATATATGAATTGTAAAAGTACAATAATATTAAGAAAATTAATATTATAATAGTTTGAATAAAAATGTTAACTAACTCTTGTCGTTTTAGAGTTAAATGCAGGGCCTAGTAAAGGTGACAATACTTATCTTAAACAATAAATAATTATTAATAATTAGTAAATAACCGAGTAAATAAATAGGTTGTAACCGATATTATCCTACAAATAGCATATTTAATATGATTATTTTTTACTGGCCTAAGCAATAAATATATATCGTATACCGCCGTTTTAGATTAGCGTTAAAAATCTCGATCCTTACAATATTTTTTAAATACTAGAGTTATAGCTTATTTGGCAAACAAAACATACCTACACAAATTTGATATACAACTTTATATAATTAACAAAGCAAAATTATAGAATACAATCGTATTTGAATATTATTATAAATAATAAATTTGTCTTCCGAATACTTAGATGTAAAATGTTAATTCGGCTTTTACATTTTTGATAAGTTTTGATTCCGAGTAGTTGTGTTGGTTATAGGCTATTGGTATGTGAGACACCGAAAAGAATTTATTTTATTTCTAGATATTAGAATCTGATAGTGGACACTAAAAAAAAAAACAATTCAAAAAGGCAGTTGATATTTATATTTCTTACGGTTTTTGTGTACATATCAATTATTAATGTTATCTTATTTAAGTGGTTCATTTAAGTATTAATACAAGTGGTTTGTATAAAAATATCTACTTAATATGGTTTTTGAATTGTATTGATTTAAAATTTGAAAGCACTGTTATAAACTGTTTTAAAGTTATATGTTCGAAATAAAATAAAATTAGTCATAATTTTTTTATAGTATTTTTAGTGATATTATATTACGTGACTCTTTAATAATATTTTATATGCGTTTATTTTACAATACATAATCAAGAGCAATTTAGTGTAATAAAGTTTACATATTTTCCATGTAATTATTTTAATAAGTGACAATAATAATCTTTAGAATAACGTTGTATATATTAATATATCATAAGCTCATTTATTAGCATGACTGTATTTTATCAATGTTACCATTAAGATGTTGATATCATTTTATCATATTTTAAAATAAAATATATTATGAAATCGTGTTATTTTCTTAATTGAGTTTTTAATTATAACTCGATGTTATCCTTGTAGTAAGTAGTTTTAACAGTATTTATAGAAAGACAGGTTGATTGAATGCTATCCTAGCATTCTTTATCGAAAAAGTCTATTCTTTTATTGAAAAATGTGTACGTTAAAGTAGATATCTTATTAAAATTTATTTGACAATGTTCTTTAACCTAAATGGAGTCGATAGTCATAACCAAAGTCATAACTGTACTATTTGTCTCCCGTATGTCAATGGATAAATAATATAAACTGTCTTCTACAAATATATCCATAAAGTCATTAGTGTGTTTAGTTCTGATATCTGAGAGTTGGATAGAATTTGGATACATGACGATTTTCTATCATAATATTTAATTTACCAATATTTTTTAACTTTTTTTTTTCATATTTAAAGTAGTTACAGAAATATAAACGAAAGATTACAAGTTCGCATTGTAATTTTTCACAATGAGTATAGATGGCGTTTTTGAATGCCCCGGGCATTAAAAAATTCAGAGCTTATCATAAGATGTGCGAAACTTTTGGGAGTTATCTGCTTCAACTATCAGCTGAAATCTCAAGTTATAAGGCATTTTTAGGCGTACAAAAGACGTACTAGGAAATTATGCATATTTAAATAATGTCCTGACTGCTTCTCAAGATAGTGTATTTTCAGTAAGTATGTAGTATTTTATAATATTTTGTAATGTTATGTGAATAGTAATAATTTAAATTAGGAATTCCATCGATATTTTATTTTAAGTGTTCAATCCTCTGACCAAATAATAGTGAACGAAAATGTTGTATTGCACTTTTAAAATATGTTGAAATAAAAAACCAAAACGTCCCCTGGGTTTAGTGCAGTCCACAGAACGGATAAAAGAGGTGCAGAAATAGAACCTGTTATATATTGTTTTTTCGTGTTTCTCTTCCATTTTCTAAGGATTTCCTTTCAATTTTCTTACAATTATAAAGAGTTTAGTAAATTTTGTACAAAAAAAAATACTACATAAATTATGTGGAGATAAATAAAACGATAAAGTACGAAACGAAATTAAAATAGTACGTATAGCTAAGAATGAGCTTAGAATTTTTTTTCATTGTTAGTTATTTTATGAAACACACATCGAACTTTAATTTTTACACAACTTTCGCAAGAAAGAATCGATTTAAATTTATTTGAATCAATTTTTGTTTCGCCAATATAAAGTCAATGTACTATATTTTATTTATTTATTTAACTCTTTAATATTTGAACAGATAGGAAACCTTAGAACTACTTACACATAGAACAGAGTACAACTATTTTGTCGGCCTTATCACTTAATAGTAATCTCTTCCAGGCAACCACGGTAAAAGGTAAACAAGCGAAATGATCACTATTGGCGGAACGAGAACAGAAAAAAGAATAATTGAGAAGTATATCAAAAATACATTTCCATATCTAAACCTGAAGGATATAAATAAGTGTCTCATCTTGACTTCGATATACCTGTAAATATTCGCATCCACAACAAAGCGTATAAATAAATTATCAGTTCCATTGTCACGGATCCGTACGTGAGTGTATCATATATGTAAGTTCAGCAGATTTATTTGAAAGTAATTTTCAGTTCGCATCTGGCGCTGCGGTATGAGAGATTCAGCTGATCAATATTCGGCAAGTCGGAAGAACTGTGAAATATGCCACTCTTAGTCCATATGACTTCAAGTTATTTTCCGTATAATGCTGTGCCATCGTATTCCGAACTTGGAGTTATATGAAGTTTTCTTATATGCTGGTGACGGTCAACTGTTTTCGGTTTAAGTTTTAGAAGTCTATATTACTACCGAGCAGCTTCTATGTTGTCAACATAGTATTATTTATATATGATACTAGCGGTCCGCCCCGGCTTCGCCCGTGGTACATGTTTACTTTTTCTCTACATAAGAACCATCCTCGTACTTCAAGGAATATAATAATAAGAATTATTGAAATCGGTTCAGCCGTTCTCGAGTTATGCGCTTACCAACACATTTTGCGATTCATTTTTATATATAAGATATGTAACTATGTTTATTTTCAAAACCCAATTATATATAATTATAATAATCCTATATAAAAATATTGTTGTAGTTACGTGTATGACTTTAAATATTTATCATTTTTAATTAATAAAAATTATTATTTTATTTCCATTCTTCCGGAATCAAAAACGTAGCAAAAGCCTATAACTTCGTTTCTGTTGGGATCATCCCCTGCCTGGAAAAATACATAAATCACGTATACAACGAATAGGTACTTAAACTTTTAAACCACTGGATGCTTAAAACATGATTAAGAATAGAAATACTGGGCCGATTTGAAAAAATCTTTCAGTGTTAGATAGCCCATTTATCGAGGAAGGTTATAGGCTAAATACATCACGCTAAGACCAACAGGAGCGGAGCAATGCAGGTAAACCCGCGGGGCACAGCTATTCTATATCTATACTAATATTATAAAGAGGAAAGGTTTGTAATTATGTATGTATGTATGGTTTTCACGCATAAACTACTGGACCGATTTCAAAAATTCTTTCACCATTAGAAAGCTGCATCTTCACTGAGCAATATAGGCTATATTGCATTTTCAAAAAAATTAGAGATCCGTACCAAAAATGCAATAATTTTGGGTTACATCCAAGGTGTAAAACATTCCTTAATAAAATTCTGTCATCACGTGCGCTGAGGAATCTATTCCTTGAAGTACGAGGATGGTTCTTATGAAAAACGTAAACGTAAACATGTATGTACCACGGGCGAAGCCGGGGCGGACTGCTAGTTAGGATATATGTATAATAGTTATCCTGAAATATCTTTAAGCATAGTAAGGGTAGAGTACGCTAGCTAATTAAGAATATCTTGCGTTGAATCGAATGAAACTTAATTGAACTGGGTAATTATTTCAGTTAAATAACTAGAAATATGTAAAATTCAGTTTGAAAGGAGTTCTATAAAATTATAAATAATACCCATGCTAAATTGGGATGCCTTGTTTAAGTTGTTAGAAACTTAAATGTTAGCACAAACACGAAATACTATTTCAATCTTTAGAATTTCTATTAATTATCATATCTGGTTATATCGCAAATTCAATCAGTAATTACTGATCTGTTATTTACTAAATAAATTGCTTTCAATCCTGGGATTAAGGCGAGATAAACATAAATAGAAGATATCTTATTAAGATTAGTCGGATTCTTATTTAATTACCTCCAATACGCGCCCGAGTCTCAACCTTAAACCTACGTAGTATATTACTATGAGAAAGCTGTGAATATTTAGTATTCTATGAATTTGATACAATTAAATTACCCGAGTACGAAAACGGATGAATGAAAATTCAATGATTGACAATTTGATTGATAAACAATCATTGATGATTATTTTAAGCCATTCTACAGTGGTACAATTCAAAGGAATACGTTCCCTATTTTACAGTACACATCACTATTCCGGTAGTTGTTTTGCTATCAAAGGTTAATGCCTTTTACTACCTACCTGGTATTAGTACCTAATATTTTATTCCTGGATAACATAATATCTCTGGGAATAAAGCATTAAGTTGTTTAGTTTATGTACAAACGGGTTTTAGAAACCAATAAAAGATCCCGAGAACTTTCAAACATATTTAGAAATAAATCACGCATATTGAAGAGGTTTAAAGAATTGAAGAGATTTTTTTGCCATTATTATAAAAAGTCACAATATAAATCTTGTAACAATTTATATTCAAGTATGTATATAAATATATAAATATTGAAATATAATCTGTACGAGCGATAAAAATAGAGTCACGATAAAAATGAAAGGTTTGACAAAGTAACGAATTTTATTGATTCTTCTTTGAAGAATCTTTTAAGTGCTATTACATAAAGAGACACGTGTGAAACTGGATTCCTTCAAATTTCGAGAGATTATATATTATTAGAACGTATATAATATTATTATACTTCAGCAATATTCTTTACATGTAAATATTTCTTTGTACCGAAATGTTATAAAAGTTTGTGCATATTCTGATTATTAAGAAATTTTAACACCGTTTAATTCAAATTTTCAGAGGCTGTTTGAATAAATTTATCTACTTATTCCTAATTTAAGATGTTTATATTTTATTATTACTGAAACTCAATTCTATTGATACGATAGACGCTTTAAATGTTCACACTAAAATCCATTTGACCAAACATCAAATTAGAAATAAAGAACTGCACTGAAAGAATAACTACAAAAATGTCCATAATCATTAAAAAGACGGCTTTGCATTCTATATTTTTTACGTGGTTAATTCTTTAAAAGTGCTAAAAGTTTCCAAATGCAGACGGCTACGGCGTTGCTTTTAATTTAAAAGTCCCTGAATGGAAATGGTTTTATTTTATGTCATTATGTCATCTCTCTACTCGTCTTCATTTTATTACCCAACAGTCACGTCAGAGCATTCGATTTTTTTAGTCTTTATTGTGATTCACATCCATTCTTAGTTTCGAGTAGTTTCAATGGGCTTATACCATGATAAAGCTAACTTTTGGGATAGAATGTGCATTAGATATTGCGTATTGACGAAAAATATAAATGTTATTATTTTCATTTACCTTTATTCCGATGTTTACATAGGTACGATTTATATGAAAACTTAGTATAAGGTGATGTTGGTATACCTTAATTCCATATTCCGTGTATATATCTATAAATTATTTATATTCAAACCCCTGACTATAATCTAGTAAGCTACTCGTCAAAATTTGTATAGCATACAACACTGAACTATCAACGAGAACCTAACACACTATTGTTTATTCAATATCGAAGTCGGAATATTAATCCTTTATAAAGACTTTATCTATCTACATATGAGCTGTATTATTAAGTAGACACACCGGCCGCAGACATGAAATATAACACACTTTACTTCGTAATATTACGTTCCTCTTGCAATATGAAAATTTATTGCAATGTATGGCTGTAGGGATACTCGTTTAATGTAGAAAAATGTGTATCAACTAATAACAAAGGCATTTCTTTGTTTTTTAACTTGTTAGTTATTGCTTCGTTAAAATACGGAAACGTTTATGACCTAACTACTATTAGAACTAACTGCATAGCGCTAACAATAAATTAGTTTTTAAATTGAAACTAGTTTGAGTTGAATCTCGGCGTTATTATAAAAGACGTCTATTTGATGTTGTAGTAATTTATGTACTCGTAATTTTTATGTCCAGCAAATTTGCACAGAAATGCTTCATAACATTTTTTTCACAAAACTATTTTCGTACACGATGACAAACATATTATAGGGATTTGCTGGAATTTGTGGTCAGTGGGAAGGTGCAAAATGGTAAGTACTTGAGTGGGTACTAGATAACGTAGCTTCGGGACACAATATGGCGCAGATAAGACGCTTACGAGCCCGGATTTGTCTTATATACTTTACTTTTTATATTGCCTACTATCTGATTTAAGTATTTTTCCTCGTGTTAAAATATTGCGTTAGGAGCAAGGTGTGGTGATAATACACCTGGAAGAATAGATTTGTTACTGCAAAACATCTTAGTATTTTGGCAAAGAACATCTTAGTATTTTGTAACAAATCTATTTTTTACATACAGGTGTATGTAAAGAATAGATTTGTTATTCTTTACATACACCTGTATGTAAAAAATAGATTTGTTACTGCAAATAATATCTTAGTATTTTTATACACATTGTACGACAATAAAAACTGTGTTTATGTAATTCTTTCAAAAGTATTTTTGTATTAGTTTAGCTCTAGGTAAATTTTAGCAGAATATCTGCTAAATAATTTTGAACTTTAGAAAATCTTACTCTTAAAAGTCTGGAATGGATAGATACTTAACCGATTCATCTTTCAAAATATAAAATTGTGTTTTAGAAAGCTGACAAAGTTTTAAATGACGGAGTTGCCTTCGAAGCTTAATCAAAGGAATAAATTGAACCCTTTACTGGTCACATCAAGTACAGCAAACAATTACATTATGATAAACAGGACGCAAGTAACATGAATCACTAGCGCTTCCAGCTAGTCTTTGTATTCAGTTTGGCGGATGACGATAACCTTAATGTAAGCGCCGACACGGCTGGTGGTCCCAAGAAGGATTGCCTTTGTCGTGGTCCCTTCCGTGCCCTATTCTTTTCACTTCATACCGTTTCTCACTTGAGTAATTCGAGGATAATAAACATTTATTGTGCTCGTCTATTTGACAGACGATGGAGAAATATCGAATGAGTGAGCCCATATTTAGACCTACGTTTATCTCGCGAAAAGAAAATAGGGTGTTTCCAAAAAGATGACAGTCATCACAAAAGTAAACGTGAATTCGCAAATTATAAAAACTGTTACAGTTCCACCGGAGACGGTTCGCTCGAGACGCTCGCATTCGTTTTTGCGACTCCCATTTTACTAAAGAAAAGGATTTCGAGGCTTCCTCTTTTAATAATTAACTTTTAGCCTCGTATATTTTAAATGAGATTTGATGCTTGCGAAGTGCAGTTAATAATGGAGTCTTGGAAGTTATCTTAGTCCGTTTAATTTTCTTTTAGCGACGCATTTTATAGCTAGTGTTCGTTTTCTTTGTAAATAAACGCTGACATAAAAGTTGAAAACATGACGTTCCAATTTGTTTCTAGATGTGTAAATATATGAAAAATAAAACGCAATCGTTTTATACAAACATAAGTTTAAAAGTAGGTTATGGCATTCTTCAGAGACCGAAAAGAAATATTAAGGTCGTCAAAAGTCGTGTCCGTAAGAGCTGAGGGATCCTGCATTTTGTATTCAGTATGGCAGTCAACGATAACTTTAATCCGGGTAAAGTGTCACCTTGAGTGGCTTACATAGAAAGAGCTTTTGTCTGGAGGGGGAGCGTGACCTTTTTCCGCCAGGTTTTCCTGCTATTGTCGGCGAAGTAATGTAAAATACATCTACTTATTGGGTAAATGGGTAAGATTTTCGTCATATTGCTGAGAACCTAGGTTAACGCGGCGCTCGACTCGGCTGATGGATTGTGATCGAAAACCTCGTTGATCATATTGCACGTACTTGGTCATTTAGTTCTACGATTGATCGTCGCTACAACAACTTTGAAGTAGTTTATTTTGTATTAAAAATAAAACGTTTTTATCGTTTATCAATAAAACAGTTAAGGATAATAGTGTTATTTACTTATATCGTTAACATTTGGGTAGGCGTAAGCAGTCCGATTTATTGTAATCATTTAATTTATTAATTTTATTTATTTATTTATTCTATAGCACTATTCAGTCAATCTAAATTTTATTTTCTTATCTCAAGCAGGCAACACATAGTATTGGTGCTAATAAATAACTGTTTTTCATGTATCCCATTGAATCCTAAACACAAACTATAAAGTAAGTTATTACCCATAAAGTAAGAGGCACTAAAGAACCTGATTACGTCAATTGTAACCATAGATAAAATCATAAGATTCGATGAGATGATAAGGTTCCTTTGTAAAAGTTGCAGAGTACGTGACAAATCTTCTAGTTTCCAAGTTTCGGATTGAAAACTACGATAGACTCGGGGACGACGTGCTCTGAATCTGTTATTAGTATCTTATTTAGGTGCACAGCTTTCGGAGGTGTTGTATTACAGATAAAACTGAATTGATGTAAAGTTATTTGGATCCAAAGAGACTTTATGGCATACTTTATTTTATCCGTCTCGGAGTTAACAGCCCAATTCGTGCGGTGTGCACCCGGAATAAACTCGAGGATTATTGCTGTGTTCTGTTCTAATTATAAATGAACTGCAAGCACAAAATTTCAGAAAATAGGCGATTTTGTACGCAGTACAGCCATTGATAACTAATACTAATTAACTATGTAATTTAAAAGCCCACTTTTTCTGTAAAACAACAAATTGTGATGAAAATTCCGTTAAGGAGTACAATAACAGCAACAAATCATAATAGTCTCTTAACACCAAATTAATAGATGTTATAGACACGGAAACCATACACTTATTACATAATATTACATGCCAATCAATCAGACATCTCATGAATCATATTCCTGTAATACTAAACTAACAATCCCATAATATAGTGTCGAGATTCGCGTAGAATTAATATCCGTTGTACACCATCTCTTGTTCTCGGACAATGCAGACTGACAATCAGATATCTGAATTAACATGATTAGCCCGACCAGTGAGGCGTGCCTAATCGAATACTTGTTCATTGAATGCATTCAATTTTATAATCATTTCTCGTTTTATTAACTTTCTATTATATTAGGATTAAATAATTTTCAAATGTTCAGATTTAGTTTCAATTTTATTTGCGTTTAGTCTTTCTTATTACATAGACATACCTATAGGCGGCAGAGGATGCCTTTTCATAAATCATTCATTAGTAGTAGAAAAATGTTTGAGTTCAAAAATAGTCTCGACTATCCGTCTAAAAAATACAAGTCTTAAACTACTTGCTGTTTATGGTTCATAAGAGATAATTCCCTATCTTACAAGGATTAACAAGCAAAAACAATGTTGTATTATAAAATCACGTTATTATTATTTTGTGTTTATTCTACTCGCTTTGTTAAATACCTATCGCATTTGAAGGAAATTGACAAACGAATGAACACGAGATGAAATAGTTTTTTTACGGTATAAGTGTGTCGGTGATGCGTAAACCGCCAAACACACTAGTCCTTTGAAAAAATATAAGCTGATTTACTGTAGTTGGTCAGTCCCGCGTCCACTCGGCTGGAAAATAAAGGCGACCAGACAAACGCTTACAAATTGACTCCATGTTTTTCGAAGCATAAAGGTAGTGCATGTATTACCTCCTTGGATAATTCGAGGATGAGATAAGTGCTTTATTAAGTGTTAAGTTTTTTGTGACGGGTTCAGTATTTTGTTTGGTTTTTTCCCGTTTCAACAAAGAAGAGCCGGCAAGAAGCTCTTTCTTTGTTTACTCTTACTATGGTTGTATCTAAAATATATTTGTTAGCTCTATAGAGCGTATTTTATCTTGTTTATAAATTCGAAGAAATTAAGACATCTACGAACATTTTAATAAATATGATGGCACCGAAAGATACCACAAAACGCAATTACTTAAACTTCATTGTCATTGAGGGATACTTAAACCGTATGTACAATAAAAAGGACTCAGAAAACCTCTTCATTACCGAGCTTTAAGGCATTAAGATGCTACAACGAGCAAATAAAGCTAAGATTACAAGTTAACCTCATGTTAGTCGAAACCCCCAATGATAAAGCGTCTCAGGAAAATCGAGCCGAGGAGGGTACACTAATCCCTCTTTAGCAAAAACGTTCCGTTCCAAAAAGTGATGGGTGGCTTCTGAAGGACGGGGTCTTCATTATCTAACCGTGTTTGCTGTTAAGCTAAGGACCTGGAGATTAGTTACCGCTTTAAATTAAAAATCACGAGTCGTACTGACCTTTTGGATAATTCCGCATTTTTGTCCGGAAAATATTTGAGCAACTCTTCCCGATATTTTTTGTTAAAAATGTATTTGGTTTGTTGAAAATAAATTATGGAAATGTGATAATTGTGACTGTAACCATAACAGTCGTCATTTTTATTAATACAGAGGCTTTTGTTTTAGGCCTGAGCATTATAACAGAGAGCGCATTCAATCCTTGGAGGAGAAAAATAAAATAAAATAATTCTATTTTATTAACAGGTTACAGAAAACTTAAGAAAAACAACCAGTAAACAGTATAAAATACCCATTTGACATTACTCATAGGATATTTACTTTTTACTTTTAGCAATGCAAACGTTTTTTTGTATAGGTTCTGCGAAAAATATGGAGATATTTTTAATTAACCAATGTTCACGGCATAAAGTATGAAATGGTCGTGAAAAACAATTTCATATAAATCCGTTGAACGTGTCACTGTACCTAAACGGTAATGGACAGTTTATTGAAATTTTCTCGTTCCCTACAACTTTATAGATTATCCTCCAAATACAGTTGCCATTTAGGTTTCCCAAAGAATATATTAACAGTGAAAGTTATATGAACAGAACCCGAATTCACACAGAATTCAATTCCAAATATTATAGTACTATTATGATAATTGGCTCCGTTCCCCTTTCGCTCAAGCACCCAGACCGGCACTTTGATATCGCTTTTCCATACAATCGCGTCATAAAAAGATTCACAGCCATACCTTTTGCGTATTTACCTTTGGAAATTTATACTCCCGCTGGGATCATGACCGAAACCGACCTTGTGATACAATGGCTTCTTGAATTATCATATCATTATATACCGTAATATTTGTATGTGCAATAATGCTTTATCGATAAATATGAAGATGATTCCTGGGTTTTCTTCATTGTTATCTGCCGTTCTTTTTAGTCTCTCTTAACGTCAAAATCTAAATACATATTAGATCATATTTTTTGTAAAGGCTTGTAGAAGTTCATTTGGGACCTTTATAACAATACACAATTTAGGTAGGTATGTTTCATACATGTCCATAGAAGCGAATTGACTTCATTTAATTATTTGAACACAAGTAAATAAATTCAATATTTACTTTAGTTATTTTCCTATTTGCCAAAAACGCTTGTTACGTATGGCTCGTCAAAGTAGGTTCAGTGACCTATAAAGTTTATTAAGACAATATTATTAACTACTTATATATTAACAAGAAAAGAAAGCAAATTAACTTGTTTTTATTGAAAGCTTAAAGTAATAATACTACAATTAGCTAGCTTGTTGAAGAGCCATTCAACTTATAACGGCTGTGGATGATGTAATATTGAGTTTATTAAACTACTAAAATTGTATTCTAGATAAGATGTTATTGTTCGTAGAAAATATCAAATCAGGCGATTATTATTGAATGGCTTTAATGTTGATACTATTATATATTATTACATTATATTACAAAATATTAGCATTTATTATTCTGTGGTCTGTGTTTTGCGGACTTAGACTGACTTTAAATAATATCTAAGGTTGCGATGAAATCATTTATGATGGTTCTGATGTAATAAACTTACGTACTATTTTCAACTATTCACGTTATATTAGGTAGTAACAGGTAATAACAGGTAGTAATCAGGTAGTAACAATATTATTACTATTGTCAACATTTTAAAAACTTGAGATGCATTTCTTTTTCAACATAGCAATGCAATATTCAAAGAAGATTCACAGCGGTAACAAATATAGTAATGATACAAGCAAAACATCCGTCGAAGTCGTTCAAAAAGATTTATATAGTTGTTTCTGGTAGAGCGATAATCGAGCGGTACTCAAAATATTGCTGAACGCGAAAGCCGCGATGAAAGTACTTTCTACAGAGTAAATAAGAAATCTCGCAAAAGGCCAGGGTAACCTGTACATCCGCTCCACTGATCAAAACTGCGAGATATGTCAAACGCAGATTGCTTCCGAATAAGACTTATGTCCTCTACCTCCTTTGCAGTTTGCACCACGAAATACGACACAAAAATTTAACGATAACCATTCTTTTCTGTATTTAATCGCTCAGTTTTAGTGCGACGCTTGTAACCCAAACGTTTACGGGAGCCGGGTAATTAAAAAACTTTTCCGTTTCAAGAGCTTTAGTGTAAAAATGCAGCATATATTCTTGTTGTTCCTTTGCACCTTGCTCTTTTTCGCCAATTAAATTCAGTTGTTTTCCTTCTGTTTACAGTTTTTCAGTAAATAAATTCCTTTGATCCGACTCATATTTACTAAAATATATTTGTTACCTAAAACATTACGAAATTAATGACAGAACCAAAGAAGTGTATATTTTTTGTGGAATGAACCTAATAAAACATAAAATACAAATAAAATTGATTATGATTTTGGTAGAAATAAACTGACATACATTTATTTCAACCGTTGAATAATGAAGGTATTAGTTTTCTTATTGCAAAAAATTTATATAACTTTGTTGTCAAAGTCGAAAGAATTCAGGGAGAGTGCCAATTATTTTAATTTTCCTGTCGTTTTAGCTTTTCTTTTGCAAGGTAACAAAATGTATCCCTTTATTGTTTCTCATTCATAATTGGTAGGAAGATAAAGCAGAATGCTTTGCGTTATATTCACGATAAATCACGCGTTCACCCTTGAATACTCGACAAAATTAAATAAACGCGACACTGACGATGGGGATTTTTTTCTCTCAACTCATTGTGAGCAATTTCTATGCCATTTTGCTTGTAATGGAATAAGACAATTGCTATCACTGGGATCGATGGAAAATTTAATAACGGACTGTAGAAGTGGCAGCAAAGTCGCGCGCTAAGCTACGTATGTCACACGCGGGCGGTAATTTGAAATCACATTGCAATGGATCTAGATTCTTTTAATGGTATTCTAGAATGTTCTTTGATTCTTTTTACTTTTTCTTTAGTGAAAAAATTACCAATTCAAGATCAAGATAATTTGTATCTTGATTATAAATTAACTATTTGTAAAATATAACAATTTACTTTACCTGTCAGTTAAATTAAAACATGAGAACAGTCTTAATAATGTTTGTTAAACTAAGCGATTTTACAAAAAAAATTGTTGAAATTAAATATTATTTGTGAAAAAAAAACTGTATAATTTGACAGAAAGGCCTTTGACTCACTCAGTCATAAACTAGAGAACAACAACGCCTACAAAAGTTAACTTGTCTATTAATTTTATTATAACTAGCGTCAAAATAGTTTTCCAATTGCGAATATCTCCCAATTAACATTGTTCCAAGACGCAGCACAGTCCTGTGGTTGATCGTGTCGGGAGCAGGTGTCATCCCATTATCAAATACACGACTATCGTCTCCTATCTTCCCGCTGACACTTAAGCAGATTTACGACACTCTGTGACTCTACATTGTATTGTGACGTTAACACCTATAGGACTTGCTTTTTTCGATTCCGTATTCTGAGAACACGACTTTTATGAAGTTTGAAGGGAAATTTAATAGAAGCGATTTGAGACTTAGTTTTGAATTTAGTGTACAATAATTAAGAGATAATGATGTGTTTAAAAAAAGTATATTATAATTTTTATTTATTAAATTACATTATGAGTTAGTTTTTAACTGGAACTTGTAAGTTTCACCTCCGCAATATAAATGTATATTGCTAGAGCATTATAATACTACAAATTTACCAAACTATTATTTTGTATTTTATCTGAAAATAATATATTTATTGAATTGTAACAGATTAACAAACATTAATCCATACTAATATTATAAATGCGAAAGTAACTCTGTCTGTCTGTCTGTTACTCAATCACGCCTAAACTACTGAACCAATTTGCATGAAATTTGGTACGGAGATATTTTGATACCCGAGAAAGGACATAGGCTACCTTTTATTGCGAAATATGTACCACGGGCGAAGCCGGGGCGGACCTCTACTTATATAATATAACAATTATATAACATGTCAAGTGAATTTGAAATTGCCAACGTAACATCGGTATTATTCAGTATTATTGTATTAGTGTGTAATTGGAATCAGGATCTAATATAATTGATACATATTATAATAATATGTTTATCGAATTCTATCTATTAATTGGCTCAGCGATTATCGTAATTTATTCATGTTTATAATTGAGATAAAACGATAGAGGCGCACTTTTTAAATTTAAATTTAAATATAATTGAATACCTAGATGAGAAAATTTGAAATAATGCTAAAAATTAAAGTTCTATATTAGTCTGTCATGTATTTGAAAAAAAAATTGTAATATACTTAAGTTTTCTATTTTATTTATATTATAGACATTAACAATTTTCATTGATATAGATACACTACGATACGGCTACTTTGCCCTTGCCCTTATAACGAAAGGGTGGAATTGATTGAATAACTTAGATAATCCCATATACGACATCACTTGATCCTGCTGCAAAGGGAACCCGCCGAAATCATTTTAGGGTTCTCTCTCATTGGTTAGTTGAAACTCTACATATATCTATTTCTCTATATAATATACAAATGTATAAAAAAGCCGTGTTTGTTACATCGCATATAACTCAAGAAATACTAAAAAGATTAGAATAACAACCAGATTCTTCTTTAAATGCATTGCTTTAAAAGTTTTCGAAATTGATAATAAATAATTGATAGATTTATATTATTCTTTGAACAAAACAGTAATGCGTACAAATTTTATAAATCTGTGGTATAGACTTCTTTTAACAGTTTTAATTATCACAAAACATAACGGTAGATAGACCGAAATGTAACATAAGTCACTAATAACTCGTAAAAAATGTGGTCTATGGAAACAGGAACCGCTAATCCATATAAATATGAACTATTATTAAATCACTTTATTATTAGCAAATTGTTTATAAAAACCATACTACGCTTATAGTGTTCATACACTTAAAAAATGCTGCCACTGAACGCCAATCCTAATCCGCTGTGGATTTTTCGTAGCATTATAGGATATGAGATCGTATAAAACAGTCACGTATTTTTTAGTATTAGCGGGTGAGCGGTGCTCTTTAACAATATCATAACCAGCCTGCTGAGGCTATCGATGAAAGGTTGCCGCAGTTGCTTATTGAATTTTATTGTGAAAAGGGTTCCGCTGTTCACCCCTGACCGCGATGGGGAAGTGTATTTATGTGCGCGTCTATCACTTTTAAACTGCTTTAATAAGTCTACAGACATTTCTTCTTTTCTTGTTGTTTTTTCAGAAAATATATTTCAACAACAATCAAATACGATGTCTGAACATTTTTATATTGTTTATTTTATGTAAATATCATTTATTTTCAGTATTGAGGACCGTTTCTAATTAGCCAAGTTGTAGCAGTTGTTACGCGGAACTTCCTTTATTTCTAGGAATAGCATACTAAGACAGGATTTATAATTGTAATATTCTTGTAATAACCTCTGAGTTCAAACAAAAGTTCGAAGGGTTCTTAAAAAAATTAATACGATGGTACAACCAAAGAAAGTCGAAAGACTTCTACGAAATGAGCATAGGTATTATGAAATCTCCCTAAAAAGCATACTAAATAGCGGTAAGTATAAGGTATTTACCAGGAAGGCCCCAACGGTAAACAATAATTCGGTCTAATAGATAATTAAAATATTTCAATAGAAAAATCTTATACCCAACTTCAAACACAAATAAATGAAAAGATGTTATTCCAAACTTAACTTTTGTATTTTCTAAATTATATTTCGAAAGGAAATAAAATATCGCAAAATAAACGTTCCGTGCCGAGCTCGGTATTAATTTACTTAAGTCAAGTTAACCTTTACTTTGAACGCGCAAATTTTACAGATCGTCATAATTGTTTCTATTATTTAGAAACTTGGGAGTTGCGAGTTTGAGCCCCTTCACATTGTTTAAACACTCAGCATCAAAAACATCAACTATTTATAACTTGGCAACTGTTTATACAGAAGACATTTAGTAGGAGAGACATTTGTTAGGGAATTTTAAAATTTCTCTAAGTATTTTAGAATCCACAGGAATTTGAAGAGGGATGATAACAAGCTAAGTCTATGTTCAAGTTGCAAGTTTCTTTTTTATTAAATGGAATGAAAATTTGGCTTTAATAGAAGGTACTTATACAGATTAAATTAAAACCGCGTTCAATCCAACATCATTTACATTATCATAATTGAAAAGAACTTATAAAATTATTTTTTACTTTTACGGATGTAAGAAAATCATTAATTATCTATTATTAATGATTTTCTTATATCCGTAATTTTACGATATAACTATATCTAACTTAAAATGAAGAAACAAATTCTACGATACTGTTCATGCATGTATCTACATGTAGGTACACTCTCTCTTTTAACTCTAGGTATAAAATAATTCTCAATACATTTACTGCAATCAGTAAATCTATGTTGTAATGTCCTCAACTTCAAATAAATTCAACAAACTTGGTGCAGTTGCTATCGGAGAATTTTCTAGTTTGCACAGTTCCACTGGATGTAATTGATTTTAATTTCACGAGCAGTATGTTCAGACGCACCCGAGCGTTAATGGAAAATAATTTTCTCATTCGAAGTTGTAAGAAGTAGCTGGTATCTCGGACTGCAGCTCACAGAAATTATATCAATTAAGCATTCCCTTTCCTATAGCGTGTAATAGACTTGTGAATTCACTACCCTCATAATTTAACACTTCACCAATTCCGTAAATTGTGAGTAATATAAAAGAAATTGAGGCTTTAGTTTAGCGCGCTGCCGCGTGGCCTGAAATGGCGGACTTCAATTTGTGAATAGAATTCATAATAAAAGCAAAATTTAAGTTTCAAATAACCGATATTCTCGAATTCCATGTTGGGAAGCGAAAATGGAAAGTTTTTTTAAATATCCGGTATATTTTATACCTCTATATGAAAAAGGTTTCTGTTGATTCATTAATTCATTTACCTATGTAGTTTATTTTTATCTTGCAATAATTAACCCTTTAAATACAAATACATAATACAGTAGGTAGGTAACCACGGCTCGTTCAGTAAAGGTCTCCCTAAAAAGATGGGAGCGCCGTAAATTATTTCGTCAGACAGGTTAAATTTGTTTCAGATCGGATTTTTTAGAGTGTTATTTAAGTCTTAAGGTCCTAATAGATTGATGGATTGGCTGACAACGTCATTAGGTCTGCCGGTCCGTTTTTCTCGACCGCGCCGAAGATAATTGGAGTGAATGTTTTCGTCCGCCCCTTAATGACTGGCAGTTTTGTTTAGTAACGGGACATACCGCCTTTTATTGAGCCGTTTGCGCTTAGCCCCTAAATGTTTGGACCGGTTGCGACTGGTTTTTCATTTAAGAGACTCCTTTTTTAAGGATAATTTATTTTCTCGCTGCGCTGTCGTAAAATTGCGAGGTTTTTATTCGATCGATGAGCTTTTAAAGTAAAGGGATAGGTAATGTTTAGGTTTGCAGAATTGTTTTAGATTCAGACTTGAAATGTTTTAACATTTTATTAATATGACTCAATTAATGCATATCAAAGTATGTTAATAGTTGTGTTCTTGTACACAATATTTTTATTGTCGTTAATAAAAATAATACATCCATTCGTGTGTTAAGTTTCTTAAAGCGTATTCAATGGTAGAGATGAACACGTAACAATTATACAGACTGAGGTAATATCTCACGTATACTATTTGTATGGAATGTGCTAAATTAAGCCCTTCATTTCGTAACCATTTATTTGCACAGAGAACAAAGCATTTTCCAAGAAATAAATTTTAATATGGGATTTTAGATCCGCACAAGGGTGACGTATTAAACGATACGTTATATAACCTGTAACTAGAAGACACAGAATACCTAGACAACGTCTCTAACTCAAGTTGGTAGTTTAGAAATTTAATTTATAGTTCATTTTAAAGACACACCAGAACATACACAGATTAAAGGGTCAGAAGGATTTATCATCCGTATCTACCCTGTCTATCTCTTTGAAATATTTGACGATACTAAAAATGTCTATGGCTGTCCATAAAATACAGAGCTTCAAAGTTTATAAAATATATCAATACCAAAGCCATCAGGGTGCCAAAACAAACATCATTTCTTTCCACTAAGTTGAGCGCATTACATGTTTATCTAAAATCTTATTTTGCATGGAGACCATCGATATTTTGGCTGTCCATACGTCACCCCGGAGTGGTAGATTGATCACCGTTCCAATTGACATGCCTTTCCGCCCTCACGTCCTCTGAAGCCCACCGTATCTGGGACGACCTACGTGAAAAAAATATTCAAAGCAATAGTGTGTGAGAAAATTACACCCATACCAAATTATAGCATCCTTCTTTATTTTTTTGCGTCGGAAAATCGTTTTTAATGTGTTGCTTTTCAAAGCGGACGCCTTTTATTGACGATTCTTAATTGACTGCGATTCTGTTAGGGGATACTAATATTAGAATCACCTTCCCTTTAAGTGCAAACGACTAAAATAGATCGTTTAATGTTATAATAAAGAATCATTCCTTTAATGACATTTTACCAAGATAAAAGTTTAAGCTTGTATACTGAAATAGAAATCGGTATATCAAAGATTTTAAAAATGTCGATGGTAAGAAAACATAATCTACGAAGCGACTTTGTAACTTATATCGATTCCATGTACATCAAAGAATGCAGGTGCCAAAGTCTTAACCACCTCTAAAAAGTGATTTAGACACCGAGACAGCTGAGTGCAAGTGATGAGCAAATCCGGTTTCCTAGTGAAAAAGCTGTCATGAACGTTTTCAAAGAATTACGCCGCATGACAGCCCGCCACTGTGGTACAATGTGCATACGAATGTAACGAATACCGCACATAACAATCGTTTCGTTTGTTTTTTCGGCTTTGTGCGAGATTTATTGGCTGGGAATCGTGAGTGTTCGTGACTGTGCGCACTTATGCATTGCCATAGATTTTATTATTTATCGCTGAATTGTTGAAATCTAAATGTTCTAGTGCTAGGCCATTTTGAGAATAAATCACTGTCTTCTTTTCGGCTCTTGATATTTGATTAATTTTATGAAGTATATATAAAAATATTCCCAATAATTCTCTCTTTTGTAATACTCTCTTTTGTATACAAAACCTACATCATAAACCCAGTCATGTGAGCCTATTGTATATTGATGTTGTCTTACATATAATACAGTTCTTAGGTAACTTGCACGACCTCTGCTCTATTATATTATTAAACTCCAGCGCATCTCTGCTGAAGTGACGCCAAAAACGTGACTGCGTTGCGAAATCAAAGTTTTCGATAAAATTCAGAAAAGATCCACTGAGAAAAAATAACGACATCGTCCGGGAAACTTTATTCAGATTCTGCATAAATTATATTGATGAAACCTTTGTTCATTGAACGTGCGTACCTACTTTAAAATATGTCTTATTTAGATATTGTTTCTAATGTAAACTTACTTGAATAATAGGCTAATATTTATACGAAATTACGAGTCCATAAAATTTTATATAAATTATTGAGATGAAGAAAAATTAATCATAGTCCAGTGTAAAATTAATAAACATTTTTAATTTATAAAAATTAAATTTTATCAACGTAGAAAGCAGCCAAAAATACTTTTTTAATCATTTTTCTGTTTCAGCACATTTTAATTCTCATTTTCAATTAAACTTGGATTCTTATTGAATGTAAAATACTTTCGCAAATCGTATGACAACGAAATTTATGATGTTATTGTCTGACCCCAGAAAAGTAATATCAAGCTGAATCTGTCCTCAAGGTAGACTGTATCAGCACCTTATGAATTTATGCTGCGTCCCTTAAACTTCAAGACAGTGTTAACCATTCTTTATTAAATCTACTTCATATAGTCAGTATTAATATATCAGAGGTAATAAAGCATTGTGAAAAAAATATCCGTTTTTATTCGTACAAAACGTGAAAAGTTTATCGGTAATTTGTAGCGACTGATCCGGAAAGTAAATTGCTATCTTCAGCCAAACACAGCTCGGACGTGTCACGAATACCGACGGTCGATCCGTGAATATAAGTATTCTCATTAAACCTACCATTTAGCTTGACTTGTTACTGGCTTCCTCTCGGAATACCAAGAATACCTAACCATGTTTACTTCTTCCTTAATTACGCACATTTGTGAACAAGGTATTTTTTCATTGATCATGAACGTCTTCAAAGAATATTTTACAATGAGAAATTACTGAAAATACCTAACTTAATGATTTATGATACGGTGCGAAGTTACAACATAAAAGAGATTTAACATCAACATATCAATAATTCTAAATATAAACTAAATTACATAATTACATTCATACCCGGTATTATTATCCCATTGAATGTTAATTATAGTCCAATATAAATATAAATGTTCGTGCAATATTTGCCAAAGGTAATCCTAACGTAATATTTGTTTAATTAAGTAGGATAAATTGAGCTAGAATAATCCGGATTTAAAGCTTAAAATCCCAAAATTGTACCATACTCTCGTAAAGTGTAACCATAGTTTGAGCTCAATATACCCACTTAAAGTAAAAGGATGACGCATTAATTCAAGTGCAACACGAAAAATGCATTAGTCGCAAGTGGCCGCCATTCATCATTGTCCTGCGTTTCTTCGTAGCGTCGTTTAACGTAATGTTACAGCATATTGACACACAATTTATAGCGAAACTTTACACTACAATTATTGTATTTTAAAACATGTATTCAACTATAACTGTATTTCGATTGCTTGCTTACCTACTACTATGGAAATCGATCAGTAAAACAGGTGTCAAGTGCATTGACCTAATACCTCAATACCGGAAATAAATTCCATTTATAATTATTATGCTTCGATTCCATTGTCCATGCGAATTCTTAATGGAACTTTTAAAATAAAATGGTCTGTTTTAATTAACTTCAGAAAGAAGATAGAGATTCTAAATTTAATTAAATTAACTCAGAGTCACTTGGTATGAATTAGTCTGCAGCAATTATTTTCTTGTTTGGCGAATTTCTTATGAAATGGCATATTTATGTTTCTTAGTTGCTAAAAGTAGTTTAGCTTGTGGTAGTAATGAAATTTTCCTGGACGTATGTGAATAGACATTGAATAAGTCTTTAAAAGTTGCGGTTGGACTTTTCATTTTTACGTTTTCCTTTTTAAATATAGCAGGTCAAGGATGTACAGTTGAGCGTTACATATTAGCTAGGTACTGCGCTGTATTTTATTACAACACATAGGTACTTAGAATTATATGAAGAAGAGAAGTAACTTCTGTACTATTAAATTGTGCTATTTTGTGGTTTATGATGCCAATTATAATAGGATACCTACCTGTAAACTTATTATATAAATATACTAACTGTTTTAAATAGTTATCACATAATATATCTCCTCTAATAAAGTCGGTCACGAGTTCTTTGAATTAAACTCTCAGTTACTTCGGTGTATTGAATCAAGTAGGAATTTATTTACTACTTAAGTTCTAGTGTATATTTATTTACTTTTAACTCATAGACATTTAACGATAATTTTACCCTTACCAATATTTAAATGTTCTTTCTTAAAGGCAGTTAACATTTCTTTAATGTTCTAAAGTTAATATTATGATAACTTTTCATTAGAACGGAATTATGAACTCTTTTGACTATTGAGCGTGGAAAATAAATCTAAGGTTAAACCCGACTAAAGTTTAAATAATTTTCTGTTTCAATGCCCAAATAAATATTTATAATTGTGAGTTTTTTTTTTAGGAATAGATGCCTCCAGGAATAAAGATTTGTAATCTATTTTGCCTGATATTATATCACAATAATAAGATTTACCAACGTAAAAAATATATATTAGTAATTATTATTATAATTTGCCAACTTATTATACAGGTAGGTAAAATATAAAGGTATTTAAGGTAAAAAATGAAACGACATAATTTTTTGGACATTTATTTATTAGTTTACACAAGTAAAATTTATAAATTACACATTTATTGTCAAAGTCAACGTAATATATTATAAGAACATGATTCAAGTTTATGAACATTCGGAAATATTGTTTACATTGTAATTTTCTAATGCTACTTAAGCTAATCTTCTCAGATAACATCCATCAAAAATGTATGAGATTTATTAAACAACGAAATCCTTTAATAATAAATTACACTTTATTAACTTATAACAATATAAGGTACATAAAAGGAAAATGCGGCCATGGTTTTACATATAAGCGGAAGAGATGACCAATGTTTTATTTATTTATGCTACAAGTTTTTTTAATTCAATTTACTGTATTTTTCTACACGGACATAAATATTATCAACTAAAAATAAGAAAATTCATTTACTTGGATTAAAGAATCAGAATATGGTATTCTTGTATTGTATATACAATCATAATGTAATAGATGAGCATAAAATATAGATATGATTTATTAAAATTATACTTTTAAACATAACAATCATTATTATCGCTACTTACTAGTGTATATTTCATACATACATTCTTATTATATCACATTTCTATATATTCGAGATCAATATTAGTTATATTTAAATACTGTAAATAAAAACCCACAAATGTAGAGCACAATCTTTTGTATCTTTATGGAAGTATTTCTATGTAAAGTATACACAGACTTTTCTTTATGCAGACTTTTCCAAGTACAGTAAATACATTGTAACGCCAATACTTCAAGGTAATAAACATCCAGTAGCCTAATGGCAGTGAAAATAGGAGAAAATATTCTTCACGACTAAACGATCAGGCATACGTACTTACAGCTAGTTATATACATATCGGAGAATGGTAATTAGTATGGCTTGTATTTGTGTGAGGTGTTGAGTTATGTAGTAGGAAGTCGCTCGCGCTCGTGCGGGTAGGTTCCTCGCTCGCTGCCACGCCGCGCCCGACACCATAGGCACGTCCGCGGGGCTTAGGTTTACGTCTATTTCTATTCAAAGAAATATAAGCTTTCAGTGTTTATCCACTTAATATAAGATAGCTGTACAATGTACATATTGACATTGCAGATCGAATGGCATATTAAATGTATGTAAATATTGTTAACTGAGTAGAAAATAATACTAGAAATATTATAAAAGCTTTCGATTAAATTGCTAGTAAAGAAGAGTGAACTTTTATAATTAACTAGCTTTCCGCCCGCGGCTTTGCCCGCATTTTCAAAGATAAACCCGCATAGCCCGTTCCCGTGGGATTTCCGGGATAAAACTTATCCTATGTGTTAATCCAAGTTACCTTCTATATGTGTGTTAAAATTCATTATAATCGGTTCAGTAGTTTTTGCGTGAAAGAGTAACAAACATCCATACAAACTTTCACATTTATAATACATATTAATAGGATATTTTATGTATTATAGCTATTCATTGTAATAAATCTATGATGTAATTGACAATTGTTACATATTAAAATAAAACAAAATGGAAGCGCACACTATTTCTAACAAATAAAAGACCAAATATCCTACCTCCCATATTCATATCTCCCATCCCAGCACATAAAAGTGACAAATTTCAAAATTCAAATAATGTAACTCACTATGTAAGCTGACTTGGCTTTCCATCTTGCCCAGCGCGTTGACGGAGGCGCACACGTAAGTCCCGAAATCGTTGAGAGCCAGCGACTTTATAGTCAGGTTCATCCATAAAGAATACTCGTTCACCGAGCGCTCCGTTATACGGAACTTTGGATTCTCTAGC
This sequence comes from Colias behrii, assembly GCA_029959065.1. Classification (NCBI taxonomy): domain Eukaryota; kingdom Metazoa; phylum Arthropoda; class Insecta; order Lepidoptera; family Pieridae; genus Colias; species Colias behrii. Next base: position 7,525,844 of record JARWMC010000009.1, read on the forward strand.
AGTTTATCGCTCACCAGCGCTGTGAAATGTTAAATCTCATTCAATACACATTGCCTTTTATTTTGAGAGGGGTTTAGGATAACGTTGTTATTGGCGTGAATTGTAAAACTGTTAGTGTGTGTACTTTTATTATTTTTATATCAATTATAAAAATAATAAAAGTAATAAGTGAAAAAAGAAAGATTTTTGTATAGGTACCGTAAATTATTACTACGGTATTGCAATAGAAAATAAAGGTGATTCAACGTTATTCTCAAGCTACCTAGCGACTATAGCCCGCCACATTATTATACCAACCTACCAGTATTTAATTAATAAACCTAATATGAACAAATTAACGAAAAACATATCTCTTTGAAGTAGTCCGAAATTACTAATTTCAATTATATCAATTTTTATAAGTAAGATAACGATATTCTTTCATATATTATCGTTATTTTTCTCATTAAAATCACATTATAGAAATATGTTTTGTATATAATATTATGTAAACATATAGAATGCGATGAGAAATATTTTAATAAAGAATCCGTTAAATAAGATTAGTGCCACAGAACCACTTACCTTTTACTACAAAATGTATTTATTATGTACATTAGATCCCAAATTAAACGAAATCATAGCCTTTTTTTAGAATAGATAAAATTCGATTACGAGGCGAGATTCAAACCAGCGTCTTCCGCCTTTAAATTTATATTTATAAAGCATTTGAATGCTATAAAAACTAAAATAATAGCCGAAATCATAGCCTTTCAAAACTTGAAACAAAGAGTGAAGCAATTCGCTAAGTAATATGCGGAAGATCAGATGAAATCTGTCTTTAGTGAACTCCGATTCGTACGACATAATGCGATCGAGATGTCAAAGTTCTCGATAGAACAGACATTAGTCTCCAGTAATTTGTCTCTCAATTGTCTGGCGGATTTCCAACTGCTAGATAACCTAATGTTAATTGACCCCATGCGTGGTTGGCGGAAATGCTGCTTTTATATTTTTGATGATACCTGTCTAAACTAAGCTACGCGTTTTGAATAAAATGTTGTAATTTCTTATTTTATTTATTTTTGCAGAAGAAATCATGAATAGTAAACAACAATAAGATAAGTATGTAAATTGGGCTGGTAATTGTATTTTCTTAATTTCTTATAATTTAGTCAGTAAAATATAACAAAAAGAAAACACCTTAACACCTTGAAATACCCATTAAAAAAGTAGAATACTATACTTATGTTTTATCTAGTATCTCATTCAAAACAAAAGTGTACCTTCTCTTCATAATCTAAATCTCATTTAAACTCTTGGGTGTTAGGGTACTCATGGCACGATCGTTATTACGTGCGTAAAATAACTTTTTTACTAGCAAACTTTAAGATTTTCGTTGTCAAAGGTCTAAATTTAAAATATGTCTCGAGGGATCACTTTTAAGTTATCACTTTTATTCGAGAGAAACCTGTTTATATAAGTATTAATAACATGAAAGATTTTTATCGCGCAGTAATCATAATTTGAAAAAGCATACAAATAACATTGAGATAATATTAATAGGAGACGACACCGCCTACATCACTTATGTTCCACTCAACATACGTCATGTGACGTATGTTGAGCGGTATTTTTTAATGGTTTTAAAGTGAAACGCATCAAACATGCCTTCGAGTGTGTTACGATATTGCACAAATAATACAAATAATACGGAAAAGTGCAAAGGAATAACTTTCATCGTTAAGTACCTAACTAAATAATAATTTTTAAAACTTAGTTAGAGCAAAAAAATGGCGCACAGATTTTGTTCGTGGTGTCTCCTCCATACGTAGTAATATTATCTCAATGACAAATAATAACATGTTTTTATTAATGAAAATAAAAAATTACTTACAGTTACCATCCTCCCGGTACCAGGAGTTCATAGCTTTCGGAGAGGCTTCTATGTAGCACTGCAATTCTACGTCACTGCCGAGCGGCGCTCCCACTAATTGTAGCGCGGCTTTTACTTGTGGTATAACTGGATTAACATAAGAAAACATGAGATTGTTTGTTGGAATTTCTTACTCTAATTAGTATAATAAAGTCAAATTCTTATAAATCCCGTGTTAATGTTGTTTTACTTTTAATTAAAGACACAGTTTAACGTTTTGTATATTATGACTCACGGAAGCAAGTTTAAGCCTATAGATAATTGAGTTATACAACTCACAAAATATTTTATATGAAGCTAGTGTTATTGTCGACATTTTAATCTAAGTTTAACATTTTCGAAGTGGTCACATAAAACAAAGCCACGTTTTATACGAATCTTCGAATTCCCTGCTAACTTTTGGTTGCAATTCATGAGCGGTACAAGTTGTGACACCTGATGACTTACAATGCACTTGCACGTGATACCGGCGACTGACGGTGGGCGGCACGCCGTTGCTCGCAATGCAGTAATATGCGCCCATGTCAGCCCGCTGCACGTGAGACAACTCGAGACTCTCGCCTTTAAAGTTATCTAGCACTGAAAGAAATTGGTAGAGGTGATTTATAACGACACTTCCAAGTAACAGTTATATGATATTGGGACCGATTTTTCAATCGCCAGACAATTTTTATCGGGGGATTTATTTTGACGTTATAGAGATAATGAATGAGACGTATAAATTGCCGGTTTTAATACTGTTCTGATCGGATAAAGATTATAAAGATACCAGATGTGTCCACCTATTCCTATTTGGTATGGCTTTTCAAAGTAAAATTGAATAAGAGTCAGTTTTATGGTCCATTTATTATCGAATTAATAATCAGTTAAACCAAGGTGGTTACATACTTTATTTGTCTTGTGGTTGTACTATGCCATGCTATGTTATTATATTACGCCATGTATGTAACAAATCTAGAATTAAATTAATATCCGTGTTGCTGTTGCTTTAGTATAGGTATAATGATATTATAATCAATTTTTTTCGGAAAATTACATGTTTCACAAAATTGTACGTTTCTTTATTTTATATACCTTTTAATGTTATTATACTGTTCGTTTTATCAAGCAAATTCAAATACAAATCAATATTTAGGTTTGGTTTTAAAGAATAGCAGAGAGCGAGCAAATTTAATTTTTTATAATACTATGCGAATGTATGCTTGTGGGTAAGAGTGACACATGACAAACCCAACGCTAAAATATTCAGTTTAGCATTCTCGACCAGAATGCTATACAAAAATAAACAATACAGAATTTTTTATGCCAGGAAATGGAACTTTTATTGTCTACATTTTTTGGGAGAGTGAAAGAGGATGTTCTGGGAATCTCTAGAAAAAAGTATAGGTGTATTGTAGTGATCAAAATTTTTCCCAGGAAGTAGTTACTGTTCGGAATTTTAACCTCATATTTAATTGTAGAAAACACTTTATGAGTTTTATTGGGATCTGTAGTAGCATCTTAAAAAGCTTTGTTAGTACTATTATTAGTATTCCACATTTAAGAGTTAAAATAAACTTAACCGATATGATAAATTTTAATACAATTTAAGTTTTTAATTTGTTTGTAAGATAACGATATATAACGATAAGATATAGTCCTGTGAAACGTCCGCTTTAAATTTAATATTTGCACAACATTCTTCACAATATTTGTTATCAGCTATCTTTTGTGATGAAAGAAATTCTTAATAGAATGTTTTCGTTTATTGAATTCCTTCGCGTATTAACGTATTACTTATTTCCCAGTTTATTTCACTTATTGCTTTTCTTCGTATATGAAGTTTCTGGAGCGCGAAAACATATACAATATAAAGCACAAACAAGGCAATCACGGATGAAAAGTTTCACCGTTTCTTTAAATCAAATTCCGTTTTGAAATCGTTTTTAGTAATAATAATTCCTCTACATAAAATCTTTTATCATGCGAATACGGTTCATTTAACGCGGTATTAAGTGAATTTGTCGAACGACGTATTTAAAAATGAACGAGCAAAGAGTTGTGGAATGATGAAAGCAGAAAGAATTATTGGAACCTACGATGAGTGGTTTTGTATTTGAATATTCTTTATAATATCAATGGGTTCGTTCATACGAATGGAAAACAATTCACTTGGAATTTTTAAGGTAGTCTGACATTCAAAGAAATATTTTTTCAGTATAAAATTTAACTGAAATAATAATTTGAAGCACAGAATATCTCCGTTCAAAGTTGCATATAGCTTTGATGTTTTAAGTCATTGTCGTAGTAAAACTTCTTTCTTTCTCTTAAGAATTTATTCAAAAGTTTGCAAGAATAAAGAATATACGGCTAATGCGCAAATCCAATTCTGTACTGGAGAAACAACAACACAAGTGGTAAAGAAAAACATCGCAAGGAAACAAGAACTACTAAAATCAAAAGTTAGGCGTCCTGAGAGCTTTGCTTAAAATTAGCTTAAAGTTTTACATATAATTAAGTATTCAAAGGAGAAAATCTTTCCATAGATTTTATCTTCATACAAATAAGAGAATAATTACAATGTTATCTATTAAATAGACTGCCTAGATATAGCTAAACGTCGGTCGTTTTATTTCCGTTTCAATTAATCAATGAAACAGAAATAAACCGAAACTACCCGGCAATCGGAACGTCACTTTTGTAGGCAACATATTATTATCTTCATTCCAGATTTGAAAATACATTTACGCGAAAACGCAAAATGTTCACGGTTGACGCAATAAAAATCGAAAAGGATGGAAAAGAATTTGTTTTAAATTCTAATTGGAATTAAATTTCCATACCATATTTCTTCTATATTCCATTATAGACGGCAAACGTGGAATTAGCTCAACGGTCATACGAGCTCTCTGAAACATGACGTCTGCTGTAAATTTTGAATTTAGCCAGCAAATTAATATTTGCAAAACTTGTCTATGTGCCACGAAAGCACATTCACAGAGAAGTAATTACTGTGACGTGTAACTATAATTCACGTTAGAGGAGCGAATGAAATCAAATGGGTTTATTTTGTCCAGTTTTCCACGCTGTAATTAACACACAGATTTGAATGCAAAGGGAACATTAACCAACTACGCGCTATTTCAGCGGGACGGCAATCGAACGTTGAAATTAGACACATCCCAACCGTGAAAATGGGCATTATTGCAATGACAGCGTACATAATAGACTGATTCGCTTACTTACAAATATGACTCTATATGTAGCCGGGACATATCATTCTGCTTTATTTTTCTCTTTATAGAGGTTGGAAATTATTGCTGTAATTAACGAGCATGTTCTGAGTAATTCGTGACCATGATCTTTCAGCTTATTAAATCGTTAAAACGTTTATATCTTTTTCAATCAATTTAAAAACATCTAGACTGCAAATTAATTAAATTAAAGTATTTAAAAAAAGTTAAAACAACTATAACTGAATGCTCGACTCGAATTTCAATTTGCTATTTTATCGTCATTTTATATTCCATCAAAGTTAAGAAGTAATTAAAACCGTTCACTGTTCGAAATTTAATGAATTTAAGGATAACGAAACCGTCTATTAGAGAATAAAAAAACAAAAGAACATTAAGCGTTCATTCGTAATTAATTACACAATATCTTGAAAGCAGTCTATTTTCTTGTATGTTAGAGATAGGCGTGTAACTGGGTAAAAATCTCTCAAATCATATATTATTCATCATACATTGATTTAAGCGACAGCGCCTTAAATATTTGTTATGAAGCACGATCTGTTTTACGAAGGTCATACGAGAACAAAAGCTCACACCTAAAGAAAATTATTGTCGTGAATCCGAGACGTAATGTACACTTGATCTTATCACGCGAGGTTATGGCATTATTAAACTAGACCGTACGTATCCAGTGACGCAAAAAATATACGTGACTCTTTTACACAATTTTTCGCCGTTGAAAAACCACCCTCCAAAAATTCAAGACCCGTACTGACAGCCGCGAATAAATTATGTTAATGAAGCATTTCAAAGCGCATCCGTTGATTCGTCCGATAACGTGCCGCTTTTTATTCAATTTGCATAGCTTTTACCTGTTATTATAACTATAACTATTCATTTTAGTCCGTAATAATGTCAAGAATTTCTGCAGTCACGATGAAATAACACAGAATTATTGTAGCAATTTGTAGGTCAAATAAATGTTATTATTATCAGCTCTGATTTGTCCAATCAGCTGATAAATGAGAAATTCTACGTAATATTACAAATGTCGTTTATTAACAGAATGCAGCACAAAATTATATTGCAAATGGAATATTCTAATATAAATATTCAAATATCTTTCCTTTCAAAATTAAACAGATATAAAATAATTTCAAACTACCAAAAAAGACACTTCACCTTTACACATTGGCATTTTTTTTTTTAATATCCTAAGGATCCTATCAAATAAAATGAAAAGTTAAAAGAAACAGTACCAGTAGCTTTTCTCAACACAAATCGAATATTTCTTGCCGCAAGCGTCTAAGGCGCGGGTCAAACACAAGCGGCGCGGGCGCGGGCGTGCCATAAGCGCACCTCTTGAATCTGTTTTGCACCACGTCCTTCTTATACATTTTGTATGAAAGAATTTTGGAAAGGCGACGAGGCGGCACGCCACGGTTGCGCCGCGGGCGTACCGCAGGCGCGCTTCCCCCATCGCATCCAAATAGAGGTCAATTCACGGTCATACACAATCAAAAACAAATCGGGTGGTAGGAGACGGTAGCCTGTCAGTCAAAAATGTGTTCTCTCTGTGTGGAATTATATAGAGCTGCTATTACATACCCTTCTTCGTTTTGTTTTTAAAGGTGAATTGAATTAATCGATGAAATGATTTACACAGGTGATGGCAGTAGGGAAAGTTAAAATGAAGAAGAGCATAATGAAAGTTCCCATGTATTTACAATGTCAGAAATAAAGATAATCCTGATTTTGATTGTGTTTTTTATTTATTTGTAATTGTAATAATATTGTGGAATGATCAGTACTGTAAATACTTTTGAACTGAGATTTTAATGATAAGATTTATATGGTTTAAATGTAAACCTGTGTTTGAAAACCATATTTTATCTATACTAATATTATAAAGAGGAAAGGTTTGTATGTATGTATGTATGTATGTATGTATGTATGTATGGTTTTCACGCATAAACTAGGTACTGGACCGATTTTGATGAAATTTGGCACAGATAATCTTTAGACCCTGAGAAAGAACATAGGCTACCTTTTATTGCGAAATATGTACCACGGGCGAAGCCGGGGCGGACCGCTAGTACAATATAAATTTTGTGTTATTTTAACCTTCTTTTCTTCCATCATTACACCAGTACTACTTTAAAATTACTTTAAAAGTACTATAAAATTTTCCAAGTAAATTCCAACATTTCCAACAAAGATATATTTGCAATCGTGGGGTTATCCTCGCTATTTACTTACAAGGAATTATCAAAACAAAATCGTTACTTTCAAATTAACGTAACTTTCAAATCTCTTTTAGCACAAAAAACATAATATTACTAAATTATGCATGAAGAAAATGCATTTAACCACTCTATATAAATATCATTTTCGGACGCCAACAGCGCGCCCGATGCGCGCCGGCAGGCGCGCCGGCAGCGCGCCGGCTGGCGCGCCCGCGGCGCGCATCGGGCGCACCGCGGGCGCGCCAGCCGGCGCGCATCGGGCGCGCTTTTGGCGTCCAAAAATGATATTTATATAGAGTGGTTAAATGCATTTTCTTCATGCATAATTTAGTAAAATTATGTTTTTTGTGCTAAAAGAGATTTGAAAGTTACGTTAATTTGAAAGTAACGATTTTGTTTTGATAATTCCTTGTAAGTAAATAGCGAGGATAACCCCACGATTGCAAATATATCTTTGTTGGAAATGTTGGAATTTACTTGGAAAATTTTATAGTACTTTTAAAGTAATTTTAAAGTAGTACTGGTGTAATGATGGAAGAAAAGAAGGTTAAAATAACACAAAATTTATATTGTACTAGCGGTCCGCCCCGGCTTCGCCCGTGGTACATATTTCGCAATAAAAGGTAGCCTATGTTCTTTCTCAGGGTCTAAAGATTATCTGTGCCAAATGTCATCAAAATCGGTCCAGTAGTTTATGCGTGAAAACCATACATACATACAAACCTTTCCTCTTTATAATATTAGTATAGATAAAATATGGTTTTCAAACACAGGTTTACATTTAAACCATATAAATCTTATCATTAAAATCTCAGTTCAAAAGTATTTACAGTACTGATCATTCCACAATATTATTACAATTACAAATAAATAAAAAACACAATCAAAATCAGGATTATCTTTATTTCTGACATTGTAAATACATGGGAACTTTCATTATGCTCTTCTTCATTTTCACTTTCCCTACTGCCATCACCTGTGTAAATCATTTCATCGATTAATTCAATTCACCTTTAAAAATAAAACGAAGAAGGGTATGTAATAGCAGCTCTATATAATTCCACACAGAGAGAACACATTTTTGACTGACAGGCTACCGTCTCCTACCACCCGATTTGTTTTTGATTGTGTATGACCGTGAATTGACCTCTATTTGGATGCGATGGGGGAAGCGCGCCTGCGGTACGCCTGCGGTACGCCCGCGGCGCAACCGTGGCGTGCCGCCTCGTCGCCTTTCCAAAATTCTTTCATACAAAATGTATAAGAAGGACGTGGTGCAAAACAGATTCAAGAGGTGCGCTTATGGCACGCCCGCGCCCGCGCCGCTTGTGTTTGACCCGCGCCTAATGAACTTAGCGCGGATACAAATGCAGATTCTGCATAGGGTCGCGACGAAATTGTAAATTTATTTCTAAGAATTACTAACAGACCTCATTTTCCTGGTACGAGAAGGAACATAAATGCAATTTACAAGCTAAATCCATTAGAGTTGTTTTTGTAAGTGTGTTACCATGTAGGTGCCGCGAAAAAAAAAACTTTTCTTCGTTTTAACAAAGTCTTCAGAAGTTTTGTGCTGTTGGTATTTTAAGCTAAATGTCACGTTGAGGAAAAGATACCGTCTACATTATGCTAAATACGATTTATTCATACATGGAACCGTAGGTAGGACTTTACAATTACAAAATATACAAGATTTGCATATTAAATACTTTTGTTTTAATTAAAGAAAGCTCACAATTTTGAGTAAGTTGAATATTTAGGTACTCTTGTGTAAATACGTATTAATTATAAGCTACGTAGCTATTTCCAGCTTGTTCCGATATGATATACGTAAAACTATAATTCCCATTAAAATCGAAACATGATACGTTTTGCTCACACAGGCCGTCGATAAATTGTTGCACATTTTAGGAGATTATTAAAATACATTTAACGATATAATTTCACCACGTACGGTAAGTAATAATGAACCGCGTTCAATTTGTTCGTTAATAATAATTAGCATTTAATTAAACGGAATTAACAGTCGTGATATCGCAAACATAATATTATCAATATTGGAATTATGGGTATCATGAAAATTGTTGATAAAAGATGTTTCCAATGTTATGTTTGTAAGTCGTGTATTTATTTGAAATATTTCCCATTTCAAAATCATCAGGATTCTCTTAAATATATTTTTATAGTGATATGGAATAGTAAGTGACAAATTACTATAATAATATAGAGGCTCTACATTAAAACATAAAAGTAATAAACTGTAAAACGAAAGTATGCGTTGCTTGTATTTAATATACGAATCCTTATGAAAATGAATTTTTTCTTTGCATCTTACTCAAGTAAGCTGCCGGTTGCAATACTGGTTGCATACTGTGCTGTCCATTTTTTACGTTCGGTCGATTCAGTTTCAAATACAATGTCATACTCTATTCTTAGTTTAATTCTAAGATTTGATAAACACAACGGATATGTTTCGGAATATTTCCTTGTAAATTTATCTCGTAAAAGCCAGTAAATCGTGACAGACATATTCTCATCAGATATTATTAAATGTGTGGCGTTAGGCTTGCATATTATACATTATTACATTCCTGTCACGTAAATATATATGAGCTTATCAAATTCACGGCCCAGGCGTATTATTGTATATGTTCAATTTAGATTTGACACTGATTTTACGCGAACTAATCATATTGCCGTTGAGCCACAATTGCCTGAAATTAATTGCTTAGATTACGTCAAGGTGATAATTGCGTATTACAGAACTAAATAGGGACTACATTTGATGTAATACCGATTCAGTTGAAATGCTCATTTTACGTGGTTTCTGGGCTCGTCTTGTGAATGTATTAAGTATAAAAAAGTGAACTATGAAAAGAGCAAATGTAATGGAAATATATTTTGATTAAAATAACTCGTTACAAATAATTTTATTTGTTTATAAAATGTTTCTTGGTATTGGAATAAAACTTTATTTTTTATTTAGATAAAACACCTACGATATAATTGTCTTTAGTAAAAAGGTTTAGATGTTTATTAACTGTTTGCAGAAAACAACTCTTAATTACATCTTATGAAGTAGAGACTTCGCGACACAAACAAGAGACATTTTTAAATAAGTCCAGTGCTCTCAGATACCTCCTACAAACTTTCTTACATTGTAATATTAGTGTAGAGCAGCTGAAATAGTTTTAATTAGTTTTTTCTGCGAGCTTATTAAAAGTATTATCTCAGTTTCCAACTACGTTACCTTGTTTTGTTTAACGGGTCCGAGAGCGAGCGGCATGCGAATCTATTATTTACCTAAACCGGATAATAGTATCAAAAATGAATAAATTAAATACACTGTCACTGTCTGGGGCGAATATTTTAGTTAATTCGTAAACTTAATACTATTTCCCTCGCCGGCAACGAGTTAAGACGTTAATTAAAACACTTTGCCTAACTTTTAGTACTGAATTTCTGAAGTACGGTAAGTAATCAGCTTAATGGATCAATCGGAGATCAAAATAAAGCCATGATTGTAAATAACATTGCCAGATGCTACAAACTGTGTTGCTTCATTGCAATAATGATTTATTTGAATATCGCTTGAAGGCTCTTCAGTTATACAAAATTTGTGTAAACACACCAAAATGTTAGTATAAATATTATGGTTAAACGAAACTGTTTACCATCAAATTTGCCGATTTAAACAACTTAGACTTTATTTAAATTAGATTTAATGACATGACGATAACAGCAAAATATTCACTTTAAAATGAAATGTTTATATTGCTATAATTAAATGTGAAAATAATATTCTTATAGTTTTTGTACAGAAGAAATTCATGTTTGAAAAAATATTAAAATTATAAGAGTTGATTTAACTTAGAATCGTGCACTTTTAGTAGGCTTTTCTGGCAGCACGGGAGGTTTTATTTGCAATCTAGTAAAAATGAAATTATGTTTAACGAGTCAAGGTAGTGAATATTATTGTAAGCTGTATAATAAAAGTTTGTGACGTTATACTGGAATAATCTTAAATGAATTATTTGTATTATCTATCCTTTTTTTTTAATCTTTTTGATGCGCCCTCGCTTTTTACCAATGTCTTACATGTCCTTTATTTTTATGGTTGCCTGGAAGAGATTGCTTTTAAGCAATAAGGCCGCCTATTGTACACTTTCCAATTTTATGTATTCGCTTATTTTAAATTCCTGTTATATGTACAATAAAGTGTCATAAATAAATAAAATAAAATAAATAAATCTTGACACATTTTTTTTAGATAATCTTGTTATGGGTATTATGAGATTCATAATATAAGTATTTTATCAAATGAAGATGTACGTAAAATTCCTTTATTGATATAGAAATTGCAAAGAATGATTCGTCTAAAGGAGTTGTAATGCTCGAATAAGAATTCTCATTAAATTTGTTTCTTTGATAATGTATCGTAATAAATACAACTAAATAAATAAATACATAAAACACAGCTAATAATAGAATAAAAATGCATTGTTACCTACCAATTAAATATTATCATCGAATAAACTAAAATACATCCACGCAAATCGCAAAGAAACAACACGACAGCATCTACTAAGTTTCACAGCACACCTTATGAAAATGGTAACATTTATAATCATAACACGCTAAGAAATTATGAAACATGAGACGTGTGTAAAATTCTAGATGTTAGTTCAGCGAAGGAATGCCACTATATCAGAATTAGCAGCGGAGTGAATGAAGACAACGGGTCTTTTCAGCGGGAAATTGCAATTACCGTTATTGCGGTAATTTCGGAGCTCTACTTGCCTTCGTGCACTGCAAATGGTTAACTATTTACTATTTAATACCCGGTGCAGCTGAGAATTACATAATAACTATCCGGAATTAATTACGAATTGTTGTTTGTTCATGTTGCATGAGCCTCAAATCAACTTGCCAGACTTGATCGAAGAAGGTGAAGGATTGACTTTGAAAATTGATGTGCCTGAAAATGGAGAGACCGATCGCAAGTTCGGTCCGTTCCTATTACCGCCGGAGCGGCCTGTCCGCTGCCCTTCTGTCGCGAGTCTCAGAAACGCGCGAAGAGAGGGAAAATCGAACGAAGATTTAAGGAAAGGCTTGCCTGCGGTTAGCTCGGCGCCATCTCTTGCCGCACCTCTATTGTCTGTGCAACCGCGGATGCCCGCTCCTTCTAACAATGGATCGAGAATAACGTCTATCCGGTGTCGAATATCGAACGCTTCTTTGTTTAGATATAGAGAAGAATCTCGTGCAGCCCGAGTTGGACTATTAACGGGTGCATTAGTGATGTTACACGGGTGTTTCGTGATTGTTTCATCTAAGAATTGCGAGAAAAATGTATTAAGGGTTGTCTACGGTATCTGGTTACGTACTTACCTTGACTTCCTATTGTATTGTGATATTACCTCTAGGATTGGCATAACATGTTTTATAACTTTTAAATAATTCTTTAAATGGAGAATATTATGTAATTAAGTATATAATTTAAGTATCATTCATCATTCCTTGATACTCTTTTCCATTACCACTTTACACCACTACACTTTTCAATCGCCTTTAGACTTTTATTATTCTCAACCAAGAACCCATCCTAGGACTTTTCAGCTGTAACTATCACGTGAACATCGTTGTACCGTGGTTGTGAAAGAAAACCGTCCAACACAAATTAACTATAAATATTTAACAAAAAACCTTCATTATCACGTAATATATCGCTCTCACACAATTGTTATCCACTAATTTATATTTATTAACTTTCGGGTAGTTCAGCACAAAGCATAATAAATCCAGCTAACCAAGTTACGGCTGATAGAATAAGAGTCCTATCCATTACACGGTTATTACTAAGTAATCCAGTTCAGCTAAGCATTTAGTTTGAAAGCGTTAATGAGATTAAGCGATTTTAGCAGTATTTGCAATAATTAAATCCGACACACTCATGAAATTGTGTTACTCCGCTGGAGTAATGGCTGAAGTTTCATTGCGAGCTTTTATTTAATTTATTTTTATTGTTATACGTCGCACTTTATGTTCCATTTTACGCCTCTTGCAGTGGCTTACATCTTTTAATTTTATATTCGCCAGAAATCATAATGTTAATAATGTACTTGAAATTGAGAGTGTTATAAGTGGATTGTTTTTATTTATGAGAAATTGTGTTTTATATTATTAATATAAGACAATTAAATGCGTGTATCACATTGATATAAAATGGCACTATGAACTTATAATTCGTATCTATTAGCCACAATATAAATTGAAAATTAAGTTTATAATAAATAGTAAACCGTTAATACACACACTGTTTTAATAACGAGGTAGGTTTCTGTCATTCGAACAGGTTTTTAACGATATTAAATATTGCCAAAAAAATAATTTTCTACCATCTTTTTATTTTATAAAATTATAATAAGTAATTCAATATTTAATGTGACATTGAAAACTGTAGAATGTGTGTAGTCGTTTGCCGACTAGACAACCGGCTACCTGCGTGATTCAAACTAAAGTTATAAATATCTACTATAACCCAAAGGTCTGTCTGTTTACGCCTCACCATTCACGCCTCAACAGCTAAACTTGAAAATTAATTGAATACAAGCCTAGAGAAGGACATGGACAAGGGCGTTTCGAGGTAATTCTATTGTAAAATATCATTTATTTGCCGTCAAGAAAACTATCAACTAAACATTTTTCAAATTGTTTATACAGATTTTTTATTAAAGATAAGTATATCATTTAATAAGATATTTTTCGATGCAAAAGAAAAAAAATCAATATCAAGTCAATATTTGTTATTTTTTAATATGTTTAAATAATTTTCTAATCATCCAAATGCTTAACATTTTTTATGTGACGCATGTTCTTATAAAGCAGAGCCAATATTCCATCTAACATCCACTGAGCGCATCATTGCTGACAATTGTCTGAAGCGATTTAATTTTTTAAAATTGAAAATTCCAAGACTCCGTGCTCTTTCCTTTATTTCTAGCTCGGAAAACTATATTGCGTTTTTATTAAAAATACGGAGTGTTCCAACGAGGGGTAAACGGCCACTAAAAGGTTATGGTTACTGCGGTGACATTCGCACGGATACCTAACTTATAAAATTGGTAATTCTCAACGCTTTAAGACCTATTTCCCCGCCAAAAATTATATGTAATTGCATTGTACCACAATAAACAGAACTAATGTTACGAGAGATTCAGCTGACGGCAAACATTTACTGTGCCCCTATTATGCTTAGCTTTATGTATCACCGCGCTATTTTCTACTAAACATTATTTTAATACTTCATAGGACACGTTCAAATTTGCAATTACGCTTCTGCCGTTTTAAGATGCTTGTTTTATAGAATCAGGCTAATAAAAAGAAACAAGAATCGTTCACCGTGTTTAATTAAAGGTACAAATTTAATCCACGTACAAATAAATGCCGGGTGTTCAAACGAAAACAAACAAGCAATTTAGAATTACGTACACACGTAGCGAAACACCACATTTACATTAAGGCAACCAATAGTATCCCTGGCTGGAGTTACGTGAAATTTCCATTTGGTATATGCCAGTTTGTTGAGCGAAAATTATTAGTCAATTGTTTGGTTAGCGCGCTATTGTTTAAAGAACCTAGTTATGTGTGTATTGACAAGATAACGAGTTTGGCACACAAATTGTTACAGTAAGCGAGTGACGGCAATCGACGATCATATACGTACCTGGAGGTGACAAATAAATGTCCCGAGAACAATGGGGGAAGCTCGATTAGGCTGAAATAATGTCTATTAAAATCGATAGTTTAGTCAGTGGACGCCATGGGTTGTAAAACGCTATTGGCTGTATATTGAAGCCGGGTTTTATTAAACTTTCCAACTAAAAACAATGATATTTTTCCGTTATTGTTGTTATTCAGAGTTTTAAACATCAATCAAAGGAAATGTTTTGTGAATAAAAAGAAATTTCATTAGCAAGTTTCCATGAAATACAGCCTTACAAAAACCAGTACAGGGACTTCGCCATTACTCCAGTTGCCCGCGGTGCTATAACTTTACGTTCAGTCTTAAAAGAGCAAACAAAAAATTCATAAAAATTCAGTTCAAAGAGAGCAGTTGTCCTTTTTTGGTCCCTACTTGCCAACGGCTCGATGTAGAAGTCTGACAGAAAGTTGTTTGAAGAAGTCGATTTAAGTTACATAGACGAGAGTGTCTAAATTACATTTCATAAATGATGTTTAAAAACTTGTTGTGCGCCTAGTTTTATGGACATTCAAAGTTGATAAATAAGTTTTTAGTCTGATATGGGGCAAGTAAATATTTGAACAGCATTACATCTTATTGAGGAGCTCTGAATTTTTATAATTTATAAATTATGATTTCACATCTTAAATTTCATATAAATCATTCAAATTAGCAGGTAAATTAAAACAAAAAAATCTCACGCTAATTTCCTACAAATATAACTAACACCTAAACAATACAATAACATTTTCCATGCTTTTTAAACAAAACACTTCGTGAATAAAAATCCGACAATAAACATAAAGTCCGCAAATTATTCGATTCATTTCAAAGGAATCCCACTAAAAGGAACGGAGAGTAACTCAAAGCTTTTATATCTCGTTGCGAGGCGTCTTATTGTCTTCGGCG
Organism: Colias behrii; assembly: GCA_029959065.1. NCBI lineage: Eukaryota > Metazoa > Arthropoda > Insecta > Lepidoptera > Pieridae > Colias > Colias behrii. Next base: position 7,541,870 of record JARWMC010000009.1, read on the forward strand.
ATATATGTATTAAGGCTTGCTTTCTCTTGCGTAAATAAAACCCATTGAATAAAAGTGTTTGGGAGCAAGTGCAAGGGGTTGGGTGGTGATGGGTCTAGGTGTAATGCCTCATGCGAGTACCGACAATGCAAAGTAGATTGAATTGGAAAGTCTCTTCGGTGGAGCGCGCTTTTACCCCCGGGAAAAGGGAAACTCTATAAAGGGTTAAAATAAGAACAATGTCCACATGGCGCTTCCCAAATGTGAAATTGCACTCTAATTTAGAGATGATTTTGCTTCTTGTTTTGTTCCCGGCTCTATAATGGAGACACGAGTTCTTTGTTCAGTCACCTTTGCTAAGTTTTTTTAATTATAACACAAAATCTGTTGATTTGTTCACTTTATCTGAGAACAATTGTCAGTAGAAAATTTATAAATGAACAAGTATAATATGCAAATTAGGGTATTGATATTGATATAACATTATACATATACACATAATTACATTCAATTAGATAATATGTAGATATTAACTAAATTACAGGAACTTAACTAGATATTCCAAATAACAATATTTCAACAATAATTTGTTATAGCTCAGTGATTAATCAGTATTTGCTGTGTAATGGAATAGAAATATTCTAGGAACTCAGAAGTAGAATTCATTTCCAAATAGTTTTAGTATCCATTGTCATGAAATTCCACGTCCTTTGAATAATCCAAGCGTTTGAAAGCATTAAGCCTGTAATTCAATGAAGAGTAGGCGAAAAATTTTGAAAATTTTAATTTCAATGTTAAGTAATTTGCACCGTAGGGTAAAAGTGGGATAGATGCCCCACTTTTTGAAAAAGCCTCATAATTTTAAAAACATGAATCTTATACGAACACTTTGTATGAATATAGCTAGGTTAATTATCTGTTTTGAATTACTATATATATTTTTAATCCTATCATTTATAGATAATGTGTAATAAATATTTTTGTAGAACACCTTTTTTGAGGATAGATGCCTACCTAGTTGGATAGTTGCCCCACCATGAAAATACTAAGGAGGATAGATGCCTGCAGAGTGGGATAGATGCCTTACATACTCTATAAACGCGAAATCTAATAAAATTTATATGATAAACCAGCAAATGTCATGTTAACATAGTTGTTCTGTTGTCCAAGAATATACTTGCGCTCGCACTCCTTCTTTTCTTTTGTATTTTCGTGGCGTGGTTCTCCTACAATCAGTATAAGGGCAGATCATTAATAAGTAAGTATACATAACAAAAAAAAGCAAATTAAACGAGTAAAATCGGTTAACATAGAGAAAACCTCTGACGCAATCAGGTAAAAATATAAACAGTACCTGTGATTATCGATAATAACATGTACATATGTATTGAGGGATAGATGCCCTTAGAGGCCCCTAAAGGCATCTATCCCTCGAAAAAAAAGGGGCAACTATCCTTTTTGATAAGGATAGCTGCCCCAGTATTTTTTTTTATTAAATAAAAACAAAAGAGCCACTATTTTCACTTAGATTTGTACTTAATGAACCAGTGTATAGACATAATAAGAAATATAGTGAAATTTATTAATACTTATAAAGTTATGCAAAGGCAAATATCAACCTTTTTAAATTTTAACGTGTTCGTGAAGTTCGCCGCCGATATTATAACACGCACTAGCGAAACACGTCTTCACCAAACAACAGCTCATGCGTACCCGAGGTGCGGGGTGATAGGAGCTCCTATTTAAATCATTAATTCGTAGTCACGACTCTGGGAAGTGAGGTTTTTTGAAAATGGGGCATCTATCCTAGTGCGGCATCTATCCCACTTTTACCCTACTTACTATGTAATTGCATTTGGTATGACTGCTATAACATAATCATAACTTTTATGCTAATCTTTCCATAACAATAAAACTACCTAGTAGACTGAAAAATACAAAACAGTACGAAGTACAAACATGTATTCCTTTTTTGATTCTCCCTAATTCACTGTTAACATAAAAGTGCACAACTGCTGTAAAACTCACAATTTTGAAAATATTCTGCAATAGAAGGGTGAAATGAAAAATTCTTCAGTACAAAGGAAAGTACGAGAAGAACAATATCTATTCTGGGGTGTTTAAAAAGTATTTGCTTGAGTTTATATTTTTGGTTTTATGGCATTCAAATGCTTTATAAATATAAATTTATAAAGAATAGAAAAAATTCGATCACGAGGCGGGACTCGAACCCGCATCCTTCGCGCCATTCCGGGGCGGATGCCTGACCAACTCAGCCACACGTGACCCGCCAAAGCAATCGAATTTATTCTATTCTTTCAGTTTTATGTGTCTGAAGGGACACACCGCGCGCCATCTATTGAGATGATTAACAACCATTTCAACCAATATGAAGCACTTTTCAGTGAATACAATATTGTAACGATGGAACACGACCTTTTTTGTTGAGTTTATATTTTTGATTTTATGGCATTCAAATGCTTTATAAATATAAATTTATAAAGAATAGAAAAAATTCGATCACGAGGCGGGACTCGAACCCGCATCCTTCGCGCCATTCCGGGGCGGATGCCTGACCAACTCAGCCACTCGTGACCCGCCAAAGCAATCGAATTTATTCTATTCTTTCAGTTTTATGTGTCTGAAGGGACACACCGCGCGCCATCTATTGAGATGATTAACAACCATTTCAACCAATATGAAGCACTTTTCAGTGAATACAATATTGTAACGATGGAACACGACCTTTTTTGTTGAGTTTATATTTTTGGTTTTATGGCATTCAAATGCTTTATAAATATAAATTTATAAAGAATAGAAAAAATTCGATCACGAGGCGGGACTCGAACCCGCATCCTTCGCGCCATTCCGGGGCGGATGCCTGACCAACTCAGCCACTCGTGACCCGCCAAAGCAATCGAATTTATTCTATTCTTTCAGTTTTATGTGTCTGAAGGGACACACCGCGCGCCATCTATTGAGATGATTAACAACCATTTCAACCAATATGAAGCACTTTTCAGTGAATACAATATTGTAACGATGGAACACGACCTTTTTTGTTGAGTTTATATTTTTGGTTTTATGGCATTCAAATGCTTTATAAATATAAATTTATAAAGAATAGAAAAAATTCGATCACGAGGCGGGACTCGAACCCGCATCCTTCGCGCCATTCCGGGGCGGATGCCTGACCAACTCAGCCACTCGTGACCCGCCAAAGCAATCGAATTTATTCTATTCTTTCAGTTTTATGTGTCTGAAGGGACACACCGCGCGCCATCTATTGAGATGATTAACAACCATTTCAACCAATATGAAGCACTTTTCAGTGAATACAATATTGTAACGATGGAACACGACCTTTTTTGTTGAGTTTATATTTTTGGTTTTATGGCATTCAAATGCTTTATAAATATAAATTTATAAAGAATAGAAAAAATTCGCGGTGTGTCCCTTCAGACACATAAAACTGAAAGAATAGAATAAATTCGATTGCTTTGGCGGGTCACGAGTGGCTGAGTTGGTCAGGCATCCGCCCCGGAATGGCGCGAAGGATGCGGGTTCGAGTCCCGCCTCGTGATCGAATTTTTTCTATTCTTTATAAATTTATATTTATAAAGCATTTGAATGCCATAAAACCAAAAATATAAACTCAACAAAAAAGGTCGTGTTCCATCGTTACAATATTGTATTCACTGAAAAGTGCTTCATATTGGTTGAAATGGTTGTTAATCATCTCAATAGATGGCGCGCGGTGTGTCCCTTCAGACACATAAAACTGAAAGAATAGAATAAATTCGATTGCTTTGGCGGGTCACGAGTGGCTGAGTTGGTCAGGCATCCGCCCCGGAATGGCGCGAAGGATGCGGGTTCGAGTCCCGCCTCGTGATCGAATTTTTTCTATTCTTTATAAATTTATATTTATAAAGCATTTGAATGCCATAAAACCAAAAATATAAACTCAACAAAAAAGGTCGTGTTCCATCGTTACAATATTGTATTCACTGAAAAGTGCTTCATATTGGTTGAAATGGTTGTTAATCATCTCAATAGATGGCGCGCGGTGTGTCCCTTCAGACACATAAAACTGAAAGAATAGAATAAATTCGATTGCTTTGGCGGGTCACGAGTGGCTGAGTTGGTCAGGCATCCGCCCCGGAATGGCGCGAAGGATGCGGGTTCGAGTCCCGCCTCGTGATCGAATTTTTTCTATTCTTTATAAATTTATATTTATAAAGCATTTGAATGCCATAAAACCAAAAATATAAACTCAACAAAAAAGGTCGTGTTCCATCGTTACAATATTGTATTCACTGAAAAGTGCTTCATATTGGTTGAAATGGTTGTTAATCATCTCAATAGATGGCGCGCGGTGTGTCCCTTCAGACACATAAAACTGAAAGAATAGAATAAATTCGATTGCTTTGGCGGGTCACGAGTGGCTGAGTTGGTCAGGCATCCGCCCCGGAATGGCGCGAAGGATGCGGGTTCGAGTCCCGCCTCGTGATCGAATTTTTTCTATTCTTTATAAATTTATATTTATAAAGCATTTGAATGCCATAAAACCAAAAATATAAACTCAACAAAAAAGGTCGTGTTCCATCGTTACAATATTGTATTCACTGAAAAGTGCTTCATATTGGTTGAAATGGTTGTTAATCATCTCAATAGATGGCGCGCGGTGTGTCCCTTCAGACACATAAAACTGAAAGAATAGAATAAATTCGATTGCTTTGGCGGGTCACGAGTGGCTGAGTTGGTCAGGCATCCGCCCCGGAATGGCGCGAAGGATGCGGGTTCGAGTCCCGCCTCGTGATCGAATTTTTTCTATTCTTTATAAATTTATATTTATAAAGCATTTGAATGCCATAAAACCAAAAATATAAACTCAACAAAAAAGGTCGTGTTCCATCGTTACAATATTGTATTCACTGAAAAGTGCTTCATATTGGTTGAAATGGTTGTTAATCATCTCAATAGATGGCGCGCGGTGTGTCCCTTCAGACACATAAAACTGAAAGAATAGAATAAATTCGATTGCTTTGGCGGGTCACGAGTGGCTGAGTTGGTCAGGCATCCGCCCCGGAATGGCGCGAAGGATGCGGGTTCGAGTCCCGCCTCGTGATCGAATTTTTTCTATTCTTTATAAATTTATATAAGTATTTGCTTTATGCGAATCCTGGATCTAACGAGCTAGCAGGATATCCTGACTGGAAAAAGCTCTCGCAATTAATTCAACGCTTTCAAGATTCATGAAAATTTCTTATGTTAATATAATTTATACATTTTGCTTAATATTCGCGATTGTTAAATGCAGATTTGTGTTAAAAGGCTTAAGTTGTTTTTTGTAGCGCTGAAAAAGTAAAAATGTTCAGATAAAAAAAGAATTGTTCGTGCTGAATTATGTAATTATAATATTAAAAATTTGTTATCATCAATGAACATCAAAAATTTAAAGTTTTAGCAAAATATTTGTATCGAATCTATACACTATCTACAAGTAATGAAATATTCCGAAAGAATCCTTTATAAGGTCGGGTCGCCTAAGATCGGATGTGACATAAGATCGGATGCATGGAATAACTCGCAAACTAGGCAATATTCTCTACTGCTGGCAACACTACTAGATCCGACATTTTGTTCTGCCCCTCTCTTCACTCTGCGGCCGGCCAGCGACCAGATGGGACGTGTACACAGGTGATTCAGCAGAAAAGGTGTATTTTGTGGCGAAAATCAAACTCAAACTCAAACTCAAACATTTATTTATTCAATTAGACTTCTTCCAGAAGCACTTTTGAATCGTCATTACATTCTTTAAATTTACCACCGATTCGGAAAGCAGTATCTATGGAGAAGAACCGGCAAGAAACTCCATAGTTGCTCTTTTAAAGTCATGTCCATATACAATATAATTTTACATTACATGTTACTTACATCTAACTACATAATATTATAATATATTATCATAATATGCCAAAGAACTGTCCTGTTATTCTTACGCGACAACCCTCCATGGATTTTCATCTTCCATATATTCCTTAATGCTGTAGTAGGCTCTCTGAACTAATACATTTTTTAAATAAGTTTTAAATTTAACACTACTAAACTTTTTAATACTATGAGGAATTCTATTGTAAAAACGTATACCTTGGCCCATAAATGAATTTTTAACTTTAGCTAACCTATAAAATGGCATTTCAATTTTATTTCTATTCCTTGTGCCATAACAGTGTCTATCTCCTACTTTTGTGTGTAAGTCCGCGTTTTTGTGTACATGTAAAACATTATTAAATATATACTGTGATGGTACAGTGAGGATACCAATATTCTTAAAGAGATCTCTTAGTGAGTCCCGAGCACGTAAATTATATATAGAGCGTATGGCTCTTTTCTGTAATATAAATATAGTTTCTATATCTGCAGCCCTGCCCCATAGTAGAATTCCATAGGACATAATGCTATGAAAGTAACTAAAATAAACCAATCTAGCCGTATCTTCATCGGTGAGATGCCTTATTCTTCGAACTGCATATGCAGCTGAGCTGAGCTTAGCAGCGGTGGTGGCAACATGGGTCCCCCATTGTAGCTTCTCATCAAGTGTCAAACCAAGAAAAACAGTAGACTCGACAGGGTATAATACCTCCCCGTTTAAAATAATATCCCTTTTGACCTTTTTTAAATTTGGAAGGATAAACTCTACACAATTTGTTTTTTTTGCATTCAATAATAAATTATTAGCATTAAACCAATTAGATATGCGTAAAAGAGCAGAGTTTACTTCGTCAACATTTGTGTCATATCTATCCACATTAAATATTAATGAGGTATCATCTGCAAACAGTACTATTTCACACATATCCTGCAAATAATAAGGTAGGTCATTAATATACACTAAGAACAAAAACGGTCCTAAGATAGATCCCTGCGGAACACCAATGTTAATCGGCGCACCGCAAGATTTCTCTCCATTAACAACAACGGTCTGTACCCTGTTCTGAAGATATGAAGCTATGAGGTCCTGAGATAAACCTTTGATACCATAAAAATTTAGTTTCCGTAATAGAGTGGAATGTTCTACACAGTCGAAAGCCTTAGAAAGGTCGCAGAATATCCCCAAAGCATTCTTTGAATTTTCCCATGCTTTATATATATGTGACAAAAGAGCTATTCCAGCATCAGTGGTAGAGCGCCCCCTTGTAAAACCAAACTGTTTGGCGTGCAGTAAACCATTTGAAACAAAATGACTACATAATTGGTTTAAAATCAATTTCTCGAAGACTTTGCTCAAAGTTGGTAAAATAGAAATAGGCCTATAGTTATTACAGTCTTCTTGGTCACCGCTTTTGAATAAAGGAATAACTTTACTAAACTTTAATAAATCAGGGAATATACCACAGTCACAACATTGATTAAATATAAACGCTAAATGGTTGGCAATGTTTTCTATAATATTATTTACTAAATTCACAGACATTCCCCAGAGATCACATGTTTTTTTTAAGTTTAATGTTTTAAAAGTTTTAACAATTTCATCTGCAGTCACATGTCGCAATTCAAATAATACATTACACTCCGCAACATGGTCCCTCAAATAGGACTCCGCAAGCACTGATGATGAATTTAATTTTTTAGTAATACTAACAGGGACACTACTAAAGAAATCTTCAAAAGCAAGCGCAACATCAGCACTTTTGTCAACAGCAATCGTCGATCCGATCTTACCTACAAAATTTTGATGGCCCATTGTGGTGAATACTTTCATTGAAATAATGTAATTAATTATTTTGGGGCAGAATTAGCGAATCCTCTTTCCATTTGTATACTTTGATTACGCCTAGGACGTTCACAACCCAAGATCCGATCTTCCCTCCCAATGCCGAAGATCGGACCGAAGTTTAGCTCTTGACTGCGCCTTAAGCAATATGCGTTAGTAATTTTTAACTGTTAATATATTTAACTATCCAATGACGCTATGACTATCAGACCTTAGGTACATTTTCATTATTTAGTCCTAGAACACGGAGGATAAAAGTTTGAGAAACTTAATTAGGATGAGGAGGGAAGACCGGACTATAAAAACGCAATAAAAAATAAAAACTTCTTTGTCAAATTTTTTGAGGAATTTCCTGACCCAATCATTGATGCTCAATGTATGGACGTAAGGCCGGATGTTTTCCTAATGTGAACTTTATTATTAAACGCATAGAAGTGAAGATACTACATAGTCCGATCTTCGGCCGAACTGTTATTTTCTTCACTTGGGTAAGTCGAAAAAAGTCTGCTTTTTAGGCTCTTAATTTGCTTAGATAAATAGCATCTACGCAAACCAAAAAATTAGGGGTTAAACAATATTTTTTTGTCATCAATTTACAGTTGACCGCAACAGAAAAACGACATCGAATCATGAGAAATAAAATAAAAAATACAGTACGTATAAAATTTTCGGCAAATGCGTCCGATCTTAGGCGACCCAACCTTAATATTTTATACATATTATTAAGAACTATCAAACACATTACCTAGAAACTGTATTGATACCTTTACTGATATCAGTACGTAGAATTAGCATTGTGTAACTTATGTAATAATATTCTGCATAAATGTTTAAAGTGAACCTTTTCATGTTGTAGGTTGTTCTACGGATAGAGTTGAAATAGTTACCTTTCAAACAATAATTGAAATTAATATTGAAATTTGAAATAGCACAGTAACAAGCTTAATCCTTTCATTCTGTCTCTAATTTTGATTCGCCACAAAGATATATGTCAGCAAAGAACAGTGTATCCGTACCGGGCAGTTTCAAATCAATGTCCAATTGAGGCAACTCGAAAACAAGGAAATGTAACAATCCACGATATTTTCCGAGCTATTACGTCCGCCGCTAGACGTGCTCGCAGTCATTGTACAACGGTACAAATTGTTGGCTACTTTTATTCAGGTGGATTCTCGACGTTTCACGTTTTCAGCGGAGGTGGTTTTAAGAAATAGCCAGAGCTATTGCCGCTTCAAGTTAAAATGGGACAGCATTAAATAATTTAAATTTCACGAGGGAATGTTATTATGCAATGTGATGCAAATTTATTTAATGACTGTGTTTTAAGCTTCATTTGCAATAACGAAACGTAAAATATGAAATCAGTGGAATTGCTTTAGCTTTTAAAGTTACAATTGATTGAGATTTATGACAATAGAGATTATAGTTTCTGTATCATAATATAATGAAATGTATTTACGTCTACATTTGCGGCTAAACTTTGGACACAAGCAAATAATAAAAATGTCATTATTTTAATACTTTGTGCACATTATCACTACATATTATAAAACAAAGTCATACATCGCATCTGTCTCTATGTTCGCGATAAACTCTTAAACTATTGCTCTTCTCATTCTGTTGTCACAAATGGATATATATTTTGTTCTCAAGGAAGGTTATATTAAGGTTCAGATTTAAACAACGGGCGAAGTCGCGGTTGCAAAGCTATATAACAAAGCATACCCTTCTTCTCCCTGCCACCATCATGCCTGAACACGATAGGTTGGTGATGTTCCCGTCTCCACAGGACCGTGGGCGCGGGGACTCCGGTGGCGGTGCAGGTCAGTCGGATACTCCCGCCCTCTCGAGCTGAGCTGCCCTCTGTAGCTGTGTCCACTATGTCAGGCGGTATGAGCACTGATAGATGACCCATCTGTGTAAAAATGTTGATTGTCAAAAATAATTATTTCTACTGTGCCTACCTGTACATTAGATACGTGAGTACTAATGTTTATTTTAAAAATTTAATTATATAGTGTAACAAAATTTATGTATGTAGTTGGTAAGCCTTTTTTAAATAAATAACAACTTGTATATTATATTTTACCAAAAGTCAACGTTGGTAGTGAGATGAAGAAGATGAAGAAGAAGTTTTTTCGTTAAGACTTTCGTCGTTCTTAGAACATAAATTAAAATATTTCGATTATTTATTAGATACATTGAAAACAAGGATATCTTACAAGATACCTAGAACATACCTACACTAAATTAACATAACAGCCTGAAGGTTTTTAGTATATTACTTTTATATAAATAAAAAAAATACGCATGGCACTCGAGGACTGCCGCGGTAAAGCTTTGCGTAGCATCGGATCGCTGATGTCTATGGATCGCTGTGCCGGTTGGACTGGGGGGTGTCAGGTTTTTTCGTTACGGAATTTTTACATTCGGTCGCCGCGCTCAAAGTCGGAGATAAAAGCTATGCAATAGCTTAAAAATAAATAGTACATAATATTGTGATAGTGATCTACGTAATTTAGTGCCAAGATCTTTTAATGTTTTTATGTAATAATTACACCAAGAAAAATAATTGCCAATAAGTAACAATACGGATCTTGAATGAAAGTGGTAATCTGTTTGATGGCATTGCGTCAGGAATGTGTTACGTGAGCCATTCTATAATTATACCAAATGTATCAAATATGTACTCGTAGGTACACAATGTAATGGGCGTATATACAATCTTTTACGATCCTATTATTTTTAATTGGGTGTTGAACTAATTCCTTTGAGAACATTTTGAAAGTACAATATATTTTTATTTATAGAAACAACAATCGACGTAGGTACATAAATGTTATTAGAAACCTTGATAAGTAGATATATTAATTTTATCTAATCCACAAGATACTTTGGGCAGAAAAAACATTAATTAAATAATAAATTGTTTAATAAATTAACGCTAAAATATCATGGAAGTGTGTTTCAAGTTGAATGTTATAATTTAATCAATCAGATAGTCAATCACCATATTACATCGTATGGATAAACTTACAATGTTTTTGTCGTTAATTAATCTAAAGAAACTCCTTCATTATTAACTGATTTCCTAACAACTTGTGAACTTCTTATCCCATTTACTCTGTAAGGGTTGAATTTATATTTTTGGTTTTATGGCATTCAAATGCTTTATAAATATAAATTTATAAAGAATAGAAAAAATTCGATCACGAGGCGGGACTCGAACCCGCATCCTTCGCGCCATTCCGGGGCGGATGCCTCACCAACTCAGCCACTCGTGACCCGCCCGAGTGATCGAATTTATTCTATTCTTTCAGTTTTATGTGTCTGAAGGGACACACCGCGCGCCATCTATTGAGATGATTAACAACCATTTCAACCAATATGAAGCACTTTTCAGTGAATACAATATTGTAACGATGGAACACGACCTTTTTTGTTGAATTTATATTTTTGGTTTTATGGCATTCAAATGCTTTATAAATATAAATTTATAAAGAATACCATTTCATATTGGTTGAAATGGTTGTTAATCATCTCAATAGATGGCGCGCGGTGTGTCCCTTCAGACACATAAAACTGAAAGAATAGAATAAATTCGATCACTCGGGCGGGTCACGAGTGGCTGAGTTGGTGAGGCATCCGCCCCGGAATGGCGCGAAGGATGCGGGTTCGAGTCCCGCCTCGTGATCGAATTTTTTCTATTCTTTATAAATTTATATCTGTAAGGGTTTTCACGAAGATAGAATAAATATTCATGGCGGAAGTATTTGTACAATACTCTATTTTAGTAAGACAATATTATTGTTTCGTCTTGTTCTGTTACTATGATGTACAATAATATTATGATACCCTTCTGCAGTGCTCCGGAATTTATGACATCACTATTGCTTGTGCAAAGTTTGTTTACATGTCGACGTTATTAAGTATAATTATTAAGTATAAATTCGAATCGATTTTGTAACATAGAGCGTTCATTTAATTACGTTTAATTGTATAGGTATAGTAAAACTATATGTTTCAAAAATGCCATGTTTATTTTTATCATTCGTCAAAGTTTCTAAATAAGGCAAACAATCTAATAAAACAATAGGCACCTATACAACTGAAAAACCTCACATAACAACCTAGATACCATTATCGGTAATATAATTTATACTTTATATTGTTACCTCTTGATGGAACTGCATCGAGTATAAATAATAGTTTTACTATCGGAAAATAAATATACATGTAAAAGTATTAGGTTCGTCACTCACCTGACTTTTCATAGGGTCAGTGTTCACTTGGCACATGTAAGTGCCGGAGTCGCTCGCTTACACATTGCTGACGTGCAGCTTCCACGTGTTATGGTTGTTGTATGTGACTGAGAGCCGAGAACTTAAAAATAAAGTTCTTCACTCACCTGACTTTTCATAGGGTCAGTGTTCACTTGGCACATGTAAGTGCCGGAGTCACTAGCTTGCACATTGCTGACGTGAAGTTTCCACGTGTTGTGGTTGTTGTAAGTGACTGAGAGCCGAGGGTTTAGCGCCACCATGTTCGTGTGGATGGCTAGGATCGCTTTTGAGTCGGATTTTATCCACGCCACCTGTGGGAAAATAATGTAAAATATTGAAATGATTTTTATCATTCAATCACACTTCACACTCTACTGCAAAGTCACACGTATTCTTCTAAAAAAGTTTTAGCACAACGATTTTCGATCTTTTTCATGCTACTTATAAAATTCGTTTTTTGTCTTTGATTTTGTTACGTTGTAGTCGAATAAAGAAGTTTAAAATTGTATAATTCCTATGAACTAAAATTATTTAAAACAAAAATAGTTCATCGTTCTACATTTTAAAGCCAAAAACAAAATGTTATAACTATGTATACCTAAATATGAACTATAAATAAACTTTATATCTTCCTTGGCTAGAACGATAAACGACCACACGTCATAAGAGAAAAATCGCGTTCTATTACCGCCAAGGATCCTGTGTGTAATTTAAGAATTAAATGAGAACGATTAAGTATAATACGAAACAAAACATTTAGTCAGGATTGCATACGAGGGTGAATTTTCCCTTAATGTGTAGGATTAATGTCATAAATTGCACGCAATTTCCCCAGTTCTCCAAGTTTTAAATCGTTTGTATTGTTCACTGGCGGAGACGAAACTTAATGTGACTTAAACAGTGTAACCGCGAATGTAGGTAAAACTGAGGATGCTATAAGTAAAATTGTTTGTCTCGAGGAATGTACGGCGTCTCATCCGCACTGTTGCCGCGCATTTTTCATGTGACATCCCGCTTTGTTGCGGTTGGAAAATAAATTAGTAACAATTTCATTGTTTGTGAGAATTATTTCCGACGAGAGCTAGCACAACTCCCTTGCAGGCTACGTTATTATTAACGTATTGTTTCTACGATATAGCTGCGGCATGACTCATAGCGAGTTACGTTCTCAGTCTTCATAATTTCTGTGTGCCGGCTTCAATTGAAGTATACAGATTCAATTTACAACGTTGGGTAATTGGGTTAGATATCGAATAAATCGTTCTTGTTTATAAACGTTGTGATAATAAACGATATAAACAGTTTTAAATTCTTGTGCTCATTCCTAAATAATATAATACCTATTCGGACGTGGAGTAAATTAAAATATGCAATGCTATATTTTCCAATGATTCACATATATCCAGGAATTTATTTTACTATGTGTGAATATAAAAATGCGGATGTAAATATTTTTTCATGTTTTTCCTCTTTGTATGTTGATTGTGTTGCACAGTGGTACAATTTTAATTATAATGTTTACGGATCGTATTCAGATTTTTCCAAGTAATAATTTTTATTTCAGCTTTATTATATTTTCTGAGCTTGTGAAATATTAAATATTATAAAATGTAAAACCTTTGAAGTATAACTTTTCAATCTATTGTAATTTTTCAGAGTTGAGATATAAACAGGAGTAAAATAAATGTATATATCAAGTATTGATATACATTTATTTTATCCCTGCATACAAAAATAAGAAAATATACGTGTGATGATGTGCAAATACAATTCGATATCATATTATTATATCGCGGGCAACACGCTCCCGCCATACTGCGCCGTATAGAGTATAGTTCGTAATGACCGACGACGTTGGCAGCGACTGAGATGTAATTACGCTGCTCTGGCTGTTTATTTTCCATTATTATCCAATTTGTACACCAGATCCGCTTAAATGTTAAGGGAGTCTCGTTCTGCATCAACTGTCGGTATAAGTATAGATGTTTGATTTAATTATTAAAAGCATTTCCCTGCATGGAGCAGTTTACCCCCATCTTTATCGAAGCGTAAATGTAAATTGTACGCTTCAATAACTACTTACTTTTCATGCACGTTCTGATTTATCTCACGAATCTCCGCTTTATGTTACCGATTTTTATGAAGCGATGCCCATTGTCCATTTTAATTAATATTAATTCACAACAAAGGGGAAATAAGGAAAATTAATTCAAACGCACGTAATTAAGTAAGAAAGTATGAAAATTAGGTTATAACTCTAAGTAATTTTCCTTTATCTTTTATTATTCTGAAAGGACAATAAACAAATATTTTATTTTCAGTTTTTCAACGACGGGACGTAGAACGACAATACGCCGAGGTCGTTTTATTATGGCGGAGAGATAAATTACTCTACATTAATAAGTTTATGACTCTTGTCTCGGTGAAAAAGCTCGTAATTAACGTGACACGAAATAAACTTCAACCTTTTACCTTTTAAAAGTAGAATTATGATTTCAAAGTCACCTCGAAGTCCATTAGGAACAATTCAAAATTCGTTTCTAAATAATACGAATATTTTTTAGAAGTTAAATGTCCCAGTTGGAAGTTTGTCGAGTATCTCTGAAATTCACACAAGTTGACTTATGGATGCCGGTTCTACGAGTAAGCTTATCCTCTTTCAATGAGTATTTCCCGTAATGTTTATAAAGCGTGGGTTTGTATCTGGTAGTTTGTAGGAAGATTATTGTGGGTGGATGTAAATATTTAAACAGTTTTATAAATATAAAGATCAATTTATAATTTTATTCATTCATTGACCTTAATCAATTTATAGACAACACTGGCGTTATTTATATTAAAGACACAATATAAATTAATTCATATATTTTAACAACATATTTTTTTTTACAAAGAAAACCTTCCTTGCATCGGCGAACTGAATTTAATTATGAGCAACTTGCTTTCAGCATTATAAGTTTTCCGGTCTATAAATATCAACAAACACTTCATATAAGTACAATATGTTTGTGGATCAAATGTTCGATATAGAAATAAACTCACCCTATAATTTGACAGGTGATTGACAACACATGTGAAGTGCACGTCCCTTCCCTGTGTGACTGTGTGGTTTTCGAGGGCTTGTAAAAATTCCGGCTCCACCTCTGCTTGGATCGGCATTTCTCCTAAAATAAAAACTCTTGTTAGCTCTGGAACACAGTTTTAAATTAACAAGCTTTAGTTTCTCCAAATTTATTATTTGTTGTATTTTAAAATTCAATTAAGATTTTATTACCTATAAAAAAAATATGTATGTATATGGGAAAGCCGTCAACTGCATATGCATGAGGTCTAATGTACTTTTACGTCGATTTTTAATTATTGATGTGTGAATTGATTGTATTTTATAATAATTATTTTCGTTAAAATGAAAATCTTATTGGTTTTCCAGAGCCTTCATAGATATCCAAAAACTACATGTTTATGGTCTATCACGTAGGTAGTTTCTTGACGGTTCTCCTCCGTAGAAACTGCTTTTCGAATCGGTGGTAAATAGTAAAGGGAACTATAACGTTTTAGCCAACTCGGCAGTTAGCAACAAATATCTATAAAATAAAGAAAATTTCGCATTTACGAGATATAATATTTGAATATTACTTTCCATATCAATATCATAAAACGTAGGCTTAAAAAGATCTCACATTATAAATATATAAATGGAGCTAAATGGTTTGAGCAGATAACGTCGTTTTTCCTTTTCTATTCAATATGACCTGAATTATTAAAGCACCCGCCGAACCGAAATATCCAGTTCCAAGAGATTTTCCAACAAATTAATATTCAATTTTCCTTAGAAAAGACGGAGTCTTAACTTGTCGATGTCGTGAATTGTAAAATGATTAGCGGAATATTTACTTCAAGTTTTTAAGGGGCTATGCATTTTCATAATGGCCATGGTTTAACGATTATTCCTATAACAAACGCCACAAACTTAGTCGCGGTTGAGGAAATTTTTAGGGAAAGTGATTTAATTGTACGCAAATATTATATTTACCTAAACGCTCATTATGTTCTTTAAGAATGTTTGTTATCATATAGAATATAGGTAAATATTTTTTCTCATGTATTTGCGCCAAAAATCATTCAACAATCATTTAAATTCGAACTTATTTGTTTACTAACAAAGTATTATGACTATTACAAAATGTTAAATAAAATATCATTCCATACATTCCATATTCCGTGCTGAATAATTCAAAGCAATATTAAATGTGAGGAATGACGCCAGACTGAAAGTATTTTACCACTTCAAAGTTCAAGAATATAAACACCCGCTCTTGTTCTTGCAATCCTTATATCCTGGTTTTCTGATTATAACTAGCAGCAAACTGATCTTACGGGACTCTAGGGGATTAACGAATCCGGAATACTAAAGTGCGATGTTTTAAATGGTAAAAAACGGCCTACACTTACACTACGGATTTAGTGTCATAAATATAATGAATTATGAAAAACCGCTGATTATTTTTATTCCTATTTAAAAGTTTTTAAGTACTTAATGTACCTGTATGTAATGTTAAGATAAGACATTATTGAATTCTATAATAAAGAACATGTTATATACCTGTAACAAAAACGCTTAGGAATGTCGCCAGCCAGCAGGCCGCCTTCGTCGACGGAGAGTACATGTGTTTCTCGATCATCAGGCTGTAACAATAGAAATAATAATAATTAATAAATATAACTTTTATCTTATGTAAGAGCAGTCATCCGAGCTTGTGTGGTTCGCGTTTATTTTATTTTTTGTGTGGTGTTCTATGTTAGCCAGAAGGGCTGCTATATCTCAATGCGAACGCTTGTGGTCCGCGTGATAGTAAGCGGCAAGCGCCCATGAACATTTACACGGGTCATAATTAGGAAATAGTTGTCGCTGGGAATAAAATAATTTACTGGGAATGGTAAAGAGAAGGAAAAGAGTATACTACTACATAGATACTATTTCACATTGTAGAATTTTCACATTGATCATCCGTGGGATGTTTTACCTTTGCTACTTGTTATTATTCTGTACCTTTGCGATGTTTCTTGCCTCCCACATTCACAACATCAAGCAATTCTCAAGACTATAATAACGAATTCATAAAGCACTTTATTCATTTTCCCTAAATAAATCTATCAAAAGGTCTATGATACATAACATTCCACAATATTGTTTAGTACTTTTCATGTATTATGTGGATACTGAGCTATTAGATTTAAGAACATAAAGGATATTAAGATATGTAATGATTTAAAGGTACTGAAAACCAGTTTCACGTGTTTTCTTTTTCATAAAAGACATTAGGTACAAATGAAACAGTTCTCAGAAGTTCTTCTTTTAAGATTTATAATATAATTTACGTATTTTAATATAAGGAAAACAAAACTGCTGCTAACTTGTTCATAAAAGTAGTTTAAACATATTTAATTTGCCTTAATAATTATAATTCTACGTGATGCAATAATATTATTCTAGCAATAATAAAAAACCGATAATAATAAAATCTCATAATGTCACCGTCGCGTCGATGCTATAAATCATTGTGTCTATGTATTATCTGTACCTAATTCCCAATTAAGGTGGATAATGCATCTGATACATGGTGTCATTAAGATATGCCCCGTAGATATACACACCGTAATTGGCAGATGGTGCCGCTAATAAACATTTTTCATCTCTAATTACATTTATACGATATAATATAATGTATTTCTTGCTTGCAATGCGACATAGGAAAAAGATTCGTTGTTAAACGTATTTTGTGAAAAACTCTTACGTTTAAACTTCGTAATTAGCAAACAGCGTAGGTTTAATTTTATAATTGTAGAAAGATATTTTCTTAAGTATTCATGTGAGTGTTTACGTTAAAATAATTTCGTTATATCTGTCTATATTAAAATATTTAGCAAAAAGTATAAATGACACAACAATGAGTTTCCAATAAAAATCACGAGAGTGTTTTCAATCAATTACTTTGATATCGTTATTAAATTAAGTATAAACATGAATGAGTTCGGTAAATTTAATTTACATTTTGGGCGTATTTAAATTTAAATAAAACCCTCATTATGTCAAGTCATGGCTCTTTTGAAAGTCTAAATAAGGTAATAAAGAAGAAAATGATCGGTTAAGTTTAAGCCATTGAAATACTGAAAGGGACACATTTTTTGTATGAAAAACATAATTTATGTACAGATATAGTTGCCTAAAATAATTAATATTTTTTTATTGCTAATTTTATAAGATAATGGCGCGTGATCCGTGGATTTAAATAATTAATATTCCAGTCTTGTAGCGATAAGTTACAAAACCCTTTTCATGCTCAAGTTTGCTTGATACTCTTTCTGAATAAATAAAATTCATACAAGACTCTTAATTTTATTAATATTAAGAAAAAAGCCAAATATAAATGATGTTCAAATCGATACTTTTCTTAGAAATCCAATTATTTTTTTCTCATTGTAACCTAAACCGTCTATGACCATTAGCGAATTGGATTAAAAATTTCTTTATAAATTGTATAGTATTATTTTCTGAGTAACGTAACTATATTATAATTACCTACTACATTTTAATACGATTTATTATAAAAGTTTTGAGACTAGCCCTGGCCCACGGTACAGCTCGTGTGGTACTGGAACTACATAATTCATACTTATATAAATTAAGTCCAATATCAGCATGAATTTGTAGATGTTTACATTCGAGTTGTTAGCACGACCTCGTGGTATATAACCAGTTATACATTATCGAATTTCCATATTAATCGAGATAGGTAAGATCCTGTAGGTACCTTACTCATCCTATCCTAAAATTCGATTTCAATCCAATCCCTTTCCCTTTATTTTCATCCGACCTATTTTTATTAAATCCGGCAATTTATGCAAGCTAATGTGGAATTTTCTCGACATTTATTGTTTACCATCAACGTCGTGTTACATGACTCGTTTGAATATATTTTATTATTTTATACCCATAGTCAATTGCTTGAGAAAGCTAAGATTCATTACATACGAAAGTTACAGAAAAAAACACTCAATTGCCGAAGTAAATCACTTCATGTGAATCAGAATTATGACAAGATCCATATTAATTAAAAACAATAAAAGCTTAATATACGAAAACCGTATTCTTTGATCTTCAAATGTTCTTCATGAGTTTTTCGAGTTCAGTCACGCGATGATAGAATCTTTAAAAGTCGAATCAAGTTACTTGTAACAATACTTAAGACCACTCAGGCTTGTTTAAAACTTATATGTATTACGTATAATTTTTTAAGTTTTTAGCAAATTCAATATATACTATAACTGGAATTCGTTAAAAGTTTCGCGCCACTTCGCAAGAGTTAATTAGGCGTGAACCTTTTGTTTCATTCATACGCTGTGGTTCCTTTTTATTTGAACATGTAAATGTGAAGCAAATATTAATTCAGAAAGTGTACTCGTACAATTTTAGATGTTTGATAAAATTATGATAAGCGCGACGAATAAAATATGCTTGTTAATTTTACGGGTAATAATGCATGTGACGAATTTTAAGAAGCTTTTAATTTTAAACATCTGAACTTCGTTAGATTTGAATATTAATAAACTTACAAATATAAAAAACATTATGCTTACAGTATTCAGGTCAACTACTTTAAGTTAATTCGTCGTAAAAATTTATGTTACCTTAACCAATATTTCTAACGTTAAGGAAAGAGGAATAAAGTAAATAAACACAAACATATATGGGGAAATTCGTTTCAATGGGGTGTTATTCTGAAGTTGGAAATAAAATAAAAAATCAAATGTCAAACAAAGGGGATGATACCGACCCTCGAAACAAATGTATAAGCACATCGGAAGCCTCTGAATTGATTCTATAGCAATTTAAATTCACAACTTATTGGAAGTAACTTGAATCTGCGCTTTGGGGTTTGCTGATTATTGCAGAATAATTAAGACGGGTTGCGGCCCGAGCCGAAATAACTGTCTCGTTTTGCCTATAATTGCTTCATCTTAATGGTTTAGGATTAATAAAACATGACAATATTCCTTAATAGACATTTGTTATTTAGAATAACAAAGCATTTTAATGAAATCAATTTATAAATGAAGCACAAAATGTACATGAAATGTAATTGGAATTGAAGTAAAATTTATATGATGAATTTGAAAATCTTATTTTCAAATCAGCGTAATTATTGTTCTTCACAGAGATTAATTGAAAATGATATTTAAATATCTCATCACTCCAAGATTTAATAATGTTATTTAAGGATTTAAATTACAGTATTCATATTTGATATTTCATTATAGGTGTTTTTTTTTTGTCTCTATTTTATCGGATTAATAGACACAAATTAACTATAACTACAAGTTTAATTATAATATTGACCTATACCTAGATACTTATAAACAAGTGGTAGATTAAAGTAACTTAAAGAACGCTATTCGTAAAGGTAGTGCAGAAAAATTGCTGTGATATACAGGGTGTCCCAAAAAGTAGTGATATACTGAAGCTGGGAGGTAGAGGACTTAGAGGGCTATCCGAATCACCCCCATGTGTGTTATGCGATTTTTCGTATTTTCGGAGTTATTACATTTTTTTCAATTTTTCATCTATCGCCGAGTACGATGAGATTTTTATTTATGGTGACGTGAATTATTGCGCTAGATGCTTGTTTTTTTTTGTGTGCTAAGCTGAAAGATAGGCCAATTCAGTATGGTAACATTTACTATCGTTAGATCTTCGAATGGAATAAAAAAAAGAATTAAATGCTATGAAAGATAAAATTACCCAGTATGTTCATAACTTCAAGGGCCCATAAAAAAATAAAATCACATAAAAAAGGTTTTCCATTTGGCTTTAAAAAACTTGCTCTATCGATCAGGTAGCTACCCTAAAAATTTCATTTTATTATTGTGAAGGCTTCAATCGAAAAATTGAAATCTAAATGTGGTAAGTGCAAAATTTTTATTAACATCATGATTATTAAAACCAATAAATAGGTGTTTAAAAATGAATTTTTTTTAAATAGCCCCGCTGTTGCTCAATGCAAGTGCGACATCACCGTAAAAAGTTGTCTTTTTAATGTCTGAATGCTCTTTTATCATTTTTAATGGTTTCTTCTGCTACTATGAATTTCCGGGTTATTTCGTCCAAATTGTGGCAGTCTCTCGTCTTTGTAGTATCCCCACGGAAAAAATTCAATAGGGTTTATGTCCGGAGACCGTGGAGGCCAGGCTAAAGGGCAAAAATACCCTGAAAGATGGATTGGTCGTTGCAGCCTGCGCATGCGCCGGTGACACCTGCTTTAAAGCCTGGCCTCCACGGTCCCTCGAAGAAACCCCATTGATTTTTTTTCAATGGGGATACTAAAAAGACCTCGGCTACTTGAGAGAATGCCCCAATTTGGACGAAATAACCCGGAAATTCATAGTAGCAGAAGAAACCATTAAAAATGATAAAAAAGCATTCAGACATCTAAAAGACAACTTTTTACGGTGATGTCGCACTTGCACTGAGCAACAGCGGGGCTATTTAAAAAAATTCTGGTAATTAAATACCTATTTATTGGTTTTAATGATCATCATGTTAATAAAAATTTTGCACTTACCACATTTAGATTTCAATTTTTCGATTGAAGCCTTCAGAATAATAAAATGAAATTTTTATGGTGGCTACCTGATCCGTAGAGCAAGTTTTTAAAAGCCAAATGGAAAACCTTTTTTATGTGATTTTATTTTTTTATGGGCCCTTGAAGTTATGAACATACTGGGTAATTTTATCTTTCTTGGCATTTAATTCTTTTTTTTATTCCATTCGAAGATCTAACGATAGTAAATGTTACCATACTGAATTGGCCTATCTTTCAGCTTAGCACACAAAAAAAATCAAGCATCTAGCGCAATAATTCACGTCACCATAAATAAAAATCTCATCGTACTCGGCGATAGATGAAAAATTGAAAAAAATGTAATAACTCCGAAAATACGAAAAATCGCATTACACACATGGGGGTGATTCGGATAGCCCTCTTGGTCCTCTACCTCCCAGCTTCCGTTCATCACTACTTTTTGGGACACCCTGTATATTATAGATACATATCATGCCATACTTTATATCAAGATAAAACTTCTAGATAAAGACCTTCTTTGCTCCACTATCGCAAAAACAGTTAGTTTTTTGTAAGTTTTTCATGCGCTTATTGTGTCAGTATGAGTAATATTAAGGGTAGCGTAAGTATAATTTATTATGATTTTTTACCTCAGTTTTTACAATTGGCTGACGTATAACATGACCGAAATATTATAAGATGTATCTTTTCTATTTTTCTTATAAATACGTAATTTTTAGGGTTACCTATCTTAATCTCGAATTTTAATATTCCGAATATCATAATCCAGAAAACGTTTGGACATTTTTTCATAACCCCGAATTTTAAAATTTCGAAGTTTTGTTTGCCATATAATCGCAACTCCGAATTTCATTTGCCCATTTCTTTATTTGTACGACGTTTTAGAATCCAGACGAATGAGTTCCAGACATACGAAATCTAAATGCACTAAATCCAGATGACCGTAATCCATATGCACGAAAGCCAGATTTTTAAAACACAAATTTTTGAAATACAGTTAATTCATATACAGGCAAACAATGTCCAGATTTTTGAAATTCAAATAAACGATATCCAGCAAAACGTAATCCTTCCAGGGGGACGCAGCACGAACCTAACCTAACCTTCTGAATAGATTTTAACACTTTAACCTTTCTGTAATGGGCAAGTAAAACAATAGCGAGTCGGTTCTGGCACTCGCCGGCCGCTGCCGCGGCACGCTCGCTTCGCTCGCTCGGCTCGTGCATGGGGGGTCACAGTTCAAACCTAACCTAACCTACTGAGTCGAATTTGACACTTAAACCTTTCTGTAATGGCCAAGTAAAACAATAGCGAGTCGGTTCTGGCATGGGGGGTCACAGTTCAAACCTAACCTAACCTACTGAGTCGACTTTGTCACTAAAACCGGTCTGTAATGGACAAGTAAAACAATAAATTTACTTACTAACAATGTTTATTTTCAGTCGATAGTAAAGGTATAATCACGATTGTATGGAAATCAAATAAAAAGATTATGAAAATCTGGCAATAGTTTATCTGTTATACGATTATATGGGAACCAAATAAAAAGATTATGAAAATTTGGCAATAGTTTATTTGGAAAATGGTACGATGGGAAACAAAAAAAAGTATTATGAGAATCTGGTATATTGAGATCACACATATTATGAGAATACGGGAAACAAAAAAATACTTTTTAAAAATCTGGTTTTGGTGCATCTGGAAATTGATTCATCTGGGAAATTAAAAAAGGAATTTTGAAAATTTGTCATTCATTACATCTGTCTTTTAAAAGTTCTAACAACCGTTTTCGGGGTTTTAAGATTCGGGTAATAGAAATTCGAGTTTTTAATAGGTTACCAATTTTTAGTCATGGAGCATTTTCAAAATAAGTTACCACGATTTTTCTAAATAAATTTAGAGCATTTTCACCATTGTTTTATTGCACGGATTAGTATTTAGTACATGTAATATTTTATGCAATACAAGCTACTTACTGAAGTTCGCTAAATCTTGAATAGTACTTGACCTATAAACGTGGATTTTGGTAGGGAGATAGTTAGAAGGTGGGCCGTCGGCTTAGAAAGGATTATAGGTTACCGTCGGTTTAAGGGAGTTTATGGGCATTCATGAGTTTGTTAGAAATTCCTTGGTTTTTTAAGCGCCTCCGCTAAAACTTGAATGAATTATTATTGTGGCAAAGCTTTGACATTACAATACAAAAAGAAACCCAAAAATGTACCCTAATTTGACACATTATTTTGGTACAATAGAAGAAAGGGATCGACCGTTTGAAATAAATATTTTCGTTTTAACCCACGTAACATGTAGGTTTGTGAAAATATCTGTGTTATTTATAACAACCTAGAACAGTAGAAATTTTCCACTTGAATATACATATTAGCTGATAAAATACAGGAAAATATTCCTATTTATATAAATCAACCCCAATCTAAGAATCACGACACGCGTAATGAATATTTTTTAAATTGCTTATATTAAACAAACTCCTGTCATTAAGGAATAAATATGTTTGGGGGCAGCCCTGGAACTAATTGCAGCCCTATCTATATTGATGGCACACTAACAAAGTGGGATCAATGTAAATTATCTATCCCTGATCCGCAAACGCGATTATCGTATATCACTTGTGTATGTTAATTTATGCATTAAGTATTTATGTTATGGGATTGGCCAAATTTAATTACGTCAAATTTCGAAGATCATTAAATTAAATTAAAGTTAATTTTTGCAATAATTAAACACGTTATCCACAATTTTGTATAGTAGCGTTTAAATGTGTGGGTTTTTAGGTTAGGTAAGCTTTTAATTTGCTGGTAAATGCGGACTGCGGTATGGTTTTTTTTAAATTTATTGTCTTTATTTATATAGCCAAATA
This sequence comes from Colias behrii, assembly GCA_029959065.1. Taxonomy (NCBI): domain Eukaryota; kingdom Metazoa; phylum Arthropoda; class Insecta; order Lepidoptera; family Pieridae; genus Colias; species Colias behrii. Next base: position 7,566,428 of record JARWMC010000009.1, read on the forward strand.
AAGAATGTATTATAACCTATTTATATGTCATGAACCAGACAATGAAAAACTTAGGTAAGTGGTTGCATATCTATTATTGTAACAGATATTTTGTTTAATGAAATGTTTTTCTTTTTTATAGTATTGTTAGTAACAGTGTAGTTAAACTTACTCTTCTCTTGGTATGTTAACTGAATAAAATACAAATGAATTGGACGCACAATCATGATACAGAATTTCGATAACCTGAGGGTAAATAGGTACTCTTAGTCCCTTTGAAAGAGAAGATGCAGTTTTCAATAAGTCTTGCGTAGGGTGTTCGCAAGACGCCTTATATAGCATCACACAGAATTGTAAAAACCCCTTCCTGAAAGCCGCTCTATAACATGCAGTACTGTTACTAGTCTTTTATGCGCTCCAAGCTAGTTTCTGTTACTACGAACTGAAAAATAATTTTACTACGTTCTGCGGCAGTAAAATGGTCATATTGCACGAATGTGCCGCCCTCTACCGTCGAGACGAACACGGCTCTATAAAACCAATTCTCAAAAAGAATTTGGTGTCGACTCAAATTATAATTAAATTGTTTACTTTAACTAAATGAAGAATCGTAAACAAGTACTTACGTATTTGCGTTTCGTGAAGTTTTATTTTGAGGTATAATAATTATTATTAGGTTAATAAAATTACGCTAATTAATTTTATTCTTTCTAATTTCAGATTTATTCTATTAATACATAGTTATAGATATCTATATGCAATATTATTCATTATAATTCAAATTTACCTAGCTCTTTTGTAGTTTTTAATCCTACAAAGGTCATCGGAGTCGGTTTGGAAATAGCAAAGCTTAACATTATTAAACTTAATAGAATATTCAACAATTAATTGTTTCAAAACAATTGATAAAGAACAAAGCATTGCTAACGAGACTATTAAATTTTGTTCTACAGACAGGTCTGCTGCTTCTTCGCTACGAAGCCCAATAAATTGTTACAAAGCTAACCTTAATAAATCCGCTTCGAGTCAGATTCTGTAGCTGCCATAAATTGTTAAATAAATTGAGCGGGGACACTTTCAGTGTTTCTCTTTTACCATATTCAAAAACTTTTCTTTAAAACGTTTTGACAGAATTAAGCGAGTAATTGATGGGGAATTATTTTGGAAATATTTATGCGTTTTATTAGGGTTTATTCCATGGAATACTACTCAAGTTTCGTTAAATCTGCAATTTTTTGAGTACCTAAGCTTTAAACAAAAAACATAATTAATATTATAAAATACATTTATATGAAGAAAAATAAACTGTGCAATGGTAAACATTTAATAATACTTATAAGTTTTTGTGCACACACAATATTATCATTCTTAACACACATCTAAGCACCAAAAAAAAATCCTAATGTCGATTGAAACTTTACTCAATGTCGCAACACTACACATACTAAGCCCATACAATAAAAGATTTAGATTGACAAACTTGTGTTAATTAATTTGATTATTTATCATTTTAAATTTCTTCTATAGGTAAATAGGTATCTATATGCAATAATACATTATTTCAAACAAGCCCGAAATAGCTACCAAGGTAGAATAAGGAATAAATAGCTCTCTAATAGTTTTCTTTATCTACGATACAAAAAATAACCATAAAACAGTTCTCCTGGGTCTACCACATCTTTCGTCCATCTGTTGACACGATGTCAGCCCGCATCATTTTTCACGGCTACAATTTTCCATATGTCACCAACAGTCTAACATTAATGATAAATATTTGTTTCCTTTCCATTTCATCTCACGAATACTCGTATACTACATTGCCACAACATATTGCTATCAAGATATATATGCCACTATACCTACTATATGTAAAAATGAATTGCGTAAATTGATGTAATAATCATTGTAGAAATAACTTGAAATACCACTGAATACATTTCATAATTTTTCGTTTCATACGCACTACATGAATGGTCAGGGTTCGTGCGTCCAGTGGGCAGTAATGATTCAAATGTCATCTATTTAAATCAGATATTAAAAAATATCTACATATAATGAAGTATTACACGGAATTTAAAGAGTATAAAGTAAAAAATAACTTGCATTTTAATTTGGAGGTAGCATGTTAACATGATATAATATGTCAGAGTTAAATATAGTCCCGTTCAAGCTCGCAGTGAAATGGTTTATTAATACTGCTTTTAACTAAAATTGGTATTATTTGCCTATTTGGAATCACAAAGAGTCATGACGAAAGATAATTAAGGGTGTATTTAAATATACATATAAATTCCGATCGGTTCTTTCATGCTTATGGATAATTTAATTATCGTAATGAAAATAGACGTTCGGGCAAATATCGACGAATCGATTGAATGCTTCCATTTCCCTTGTTTCTCGAATAATCAAATATGCAATTGTCCGAATGTAATTAGTATTTAATGTGAGGTTTAGACTGCGGCTGGGATTCCCATAATTAATGATCATTTGCGTTGCAAATTGTAGGACACTTTGATTTGAAAATGTTCCTTTGGATTTCGATTGAGTCCAAGTATACACCTGTCTGCTAAGTACCTCATAAATGAATACAATGAGGTGTAAAATTGCTTTAACGTTTTGGGGAATAAGACATATTATAAGGGTCATTTGTAACTGAAGTATAGTTCGTTTAATGTTTATCCATGGGTTATTTTTTTTTAGTCGTACATTTAGAGTCATACATGTAAATTAAATTGACTCAGTAACTAATTATGGAAAAGAAAATGGTAGCATTTGTCAACAACTTTATTTTAGGTATAAATCATATATGTTTTTATTTACCTCGATATTTTAAACACGAGCAGTGTTTGCTGTGAACGTTAAGGCGACGAAGCTTTTATTCAATTTATAATACTCTAAATCAAAAGAAGTAAAGTGAATTGTGTATTTCTTTAAAAAATCTGAACTATAAAAGAGGTAAACACAAGCATAGGTTGAACTTAAACTTTTTCTCACAAATATAATTAAGCTAATAAAAAAATCATTTAGGTGCGTCTAATCAGGGATACAAAATATTTTTAGAAACAAATTTGAATATTTATAAATCTAATGTAAGTAGGTTCAGAATGGTACAGACTCAATAAATAAGTTAATAATTCATGAATTATTACATCACTTCTCAGTCGCGTAAAATTAAAATTTTATTGAAACAAACTTAACATCACTTTTGACTTATTTCATAAAATAGCCTCTAAATGGATCTCATTAAGATAATTTTAACGCGAACGCTATAGTACTTAGAGCTTAATACACTTTAGAAGAAAATATTATTAATTTATTTCAGATTAATATTTTTAGATTCGTTGATTCAAATCAACTAAGTTTAAACTGTTATATAATTTTCCATCATTTTAGGTAGTATATTATTATTAGTCTGTGTTTTAGTATAAGATGAAGGACACTGTGTATATACATACTATATAATCTACAAGAATCTTATTCTCTAATTTATTAGGTAAATACGCTTTTTTTTAATTGTGAATATATTCTATTAGCCTACATATATGTTTAAATGACCAAAGGGTAACTTAATGAGTAGGTACCTAATTATATCGGGCAACTGATTTTTAATATTTATAAATCATAAGTGCCAGTATTTATTCTACTTCATAAATGTTTGAGCTGTTATAACTATAAGATATGATAATGTAATATATAAATAGTTATTTAATTGCATAATACATATTATTATGTTAAAATAAAATCTGATTGCAAGTTCTTTAAATTATTATTAATCACGAAAAAAATCTGATTGCTAGTTTTTAGTTGCAAACCTATTTACGTTTCAATCACGAGTAAACCTCAAGTATTTTTTTTATATTATCCAAAACGTAATCCAATATGTGGCAAGGAGCAAATCAACAAGAAAATTACAACACCTCAGCGGGTAGGCTTTAATTAAGGGAATAACAAACAAGATGAATGAACTGTCAGTCGCTAATGTGTTGGTTGGATAAGAACTGACATGCCCTTAACGTGTGGACGGTTGTAGATAAGCGTACTTTTGTCTCATTTCAAATGAATTTTAAAGAGTTAAATAATTGTTTGCTTGTGCCAAATGTTACTGCTTTCTACATGTAATTAGATTTGGTAATTTGATGTTTTTTCTCGTGCATGGCATAGGAAGACTTGTTTGAGTAAATTTACATTTCACTAGCTTTTCCCTGCGGTTTCACTCGCATTTCACCGCTCCTGTTGGTCTTAGCGTGAAAATATATAGCCTATAGCCTTCTTCGATAAATGGGCTATCTAACACCGAAAAAATTTTTCAAATCGGACCAGTAATTCTTGAGATAAGCGCGTTCAAACAAACAAACCAACTCTTCAGCTTTATAATATTAGTATATATTGGACAATAATTTATTCTAATATTTTTTTCTAAATCACATTAATAGATATTCCTATAACATATACATATTATATCATCAGTGTATAAAAGACTAGCACATTAAAAAAGACTAAGAGAACTCAATAAAAATACTGTACGATATATATAAGAACAAAATAACTTAGCGCAAAATAAACAACTTTTTATTTAAACGAAAACAATATCTTTTCGCTCTTGATTAATGCACTCAAAATCCTAAAGAGAGTATAACAGGCTACTGTCGTTTTTCTGTACTCAAGTAACTTGTGCTTTAAGTGGCAACTTAATTGGAGTAAGGTCTTTATACTTAACTCAAAGGACGTTGAAGCATTCCTTTACACTTTCCTTCCATCGGAATCTTTGTAAACATCTCAACCTAGCATGTTATAAAAAATGTATCTGTAAACTTAAAACAAAGTAAGTTATTACTTTCATTTTGAAAAAGATGTTTCCTAGCATTTATATATTTTTTTTTTCACCAAATTCTCAGCGTTATTTATTTTGTTACAATTTTAAAAGTTTATTTTTAGAACAACATAAATAAGAAAACAAATTGTTATAAATTGACGCTAAAATTCTAAAAATTATAACATTTCAATAATACATCATTTTAATGAACGAAGTAGTTACCTAGTCGTATTTTGTTCAACACCCCACTGTACCAAAATATCAGTTTCCTTGGGTATTGTTCGTTGCGAATATAACATCGTTTTACAAGCTGGAAATCAGATATTTTAGTAGAGAATTGATGATATTGTAGAACATGTTGTTATTAGGTACTAGCTTCCGCCCGCGACTCCGTCCGCGCGGATGTCGGTCTTCGCGTGGATGGTTTATTTCTCCATTTTGAGTAACTCTGACAATAACATCTTATAAAATATATCTATTGGACCCAAATACGGCTAGGCCTATAATAATACCCAACGTGTGTTCGCGGTTCTACAGAACAACGTCTATGGATAAAACTGAAAAATTGAGATTATTTTTTTTCTACGTATTTTTCCATGATAAAAAGTATCCTATTTTACGCCCAGCATAATAAGGTATAATTATACCAAGTTTCATCGAAATCGAACCGTTAGTTTTCACGTGATGTCTTCACATACAGACAGACAGACAGACAGACAAAAATTTTTTTAATCACATATTTGGGTTTGGTATCGATCCAGTAACACTATGATGCTATTTATTTTTTCAATATTTTCAATGTACAGAATTGACCCTTCCACAATTTATTATATGTATAGATTTTAGTCTGGAGTGCTTAGAATGTATGGCTTTCTATCTTAATAAGTATATTTGAAGTTAATAAATTGAAGAATTAAAAGAATCTAGAGGTAACATTATATAGAAGAAAAATAATAAAGTGTGTGTAATTAAATACGAATTATCATGAAACCTAGTATTTTCTAGTGTTTGATTTTACGCGAGTATTATTATACATTTAGAAATTACACGTGTCACCCGTGACCACGCTCGCTGTAAAGTGTTTGAAACGTCGGGAAAATAAAATAGTGAATAAATCGCGTTTAAAATCCGTTAAAACATCTTTAATTTCTTAATATCACAGAACCTTTCATTTTATTCCATAACTTTTCATATATTTTCACTTTTCACTTTTACCTATAGCAACAAATATTTTATATCATTTAAGACAATAGTTCGGATATAATGACAATGATGTAATGATAGATCATCTTAACAAAGGGCTCTGTATTGGTTTGTAACAATGACCCAGTAATAAGACTCTCTGACAAAGGGCTCATAGCAGTATAGTTATTATTGTACTATAACGAGTGCCTATAACATGGTTTATGCAATAAGGACCATTGTACTCTCTATGTCTGAGTACCTGATGTGGGTTCAGACATTGGTATATGGTAATATGTAACATTATTTCATATATTTATTAAACTTAAACATTTAGGGCCGATTTTTCAATGCTTGGATTAAACTTATTCGTCGAATAATGTATAAAACTACCATTTTAAAAACCTATTCTAATTGCCCGTATTTGACAGTTTACGCGACATTTTAATATTATCGTGTAATACTTTATTGGACGGATAAGTTTTATCCGAGCATTGAAAAATCGGCCCTTATTAAGTCAAAGTACCTTATTCTAGATGTACGATTGAATCGTCATAAATAAGACCATATCGGCCGCCAGTTCGAAAAGCAGTTTCATTAATGTAAAAGTTAAAACCTATATTATCTATATTCTATATAATATATAAAAAATGAAAACCGTTTTGTGTTGTCAGGGCAACACGCTTGAACGGGTGGACCGATTTTGATAATTCTTTTTTATTAGATTCCTTGAAGTACGAGGATGGTTCATATGTAGAGAAAACAAAAATATTATACCACGGGCGAAGCCGGGGCGGACCGCTAGTTATTAATAAACAACACATTTGTAACTTTAAACTGCTAAAATTTTCTAATAAAACATAACATAGAAATGAGAACAAATTTGTCAAGAAAACCCTTCTCAATATTCAGCCCATAAAATCAATTCTAATGTTGTAAATTTGCAAGTAAATTTGCAACCTACCCTTTTCTGTGTTGTTTGTTACCTTTCGGTAAACTGATTTTCTGAAAGGTAGATAGCTTTCACTTTATAGTATAGAATATAGATCATCTGAAAGGTCTCAAGGAAACCTGAACAAAATCTATAAATCAACTGTTATACCAGTTTCATAAGAAATATTTAACAACCCAAAAATAACAAATATATCTAATATTTTTTTTATTTAAGTGAAATTAAATAAATAAGAAAAGGTAAAGAAAAGAAAAAAGCTTGAACTTTTCCTGAACAAATGAATAAGATCGAAAAACTCAGCGTCGTGAGATACCTACAACTAATTACTGTTACATGAGTCTTGTAATCATTATAATATAATATTATATTTGAAAGCAACCTTATCTTTCGACCCTTGATCCAATTGTAATGTTGTATGTTATGAGAAATTATAATTATTTATGAAAATTATGATTCTTTTACAATATACAATAATTTCTAAAATTAGAACTTTTCATGTAACTCTCCGATTCTTTAATAAATATGTGTGTAATTTATTTGTTTTATTGCCTTCAGTTACAATACTTCATAGATTTGTAATTCTTATTCGTAGTTTAGATTATGATGCTAAATTGAAGATATATTTCAATGAAATGGCGGTGGATATGACGCTTTAATGTAATAACTATTTCTATCCGCTAAACTTCCGGACCAATAAATATAAATATCTATACATAAATCTAGAAGGACTCCTTATTAAATTTAACCATGCAGTATATCCTAAATGAAATTGAACTGTCTGTCTTTGAGTACCTATAAATGTATTTTTAATGATTACAAAACTAGAATAAATAATTGAAATATTTAAATGTCTATATTTTTGCTGAATTCTAAAACATGCAAACAGCCAAGTCTCTACAGTCTTTCCAGTGAAAGATTTTAGAGAATTATTAAACTTGTACTTATTGTGTTAAAAATTAATGCTATTTTAGGATACCTTTAAACATCAGTTCAATCGGAATAATACCATCGTCCCTCAACCAAAATGTATCTCATCCCGTTCTTACATAGTAGAACAACTATTATCTTCTTTGTTACCTAGCAATTCTAAATTCCCATTACAATCGGCTAGCTCTGAGGCTTTTAATACATTCACAAGTTGCTGTTGAACGTAAATCGGCTTTCGATGTTACTTTATCGCTTCCAATTCCATTTCATTTTGTTTGATACATTATTGAAGTAGACGTAGTTCAATAACGTTAAACTAGGATTTTTATTTTTCAATTTATTGTCATATGAGATTGCCATTAATTCGCCAAGTATTTTAAAGCAAGCACATAAATTTCCGCTACAAAGTTTAAGATTGAGCTTAAAACCCCGAAAGATTATTTGAATAACTTTTAACTTAAATTTCACACTGAGTGGCTGTTATACTAAAACATAATTACGTTAAACTTATCAATTCAAGTGTACTTGAATACTTGATATTGCTGTTTCGCTCGTCTAAACAACGCTATATTTGGCGAGGTTTTATTAAAAAAGCAAGTTTGTTCCAATTAGAGCAGCCTCTGGCGTCGTACAGTCAGACGTCGAAGGATATTAAACAATTTTTGTTCGCATTCCGGTTAAACAAATCTAAATCCGTTTCCTTCGCATCTTGTCGGCGTTTATTTGAATTTTCCTTTCCGAGTCGCATCGCTTCAAACGGATCCGCACGCCACACCGCACAATCGTATTGCTTTTTCATATGATAGCGTTCGAATATAATAAATCCATTGTCGGTTATAATAACATGGATTAGGGATTATTTTCTGGTGTTAAATTTCAGCGAATTATTATATGTATAATGTCGTTCGATGAATTGATTATTTTTTGAGAATGAAATGGACTTACAGTTATTCTAGAATTTTTAGAAGTCATTGAACCTGTAAACAGGTATGTAATATTTTATAGATACTCCTCTTTAAGACGGGTTTAAATTTTAAATAAACAATTACCAAGCAATTTCGTTATGTAAATAAAATCCAAAATCAAAACTACTAAATGCAATTAAAAGAATCATCCATTCACCTGTCGGATATTCGGAATAAAATCCATAGTCTAGTAGAAACGAATTTGAAACAAACTTTTCAATAGAGCTCTACCATTATACGCTGTGAGTAAATCTTGACCTGAATCGTATTGGTTTTATTTCGGCTGTTATTGTGGTCGTTAGGATTTATTTGAATTTCACTAGAAGTGCCGACTGCCTGACGAGAAGCAAATACCCTTTGTGTCGTTACTTTGTACCTAGCCGCATATTTCGTTTGATTTTCCATTGTTGTATTAAACTCCTATGTGTACAGGTTAGTTTTATGAAAACTACCAAGCTTGTACATTCTTACATTTTAAATTGCCTGTAAAATGTTGGGTACCTTTTTATTAAAACTTTTATAAAAAAAGCACGTCTCTTTATCTTGTTTTTTAGCTAGTCATTTTTGTAAAGGCTCTAATTTAAACTTCAAAATTATGATATTGTATCATGTACTGAAAAATGTGCTTTGATTTCATGATATATTTTTATTGTTAATTTTTTTAAGAAAGAAAAATTAGATTTGTTTTAGTCTGGGTCTATACATAATTTCGAACGCATTTGATTTTACATTCAATTACGAAAACGTTATAATATAATAGGGTAGACCCTAGTACACTATCAAGGCAAGGCCTATTATAATATAATGTTATAGGTCTTGTGGACAGCCTAGGAACAAATCCCTTTCATATGTTAAGTGCATAGTCTGGCCTGGCTACTTTGTCAGTGGTCGGCCATAATCTAGACGATCATGTAAACAGGAGTGCCAATTCCTATACGATAAACTAACACGTGCAGTTGTCGCTTTGATGAACTAAATAAAAGTTGGAATAAATCGCGCAATGTACGTTGTTACAGTTGAAACACGTTTTCCGTTACAACGCATAACGTAGTAAGAACTAGGTGTAACTATATTGCTAGCTTCCTAGTTCTAACTAGGGAATAACGATAAAAGTCATATATTTTCGATATTGATTAATTTGGATCATAATAATGAATATTATATTATACTGTCTACATAGTTTTTATTATAAAGAATATAAAAGGTTAGCAAGGAGCAAAGAGTTTGATCGCGAGCGTGCCACAGTAGCTTCCAGTTAGAGCCAGAATCTACCTAAGAATCAAAAGAAAACAATTTAATTTTTTAGACGTTTTATCAGACTAACTGTAACCTATATAAATTATGTTCCTATTGATTCGCTGTATAATTAGGTGCCGCTGAAAATCAGCTCTACAATGAAGGCCTGTGCTTTTCATTGTAAAATGCTGAGCGGCAATCCTTTTAGCATTTAGGTTGTTAGATTAAGTAGATTGTAAGTACTTAAATTGTTAATTTTAATATTGCCTATCTGCTAATAAAAAGTTTTATTATTTTTATTATTATTATATAATTTGCTAAGAAATTAATGTTACGCCAAATGTTCGGTTTGTGGATTTGTTTGGCGAATTTGATTTTTATTGATTTTTATTGATCTCGATTAATGCTTAGTGCGCTTGCTGGACTGCACAGTTTCCTAATTTTAATTAAATGAATCAATTCATGAATTGAGCAGAGATAATAGAAATGCTGTGAATGTAGAACAATCTATTAATAAGCAATTGCATGATAATGTAAGTGGTAGGATAATTATTATGAAAATAAATGTAGTAGTTATATTCTTTAAAAATTATCTTAATTGGATAGAATCATGGTCATTCTCACAAATAACTAAAAAAATCAAAACTGAAGAAAATTTTTTTTACTCTAATAAGAAATGTTAAAATTTTAACACAGAGTATGAAAGCAGTAGTTTGAGTGTGGTATGAAGGAATCAGAAGGAATCTATCTGACGTCGCACATGTATTTTATGCCAATAAATATTTAAGCGCCCTTTATAGGGAAGAGGGTTACGTTGTTATTTTTCAGAAACTTTCTTTTGAAATAATGTTATTTTCCCTAAAAACCATTTATCTATCAACGTAAAGCAAGGTCTTATTAACCTTACTCAAGCTTTTTTCAGTCAAAAGTACACGTAATAGAAATGCCGCTCAAGTAGAGTTTAAGATCGAGATCTTAAATAAAGTGGACGCATTTATTGACTACGAACTCTCAAAGAATTAGTAATGATCACTTCTTAAAGGGTTTGTATAAAAATTCTATTTCAAAGTATCATTAATGCGGATGTCGCAGGCGTCAGCCAAGGATCTTTATTTGTTTGATACGCCTTTGTGTAAAAAATATCGATACATAGAAATATCAACTAGGATTTCTCGCTTGAAGTAACAAATCGCTTCCTTTGTGAGCGTTCCCGCAGGGCCTACGCTTTTAATTCGACTCTGGCTAACGCAATATCAGAATGATTGATGAGAGGCCAGTGGATCCTGACCATAGCTTTGTGCACATATTTAATACACTGTGTGAGTTAAGGGTAAATGACCGAGAAGAAATCGTATGCAGAAAAATGCTAACAAGAGGTTATGTTAATATTGCTTCGGGGTGAGTCAGCTTTGATATTTCAGCTCTATATTTTATGCTTAAAATTAATTGCTTTTGTGTTGGCGATTGTACATTGAAATATGCTAACATGCTATCTTTAATTTTGTGTTATTAATTAAATAATGTTATTACTCGCATAATTATGTACATTCATCGTTGTGTATAGTCAACATATTGACAATGTTTAAATAAACAGAATAGAATTTGTATTTGGTGTCTAAACAATTTCCAGTTGTGATGAATTCGATGGTTGCATACAAAAGTTGACCAAATTGTTTGTTTAATATCCTTGGCAAATCATTCACAGAGCACTACCTCAATTCCCATACAAAAACAACGCAATAGAGTATTTTTTAAACAAAACGTATTCTGAAAATCGCGAATAGTTCATATCAAAAAAGCAGAGCGCCCATTAAAAAGCCGTTCCAGTAAATAGAAAAATAACACCGACGTGGCTTGGACAGACTGTGTATTTTCGGTAAAAAATATATATGTATAAAAAACCGGTGTGTCACGCAATATCGTGATGATAGATGTGCGCCAATAGCGGCTCAGAACATTTGCATTCAGAACTGATATGCACTCGGATGATGAATACAAAAAGATTCGCCATCTGATATGATCGAAAAATGTGCAACTGCATAAACGAGCAATAAAACACGGCTTCGATTAGTTGTATAGATTTACCTTCCATTATAACAACGTTGTCAGTTTTGTAGCGTATGTAAAAGTTTTTTTTTACAAAATAACTAAAAATTGTTAGCTGTTTTTATTTGCTGCATGCGCAAACTTGACAAAACAGTGTGAGCCAATCTTTATTACTTTTGGTATAGGATTCTGAGTCTGAAAATAAACTTTGCTTTGTATTAATTTGTTTCTACGTGAACAGTACTCTGAAGACAGAACGTATAAGAACACTCGAAGTAAATTAACAACAATCAGAAAACCTCATTTTCCAAACGTAAAACAGCAAGCGTATTCCAACGCAACTTGTTATACCGTATACGGTTCACTATATCAAACAGCATTCTACACGGTCCATTGAGAAAAAACCACAGCGCCCGCCAGCAAATAAGCCAAGAAAGGGAAAAGTCGACAATGTACATAGAGTAAATGAAACGAGACAATGCGTCAGAATACAATTGCAGTGAAAAGACGCGGTCCGTATGTCCCAGTTCCAAACGCGAATGATTCTGTCGCAGGTGCACAATACATCGGCAACAATGCACCGTCTATTGCCAACACCGCGATTGCACATCACTTGACGTGAGTGCTGAATTCTCATCGCAGATGACGACTCCTAATTGTTCCCAGCGACGTTCTAGAATGTCATGGAATGAAGGATTAGGTTAGGGCTAGTTTTGCTGCTTGCTTATTTTGTACTGCGCTTGCAGCGTACACAATACATTCATTGTACGATTCATTATAATTTAACCGTAGGGTTAAATTATAATGAATCGTACAATGGTACGTGACGTTTATTATAGCACATGCAGTATGTTCTATTTGTAATAACTGTTTGTAAATTTATTTTATACTAGCGGTCCGCCCCGGCTTCGCCCATGGTACATATTTCGCAATAAAAGGTAGCCTATGTTCTTTCTCAGGGTCTAAAGATTGTCTGTGCCAAATTTCATCAAAATCAGTCTAGTAGTTTAAGCGTGAAAACCATACATACATACATACAAACTTTTCCTCTTTATAATATTAATTTTATATTTTTCTCATAAAAGTCTTATTAACAAAGTATTTTACTTATATTGCTTAACATTAACAATGTGGTTATCATGTTATGGCTTGCATATTACACACAGTAACAGGATATAATGTTGTTTAGAGCTAATTCAATATTACTATCTTGTAACAACGAGAGATGTGTCTCTAGAGTAAATGTCACGCGTCAGTGTGCTAGACGTTTCCTAGCGTGGGAAATGCGAAAATGAGCTTTTGTCGGTAACGTTGCTTTGCGAATATTAGACATTTACACGATTACTAGTTTAAAACGTTTACTTTGTTACTGAATATTTGATGAGTGTTACTTTATAAGTGCATTATACAAAAAGTAAAGAAATGTAGGTATGCGTTTTAATTGCGTTCAAACTAGGAACAATTAAAAGAAACTTTTTTTATTATAAAGCTGACTCTGAATACGTCGAGTCTATCTAAAATAAATTACAGGAAAATCAACCGATAACTTTATGGACGACAACAATTACTTTAAAAATTAGGACGCATTTTCGCGAAATCTTTTAGTTTAGTTTTCCGAGAAAACCAATAAAATTTTCGAAATGAATATAATGCGTATAAAAAGACATTGTTAGAATGGCTTAGAAATAATTTGAATCTTCCATTCACGTTTGAAAAGAAGTCGTGATTATTTTGAAAATAATGGTTCTACAATCGCCTTACGAGCCAATATAAATAAATGATAAACGATCGTTTGTATGTTTTGATTGTATGCAAATATAATCTTCTGAATGCTAATAGCGCAGAGGGTGGCGGCAACTTGAAAATCAATCAAGGCGATAACCAAACTTGTTACTGTGAGTTCAATAAATACGGGGTCTTCGGGTGTTGCATAAATAGGGTTAAATTGGACTCCTCCAAATCTCGCCACATACTGACGTTGGCGACGATGTCCTTCGGGACGGGCGGCGGGAGGCGGGGGATAAAGTTAGAAACTTCAGAGTTTGCATTGTTGGCCCCGACCACTATGACCGGACCGAATTCACATCGGAATTAAATTGGACATGATGTTTGTGCTATGCGCAAAATTAAATTGCCCAAATTTGAGTCCACGATTCAGCAGTTGCAATTTAAAACTTTCATTGAGTCGAACTTTTGAAATTCATTTAGATATTTTCCACTCAGTCCAATCGCAGTACCGGAGGCCGGATAAGCTTTTTGTTCCGATATAAAACGTTTTTGACCTTTGACAGCATTCTCTTTTTTACGTGTACCTTTGTAACGTTAAAATTAGCTCAAATATTAGTATGCAATGTTAAAATATTTATGTAAAATAAACTTAAAATGATATTTTTTTATCAGAGTGCAAAGTGAAGTTATCGAACTAAAAATAAATACCGCGTAATCTTACCCGACCTTCTATGAAAAGATATATTTTCAACAATATTTTAATACATTAAAATTATAAGTATATCGAACTCTCACTTGCGATAGCTAACAGGGTAGGTAAGCTTTTAATTGTTTAAACATAAGTAAATTCAAAATTACATACCTTATCTTATATTACTACTCTCAGGTGTATAAAATATTAAACCGCATTACGTGGTCATTTATAAACCTGATTAGGTTTATAGTTAACTTTACGTAATAATCTAAGGTATGGTTTCTGCAGATGTAAAGCGGATCGGATTAAATTTACATTTATTAATCATTTATCAGCGCAGCAATATTTCAAAGAGCTACTGGAAATAAGGTGCATTATGGGAACGCTCCAATAAGTAAGTTTACGTGTTCCTCCGATAGGAAAATATACGAGCTGAATTTATTAAATGAAGAGAATTTTCCACAAAGGTTTTTCAAGACCAGTAAATAAAAGGACAATATATTTCCGACTCCACTTTCCGTGGCTCAAGTGGAAGATTTTTAAATTAACTTTAAGTTCTCTTAATAGACGATACATGCAAATTCTTGGATAGTTTTAAAAAGTTTATCTTCTTTAAGGAACAGGTGGCTACAATTTTTAAACTGTTCGCCTACAATTTTAGATTGCGCTCCGCCAAGACGAACTTTATCTAACAGCTGATTGCGACGCTTTCTTTCGAAAAGTATCGTTAGATCTTTCTTTAGTTTTCTTGTTATCTCGCAGCGCAACTTATATCTTACTGGATACAACTCAACTTTGAAATACCTCGCTTGGTTTATTTAATTTCAATTCAATAAATAACAACATTGTAACGAAATAAATCGGATTTGTCTTTGTACAATTTAGCTTTGAATAACATTGCAATTCTCCCAAATATCTTCAAGTAGTTGAATTTTGTTTTAACAATCTTAATTACAATTATAATAGAACGAGAGGACAGTATTGTTCAAAATTCCGATAGTTAGTCTGTTGACTCGTAAATTAAAGCGTCACATTGTTTGCACGTATAAACCAAAATTGTAATCTGAATACTCTCGGTTAAATTAGATATACATTGCTGGTACAGAGCTGGTGGAACAACAAGCGTGTACTCTTTTGTTTCTTGGACAAAAGCATTCCTGCTTATGCTGTTACTCAAATGCAATGGTTGCAAATGACATTTTTGTTAGCGACTGTTTTCAACTGTCACGCTTTACTGTTTAAATGACAACGTTAACTTATGGAATAAAATAAAGTGTTATTATTCTGTAGCAACTATTTAAAATAGAATTTGCTTTGGTCAAATGCATGACTGTTATATTAAAAGAAGCGTAATATAATGTGTGTAGTAGCAATAAAAATAGATCAGGGGCCATATAACTGTCCAGAGCGTCATGGATTCTTTACTATTGTTAATTTGAAATATTATGTTAACACAAATCTATTTTTTATCTGATTTTGTCATTAAGTAAAGTAACAAAACACATAAAAATGATTTCAATCGAGAATGCCGTTTATTTATTATGTATTGCTCTTTCGTTTCAATTATTTTCTTTTACTAGCCGCCGTTCGCGGCTTTGCCTGGATTTACCAGGAATATAAAAAATATAGCGTAATGTAGTGCTATATATTATATAGATGTAGGTTACCTACTCATGGTGAAACACTTTTTTTAATCAATCGAAAAGTTCAAGAGATAACAACAAGCCAACAATAACATAATATTTTCTCTTTATATTATTTATATAGATAACTCGCAACACAGTAACTTATTAACCAATTTTCATTTCAACTTTTGTTTCAACTTCTAAGACACGTATTTTCAGATTTTCTGTTTCGTAGTGCTAAAGTTAGAATGGAAGAAACATACAAACCAACAGAAGAAAGTTTTATTTGTATGTTTTGAGTACATGTCCTTTTAATTTTCAAATTTAATTTTTTTAACGATTTGATTGCAATTTGAAATGAATGAATTTTTTAAAAGTCATTGAAATGATTGTAGTAGGGCATGAAAGTAACTGTTTGGTTAAAATTACACACAATATTAAAATAAAAATATTTACAAAAAAATAATGTTTGAAAATTGTACATTTTGCAAATTTTATATGCATATTTCATTGAATGGTATAAAAAACCTGCCAAGTGCTAATCGGACTCTCTTAGGTTTCACACTTTAAAATGCTTATGCTAATTATTAGTTATTTTTCTGAACTATAAGACGTGACGACTTATTTGAACAAACTTTAAAAATATCATAAAAAAATTCATTATTTCATAATGCGAATTAAATAGTTCTAGCTCTGGCTTCGCACGGGTGCAATAATGTACCGCCTGTTGTACTTACAAAACTTTTTGTAATGCTGTTGATTTTCTTCTTTGTTCTATCTTTTTTTTACAATAAAGTGTTATAAATAAAATAAATGTTTGTACTAAATATATTACGCTAAATTATGCATATTGTATTTA
Organism: Colias behrii; assembly: GCA_029959065.1. Taxonomy (NCBI): domain Eukaryota; kingdom Metazoa; phylum Arthropoda; class Insecta; order Lepidoptera; family Pieridae; genus Colias; species Colias behrii. Next base: position 7,583,434 of record JARWMC010000009.1, read on the forward strand.
ATTCATATAAATCTTAAATTACCTACATTTAAAAAAATGTATTAAAATCTGTTGTCTATACAAATATTATAAAGAGGAAAGGTTTGATTTTTTGTTTGTTTGTTTGTTTGTATGAATTGAATAGGCTCCGAAACTACTTGGCAGATTTGAAAAATTCTTTCACTGTTGGAAAGCTACATCATTTCTGAGTGACATAGGCTAGGTTTTATCCCGGAAATCCCACGGGAACGGGAACTATGCGGGTTTTTTTTTGAAAACGCGGGCGAAGCCGCAGGCGGAAAGCTAGTATATTTATAAAGATCTTAGCATACATAGGGACCGCCTCCTCGGTACAGTGGTTGACGCGTGAGCGTAACACCGAGGGGTCTTGGGTTCGATTCCCGGTGGAGACGAAGAAAAAAAAATCTCTTGGTTTGGTAGGACTCAGAAGGCTGATCACCTACTTGTCCCTAAAGAAAATCGATCAGTGAAACAGATGTATAATGCATCTGCCCCTTACCCCACTAGGGGACATGGGACTTCACTTATATTTATTTAATTCATTTATTTATTTACGAGATTCATTTCCACATTTGTTAATTGCGAAAATATAATTTAAAATATGTAACGACGATCCTAATGTACTTCTAGAAGAAGTCTAATTTAATAAATAAATGTTTCAGTTTGAGTTTGAGTTTGAATGTTTTTCGAGAGGCGTACGAGGCTTATGTGCCTAGAATTATGATGATAAGAAGAGGTAAAGTATGAGAATTAGTAGTTTTTATAACAGCTATTATCTTATCTACTTCACCTGAATGACGTAATTTATGAATGTTTTATGCAAATTAAAATATTTTGTTTTTTCATAGGTTAAGGGGGAAAATTAAAATGTTATGAAAACATCTTTTTATGAACAACAGGGAAGCGCTCTACCATGATAGCTTAGCCTGCTGGTGAGTGAAGATGGATGATACATGAACAATGAAGTACTTACATATTTTAACTTTTTAAGCTTATCAAAAAGGCCTTGTATCTAATTTTAAAATAGTAACTTAATGAGGTGAGATTAAATCGCAAAGACTCCGATGGCTCGGCCATGTAGAAAGAATGGGGGAAGATCGAGCAGCGAAACGAGCGTACCTGGGACGGCCATCGCCATCCGGTTGGCCGTCCTAGGTACCGCTGGAAAGACGAAATCGCCAAAGACCTGCGCACCCTCCAAATCGAGAACTGGCAAGAGATGGCGCAGGATAGAGTAAAATGGAGGCTCTTATTGTCGGAGGCCAAGACTCACTTTGGGTCCCTGCGCCACTCCAGTAAGTAAGTAACTTAATGAATATTTAGAAACGTAAAATATGATTTTTAAATGAAATATGAAAATTTTAATTGCCTTTTCCTACGTCTCATCAAAGGCAGAATATTTATTGAATAAACTGTTTATTTTTCGATGGAAAATTAAACATATTTCAAATGTTTTTTTCAGTTAATTCGAAAAAAATGTTTATTTAGTAAAATTTTGCGTAGGTAGATCAGGGCGATCGATGAAGTGTGTAATCGAAATATCAGCTTTTTGTTTTAGAAACTAAAGTTCGAATGTTTTACTCTAAATGTATTTTTTTTATAAAACCTTAAAAATTATAAAAAAAAAATACAAACTTTTACCAAAAACGAAATGTATAATTAGCTCTATGCCATTAAGATTCTTCACACTTCATCTTTATTTTTCATAATCATAATAATATAATCATGCGCACGCGTCTTTTCATATTATACGATGAGAATATTGAATTATATTAACACACATACAACATTATAGGTACACAAAATGACAATTGGTTATAAAAACAAATTAAGCTTTACTCGAGTCCCTCTACTAGCTTAATTAGACAGTCATTAGCGAAGAGAAAAAGTTTTTCCGTTGCATACAAACAAGATAACTGATCTGTTTCAAATGTTTTAAGTACAGGTTTATCTAAACTTGTATATTTTGTAACTTAAGACAGTTATTTTTTTGCGAAATGCATTATAATATTCGGTCTGAAGGCATAGTCTAATATTATTTTATTTTCTGTTATAAACAGTTTCAGTCATTAAAAGAAAAATAATTTAAGGGTCATAGAGATACAAAAAAAATCTATAAAATATAGAGCGACTATAAAGATAATGATGACGGTAGATATTACACAATAATCTTCATCAAATAGGTACGCTAAAATATCCAATATCTGGTAAAACCGAATCTAATAAAAAGTTTTATGTAATTTTTCATTCAATAATATTTTAGTCATTCAAAAATACGTCCTTTTTGTGAATGGAATTTGAAATTCAAGTAAGCATTTAAAATATAACAAGGTCGTTTAGAGCTTTATTCAAAATATTCTGAACAATTCCATAGCGCTACAAGTGGCTTTCATTAAACCGTTTCGAATAACCTAATTATTTTATTTGCTTAATATTAAGTATAAATGGGCAATAAGCGAAAGTGCAGCTGTTAAGAAATACATCGTCAATAACGCAAAAAGAAAATACATTTATCTAATTAATAAATTATTAATACCTAATATATTTGTATAATATTCTGTCCCAATAACCAAACACAGATATAAATTATATATAACTGTTGTAACAAATCAATCGTTGGATCACTTTATGTTATGTAAAATATTTTATTGGTCGTAAGAAAATTACGTTCCCCCCAAAGAAAAATGGTAGCTAATAATTTTTTTGATTATTTGATAAATTCACACTTATTTAAAACGATTGTAATAAAAAAAGCTATTAAGATATATGAAAAGCCTTTCAATTCCTCCATTCCTTAAAATATCAATTGCTGTTTTTTTCTTAATCTCTAAAAGTTTCAATAATTAAACTTACTTTTCCAACAATAGAAGCCAAAATCACAACACGATCATAAGAAAATTAATCGTCTTTAGTGATATACACGGTATCATTTTATCACAGCAGTCTAAAAAGTGTAAATCGAGTTAAAATTCATTCATTTTCCGCATCATTAGCAATCAACCACGTGGGGATAAGCGCGGGAAATCGGAAAAACGGCGCCAAAATGAGTCTCCCGCGAGACCACCATCCCTCCCTGAATCCCAGATTACACTGACAACTGTCACCGGCCGCTGGCCCGGCGTTTCGCTTGCTTTCACTACAAACGCTTTTCCTTTGCCCTATCTTGCTTACGCGAAATGTACAGAGTACTTACACATACAAAAACACCTACGAACTTCGAACGATGTCGCACATAAATGTCACGTCTATGTGTGCTATTGTATGTGTTTTGTGTAAGACGCATCCCAGACAGTTTCTCTTGATGCACACAAAAATTTTCACATTCATATCAATGAATATTGTAGTCGAATAAAATAAGGTTGGTTTTCCATTGTCGTTACTTTCAACTTAAGTTCGTTCAGAGATACCATAACATCTTAAATGCGCATGTCCGTTTCTATCTTTTGTCAGATGGAACTAAGAAAACTATTGCTATCCTTATTCTTTAAAGTTCCGATATAAGTGTTTAAAAAGTAATATAGAATAGTGGATTGCAGCTTTTCCACCATAAACATTGTATTCCAGGAAAGCTGCTTTAATAATCGCTGAAGAACATAAGGATCTAAAATCGCATTTCGTATTAACAATATAATGGGAAATTGTTACATTATTTTTCTATTTTTAAGTACGTTACAAGATCTGTGTTATGAATAGTAAATATTGATAAATCGTTTTATTATTTCTTAAATTATCAAAAGATAATGTATACATACTTTTAAATTCTAACCCTATATTTCTTTGCCTTAGGTACTTTGTTTATCAAAATATATTCCAACCCTTCTTCCATAAACTTAAAAGTATTCACGTAGCGTATACTATTATCCCATGATGCAAAATTTTACGCTCATCCTTCTTACAACATTTACGTGATGAAATAAGAAATTGTTTCAAAGTGTTTTTGACTACGTTATGATCAAAGATATATAAAATAATACATGATTGGGCTTACCTGTGAGCCTCGCTTCCCTTCGATAACGGGAACCAGGTGTGAATTATGCTGATGAAAGAAATATATTTTGCACACTTTCAAAGGACTACGTAAACCAATGGATAGACAAATTGCAAAGCGCTCCAATTATTTATTATCTGTTTCAAGTTCCAATGAACAAGCGACATAAATTCTTTAATTTGTTATCATTAAAATAAAATGAAACAATTCAAACGGATAATGAAGGATTTGACTAAGTGGAAATTTAAACTTCATTCTCCTTTCTGAAAAATCTTTATGATCTTTTATTGAAAGGATTTTATTTAAGGGTTCAAAGTAAATACGAGGTACCTTTTTACACAAATTTCGCAGAATGTCAAAACGATTCTAATTGCGATTCGCGACATTTAATGTATCGATGTTTTTTTGGAAGATTCTACGGTTTTATTGTCATTAGTTTACGGAGTTATTTAGATATATTCGTTTATATTGAAGCTTAAATATAAAATGTGTAGATGTTGTACATGTTAGTGAACCACAGTCGAACATTCGAGTGGTGTAGCGTCACAAGTCTATCATAAAAACTTTCAAATTTTCCTGTTGCAAAAATCCGAACAATAGCCTGTAATAATATTTTCTACCAAGAGTATAGAAATACAATATTAGTAGTTTTTCCGTACTCAAACAAATCTTTTATTTTATATTTCAAATAAAAGCTTGTTTTTTCATAGATTTTAGCGTATAAATTAAATAGAAAAATAACAATGAAAAGAGAACTAGAATTTTTCCACGAAAATTGGATGACTCCCTAGAATATCATACAGTAGATCGCTTCACTCAAGAAACAGGCATCAACAATCAGACAGCTGAAACAAAAGAAAGTTGCCCGAGAAATAATTCACTTACGTAGAAATGATATTAAGCAAGATAAGAGTATGGTGAAGCACTTTTCGGAACCGTTTATACAAAGCTATGAATAACAATTTAGCAAAGAGCCGGGAACGCAAACACTTGAGCGTAGAAGTTTGTTTTCAAGTGCCTAAACTCACGAACAATAGCCTAACGTGGAGCGAAATCGGTATAACAGAGTCCTCAATATGTATTATCCTTAAGAATAAACAATGTAAGGAATTATTCCTCGCATTAATGAAGACTTGCCGGGACTAATTGGCTATTGCACTCTGTTTTTTGTTAGTGACGTAACGTTTGAAGATATTTAATTGAAATAAATTTGTGTTTCATATGGTTGTTTTATTTATAAAAGCATGTCATTACGTTTTATGAATAGCTAGGCTATGCCTTTGTGCGATTTCATGCACTTATTCATAAAATTTTGTATGAAATAGCGTGGTATGCCGTATGCATCTAGTGAGCCACGAAAATGAGCTTTGAGTGCCTACGTACATCTAATGTATATTAACACCATTTTAATTTATTGATTTACATGGGAAAATATAACATATTATATAGTTACATAACAATCAAAAAATTCCTAGTGGTAAAAAAACACATTTAGTGATATAAAACAGAGGTTATAAATAAAATAATTTACTTATAAATAAACAAGGTAAAATATTAATAATTAATTTATGATTAATATAAAATTATATGAGCTTATCAAAACGAAAATACTTTAACTTTTGGATAAGCTCAATAAGTAATATTATATTAACGTTAAACGATTTATATTGATATAAGCGAAGCCTCAGGCAAGAGGAAGTTCTACCGTGGTGTCAGTGGAAAACTTGCAAAAGTCCCACCGCTTCAAAAAGAGTTATGAAAACATCAACTTTTGGGGTCTCTGCAAAAAAAACCGCTTGAAAAAGTTTGCCTTCAACAAGCTATTATAAGTAAAAACTCAACGCAAATCATAAGAAAGTAACTTTTATATTTTACGTTATGGAATAGGTTACAGCGAAATAAGTTGATATAGGGGATAAAAACGAGGATAAGATAAATTAATGTTTATCGAGTAATAAATTGCAATTTTCCTCGATAAAAAAGTTTTAATAAACGAGCGGATCTCAATAACTCAACCCATTCTATCAATTCAATTAAACAACGCTTTTCTTCCCGTTCATTGCAACTTCGTTACTTTTAAACTTAAGCTAATTATATTTAAGTAGTTATGAAATTATTTACTTTGCTTTCACTTCTTAGTAAAATTAATATAACTCAAATTATAGAGAAGTCTGATGATTATATTTTATACTCTTTATACGTTCTATAATTTTGTCAATTTTAGGCTAAAAACGAACACTTCAGATAAAGTGACTACCTAATAGATAATAATATAAGCAACTCACTATGTCTGTGTTATATTTTGCACCTGATCTCTCTCCGCTCGTATCGGATTTCTAACCCTTAATATGAGTAGGGGATAAAGAGTGCATCTAATTTCGCAGTTCTTAACAATGTACTACAGTATCATATATCTTCTAGTCTGTTGAGATTAGCCGTTGTAACCGAAATTCGGCCAGGAAGGCATTATTAATAGCTAAGGATATCTATCCTCGTATACGATTCTATCTACGTGGTTTCAGCTAAGACTGGTAAGCCTTCTTAGACTAGTTTGGAATCTGACCTATATTAGTGTTATTATATTTAATCAAATTAACAACTATAAAATATAATTAATCTCAACATTAGATTTTGAGTAATTATTCTTTGAAATAAATAATTTTACATGTATGAAAGTGTTTAAACTCTACATTGGTTTTTGGACAACTATGCAACGTTATGGCGATGAAAAACATATTTTACTACACTTAAAATTAAAGAAAATAACAAAAACATGTACGTATTACATAATATGATATTTTAAACTAAGTCAATAATAAATAATTATCTACAACATCTTGCTCTTGTCAATAGTACAATGGCATGTAAACAAACTGTGATATGAGTATTAAATGAAAGGTTGCAGACAATCTTTCGACCTGAATTCTATTACAATGCGATGAAACGTAGGAATAATGATATTATGATATCTATATTTATTTCATATGAATACTAGTCTATCGGTTCTTACATTATGCCAGTATAGAACTCTGTTTCTAATTAGAACATAGTATGCCTTTTCGTCTACTTATACTGCTCTACCAATACAGCGATGCCATCAAGCCAAGCCTAATTAAGTGTAAAATACATCCTCATTTTCATGCTGTGATTTTGATCTCAGCTTTATTAATAATAATAGAAGAGTTGCCTGTAAATATACGCGCAAACCGCGCTCAATGTCGCTCGAGTGTGTTTAATATGTGCTAGTTGCTCTTAACAGTTCGCTACAAATTTTACACTGTACAAAGAGCTTTCATTAACCTATTTTTCATACGCTGTTGGAAATACATTTAAAATGTTTGTGATGTAATCGTTCCAAGTTACTGTGACTGTTGCTGAATTTATTATTTAGGTATACATTTGCAATTTGCAATCATGAAAATTGCATATTCCTCACACGCCTATAATTTTTTAGGGTGTAAATTGAATAAAATTGTTTATATTTTCGCTTTGTATAACATAGATATATATTTTGTTAATACGCAACTTCACCTTTTCATATGGTCCTAAAATAAAACGGTAGGTACAAGATAGTTAAGTAGTCCGTAATTAATAATATTATTTACGAGAAATAACTTTATCTTAACGTTGTTAACAAATAACATACAAACGAGATACAAACTAGCGCACTACATAAAGACCATTATTTAGTAGAAATATAATTAGCGAGAAAGCACAGTAAAGTAAGAGTGAAGAGGGCTTTTATGGCCGTGTGTACCCTCTGGTATTATGAGGAGTTATTTGCGAGAAGCTCGTTAGTATGACATCCTTATATTGTAATGATATGCACCGAGATCCTCGTCTTATTAGCTTACAGGATTTGTTTTATTTAATACTGTCTGTAAGATGTAAGGAATATGAATGCAACTAACAGAGATAATTCCTTTCTCAAAAATATCACTGTCAAATTCATATCATGGATAATGTTTTGAATTAATTTTCGCTTGTACACAAAAAAACAAATTGTTATTGGAAATATCTTTTGCAGTAGATTTATTGATTATCGCAATAATTATTTTTTTTTACTCCCATCCAATTTTTTTTTATTTTATCTCTTTTATCTCTACGTTTGAAAATTAAAGCCTTCACACAAATAAATTTTAACATTAAAGCAACTGCAGATAAAATGCAAATTGAACAGATAAGAAAGATGAACTCCCAACTAATCGAGTCAGACGTAACCTGCATTTGTTTGCTCGTAGACTCCGAAATTCAATTTAAATATGATGGCGGGAACAAACATGGGGTCAGCAAAATTAAATGACGTACACCATTTGTCGGGTTCCACGCGATTCTGCCACGGTAGCCGGCCAATTCGCAAATTAATTGCTTTCCAATACTATTTTTTGTAAAGCTCGATCTAAAGTAGGTATAATGGATGGATTAATAAATTATGGGCCTGAAATAAATTTGCAGTGTTTTTACACCCTGCATTTTTATGGTAGTTTGCTTTATGGCTGCTCGTTTGTAAGGATATGGGTGTGATACTTTTTGTGAGTGTTTTGTGCATTGCTTTACTTATATCATTTTTTTCATCCTTTTCTGATTCCACCATACATTATTTATAATAAGATAATATACTATTAAAACATTTCCAAAATATTCCCTGTTTGATTATGTTTTTCCATTTAATCAACAGCTTATAACTTTATTGTCAAATAGTAAAATTTAAACAATTTTAAACTTTATGTTAAAACTCGAATTTCCTTAGCCGTGCAGAAAACTTTGCCACGGGAATTTTAAACTCCAATAAAATATAAGATTTTTTATTTGTAGGCTTGTGTCTGACAAATATTATAGTGTTTAAAGAGAACAAAAACTGTAGAGTTGTACAGAAATTCTTCCGTATCACTTCAATTTAGAATATTGTAAGTAATGTTATCCGCACAGCTTACAAAATACAATTTTCTTGAGAAGCAAACTATTCCTTCGCCGCTTTAAAAATCTCCACTAACAAATCTTAAGATGAACGCTGTAAGCAGCTTTACAGTCACAATAAATATATTTCTTGACGGTATTTACACATTTTTCACATGAACTACGAAAAATATCGTTTTGAATTACGAGTTTGGAAGTAACATTTTAAATACTTACTGTGACTCTTAATTTTATATTTCAAATGTGTTGTCTGTTGTAAATGATTTAATCGAAGGGAAATAATTCTTGTTGCGATAAAAATAATAATTTGTTAGAACCAATTAAAGCCGTTATTTTAATATAATTTTCGAGAAAACAAGGTCGGTACAAAAATATCGCTATTCGAGACAATTGAAAGTAGCGTTCTGGCGTTGAAAGAACTATTTTATGATGTATTTTTATATTTCTTTCACAATGTTTTCTTTTCAGTGAAGATAAAAATACAAAGCCGTCTACATCATACCACCCTTTTATGTTTAACTGTCTTAAAAATCTTATGTAGAACAGAAACTTGTATTTATAAAATAATATTTAAAATATTCTAAAATAAAATCTGTATCAATTGAAACATTTAAATCGTTTAAAAGCACCTAGGGGTAGCTAAGATCATACCATCTCTGAAGCAAATAGAATAAGCAAATGCAGTAGCATTAAACAGATTCAGTAATATCATGAACAGTTCCAAGTATTGCAATGGACACTTCTTCGAGCGAGGAAGGAATTTGAAATGTGACGTCACATGTCTCCAAACCGCTAACTTGTCCGCAGACTGCTACAAAGCTGTGTCATTACGCCGCTATACTTGGACCTTGTTCGAAATGTCCGTATTACCGTAACATGACCATTTAGTGCAACCATTCCCTGAACTGAGATAAGGGCTACATGTACGAGTATGATGATTATAACTTGTGTCCTAGTTTTTGTATTGAGCCATATTCGGTTAAGATAATTCTTTCGAAGAATAGTAATGAAGCATTATGAATCCTTACGTAAGAGTAGAGCTTTATAATTATTATTAATTATTAAAAAAACCACGTTAATTCAGAGCAAAATTATTCGACAATGTATTTAATTTGTAATTTGGGATTTACTATACTATTATTTATTATATTTACTATTTTTTTTTACTTAGAGACTTTAAGTATAAAATTTTCTTCAATCTATTTATTACCTATTTCTAGCATCGCTGCAGAACGTTTCAAGTAAATTTTAGTTTAATTCATTAAATTATTACACGAGGAAAAGATCGTGAAGTAATACTCAAAGTAACAGATAGAAATAAAAATAAATTTAAAGTAAATGAGAACGTTGAACAACTTCCTGTTTGTGAGATGTTGCATAAAATACGTTAGACTGAACATTGATGTTCTTTTACATAAAACTGTTTATTTTTTGTTCAATAGCTAGAAATCATTCTCCACTAGCTTTCCGCCCGCGGCTTCGGCCGCATTTTCGAAGATAAATCTGTATAGTTCCCGTTCCTGTACAGTACTGAAGTAGAAATGTTCAAACACACAGCAGAACTTATCAATGACGACTCGTGAACGAGTTTATAATATGTCATGTGTACATCATAATAGTACATATTATCTCAATGATCATAATATACTTATTCTTTCGAACTTATAAATCCTTATAGTTACTGATTTTGAGATATATTTCAGGCTCCCTTTCAAATTGAAGCACTAACCCTTTTTATATTTATTTCAATAAAAAATACATACAATTTTATTGTGGATAGTTGATCCCTTGTCACATTGACATAGGAAGGCATTCCACGTGTATAATTGTATATAAAACAATTTTTTTTATATTCAAAATAGATTAAAGGTTTACCTTCGCCCGGGTGGAATTGTTTATGTTTAAGTATATTTTATTACGCATTATTGTTTCGTTTGACAACGTAACTTAATTAAAGTATATTGGAAATGAGAGATTTCCAAATAATATCGTGTAAATATTCGATAATTATCACAAATAAACGATTCTCTTGATCGACTATTTACTTAAAAAAACAACGAATATAGAGTCTTGTATTCATGGTCACTTTTAATGGAGAGAATTAAGTAAATTAAATAAAATAAAAATTGAAAGATTTTTTAAAGTAATAAATGCGATTATATGAATTATTATTTTTATCATTGATCGAAAAAAAACATGAAAAGTTTATTGTTGTATGCAAGGTACGAATTAAATAGCATCTGCCACTCGTCTAGACGTTTCTTATCCAACTAATCCTGAGTCTCAATTCTGACAGTACTCGAGAAGAGTAGCTCCACATTAGCGCTGCCTGTGACAGGTTTAATTAAGTTCCCCGCTACCGTTATCATCGCTTATCTCTATTGGTACGTCACTAGTTTCGGTGGTGATTTATGATGACGTTTCGGTAAATATATTATGTGAATACGCTCCTATTACGCTGCGGATGTAGGCGCAGTTTATAGCGGATTTAAAATATAGACGACTAGCTGCTCCGCGCGGTTTCACCCCCGTGGCTCCACCCCTGTAATTGGTCGTAGCGTGATGATATATAGCCTATAACCTTCCTCGATAAATGTGCTATCTAACACCGAAAGAATTTTTCAAATCGGACCAGTAGTTCCCGAGATTAGCGCGTTCAAACAAACAAACAAACAAACAAACTCTTCAGCTTTATAATATTAGTATAGATATATAGACGATAAATCTACTGAGCAATATTGAGATAAAACTGTTTACCGATCATAGTGTTAAAAATATCAGAGAATGAAAAAAAGGTTTTAAAAATCGAAAACATTCATCCTTTTGTGTTCAACAATTACGACAATTGTATGGATTAATATGACTGAAATATTCGATGTTAACGATGCTATGACATTTATCTTTGTTCTTTATTAATGCATGATCGAAAAGTGAATAAGTAAAGCATTGGCTTTGCTCTACCAAGTCTACATATTACAATTTGCATTTCGATTCTCCCAAGAATCGCAGTTAAATAAAACCAGTGTTACGTATATTCTTCGCGCCGAGCGGTACAATCGTATTAATGAGACAGTTATTGTCAGTAAAAATATAACGTTATATCAGGAAAATTGCAAGCGCTATTCCCAACTCGGCAGTTTTCACGTTCTGTCGATTTAATACCATTATGCGTTTAATATAACGCTCGTAAATTATGCTTGATTTTATTTTCACTTACGGCATTTCATTTTAATGACGTTTACGTTTTATAATTTATTTTAAATGATCGATAATGCGCTCGTCGCTATGCAGTTACGGCCGCATTGAGATAAATGATGCTCCATTTGTAATGTACTTTTGTAAATCTGGGTGGAAATTTATAGGAAGGTAAGGAAGTGGTTAAATTGTTATCTCAAAATGAAGATAGAATGTGGTTAAATTAGAAATTGGTGGAATAGCAAAACTACTTTATTAGTTAAAAGTAAAACAATTATGAATAACTAAGAGAGACTATTTTTGTAAAACCTATTAGTCTTATGGATGTGTATTCTACTTGTTGAGATGGTGATGAACATTCGTTAATAGTTTACAATTTATACTCATTTCATTGTAGACCGCCTCATTACTATCAGAACGGATAAGAACATACAGAAAGCTCTACATAGAGTTATTCCCGCAAAACAAGGTCCAAGCAAATAATCAACGAAATACCATTACTAAGAATTAAAGTAAAAAATCTTATACAGTACAAGAAAAACAATAACGCATAGCTGTTTCATGATCCTACTGGTGTCATAACAATACACGAGCGGCAGTTTAACTAGCAGCCAATATTGCACAAAGCAAATTGACGATATAAATTATTAAACTGGTAAAGTTTGATGAAAATATATTTAACGTTGGTGACAGTAGTATCGACCTAGGGCACAGATAACGCAACGTTTGCCTTTGTGTGCCCCAACACAGGTGATTTACAAAACCTTTTTCCAACTCCGAAATTTTCAACTGGGAATATCAAATTGAGTGCTCGCTGAATAAAATTTTAAAGTTACAAGGGAGCTTCCTCTTTCTGTATATACATTATTTATGTGAATTCGATATTCGGTTTGCGGATTGATTTCTTTGTTTAATTTCATACCTTTTTGAACGAAATTATAAATGAGATAAAATTATTGGTTACCATAATTATAATTATTATATCATTTTATTAAGACAACACATAATGCTGTCATATAGGCATGTCGCTATTTATTTAAATTAACTCTTTATAAATATTGAATAATTGTTTTTACATTTTAAACAATCTGACTTCTCTCAATGTAAGCCTAAAAATCTAAAAAAGGCAGTTCTGTTCAATATACAACTACGGTAATATCGTTATTTAGAATCATTAGCAATTATTATTATTATTATCATTCCTTTTCATAATAAAAAAATCGGTAAGAACCTTTCACTTTTATTTCGACGTCTCTAGATTGAATTAATTACAACATGAATTAAATCCTGATGAAAACGAATCCTAAAATCAGCACATGAAATGATTAAGCCTACCTTACATTTGTTGTCAAAGGTTTCGCACGGCAAGCTGGTAACCCCAAACTATTAGGTGTTCATTTGATCAAATGAGCATAATAGCTACGTGATCAGTGTACAAAGTGTTTTAATCAAAACAGTCATTTGACGCGGTTCCTGAATTCATTTAGCAGTATTTGGCACGTTTGTAAGCCGTATGCGTGGAGATTTAGTCATTCAGAGATGGTAAACACCTATGTGTGTATAAGTTATTGAACGATTTCTTGATTAAATTTTTAAAGAGGTTATAATTTGGTTATAATAATTTTTGAACAAAAAATTTAACCGCTTTCAACTTTTCACAACTAGACAAATAATAAGGGGCCTACTGGAGAGCGCAAGCATTCAAATAAAAAAAAAAATACTTATAAAAAATCGGTTTACCTAGTCGAAAGTTCTGAAGTAAGAAAACCAAAAAGAAAACAGTCGCATTATAATTTATAACCTACTCCTTTCTTTGAAGTCAACTGAAAATGCTACATAACAAACTATATGAACGAACACCGAATTACCAAATTCTGACACGTCTATAAATAATTTCAAAGGTATTATTTGTTTGTTAAACGTTGGAATAATGCTATGAAAGAAAAAAGTCAAACACAAAATATTCATATCAAAGCCAAGAAGCGGAAACCTTACACGTAAAAATGACAGAAAAAAACTCATTTCAATAAAAAAGCAAATTGTACAAACACGCTTATAATATTTTTAATTTGAATCCATATATCACGTGAATAATTCACAAAACAGTCCTTTATAAATGCCTATTTCGCGACGCTTTGATTTCATAAATATGAATATGAAAGCCTTAATCTTTTTAGGTTATCAGAGTTCATTTGCGAGATAAAAACACTTCACCTAAAAAAGCTTTAAAATGTTTCTATTAATTATTGTAACAAAATGTTATACCTTCGTGGTGTAGATACAATTCTGTTTTTTTTTAATGGGTAGCTATAAGTCTCACTTTGTTAACTAGCAAACTTCTTTTCTCTTTTCTTAATATAATTTAAAAAAAAATGTGTGCGTGTATCTACTAGTGTACACACGTGAGAAGTGAAACTTCTTTATGACCTAATTTTTCAAAAAATAATTTACTATATGCAACTTTACAGAAATACGTCAATCACGCGTGGTAGGGACAAAGATGGCGCGTAACGGAAAAATGTCACGCGTAACGAAAAAATGTTACACTAAATTTTTTCCAACCCGATAAAGAAGTTTTACTTCAAAGATTTATTACATTGTGTTGGTCATGTATTTTAAAACTGAGAAACGCGTAAAAACAACCGAGTAAATAATATATTACAAACATTTTATTATGTCTTTAATAAGTAATTTATCAATTAATTACGCCATTATCATTAATCTATACACATGCGGAAGTAATTAATGATTTTGCCGTTTGTTTATCAGTTAATAAGTTGTTGTAATAAGACGAAATAAACGTTTACCGTTCGGACACTCGAGTTAATCCAATTAGTGCGAATTCATTATCTGCCATCGGAACGTGTTTCTCTGGCAATAGTGATCTGTCGAAAGAACCCTCAGAATCTTCTAAAGAGGCACTCGTAAGCGATTAGAGATGGAGTACTCTTAACCCTCCTTGAACGGGTGCCGTCGGTTTAGCCCCGCTCTCTGTTCGTGCGTGGCTTTTAAGAGTCCCTATTATTGGCTAATAGATGAACTTACAGATTTTATATTACCTTTGAAATTCTTATTACCTTTCAAGTCTTTGCTGATTAAATGCTGAGTTGTTATTAGTTAAATAATATAGGTAATAGAAAAGTGTAACAAATATACATTTGATAATACACATTGATACAGTTAACCCATAAATAACAAATCCTTTTAAAGAGGGTGTGTTTATCCTCATAAAATAGTGCTACAAAGTATAAATCTGAAAGCGTGTAAAGGCGTTTAGCTTTTTTGATCGATCCCCGATAATGTTCCGAGAGATGATAGGGAACTTCAATGCAGTAGTTACTGTTTCAAAGGCCAGAGCTGGCTTGTTTATCCACTTTTATTCAAATTCGAGGCACAAATTATGTCCTGGTTGAGCTTTTGCGACTTTACTTTGAGTGAATTTTACTCGAAAATAGAAGGGATATTACCTATCTACTCACGTTTAGTTCACTATAGATGAAGCATATATAATTTATAATATTATTGTAGGTTTGTACATTCAAAACATGTTAGATTTATTCAAGGTAGAGCTGGGTGTAATAAAAAAATTTAAAAGAGAAATTGCAATATAAATCCAAATTTTTATCGTAATCGGTTCTAGAGTAAACAGTTATACCTATTACAATTCTAAAACAAAAGTAGAACTATTCATATTATTCGACATTTGTATCACTATCCAAACATTCAACATTATACCATTGTGCGAAACATCGGTAGTGTAAAGTGTTCCAACAGAACCGTAAAGCTCCTGAAGTTAGTTCAACGTTTAATATTTTGTAATAAACATTTTAGCCACAACATTTTTCACTCCCGCGATGGCAAAACGGCTCTCAACAAGTACGAACGGTGCGTCACGGTTTTACGTTATTCCCTTTGACGCTTGCACTGAAGGCATGCAAAATTACAAGCAAAGAAGTAATTCGAATGCAGCTCACGATTTGCAAGCATAATGGGGCAATTTCCTAGTCATTTCCTGGTGGCTGCGATTCGACATCTTGTGGCATTATAGGCGCTTTTCGTTCAAGATATTTCGTCAATGTCTTTTGTCTTTGACGCTTGTGAGTACTTTGGGGTATAATAGACGCTATAATACTTTATTGTGGCTTTAATGAAACCATATATTATGCACTATAAAATCGAATAAAATTGAACTATGGAATAATCTGAATATCTGAATATTTTTGGTCAATAAACTACTTTGAAATTCATTCAATCAAAAACATTTGAATATATTTTACTTAAAATCCTCAATCGCAATTCAATAAAACTATTTCGTTAAACTAATAACATTCTACAAGTCATCCAAACAATTTTCCAATTAAAAACTGTAATGCAATAAAATTAAACAGAGGCAAAGTTTTAATTCGCGACCGTCGATCAATTGAAGTGAAAGATCAAAATTTATTCACTAGTACCTACAATAACTTCTGAGGAGCATTGCTGGCGAGAACATTGGAAAGTTTTCTTGTTAAAAGTTCTCTATTGTGGAATGAGAATAATAATTCTTGAAATCACTTCCGCATTATAGACCCACTATTAATTTTTGGTACATTGGTTCCTAATCACTTCTAAACCAGCAGGTTTTAACATTTTAATTGCTTCAAAACACCTATGGATGTATCACTAAACATGAATATGTTCATTATGTTGATTATAAACATTATTACAACCAAATTTATCAAATGATAAATAGTAAAACCTCTATCATTATAAAAAAATGTGAACATTTAACAAGAACAAAAGATAGCTACATGTATCAAATGAATTGTACTAATCAAGATAAATTGTGCGAATTAAACAATTTGTATTTACGTACAATAAAGACTAAAACTAATTTTGTCTAATTACAACGAGTTCAGGCAGCAAGGAGACCGTTCCGTATCTTTCCTTAACGTCTACGAAGACCGATAATAAGCAATTTATAAGAGCCATTACGGAATCAGCAAGCAGTTAAGATAAAGTTAAACATAATGGCGATTACACGCCTACAAAATTACGCTAAGATTCAAATTATCCCGTCCTTGTTTGTGTGATACAAAATCGTTCGGCGTAAATGAAAAAGTGCCACTATCATCTATCAACTGAATTTTGTAACGCTCCTGTCACATTTTCCTCGGGCTCGACGCTCCATCCGCCTCAAGACCTCGCGAAGACAGCCGGAAAATTAGAAAATAAACATTGACTTCCTACACTTTTTAT
The DNA here is from genome assembly GCA_029959065.1 of Colias behrii. Taxonomy (NCBI): domain Eukaryota; kingdom Metazoa; phylum Arthropoda; class Insecta; order Lepidoptera; family Pieridae; genus Colias; species Colias behrii. The sequence goes on from JARWMC010000009.1 coordinate 7,600,772, forward strand.
ACGCGTACAAGAAATATTACCCATAGAACACAATAACAAATGTGAAACAATCTGTTTCGGGATAATTATATGGAAATAATGATGCGGAGGTTATATTCAATTAAAGTAGACGAATTACCGCAGGCGTTTCGAGTATACACCCGAGGGCTTAGGAGACAAATTTCTCTGAAAACAAATGCGATTCAAATTCAGACAAATAGTCCCTGCGCGGAAAAAGCAGTTTACCAGGAAATTTGTCCATCACTCTTGAGGCCGGCAAAATGTTTTGCTGTTTCCTTCGTTGGCCTCTTTCGCGGCGAAGTCTGGGTAAATAACATTAAACATCTGTCGCGTCGGTAGATGGAACAACTTGTGAATACTACATGAAAAGCTTTTTATTGCTACAAAAAAGTTTACGTTAAAAACTCTGACAATCTTTTCTTCATTAGATAAATGAAGAAAAGAATTGTACTTTTATAAAATATTAAAAATTATATTCATGGTTTTTTAAAAATTACATTCATGTCACTCTTCATTATTTAATTTAAAGTTTCGGACAGGTTGCATGAGCGTGGACATTAATATGACAAATAAGTAGCGATAAAGTCCTTTGTAAATTAAATTGAATACATGTTCAATAAAACATGTATTTAATTTACTTCAAAAAAAGTCTTATCTATACCCAAAAACAAATTAATCACATATTATGCTCATTTACAAATAATAAGAAATAAAAGCATTCTATATTATGTATTCAATTTCACTCATAAGAAAATCGGACTAACAGAAAATATCTCACGCACATAACTTTCATTGTATGGGCTTCGCAAACAAAATATGTAGTGAAATAAATAAGAGTTATCAGTCAAACGTCAAGAGGTGTCGTGACTACAAAACATTTTGCGATTGCCTGAATTCTGGGCCAGACAAATAGATCTCGGTCCCTAATGCTCGAGCGCACAGGATGAAAGAACAAGTCAGTGTGTGACTGCTTTGCATTATTTTACTTAGGGATTTTTTGTTAGCGGGCAAACATCACGAGCGATTTAGTTTTAGTGAAAGGAGGAGATATACCTACTCTTATAGTCGGTAGAGCTACAAGGCCCGTTGTACAGATCTTTATTTTTATGTTGTGTTACTGTAGGTATATGTTAATTGTTTTAAGGAAAGGGGTTCAAAATCCATTTCCAAATTAGTATTATGTTAGGTGTTTTGTTTTAGCTTTGGTAACGTTATATGTACTAGGAAAAAGGTGCCCATAGGCATGTTTTTTCCGGTCATTGTCTGCATACAAATTTTCGGACCAATTCACTCAGTTCGTTTATAAAATACCGAGAAAAAACAACAATCATACTAAAATGTTAAAAGGTTCAAATTTATAATATTAAAAGGATTTTTCCTAGGTTTCAATTTCAGGAAATTTTATTCAATTATAATATTTTGTAACTCAGCTGTGAATATAGCAGAAGACTGTGATATAAATATTTTCGTTAATGATTTAGTTCAAGGTTTAACATTACAGGAAAATATAATATATTTGCTTAACATTTTATTACTTTAATGTACTGTTTATTAATTATCCACCAGCTGCAGCAGTTACAAAATCTTAAAAAAAATCTTTTTCACCGAGTTGAGTGGTTTGTGAAAACGTAATAGTATACGGACAGACAAAACAAGAAACACCAAAAACACTAAATTCAGACCATTTGTAATTTCGTACACCTAATGTCATAATAATGTAAAAAAAAGTCATTCATAGACGAAAACCAACTATCAGACCTATGTATCTCAAGAATACACAACACCTGTTGTGTATTCTTGAGATACATAGGTATATACCTATATACCTAAACAGTATATTTTTTTATGATAATATATCATTCTGCATTCAAAACAATGCAAACAAAACTAAACGTACAGTTATTATTTTCTAAATACCACAATTTGCTTAGCACTTGTTTCACATAACATAAAGTGTTTCACAGCACTATTCAACGGAATTTCTCGTCTATGACTAGTACGGATTATTATGAAACTATTTAAATATTGCTACATAGGAAAATGCTCTTGTCGGTAAATACGGCGTATTTTCATTCAAACCTCAACTTTAGTAAGCGCAAAGCTACTTAAAACGTCCATTATATTGAATTTAATGTTGCAGTTTACTTTATGCAAAATATTAATGCAAGGAAACATTATATATACGTTAAGACTAGAAACAATATAACGCGAATTTAAAATCTTCAATTTTATTTAACACTAGATTATCGCCGGCGGCATCGCTTGCTGCTTTTTTGCGTGATACTGAAAATAAATAATTATTATGTGCAACATAACAGTAGATAAAATTTCGTCCTAAAATTAAAAACTTCGACGATGAAATATTATCTACACGTGGCCAATGTGTGATGCGTAGATTATGCTTGTCATTATTGAACACTGGCAATAAATATGAAAATGATGATGATGGTGAAGATATACTTGACTCAATATTAAATGTCAGAAAATACTTAATTTAATACTTAAATACTTAATTAATAATAGTTGTTTATTACTATATTATAATGGTCATTGTATTACTTTGATGTGTTATTTTTTGGTTAATTTTATTAGATTGTTTGTTTTCAGTAACAGAGTTAGTACATACATTTTATTTAATGTCCAACGCAAGGGGTGTCTAAACCTTTGTATGAGTTGTGGGGTCCCTACGAGTGATTTGTTTTTGTTTTCAAATTATTAATTCTACGTTCTTCAATGTAGCTGGATTATATTTATACCACACAAACACGCTGTATAAACTAGATTTATGTATAATCCATTTAAAATTAAGTGGTCACCTGAATTTACTTTATCGAGGATTATATGGAGTGTTTTATTCTGATAAAATGTTTAAAACATCTGTAATATGAAACAATGTGTGAGAATGTTTCATATTAGAAAAGTGATATTGTTTAAATAAATTCGTTTTTTGCCTTTGAGAAAATGGATCGCTGAATTTAAATAATATAACAAAGAGTAATTCTTCAAGTTTATATATTAGAAGTCCTTGGGAATTCTGATCCGATTTAGATTTTTTACGCTAACATTATTGCTATATTATTCCTGAGTGCTCGAGGCTATTTTTGATCCTTAATAACAAGAATGAAGTCGCGATTACCAGCAATTTATTTATATAATCATACTAAGTAATTCTTATCGTTTGTTGTTTGTATTTTCGTTATTGCCTTTAAACGTAAATATTTTTTGTTCTCTCATAATATTTTTAGTCTAGTCAGGCTATAGATAAACACAAACGAAGAGTCTGGGAAAATGTTTTAAAAACATAACAATGACAACTTCGTAAACTTAGCTACTTGTAAATCGCAAGTGCTTACAAAGTTTTTCTACTTCTAACGCATGAAATAAGAGCATAACGCTGTTATCTATACTTATAATAAATCTGTAGAGAGGCCAATTCTGTACATGAAATATATTTAAAAAAAAACTATGAAGGGGTGATAAGGGATCGCTACTGATGCCAAAAATGCAATCAGTAAAATTTTTGTCTGTCTGTCTGTCTGTCTGTATATTCGTTATAGAAACAAAAACTACACGACGGATTTTAACCAAATTTGGCACAATTATTCTTCATACTCCTGGGCAGGTTATAGTAAAAGAATCATGTAAATCGGTGTAGAAACACCAAAGTTATACATGAAATACGCTATAAGTCATCGCACGTGAATACAGAATCATGCCATAAGGATTATTTTTGTGTATCAGTTGCCGCGTTCGACGCGCTTCGCGGCAGGAGCTATAAAAAGGCGGCGGGTCTGCACCCGTTTCGCGTTGTCACGGCATCACGTGTGAACGGCTGAACCGATATCGATAATTCTTTTCTATTATATTCCTTGAAGTACGAGGATGGTTCTTATGTAGAGAAAACGTAAATATGTACCACGGGCGAAGCCGGGGCGGACCGCTAGTTATTTAATAATTTCCCTTCAAAGTTCCGGCAATCCGCAGTCCGAATCATCCCAAACAAGGCGTAAAATAAATAACCGAGTGGGTGGCAGTGATAGCGGTGCCTTCAACAAACAAGCATATTGCTTGCGGATAATCCTCGCAGTGAGCACACTCCCGCGTCGCAGACAGATAGCGGATTCAAGAAACATTTTACCGAAATACTTTTGTTTATTCGATTTAACGTTCTACTATTTATACAGCATGATTGATTATGGAGTGACGCTATCGCGTTGCCAGAATGTTTGCGAAATTATAATCCGTGTCTCATTGGATATCGAAAATAGACTTGTGTTCTAATAACGATCGTGAACCCAAAAGTTTGAGTTACAAGTTTTTAGTTGGAACTTTATTTAGATATTCACGATGTTTAAAATATATATTTTATTAATTTAATACACACATATTTAAAATAAACCTTTATTTTAGCAATTTAGAATAGATATAAAACTAGAAGAGGTCACAAGTCAAACAATAAATAAGGTTGCATTCACTATAAAGCACGTAGAACTCTGCAAAGTTTGAAGCTTTGATAACAAAAGGACAATGTCGACTCGTAGAAAATAGATTGGTATCATATAACATACACGTGTCACTATGACCACATAGAATATGCGGGTGATTCTAAAAACGTGCCAAAGGTTTCCAGCAATCCTTAAAAAGGATAATGCATTCATCTGTGAATTGCCATTATTAAATACAATAATGAACGTGATTACACAATTTGCTATAATAAACAGATGAATGCTTTCATTGATGTAACAAAGGGCCGTGTATAGATATAACACCCCCAACCAAGCCAATGACATTTAATGCCTCCCGCATTTACACTTCACGCACGTTATTTTCATCTGATGAGATTTTATAATTGAATTCAGTAAAATTTAAATTTTATTTCATCGCACAAAATGCGAGTTATTTTAATAAGCGTAGATTGTTCATAATAAGCGCTCGAGTTTTGACGATCGAGCGTTTAATTATTATTTAATGTTACATTTTAACGAATAACGTAGCAATAATGAGAAAAATGTTTAATATGTAATACTGTGAATTCTATAAGCATAGTTGTGGGCATGTTTTATTGTCCAATTCTATGTTCATGTTTCGTATTTACAGGAATAATTTAATTTATTTTCAAGTTCTAGTTACTGATTGTTTTATAAGGTTTCTTTTCCTATATTTTGGACGGAGGATATTGTACACTTTTAAAATACCGTGCAAAAAAATATTTAAAAATTATATAAAATAGATACAGATTTTACGTAGCTTTGCGTTAATTAAATCCCATTATGACAATTTAGAAATAACTCACAAACGTTGCAGACGAAACGTTAATTTTATGCAAATGAATTGTCACAATAAGCCAAACATATAAACACATAGCACAGTTATTATTTTATATTTGTTTTGTTCCTTAAATGTCGACTATTCACGTTTGGTTTTCTACGGATTTTTTGCTTCCAACTACGAAGAACAAAAACTTGTCATTACCTAACTAATCATGTTGAAAAGTTTTAGTAATCCCAGAATCTTTTGACTTTTCCTTATTATAAAGCATCCATTGACATTACTATCTGGTGAGGTGATCTTGTTCGTTCGTTTGTATAATTTTTTTTTTCAGTAATTTTTTCGGCTCTTTTTGTAGCTACTATGTGCAGCTTTTCGTAGCGCTTCGTAGACGCTCGATAAACTCATAAGGCGGAGAGGTAATAGCTTCGAATAACATAAATGCAATTTCAATTTATATTTTTAAGTAATCAAATTTTAAAACAAGAAAATACGGTATCTTATCATACCTCCCGGTGGCATAATTGAGTGAAACAACCTTACATTTTATCTCAGCTATCATTAAACCTACTCTTGATTCGACAACCAACACTTTTTGTCCTGGAAGGGATCATTCTATTCAAAGCAATAACCACAATGGATATAATACTGCGTGGGATAATGTTAACCTTTATGTCCACAATCGTGGAAACACGTCTAACGTCATTAATGGTTATGATTATGGGAAATTAAGTTTCTGTAGATTTGTATTAGCACACATAAGATAATCATACAAAGGCCATTTATCTGCAAAGTGCTTTAATTGTATTTGTTATGTGTTTAAACAAGATGGCGTTATCGTATTTATTTTAAACTAGCTGTGCTCCGCGGTTTCACCCGCGAGTCTCCGCTCCTGTTGGTCTAAGAGTGATGATAGATAGCTTATAGCCTTCCTTGATGGCTGGCCTTGGTGGCTATCTAACACCGAAAGAATTTTTCAATTTGAACCAGTAGTTCCTGAAATAAGCGCGTTCAAACCAAGAAACTAACAAACAAACTTTTCAGCTTTATAATATTAGTATAGATTTCTTCGCTTTCCAACGGTGTGCGCTTTGACCATAATATTCATATGTTTTGTAAAAAAAATCGTAACTGTATTTAACAATAAAATGAGAATTCTAATCACTTAATAATTTAATTACGCAAAGAAAATTATTGTGCAAAGCTTTTCAAGTTGCATAACGTGTTGTCTTAATTTAAAAGCATGTTCTTATAAGTGAAAACGATGTAGCCTTCTTCCCTACTTTATAGCTAATGCAGCGACATGTAACATAAACCATTTATCTTCATCCTTCCGTAGCGCACGTGCATTATTGTTACATTCTGTTATTATTAACAAACAACAAGAAAATGTATCTATAGAAAGGATATTCAGTTACAATACGGCTCAGAAACTTCCACTAGAGCAAATAGTAAACCACTTAAAATTTACATTTGATGTTCGATCGGCTTAGTAAAGAAGTTCCAAGACGTCCCAGCGACCCCAAACATTTTGATAACCACAAATACGTGTTTCATTTTACAAGGGTACGACGGCCTCTGAACCGCGAAACAATGACAGCGATATCCTCACTTCGGAAACTTTGTATCTTCACCTTCGTCAGCTTTTAGCGTAATGCGCTTACAATACAATAGGGATTCAATACATATTTAACTCTAGAAGAATTCCATTCCGTATTCTATAAAGGATTGTTTTTTAAAACTGTGTGCGTCATGTTTGAACTGTGGTTCCAAAACGGCAGTTTCTATTTTGGTTCGTATTTTATATCTACTGCATAGAAGTTGAAAACTAAGCCACATCTGTTGGTACACACATCGCTTGTATACTGTCAATATCAATGCAGGTTTTCAAAGTATAATAATTAAGTAGTACGGAATCCGTTGTATGTATGAGGTAAAAGGATAAAAAATAAATAAGGAAAACAAGAACTATTATAACGAAATTCGCATTAATGTTATAATTGTAAACTAAATGAAACAAGCAATCAATTATAAATATAAGATATTAATAAAGCTTTTTAGTACAAGCAAACAATCTGAACTTTAACCGAAAACTGCACATTCACAAAGTTCACTCTATAAAACAAGCAATTAGCTATTGTGAGGAATTATGAATTTGCGCAAGCTGTGCACGGAAAATCATTATTATGCAATTTATCGCACTCGTGCGTTAATGCATTCGCTGATTAATTTATAAGGGACCACAGCTTTGCGAAATTGATAGCTACCACTCCATGAACATTATTACCGTTTTACATTCATGTTACATGCTATTTCGCAGGTATATTTGAAACGTTTGTGCCAACAATAAATAATCATTTGAATATTCATACAAATTTGGAATAACGGTATAATTGTAGAACGATTCTCATGTATTGCTACGTGGCCGTTTTTAAATGCTAATAGCTTTTTATATTTTGTACAGAAATAAACTGAAATATTGTTCGTGTTTAATCTTACAGACTAACCGTCTGTTTCCTCTTAACAGTGTTTTAATCTTTTTCCAGAACGACTAAGGCAAAAATCTTTCTGATATTTATTTAAATATTTTATGCCGTCTACGCAAGTTAAACAATTTAAAACGAAATTACATATAATAATTATAGTTCATTTGATAGATGTTAAAATTTTCAAACACGCCTCAGAGTCGAGTAGAATAATGGCAAACATACACACACACGTACACACACTCGTACATCTATTCGAGAAGAGAAGATATAAGTAGTCTCTAGTGTATAACTAAATCTAGTATTAACATTGTTCCTACCAAAATAGGTAATCCAATTAATATAATACATAGTTTAGACGTCACTTGTACTGCTTGTACCGAACATAATTTCTCAAAACATGGCATAAAGCGTTTGTATTATTTCAAAATCTTCACAATCTTCGTTCACAGAATGAAACTCCATTACTAACAAAAAGAAATAGGAGAAAATTGCGACACAAGTTTCAAGTACCTGTGAGAGAAGACACGATTGTTTTGGGATTAGATAAAGTATTATTTGTGGCAATTCTTTTATTACTAAAGCTGGACAATTGTTATCAATGTAAGTTGGTTAACAATATTTGCATATGAAAAGTTTATCCACTTTGTCTAAACTGATCTTTATATAAAATTAAATTCTTTTCCATCTATCTTTACATAAAATGAATAACTTATCTATCTGTCTGTGAATTAAATACATTTTAATTACAAAGTTTATCATTAAATACGTTTTAATATTAAGATATTGTATAATATATAAATTATTAAAACTTTATCATAACATTATCTTATGAATAAATCTTCTCTATATTTGAAATACCAGACGTTGAAATAAATATTTCAGTTGTACAAAAAACAAACTTTACTTACATTTTATAACGCTTTTACAAACAACACCGTATGAAATTGAATAAAAGTCATAACAGTGCAAGGCATAGGTTGGGTAAACTAAATCAATTTACCAACGAGCTCTGTTCACTAATTGATTTACTTTGCAACACGATACCTACCTCAATTAAAAACCATACCAACTAATTGACAATAACTGACAATAGAAAATTGATAGTGTACATTTTCGGTTCTTTTAAGGGGATTACTATGGTCAAAACCGAAAAACACCTTATACATATTGAATTTTGTTGAGGAAACTGTTGGTACGATTGTGTTAAAAAAAATATATGTGATACTCAAGGATATAATTAACAAAGTGTATTGTTTACTTTTCATTTTAGAACGGCCTAAACATAAAAAAAATACATACAAATCAACCCCTTTTTGAACATAAAACGCATTTTGTTAGGAAAACGGCTACATATTTATACATGAAATTTATACCAAAAAATATGTTATGATATTTGTAACAATTTGTATTGATTGTTTTTTCAATTTTCATTATTATCGTTAAATTATCAAGAAAAAACTCGAATTTATAATAAAACCCACATAAAACCTCACCTCTATTGCATATTTTTGACGAAATTTGACGGTGTCAGTTCGACTCGGACGGGGGACTGTACGTGCGGTTTTTTTTGCAAAATAACGCTAAAATTCACCGAATTGAATGTTTTGTTAAATTAAACCAGATTGTAATAGGTATTTACATGAGCAGTTCATGAAATGAAAGTTAAAAATAGGTATGTAAAGATATAAAAATCTGTTTGTAAATTAGTTTTGTTTTTGATAGGCGTCATTGAATAATATCCAGTGTTGATAATTTTTGACAGTAAAATATTATCAGAAAACACATACCTATAAAACAGTAACCAGACTTTCCCCGTGTTTTGAATATTTTTTAAAAAAGATTAATTGCTGTTCTATCGTATATTTTAAGGGTCCAAAACAATCCAAAGCCGGGAGATACTGACAAAATTTTGGGTCATTCTTAACAGGATGGCGGTTCTACAGTGGTCTTAGTACGCAATGACAAAAAGAAAAATCATGGTCAGAACAGTGGTACTGGCAGGCTAGTCGCGTGAGCGTTAGTCGAACTCGTCGGATAAATTACGGAAGGCAAACGATTTGTAACACAAAAATTTTAGGATTTACCGATAGCCCATAAAAAAGAAGTAGGCGGTAGTGTCATGCCATACTTTTCCGGTGTAATTTACAGCCCACAATACCGACGTGAATGCGTTGATTTAAAAAAAAAATCAACCATTTGTACCAGGCTAATTTTTGCACAGGTAATCATCGTCCAGTAGCCATGTACGAAAATCGCCATGCTATACTTTTCAGACAGTTCCAAATGGTCGCCATACCGCCGAAAATCAGCATTTTTTTATATTGTACAAAATCATTTAATTTTATATTATTGTATAAAATCGTAGGAAAGTCAAAACTGACATACCTAAACGTATAGCAACATTTTTAGCCGACGCCATTATAGGACGAAATTCTCAATTCAACTGAATTTTTTGTTGGTTCCGATACCTCCGCACTTTTAACTGGGTGAACCGATGATTTCTTCTACACTAATATTATAAAGAGGAAAACTTTGTTTGTTTGTTTGTTTGTTTGATTGTAATGAATAGGCTCATAAACTACTGGACCGATTTTAAAAATTCTTTCACCATTCAAAAGCTACATTATCCACGAGTAGTATAGGATAGGTTTTATCCCGGATTTTCCACGGGAACGGGAACTATGCGAGTTTTTCTTTGAAACCCCGTGCGGGGCCGCCGGAGGAAAGCTAGTGATTCATAAAAATATAAATTATATAACAATAATTCCTTTGCAGTGACTCTCCGAGGAAAAAAGAAATAGATTCGTGTTACAAATTTTAAAATCATACATAGAACATTTCCATCGACAAGGTTTTCTGGTATTTATAATCTACCGCCTGACAACTTAACCTCCCCTCCAGTTGATTAGTTGTCAGTCGATCGCTTACATTTTTTGAAGAGACGATCAGCGAGCCAATTGATCTTAAACAGCCGACCAGTGCGGTCTGTAAGTGCCATAGCCGTGCCTTGTGATTTATGTAAGATTTAAGAAAACTATCAAGTGAATGTACCAAGTGAAAGAATAATAAAATATGAATTGTGACGAAGGCGTTTTTATTCTACAACCCAACATTCGGGATAATAATAATCAAATAAGGTTTCATTATAAATATATTTATAAGAAAAACGAAGGTTTTTTCAATATTATTTTTTTGTTAAATTTTTACTTCACGAAAGCGAAAACTCTTCTGAAGACGTCAACTCTCTGGAAAATCTGTTTAATCGGAGGATTTTAATAAGATACTAGATAATATGTCGCAGTCATCTGGAGCTGCTGCAGCTGGTCTGCTATTTGATTGAAGACTAGAGCGATTATTGAATAACCACATGTAATTGAATGACTAAAGAACAACTCGTCATCCAACAATATGCCGAACGTTCTATCCGCTCTGTTCAAAGGGCTATAAATTCGCTAACTAGTTGGACGTCGTGAGTGATGCTTGTTAAATCAACGTTCGGCCTAGTAATCCAAACAAATATCAGATTTAATCAGATGTCGGCGATGTCTTATAGACACAAATAATGGAAACAATGCTAAAAAACATAAATTTAAAGTTACAGCATAATAAAAAATAGATTTGATCGGAGCCCTCAGTGCGCGAGTCTAACTCGTACTGGGTAGGTTTTATTTCCTTCTCGAATACCTTTAATCTTCAACTGTACTATAATTTTCCTGTTGCCATGACATGGTGGTACTGATCTACACACGTCACATGCATTTTTTCCAAAGCCACAACAAAATAAATTATCCAAGTTTGCACCCTTATAAAACCAATTCCAAGTTGCCCAATTTCTTCCTTGCCCGCGCCAACATAATATGTAAGACTGTTTAACTATAGCGTTGAACATTGTAATAGACCATAGATACCGACACAACTAACACTGTATTCTTTGAACGGAAGGTATGACCCATATCAGTCATAGTCATAGGCTCTGGTAACTTCAGTCGCAGGAAAATCACTCATTTTGTAATGTGTTCAAAGATAAACAGTAGAAAAAAATAAACTCAGTTTAAAACACGTTATAATATTTTTGATTTTAAGCTGCTATATAGTCGATAAATAGGCACCTTTAATGTTTAAAAATCGAAACACATTTTTTTTCTCGTCATCATTTCAAAGACGTAAGGGATTTAAAAAATTAACCCCGAACTAACTACAAAATACATAGTTAACAAGTCGAAAAAAACGTGATTTCTTGTCCGTTCCCCTATTTTTTTCGGTGTGTGTAGGTTGCATGCATATATTCCTACTAGGTATGAAGAGATATACAGAGAACGCTAAATACATTTGCCTGGTCACCATTACCATTCGATACACCATGACATGGTAGAGGCCGTTCTATAGAATTACGTCAAATAATGTACTCCATCTTTTATATCTCTGTAGGTGAGATGTTCTCCACCCTAGCCATCATCAGGTCTCCAGAACATAGTAGAGTCCGTTTTGAATAAAATTAATTTCTAAATCGGTGTTTTCTTAACTGTTCCCCACTCTAGAACTTATAATTACTTGCTTAGTCATCTTAAGGTCTCCAGAATGGGTCATGTAGTAGAGACTTTGCTTATAACGGTTAATGTTGAAAGATGAGTCTTCCTACATTACATTTACAAATCATATCATAAATGTAATATGTTACTGCCTCTCAGAGAAAACATAAATTAGGTAGAAACCACTAACACATTACGATACAATACGATACATTTTACAATTCCATAATCTTTGGTCACTTTTACTTCAACAATGATGTATATTATAGAGGGCGGTTAAAAAAACAAATTCAAATATAGTGACAGAATCATTAAGGTCGTTGAACCATGTAATTGCCTTAAAATGCCTTTTGTTATACATGTAATATAAGAGCTTTCATAGTCTTGTAACTATTGTGCCATTCATAACTATGTTTTATGGATATTGCAGATTATAAACTACATATTTACAGAGTAAAGGTTATTTTAAATTGAATTTTATCAACAAAAGTTGTCAATCCTTTAAAGGATATTTTATTCTAATATAAAATGAATTAATCAGTCCACAACACTAAAACACATACTTAAATACATATGTTATATGTATCATTTACAAACAAACTTACCTATCCTCTTAGCCAGCTCAAACTAGCCAAAAGCTCTTAAAAGAAAAACAAGCACTAACCGAAAAATTACCTTTAATTATTTTCAATACGTAGCTACTGTTATGCATTACCGCCTGTAACAAATCGTTGAACGAAACAAATACACTAGTGTATTTTTCTCCGAACGAGTTCTACATTTCTTTTCCAATGTAATTTTAAACTGGGTTCGATTTAAGTAATTCTTTAATTAACTTGATACGAAGCTTTTAGTTATTATAAAACTTTAATGAGATAATAGTCATTAAGAGGACAATTTATCTTATCGTGGAGTATCTGTTTGTAAAGAGATATTATATAGAGAGGAGTAACGTCTTTATAAATTGGAAAAAGACGATTATTGCCAAATTTGATGCAAGCAAGAAGGTGAGACACTCTATCAAGCGGCTCTTTCAATTCGGCTGATGTTTTTTTTTAATACGTTCCTTCACAGCTTCTACATGCATTGCTGATGTATTTTTTTAAATACATATTTTTTTAATTAATAGGTAGCACACTAAATTGGTAACACGTAAACTCAAAAACTTTACACATTGTAAAAAATTCAATTGCAGACTTAAAATTTATATCACAAATCTCAATCAATCCTCATCTGCTTCGTTCTTTATTCCCAGTCGAAAAAAACCTTACAATTTTACAAATTGTTTTCCCGTTAATAAAATAAACATATTTGCTACAAATTGGCCATCATCGCGAAGCGTGTATCAATGGACTGCACCCGCGGGTCTTGAAGCCAAGTGCTCGATCTCACCACAATTCATTTCTCATTTCCGTAACGTTCACACAAACCGTTTAAGGCCGAGGGGAATACTCAATATGATACTGTTTTAAAGATTTAAAGTTATCGTGTTTTCCGTTTAATCCGTTTATAATAATAAAATATGGCGTAAGAATCATAATTATTACTTTAATTGTGTAGCTAATTAATGATTAATATACTTGTTAAGTTTAATTCTAAGATTAATTTACGTTGTTCGTAGTAATTATATAATGAAGAGCGTAAAGTAAAGTTAAGAAGATAATGAGATCTTGCTTGAACATTAATCATATTACAATTTACATACTTATTAGTAAAGTTTGATGCCAGCTCTTATTGATCATCCTAAGATCATCCTATTTAAATTCCTTCTTATTATTATAAGACTTCTGTTTAAAATATTTGTAATAGATTAATTTTACGTTTTCAAGGTATAGGGTGTTTATTTTATTTTTGTTTAGCAATAACAAATCAAAATAGTTAAATAACCATGAAAAAATAACTAATATCAAAATCGGATCAACGCTTTAAATCGTTGCAAGTATTTCCTAACTTAATACAAAGCCTCAGCGTTGCCCATAAGGCGTAAAAGTTAAAAACTTAGTAACTTTGTCAATATTTGATGTAAGACCACAAAGTTCTCGAAGAAAGGGTAGCCTTTGAGGCTGAATTTCACGTAGTTTTGTAACTGTTGCTAAGTTTATGACATTATGTGGTTATTTTGGCAACTTTGGCCCGGGATACAAGGATGCGTAAATTATTCATAACTGCTTAAATTGAGAATGAAACGCTTTAACAATTGTTTACCGTAATCTGTTTCTATATGTTAATGTTTCTATGATGTGACAGACTGACAGACGAGATACAATCTACACTCTGGAACGTAGATACGCGGATGTATAAGGACCTTCCAAGAATTATGAAATTTGTACTATTGTGCATTATAATAATTTAAAGTTGTTTTTTTATGAGCTCTACCCTAATATATTTAGAACATGCATGTTATAAAATGTAAAAATTCAAACATATTCTGTCCTTCTACTTAAGACGATGCAATTAGTATTATACTGGTAAATGGTATAGCTGATAAGTAATAACACTAAAGGGTAAAGTTATTAAATTATTGTAATAATCGGACTTGATACTTTGACGAAATTTCCAGTACTAGGTAGGTTCGAAGTGAAAATCACGTTCAGTTTCTGTTTACATAGATAGATTTAGGGCTATTGAAAGCGTATAACACGCCTACCTACTTAACGTGAAAATAACAGTAACTTATTGCTTCTTCCTCACTTAGAAATATAAACTTGTTACTAACAAGGGATCACTTTTAATGCTCAAATCTTCAAAACTTAGGCTAGCCTACGCGTTCGAAACTAATGAATAAAAAAATAATGATAGTTTATAATTTACGTTTCTTTCAACTTTTGAACAAAGTTGCAATTTGATTTGTTAACATTTTACTACCCTTACGTGACGATTTAACATATTACGTGAGCCATTTATTAAAAATGCATGACATAAAATGTTTGTGTACGAAACAACAAAACAGCGTCGAGTGGCGATACCAAATTGATGGGCTATGACTGTGAAGAGGCTCTTTTTATTGAATTTGAGTACGCTGGCATCAGCTCAAACACTACGTTAGCAGAATTAAATTATGGTTGCGCCAATTACAGCCGTTTTTGAACCACACGATGGCCGATCGCCAATTTATGCTCTCATATCGCCCATTTCAGTTTTAACATAACGATTCGTAAGCTTGATCGTTTTCATTAAATAATTTGTTGTATCATTATGTTCCGACGGTAATCCCCTATAACCATTTAGTTATTTTGCGAAATCTATGATGCTAATTTAAATTAGGTCCATTGTATGTTTGTTTAATATAATAACGTGAATGATTCGAAAACATGATGATAGCAAATAGGTTTCGGGGCGTATTATGCTCTGGTAATTAATTTTAATTACTAATATTTAATATGTTATTGAATTTATTGTTGATTCGCTTTTATTCATTTTGTTGCTGCTGAATTGTAACAGAATTATTTTATTATGTAGATGAAAGTGTAATATAGAACTCTGTATAATAAAAACAAATAGTTATGTAGTCGTATAGTTTTACAAAATATATCATTTCGTTAAAACTGAAATGCATACATTTATGGACCTACTCCAGTATTTTTGAACTAAAGTTGGATTTTTACGAAAATGATATTTGTATTTATGAGTTGGAAAATATGAAATTTGTATCAGAATATTATTCAAAGTAATGGATCATAGAATGCTCTCCAAAGTCAACGAAATGAAAATTTCAGTAGTGTAGTTTCTCCTTTGTTACATTTAATTTAAAGTTCAGAAAACAACTATTCATGAACACGGAGAGTGCGACGCAGGTACCAAGTAATTTTCCGCTCTAAAAGCAACTATATATGAAAATATGAAATGAAGAAAATATTTTCAATCTTAACTGCATCTGGAAAGGTTCAAATTAAAATGCCATTGTCTCAAAAAGAAGCGAAGTTTTATTGCCGTTCTGAATCTAATTAATGATAAGGAATTCATTTTGTCGAGGATAAATGTAAATAAAATACATTTAATATAAACATCATAATATACATATAGGTCTACATTATCAAACTGTGATCTCTTTTTTGTAAGACACGTTCTTCACCTTACGTAGCAAAAACATATAAATTGTTTGTTTTTTACTCGTAATAAGAATTTCTGCCTTATTTATTACATTGGCTTCGTCATGAAGTCCGTTTTGGAATAATAAAGTATGCTATTCCGGAACTCAGGTCTCGATACTGTCCATTATCGATCTAGGTAACTGGCAAGAATGTAATCAGCCTTCAACCATAATGGGAAATTAGTTTTCTTTATTACTTTAGTTTTCTGCAAAGATCGAGTTAATAATATTTTTCATTCATTAGAGCTTATGTAAATTATTATCTCAGTTAGGTTATGTTATTGCTCTATATTCTCTATTTTGATAAATTTTTGGTTTTAGATGTCTTTGTGACCCAAATGGCATATTGGAGAATTTTTATCCTTTGTTGTTTTGTTATTTTCGTAAATTTTCTCCATATCTAGATTTAAACTTCAATATTTTGTTTTAAAATTGACTTAATAATATTATGTAGGTAGATACTAAAATTAATAATGTAACGTAATGTAAATTTTAATAACATACCCGGCTGATAATCGACTTATCAATATTAACTTATAATATACTATAACAACTAACGATACTACAATTAGATAATTTAACGACAATTACCTCAAAAAAAAAACATGTTTCATACATCAAAACAACGGGTGACTAATTAATTTTGGTCAAAGACAAGCCCACACGAATATCTAACAGTACACTCAATAAATAATGAATCCAAGTGTTTAATGGCCCATCAAACAATGCCAAGACTAAGGGATTTCGACGGAAAAATATTACCGACTTACTGATAATTTTCCTCAAACGTTTTTTTTTCTCTCAGACTCAATGAAGTTGATAACAGGAACAATTTGTCAGGGTGTTCTAGTTGCCATGTTATTTATTGCTATTGAATCCAGTTGTATAATGTTTCCGATTTAAAATAAAGATTTCTGTATCGGTTTATTTAACCAGATTTAAGTAATGAAGCCCAATAAAGGTAATTCATCAGTTCCTCAATTTCGAAGAAATTTTTAAGTATGCCCGTGATGTAAATGTAATTCATTTTGTCAATATCCTTACAACTACGCTTTAAGGCTTAGGTACTAAGTTCATAAAATACATGAAAAATTTACTTTTAATTTACTTTTCATTACGATTTCACCGGACTTTTCTAACTTAGCTTTAAAAAGAGGATATGAGCTTTATCCTTATAATGTTTAAAACATGCACGTATTAAACTAGCATCATTCGCATTCTCTTAAGTTGAGATTAGCGTGGTAAGGTTTATGCCGCGTGCATTTACGAAATACTTGGCCTTAGTATTCTGTAGCGAACAACTGGTAAACCAACATTCGCGTAGCAAATACCTACTTAGCTGCATAGCCTGGAGGGGATTCTCCGTACCACAACCCCTGAGACGACATTCTGCCAGAAATTTCGACTATGTACGTTATCCGTGAACTCTGTGAGCGTAAATTATTGACACTGAGTGATGTTTCAAGAATTTCATGAATGAAATAGTGCCGACTACATTTTGTGTGCGAATATTTTCATATGGAATGTCTTAGTTTTTACTACATGCTATACTAAACATGTATAAGACATGGGAAACCCCATAATGATATATAAACATATATATATATCTACCTTATAATAATTCGGATTCTCCCAGATTAGTGGTTACCCTGTTCTATAAGGCATATTATTATTTTACGAATATTATATTTAAAGTAATAGCATGAAAGCTAAAACAACAAACCCATGTCAAACATGCCAATATATTCACTTTGTTTAACTAGGTTATTTAATAATTTTGTAGCTTATAATTCATGAGTTAATGTAAACACTCGAAACACAAAGTCATTGTTATCATTTAATAACTTTTATAAATCAATACAATGCGGAATTCATTTTATAATCAGTTCTAAAAACCACGATTTTTAAGCCTTTAGCAATGTGCCGTCTGATTGCGGGTTAAAATCATCAGGTAATCAATAAATCCAATTTTAAAGTATTTAATATATAAATAATTGGTCTCGTTATGTGTTTTGGCATTAGGTTGCTTGTTGAATTGAACCTAATGCTGGCCATACACCATACTTCCTATCGTCCATTCGGCATGACGCTACCGATTGGATCAGTTAGAACTGACCATGTGTGGGAGTGGATTGGCATTATTTGGCATGATAGTTATACTTGACGGAACAATCGAATTTCGATTCTTTTGGCTTGATCATGGCGACTGGATCATGTCGATTGGACCGTGTATGGCGGTATGAGATTGTCACTTCAGTCTGGTCAATTTTCTGGTCATTTTTCGTCCAAGCTGAAGCATAGGCACTTCGCTCGCTTGGTCGATAAATATGAAAGTATATGGATGTTTAGATGTCAACGGTTACGGATTTGAATAAGATTTGTTTGGGAGATAGATGAAGTACCAGATTACTTAACACATTGGGTACTTCTCATTAAATAGGTACATATATATATAACAACAATCTTCCCGGCATATAATCCTTTTTTTGTTTCATTTTTACGAATATAACGCCCAAAACGGCTAAAACATCGTCGTCTGTCACCGGTGACGCCATGGCTTCAACTGAACGTTGCTGCCGATTGGACAATTCAAACGTTGTGTGTGTGGTCTCTATGGACAAACTGCAGATTGGATCAAGCTGCAGCGTCATGCCGATTTGACGATAGAAAGTATGGTGTATGGCCAGCATTAGAGGCGATTTAGCACAAGTTTTATGCGACTAAATGGCAAACTGCCAACATTTGGCTTGATATCATCAGCTCTAGATATACTGTAATTTCAGGTTTGACAGTGCCTTACGAGTATTAATATAAATTCCAAACATGTTTACTCTAATATTGTAAAGAAAATGTGATAGAAACTTATTATTTTTTATAGTAAATAAATTCTTGCTCTACGATTAGAAAATATTAATGTCACACACACTTATGAGGTTTATAGTTTACTGGTTTATAAATTAAAGATAATGTTAATAATGTTTCTAACCAATAATAAATAATAACGAACTTTATGAATCATAGGTACCTACCTACATATTTTACTTAATGCTTTCCTACTGGCTAACCAATTTAAAAATATTTGTTTTAGCAATATAAGGAAATATTTTCAAACATTTGCTATATTCTTTAAACCTAAAGTATGTATGCTCACGCCTCGACTGCTTCATGACAAACCATGTCAACTCGTCTATGATTGACGAACTGCCGTCTTGCTGAGATAACTTACAATATTGGTTCAGCTTTAGATTGAATTTGTTTTGTTGTATTTATTACTTTGAAAAAAGCTTTATTTTCAAGTGAATTGCCACTTTAAAAATTCATTTATTTAGTTGTACTACTTTATTATTTTTAAAGTAGTAATTTGAAGATCTCAGGCATAGACTGTCATTTTTTATTTGTGTAAAGGATACAGGATAAATAATAATAAATGATTTGTAAATAAAAATTAATGACATAGCTGATGCAACATTTGCAATAAAATCAAAGTAAGTGATCATATTTTTGTTGTCGTCTGCGCCCTTAAAAGCTTTTTAATTGTATTTACTTAATATGTAATTTTATTTAACTGTATCCATACATAAAATTCTTAAGTAAAAAAGTTAATTCGGATACTAAATAATAACTTTAAATTTTTAGTAATTGTTTTAACGTCAAGAAAAGTGTTTCTAATTAAAATTAGTGCTAGCGCTTTTATACAAGGTAGGTACGCGAAAATAAGCGTACAAAATTCACCTTTATTTAGGTCTGTACTCTACACAGTCAAGCGGTATTAATTTTTGCACTAGTTAAAGAATATAACAGAGCTCATATGCATTTGTAACAGGATAAAAACAAAAACCTTGAATTCTTTATTTGTTTTAATTTCGTTTATTTTTTTTAGTATTCATAATAGTGTAATGAAATGTATATAGGTAATTTTTCAAACATATGTAGGTATAGTATTCCAATTTATTTTGTTCATTTCAGTTATTTGATAATAAAAATATTATGGATTATGTAGTCCACAATTTCAAACAAATATCAAAATTGTATCGTTCTGTTTATTATGACCAATAATTTAAAACAATAAGTCAAACGCAAGCTTCTATCGCAAATTGTTAAGCTTCAAAGGTAAAACACGATTATTAGGTATATTTTATTGTACAATGGAAATAATCTTTCATGAACTGAAACAATAACTAAAGTTTTTAAGATTTAAATCAATTGCTGACTTTTTTAATAAGAATAATTATAGAGAAATTCATAAACATTCGTCAGTATATATAGATAGGTAGGTATATAAAACACGACACGCTAAATCTATAATAATACCTATCTATAGGTATAGGGTAATAAATGAAATGACAAAAATGCATGCAATTTTGTACGAAAAAAAGTACACCAAAAATTAACAAATTATCCTCGTAATTTACAACAAAAGTGGTTGGATGCTTGGATCGTTGATTTTTTAAGGTTCATTAATTCCGCGTTGGGTTTAAAATTTATTATTCCAAGCGAAAATTCACAGTCATCTTTCACTATACGTAAAATTAAATCGCGCGCTGTGTTCGTCCCAACGGACTTTGTTGTTGGTGAAAATACAATAATTCGTGTAAAGATAAACATATTGCTGTTATTACTAAAAGGATATAGTTATAATAGCTTCCTTGAACTCATTTGTTTTGCGTATGAAACTAAGCGAAAACGTAAATTTAGGTAAAGAGAAATTAATCGTTAACTTTTTATCTACATCGCAATTTGTCAAAGATAATTTATTTCAGCCGATATTATTTAGGTAATTGGGTCAAACTGTTGTTGTTTACGATATTTTATTGAGCAAAAGAATCCTTTTAATGAATTCTAGTTGTTTATTTTGCAAATAACGGGTCAATAATTTATTTATGTTTTTTTAAATTGCATCTGCAGTAACGAATTTAATTGTATTTGCGATGTTTCTATACGATATCTTATATTATACCGACTACGACATGAAATCATTTTAAACTTGAATGGTATCTAAGCATTAGCGGTTTAAAATAAAACTTTTTTAAACAACAGTGTCACAATAAAACAGACCTTTTATTTACATTAAACAAAGAGATAACCAAAGCTACATGCAAAGTTACCAAAAATCTTCGGATTAGCCTTATACACTTTGTTGTAAAACTTTTATTATGAGAGTAATTAATTTGAAAGAATGCTAATTTTTCTTTTAATCGCTTCTTTAGCGCCGCAACTTTTATCTACTTTGTTTGAATTACTTTCGCCCGAGCAGTTCCTGGCAACTTTAAAAGATTTTTATAAATTACGATACTTTCATTGTGATGCAAACCACTGTTTTTGAAAAAATATGACACCAACAAAGTACCTACCTTGATGTATAATAATAATATGTTGCAACTCTAACTGTAGGTATGTATTTAAACCTAGTTAAGTAGGTATAAATATAACTACGGTAGGTATAGTATATAATAGAAGTAGGTATATTCATTTATCATTCATTCATTAATGAAAGAACAAAACACAACTAAAAGTTATCTTCAATGTAACATTCAGTAAGAACTACCTAGTTAGGTACCAAAACGTTCGATTTTTAGAACCATTTATATGGTTCGTACGTTCTGTTTGTTGTTTTTTATTCTTACTGGGAATTCGAAACAGAATTTATAATAGGCTATTATGGACTGGCTCGATACGGCTACAAAGCAATGATGAACGGAATCATTTTACAAAGTTATCCGGTACAAAATCATATCAGTAGGTACATCGAAGGCATTCTAGAATACCTACGCGGTATTTTTAAATCCTCGTTTAAATGGTATATATGCTTTGTAGGTTAATACTGCAATGGTATTTATGGCTTTAATTCTATTAGATACTCCTGGTAATAATGAGCATAATTCATTGAACTATCTGAAATAAGCAAACCTTACACGGCTAAATTATATCGGAGCAACGATATTAAGTTATAATTAATGGATATTCAATAGAAAAAATATATTATGTTGGAATTATCTTGAGATATTTCACAATGTGGGTGAAAAATATAAACGGTAGAGCTCGCAGCTGATATAAATGTTATAGACTTAATAGCAGATTATTTAATATTCCTTCAATATATATAATGCATATAACAAACATGCATTCCTTGTGTATTCGATAGGCATCAGAATAAATCGTAAACGATTTTACCTGATCTACTATTTCACTCGGTTACTAAATTACCCGGTCAACAAACGCTGATAATTCACATTCACTATACCTTCTATACCTCCCCACGTCAAAGCGATCATTAAAATCTTTTCTACAAGAGGCGGCCGGAAAATAAATAAAAATATATTATTTAGAATGCATATTTAGCAGTCGATGGTACTAAAGTGAAAATTTCATACAATGCTATCACAGTGAACAGCGGGACAAAGCGGCCGTGAAATTATTCTGTACTCAAAGCTATTCCAGTATGCAAACGTGGAAAGAAATTAAATGGTATGGAAACTAAAGTTTGTGGCAGATCTAATTTTTTCCTCGTTTTAAGTATGTCGTTTATAAAAACAAGTTACGGATTTGCGGAAGTCTTTTAAACGTGAATCTTTATCACAATCAATAACAAAGACGAGGTGAATAAAATTAGATGGAATAGAATAATGATGTTAGAGCTGAATAAAATAAGAGAAGTGCGTTCAAAGAAATAACAGGAAAGGATCAACTTCAAAATGTGTAAAATAGTAACAATGAAAATATCTTACATTTCTTGTAAAGTACTATTTATTTTCCTGAAACTGGTACTAATAACATAATATGATGCTCAATAAATGTCAGTATTATAAACATAAATCAGTGTAATATGATAGCCATTACAATATGAGTCTATCTAGCGACTACCATTAGCCGGCTATCCTTGAACCAATTAACCAAAAACAAATTTTCGTTTTTCTGCTAAAACTCAACGTTCCGAAACTTAATTAACACACTTCTAGAAAATGAAAGCAAATTCGTATAATTAAACGGTTGAATTGCACGCAATTGAAACGGAAATATAAATTGAAATGTTTTGAGGCGAAATGTAGATGAGGCCAATGTTTTCGTTTGCTTTTTAACGTCATAAATATTAGGACCAATTATGATAACTACTATTGTGTTCATCTTCACCCTGATCAAGATAATGATTTCTTTCGATATAATTGCATTTAATATTTTCTGATAAATTAAATGCCTATATATCTTTATGATAATAAATATTTAAACGTCATCACATCTTCAAAAATTGTTAAATTAAGTAGTAAGTAATATGCCAAATACAGAATTAGTTTTAAATGTTTCAAATTCAAATTCGTTTATTCGTTCAAATAATTAACGTAACCTTAGAGCTAAATATATACATTTAGATGGTAACTGTTTAATGATAGGTATTTAATATTAACACATAAATTGTTAACTTAGACTCAATTTCGAGCCGACGCTATGAGGGTTTCCTAAACTTTTAATGGACTGCATTCAGTTAGCTTTAAGCTAAACGACCTACTTCTGTGCGAGTATCTGGCCATTATACCTTCTTGAACTAAATCTTATTCCAAGTTAAATTCAAGTAACAGAACCTTTGCGTTGCTGTTATTTCATCTAGCTTGATCTTTGAACAAGATTCCGTTTCAAATAGCCATTTAAGTAATGCTACGACATTAAACTGACGCGTATACCGTAGTAACTCTAACCAAACTAAATTCCACAATCGATTCATTTAATTAACGAAATAGAAGCGAGACTTACAAAACAGCTAAACGTGTTTATAAATTAAAAAGCTAATCAAGTCCTGTTTGTTAAAAATGCTAGGATATCCAGCTACGGAATTAGAATTGCTTTTCTTAATCGGTTGAGGTGAGCGGCAACCTCGTAGCACTCAATGTCGCTTCCGACGCGGCTGTTTTCAATACACCTCCAAATTGCTCCATTAAAAGTTCCTCAACTGCCTTCAACTCGAATTGTTAACAGTTCACGAGTACCGAATATTGAACAATAACAAGAATACTACATAGCTGTTACGTAACAAGGTAACAATGCTCTGTAAAATTGTAAAGATCGTAGTAATCTACCCGTGGAAGATGTTATGTAAACGAATATTGTATCGACGTAGCTGGCTGATACTGCGCTTACTATGGCTTTAAAATATTGAGAGTCAGCCATCGTTGGCTAGCCATGACTTGCTTATAAACTAGCTGATAATAATTTTTATATTTATTATCGTATACTTTCATACGTATTAAAGCTAATAAGAACATACTTCATCAGTATTCATACTCGCCATAAATCTACAATTACAAAGTAATACCTAATTAAAAATTGTATTACATTTTATCAAGTTTAATATAATATTATGTTACTTTTTAAAAATACAAATTGTTTTGAACGGCAATTTTTTGACACGACTATGGTATTCAGGTAATAGGGAATTGGCAAGAAAAAAAAAATACTAAGAATTAAAAACTTCTAAAGAAAGTTTTCACTTGAACAAAAATAAAATAGATAACTGAGAGTAAAAAAAGTTATTTGAGTATTTTAAAATAATATTTATGATAGATTTATGATAGTATTTTAATATAATATTTATAATTTAAAAACACCAACCGCTAAACTTTCGATTCTAGTATTAACTAATTGCAGTCGACGTAAAAGCTTCCAACTCCTTACTTCGTAAGTTTTCTAAACTACCTTTCAAAAGATTTTTAAGCGGCGTAGTGTAATCATCTAGCGGTAGCGGTAAACTTTAACTACAATTTGGCACACTTTCAAACTTCCCCACGGTACATGGTTATTTCTTCTCTTTGTAGTTCGATTAAAACATGCAGTTGCTCCATCCAGTCTATTCACATGTTCAGAATAGTTTTCATAGAGGGTACGTGGAAAATATTTTTCGCGCGCACTCATTTTTTATTGCTATCCTTTGAAAGCGTAACTTTCGAATAAATATAGAGGTGCATTTATTTTAAATTCCTCTTTATTTGTGGACAGGTACTGTCTCTGTAGCGCTTTGCTTCTGGAATTCGTAGTGCATTTTGTCATTAGAATAGATTTTTTGCAACGAAGACCGATAGTATTGCGACGATTATAATTTAAGTCAATTTATAATAATAACCATAAATCTATGTTAAGTCGACTCTTCGTATAAATTAATGAAAAAAAAATCGGAATATTACTGATAATTAATTTGTTTTTAAGAATATCAATACTTATTACAAATGTAGAGCTTGAAATGAATAAAATGAAATGACATAATCCTAAAAAACCTTTTGATCAAGAGCCATAAATAAAAATTGTTATTTTAGAGTTTAAGCAACGAAATATTTTGCACTAATGTTTGTATAAATCCTGCTTACCTGCCTCACATACGTTAGGTGTTTTGAATGCGAAGCCAAATTGACTCCATTAAAAGTTTTGAAAGCGCTCCGTAGCTTAGATAATTTACGGAACGAGTTATGCCTTCTATTAAAAGCATGCGTGGGTACTGAAAACTAATGAATTTATTCCCATATTCATATTTCGACGCTAATTCCTGAGAATGTAATGAATGGGCGCTCCTTATTTTAGGTTTAATGGAGCATTGGAAGTACCTAAGTACTTTATATCGCTTTGTGTGGTTATAAAATGCTGAAATTTAGACAGCAATTTAATGAAATTACCAACTCATCTTCTAGAGTATGAACACATCTTATAATCAAAATAATAACCTTTGAAAAGCTTTCAAAATCTTGACTATACAAACAATCTCCAAGTAAAACCAATCTTTTTTTTTATAATTCTAACTTATTACTTCCATTGAGCCCTTGTCTCTGTAATTATACTTAACTTGTATAATGATTTGAGTGATGATTAAAATAAACTATTCGAAACTTTAAAACGGTAAAATCTTAGATTACAAAATATACTTTATAAAGTTGGTTTTCTTTAGAAAATATTTTCTACCATCGTAGATATTTTAATCCTGATTTAATTTCCAAACCAGTCCAATTAATAAGCAACACAAATTTTGGGTCTTTTTTTCCGCACTTATTCCATCGCTTTCGTAAGTCCCAGGCGGAAAAAAACTTTTCAAGACTACATAGAACTGTGTTGTTCATTGCTTTTCTTTAATTTTGATACGAAACTTTTCCAGGAGTGAAGAACCTTATTCATTATTGTGACTCTTGAATTTCTTTAACCATTTGCCTTCCCAGCATTTATTATCAACGTTTTGAGAAGCCATGGAAAGTATAACGTGACGAACTTATATTTCAATTAATTGTAAGGCGATACCGTTTCCAAGATCTAAGTACATAAATGTCCACATTTTTTCCAAGTTCTGGAAAAGTGAACAGTAACGAAGTTAAATTGGAGATAGATCACGTAGGTAATATTCCTATGTGCCGTAATTAAGTGTGTACATTTCTAGGAATTAGGTATAAAGTATATTCGATAATACAGCATCTATGTTCTGAACAAATGCCGCAGTCTTCCCAATTAGATGATAAATTAGTTACATTGTATATACTCATAATATAAAGTTTGCCGCCTAAAATAGGTGGATGCGGTCGTGCGGAGTCAAAGTCCTATAATTGATAAGAGAACCTTGCTCGGGACACAGGACGCAACAATTAGGGTACGGAGCAGTAATTAGGTCCCCAATAGAACCATACTTGTGTAGAAGTTGTGTGTTCAATTTTGCTCTCGTATACCTATGTATAAACTAGTTAGGTTGTATTTTGTAGGAAGCGGGCAAAATTTTAGATTATAGGAAATTAAGCTATAACAATATGACCGTGTGCAGCTGTTGTTGCATCTTAATAAAAATTTGCAATATTATAATATAGAGTATAGACTATAGTTAACATAGCTGCGTATTTACAAACTATACATAGCCAGAACGCAACCATAGGAAACTGCTCGTGTATACTTTGTAATGCTGTTTTTAAGTTTGTTATTACAAAATATACACGAAGTTTGCGTACTGATCGTGTATACCTTGTAACACGGATGCTTGCTTCTTCGTTCCAAACTATACACGATCAGTACGCAAAATATAACTAAATATACCTACTACACTACTTACGCTTGAGCGAAATAATAAATAGTCGTAGGCAATCAAAGACTTGTAAAGCTATATCTATCTACTTTTATTCTTCTTGATTGATTCAGTAAAATATAGAATAAAAATATTATTAGGTGAGCTTAGAAAAATAAATAGGTAACAGATAGGTATATAAGGGTTACCTATGGGTTAGGTTAGGTTCGTGTTTTTTTTAACTACACAAAAATTGCCGTCGCCTCGCAACCGTCTTCTTCTGGACTTATTAGATTCTTACATTTTAGCACTATTGTCGATTGTAAGTCGTGCAGTATAGTCGGGAACGAAGACACAAGCATCCTCGATACAAAAGAAAAATACGATCAGTACGCAACATTACATACACAATACACATGCATTTTAATAATAGATTTCAAAACAGCAATACAATAATATAAGCGCGAGCAATGGAAAGACGCCGCGCTTACTCCGAAACATACACGATTAGTCCGCATGCGTACTGGCGCTGTATATTTTGGAGCGCTATTCTTACTTACCTTACTACAAAGTATACGCGAGTACTTGCGTACTGCTGTTGTATAGATTGGAAGAACTTTGTGAAAAAGTTATTTCCAAACTATACGTGATTAGTTTCACACCGTTGCGTACTGGCCTTGTATAGTTTGGAAAGACGCAACATAGCTATAGTAAAACGGGTAGGTACCTACTTAGCTTGCGCATAAAACAAATTATTCCTGAAAGCTAATAATTTACTACTAAACTAGTACCTAGTTTGTTAAAATAACTGGATATTTTTCTGTTGAAGTTAAGTTATTGTCCATTGTTTTAAGAATTATCGTGAAATAAATATTATATAGCCGTTCATTGACGATAAATACCTATACCTGTACCTATAATTATATCTATATTTTAGTCTGTGCGTTACTTCCTAGAAATGCTTTGGTAGAGGCAAGTTACTTTAACAAAACTTTGTTGACATTTAAAAGTTAGTGATATTATAATATTATAAGTTCGTTTCAACCGAGATTCCGAACCGATGTTAAAGTAAACAATTTGACGATTCAAAAGTTTACTTTGTAAACTATAGTCAATTTTGTGTTTGGGTACCTATGTTTCTATGTTGTTGGTTATCTACCAAGAGAGCTTAATACAAAAATAATTATTACCATTCATTCAAATTTAAGAGAACCTACAAACAATAAAATAGTAACACGTATTTTTCCGGCTCCAAGGTATCAGTGTCGTAAATATCTTATATTAGTTGTAATTTTAGTTGTTGGCGTATTTTTATTGTTAAAAAGCAACAATTTAAAAGAAAAGAAGCTATCACAAACACGATCGCAATTAAAACGGTCCGTGTAATTGAGCACCGCAGTCGATCGCCAGTGACATTCGGAAAAATGTGGTTTAGAAAAGTCTTTTTAAAGAAAATATCAGGGTCCTAATTTTAGTCACTATAATAATATAACTAAGCCTTTGATATTGTTTTGTTAACTATTGAAACTAAATAAGCTGAGAAATTAAGCGTAAATTGGTTTTTCAGAACATATCAATTTATTCGTGAGATCCGATGGTAGGTACCTATTTGTTTTTAAATATTTAACAAGACTGTGAATAGTTTTATTGTAAAGGGTAAAAGCACAATAGCACCAAACCTTTCTTCCGTTACTATTTTTGATATACCTAGGTATGTAATAGGTATCAATTGCACTTTGAAATGTAAGACCCATAATATGATGGCACTTTTATATTATGAATAAATAGATTATGATATAGGTAGGTACATAGTTAAGTAAATATTTAATATCATTGTAAGAGTTGAAATATCCCAGCTAGGTACTCCATTTATGTCAGCAGCGGCCGCCCAAGGCTTTAGAGAGTTCAGAGGAACCTCGGCAAACCAAATCTCTAAGCCTTAACCATGCCTTAACATTTATCACATATTATTACTTAGGTACTAGTTCCATAGTAGGTACCAAAATATTATATTTCCGCCCGCGGCTAGTAGGATAGGATAGGATAGTTACTAAGTACCTAATATCTACTAAGTACCTTCGTGACGCATATTATCATCATAATGGTATGTAGGTACAATTATTATTAATTACTCACATTAATTCATTCAATTACCACGCCACCTTCCGGTACCTGTATACACAATTTACATACTTTATAGAAAGTTGCTGTTTATAATGTAAATTATAGATGGCACTATATCTACAATAAATTAATCGTATATCTTTTTTGAGGTCAGTAAAACGAAACCCTATTAATTATATTATTTAATGATAAATTTTTATTTTTTCAATTACATACTTAATCTGTGGTGATATCACTTATAGCTGACACTTGACAGCTGTCTAAATTTTGTTATTGTTCTTTATTGAATGCCGCCACTCGCCAGTTTTTTACTGGATTTTATCCCAAGTGAGATAAAAAACTTAACAAAATAAGAAAAACAGTGGAATTTAATAATGGTAACCACAGAATACGGTGAACTTCATCGTTATTTATTAAGAACAGTGGCTAGTTTAGGAGTGATATCGCTAAATGAAGCGGAAAAACTTCTAACGGATTTGTATGGTTTGTATTAAAATATAACTTTAATTATTTCATTTGAACGTTTATTGCCCATTTCTACTGTCTCAATTTTAATTATTAATTATTTTAAATTTCAGCCGATCAAAATTTTTCTATCGCAGATTTAGTTAAACAGATAAACGAACAAATAAAGCCTTTGAAACAATCTATTAAAATAACAAATGACGAATATACTTCAGAAGAAGTGATAATATTCTTATCTTTGGGCTATGATGAAGCCACAAAATCTCAAAACTTATTTTCTCAATCTGAACTTGAGTATTTTAGAATGCTTTTAGAACAAATCATGACTACTGAGGGAAGGCAAATTACGGGAATTCATGCTCTTAATTTAGTTGGAAGTATGAAATCGTCTTACACCAAGACAGATGCACAAGTGAGTATGCACATTGTCAAATGAAAAGTTATTTAGTCGTAGATGATAATGCAGCATAACATATTGTGTTACATGGTGTCTTCATTGTTTAGATAGATTATTGAAATGAATGACATGCAAACAAGGTACCTACATGTTGGCAGCTGATTGATGAAGCTTTCTATTTTCTATCCTGCATGTTAACCTGACATGTGATAGCAAAATTTTGAATTTTTGGTACATCAATGAAAATATATTTGAAGTGAAAACTTCTTTAGCGGCGTTGGGTATTAAATTTTAAACTCGCGTCAGGACACGTGGCCTGATCGAAAAAGCGTAAGACGGTCTTTTTTTTTTTAGCCCTTATATTCCATGTGTAAGACGGATACCATTCCAAAATATCAAACATGCTGAACATTAATAATCAAGTTTTCACTTCTGCCGGCACTCCCGGAGTGCAACCCGTCTTTTTTCTTTATTCCGGGACCAGTAGTTTTTGAGATTAGTATGTTCAAACATGCAATAAAGTAAACCTATCAGCTTTCGTAGTATTACAATAGATTGTTTATCTAGACGTAAGAAAATATATACTATGTTTTCAGAAATTGCTAGACACTTGGTGCCGCATGCGATACCTTGATAAGGAAGAAAATAATTATGCTTTAGGTGTGAGAACTATTCATGAATTTGAAGGCTATTTCAGAGAGAATATGCCAGATACCATTGAAGAATGTTGCCTGTGCAAGCAAATTGTATTTAGAGTGAGTTGTAAACAATAAAATCTATCAGAAAATTAACAAGAATTTAAACTCTATATTGAAAAATTAATATAATCCAAACCACATATTGATACACATATTTTCAAATACCTTTTATTTTATATATACCAGAAAATTACAATTCTCACCAAGCCAATCCACACTTTTGAGTGTCCTACCGAAAAAATCAACAAATCATTAAAATTTAAAACCAAACATGGGTCATTATAACAGTCTTATTTCTATCAATTTTCTTAGTAAACCTTTTTGTACACATGTCTAGAATAAATTGTTTATAATTTCAGGGTTACAATTGTATAGGATGTGCTAAAGCAGTGCACACTCGCTGCCTCAATAAATATTTAGAAAAAGTGTCAAAATGGCCATGCTGTAAGATTGATTTCAGTCCAGAGCACTTGGAAAGGCTTGTTTGTCAGAGGTATAGTTAAGCTTAAAAAATTTGATTCAAAATTCTGTTTATTATAATTAGCCATATTTTTTTAACACAAATTTATTTGCTTTAACTGTATGTTTGCAAATAATTGACTCATTTAGGCAAGATTTAGATTTTAGACTTGCTTTAAATGGACATATTTAATTCCAATGTACAAGGGATCGAATTCAAGGTTCCGTTTAAATACAATAATTTCATGTGTTTGAGATTAGTTACTTAGTTGTAATAAGCAGTTTGATCAAGAGGCAAAAAAACAATTGTGGCTTGATTTCTGAATATTTATACATGTTCTTTAAAAAAGTACATGGAGATTTTTTCTCTTTCTGATGATATTTATGTGAAAATAAAAATGAAAATTCATGCATCAGCCTTAAGTTTTAAAATGTTTTTTTCTTTCACATTATTTTATCTAGTTCCAGATTCACCCAGAGCCAAAGGTCAATAGAACATGAAGCCGAGGTATCTACAGAAGCTGCAGATAAATCGGACGAATTGACACAAGAAATATCGAGCCAAGATATTATACCGGAAATATCTCAGCGGATAACAAGGAAACGTAAGAGGCAAAATGAATAGTTTTTTGTATGTAGTTATTTTGTTTGTTGATTCTATGATTAAAAGTCATTACTTTATATACCTATATTTATTTTTTATTTAATTTTCCCAAGCCAGACATTACTAAATTTAATTTTGTTGAGATTGTAACACACTAGAAAGGTTAAAAGCTTTTGAGTGCTTTTATTCTTTAAATACTTATCTATAAGTATTAAATTTTTAAATACAGAGATAAATTATTATGCCATTAAAATATGGTAAATTGGATTAAAATATATTACGAATGTTTAAGACTAAAATTCTTTAAAATATATTTTTGACTTTGATTTCAATTGATATTCTTTAAAAAAAATATTAAATGTACAGTTTCTACTTACTTCCAAGTAATCAAAGTTGCATGTGATTTAGAAAAGTACAAATTGTTTGATTATTGTTTTTTGTGTGTAGTGTAGTTAGTGTGTTTTTTTGATCTTATATGTAATTTTTTGATTATTTTAGATTTGTATATGTAGCTTAGTGTTTTTTTTTGTGTGTATTTATTCAAATACATGTAACATATTATTATGTATATCTATGTTATATAAAAGTGCAAATACAATATAATATCATAGTTAGTATATTTATAAAACTAGATTGTCATTGTTATTGGTGTGTACAATAAAGCTTTCATTCATTCATTCATTCATTGTCAATGCTTAGCAAAAAAATGTAAAATTAGGTTTAAATGAAAATTATTTTAATAAAATTCAACATAAAATTAAATTGCTAGATATACATTTTCTACTTTTCTTTGTACTAATTTTGCAGATTTAGGATAGAAATCTAGTAAATACTTCCATTCGTCTAATTTTAAATAGACAATGTCGACGATAGTTCTTGCTCGAAAAGAGAAATGATGTGAAACACCAACAAATAAGCCCTGAAAAAAAATGTATCAGTTAATTAGTGAATATTGAATTGATGGTTTGGAATATAAAACTCATGGTTAATTATGAATTAATAACCAAAACATTCAAGTAGATCAAATTAAGAAAAGAGAGTATTTTTTAGTTATGTTAGTTTAACTAGCTGTATTCATTTTTAGCATAGATACTTAGGAATGGAAATCATATCTATCACCATTTTTATTTATAAAAGTAAACATTTTTTGTTCCCTTGCTCGAATTTGCCCTTAAACGCAATCAAGGGGAATATTAGAGGTATTTTAGTATATAAATTATAATACCTGAGCAACACCAAAACTGTCTTCGGGACCAAGAATATCGTAGATGGATTCAGTCATATTTGGATGTACAGTTAACACTTCAACCTTAAAATAATACCATTTGTTCAGAATACGCATACATTATTCCGTTTGTTATGTTACGCATACATTATTCGCATCATATTTAAGCATAGATTGTGATACCAGGATGAATGTTTGTTTCTTTAAAAACACTTTAAATTCTGTTGTTGTGTCTATGGAACTCTTGATAAGAACGTAGGCTACTTTTTACCCGGGAACCATGCATGTGTAGTTATAGGGTCCAGTTGGTATTACGTATAACATTATTTTAGCTGTACCATTTAAGCATAATCGGATAAGGAATAAGATTGCATGAATAATTTTCAATAAAGTACCTCTCCCCTATGTATAAAGTAAATGCACTGATCGGCATCTCCACATTGGACAATATAGTTCCCAGGGAAGAATACACAGTGCCTCAGCCACATACACAGCATTCGTTTGAAATCGTCATCAGTCTTACTGAATATGACAGACTCTCGAATGTGGCTCCCATATACCGCTTGCATTACTTGACAGCGTAGGCGGAATGGAAGCTTCGAGACTAATTTCGGCATCTGATAAATATTAGTCATTAGTTACGTGAAATATCCCATAAAAGTATTAGACTTTTGCAAAGTTTCGTAAGTGATTGTTTTCATTTTGTTTAATGAATACAATTAGTAGCGGATTAGTTACGTTTACCATCTTTGGCTCTTCAGAG
The DNA here is from genome assembly GCA_029959065.1 of Colias behrii. Lineage (NCBI taxonomy): Eukaryota > Metazoa > Arthropoda > Insecta > Lepidoptera > Pieridae > Colias > Colias behrii. The sequence goes on from JARWMC010000009.1 coordinate 7,634,891, forward strand.
GACGAACAATTAATCATCCAGCTAAATATTCTTTTATCCTGGGCTTTAGTATTTGCAAATATTTCTTCTCTTCTACGTGTGTCCCCAAGTGCATAAATTAGTTTTTATTAATTACCTGCCTCCCTTGTTGCCTGCTCCACAGTTCACGGACATAGTCCCACATTTTGTTCATTTGATGGTCACTCAAATCGGTATCTCTAAGACCATCTCGTAATTCGTTTATACCCTCATCATAAGCGATACGGGAGGATGAATGTGCGGTTATAAGTGCTGACATTTCGGATATCAGGAGTCCTACAAGAATAATAAAAGTACCATAATAGTATAACCGCATTCGTAACAATTACTTATATGAAGGAATTCTCAGTAATGAAGTTGTAGAAAACTAAAACAGCGAAGATGCTATGTAATGGCATTGCATATGTTTCCATATCTTGATCTCATTATAAACACTGATCACATTCCTACTTAATACAACACAGATAAATAATAATCAAGTGAACCATCTCAGAGATGGCCTACAGCTTCAATAAAAAGGAGAAGGTTCGATTCTAAAGTGCAAAGAGTAAAAGTTGATTTTTAAATTTATCTGCATTTGAATTGAATTGAAGAACTGAAAAACCTTAACCTGTGCAAAACTTTATAACAATAGTTATAATGACGGTCTCGATGACTTCGAAATCATTTTGGGAGGACACGTCTCCGGTGCCAGTGATTGTAAGCAAATTTATTATGTACCATAGGGAGGCCACGTAGAGGGGGAAAAAGTTTTTCTGCAATAAAAAAAACGTAAAATGGATTGGTTTATAAAATGAAAGTTATTTTACATTGTGAAATTCGCTAGTAAATCGCCTTCTATCTTCATGTAACTACTGAGTAGGATTTGCAATTGATTCTTGCAATATTATGAGCTATAAAGTCTTCAATACAAATGTTAAAAAGTGGCGAAATCTCCTCTAAGTTAACTTCTTATTAATCTCCATGTTATTATTACAAAGATAATGATGGTAGGTAAATCTATAACTTGCGAAATCGTTTTACCTCTGCATATTTAGCACGTAGATTTAATTCAGGCTTCGACATCCAGTTAGCGGACGTGCAGTGGACAGGTGTGAGGCAAGACAATTTGAAAAACAAACACGCGTTTATGTGAGATAGTATCGATGCCCATATAGCGATTGTCCTAGTAGGAAAATGTTATGTAAATTGCGTTGGGAAAAGATTGCTTCGATAGATGTATGTGTGTTTGTCATGTTGATCGTCTATTAGTAGGTAGGTACATATGTAAATTGTAAAGATTTGATTTGTGTTAAGCAAAGGTATCAACTTCTTTCTTAACATCGGCGGTTGTATTCAATCAAGATATGTTTCAAAATTAATGATAGGTAGATATATAATTTAGGTATCTTTAAATAATAACGCTACACCTACTTTATTCATACCAATCAGTGCTGAAGCTATTGCGCCCGATTAGTTATAGTACTTTTGTAATACTTATTTAATTTACTATTGCCTTATATGTATTTAATGCTTAATAAACCTTTGTGTAATGTGACTCAACCGAAAGCGATTCGTATCGCCGTGTGGGCAGATCTTATTTGTCAATATTTTTATTTCTATCTGTAAATAAGGGGTACACTCACGCAAGTTTCAATAATAAATTGGCTGAACCAACATTTATTTTTCTATGTTGACGATACGTGAACAAATACGTTATTCGGAAGAGTTGTGGGGTCCGGAGGTAGCAGAATAAAGCATTTTGCATAGTCGGAGAAAGGTTCATTGCAAATGCCAAATATGATAGAGGCAGGTTGGCTAGAAAATCTCGTCGACGGAGATATATCTTGGAAAAATACCTTAAAATTAAACGTTTACATTATGTATTATAAAAGCATATATGTATTAATAACTCGAACATACCTAAATAAAATGTAACGGCAGTGTAAACATAGCTACTTACATGTGTCGTACTTTTCTGGGATTCAAAACATATTCGCCGTATCTATTCATATAACCGCTATGAACATCAAGGAATGATTTGTAAATAAATATTACATCAAACACTACGCAAATGTAGAAAAAGTACGAGTTTGATAAAAACGCCATTTGATAAACTAAAATCATGAAGTCTGCATACGCCATTGTTAGAATAAGATAATCTGAAAGTTTAAATTATTTCATAATTTATTTCCGTAATGAAGCGAATCATTTAATTTGTAATAAAATTCTTAATGGATATTGCACTGGCAATTTGTAATAACTAATTACATTTGTTACATCATTAGAAGTATTTAAAAATATCCAATAAAATAATTTCAATTTACCAACGAATGTAACCCATTTACTATCCGGAATTATACTGCTGCGAAACCACCTTAGGAGAGAGAATTTAGTCATGAATATATTTCATTGTGTGTTTACTAACGGATGACGATAACAAAAGGGAGTTAAAAGAAAAATCAGATACAATATGAGCTGAATACGTCACTTACCTATGAGGCATAAATATTAACGTAATAGCCGAAATATAATCCGCATTGTATCCGGAAGCTATCGATCTTGAACCATGAGATTCAGCAATACTTTTATCTGGACTCTGTTAAAATATGAGATTAAATTGTACGTAACTGATCCTTCTATATGTACAAACATTAATAAGTAAGTAGTTTACTTCTAAAAATATATTCGGTTCTATTTCATCATCCTCGTCTTCATCCGCCTCATACGTCAACGGATACGACTCAAGCTGAAACGAATATAGAAATAATTTGCGATATGTCTTGCGCAATTAATGTATTTCATATGGATGTAGGCGGTTAACTTACTTCCAAACTTGTTCTCTCCGATAACATTGTTGGCAAAACGTAATCTTTAGGCGCAGAATCGACGGAATATTTCACTTTTCTTAATACCGAAGGATAACTCTAAAAAAGGAATGTTGAAAAGTTATAGTCTAATGAAAATGGGAATTATGACGATTAATTTATTTATAGAATAGATCTGTTTGTAGTTGTTAGTTGTCGGGATCGGGTAGATATAGATAAATCATGAAAATATAGAAGATAATTATTATTTATTAAACCTTTAGAAGTGTAAAAAATTCATGTCCTTCGATGTATAATAAATCTAAATTTCTTGACGCTAGTATATTTGACTTGGTTAAATATTTTGATAATCCTCGAATATTGCCAAATATACCACCAGGACCCATACAGGCTTCCACCTCATTATCGTCTGTTATTATGTCTACCTGTTTATACGAAATAAAAATGTCAAGCAGAACGCATTACTATAATTATGCCGCCGTTGCACATAGTATGTATTTTAGTTTGTTACCTTGCCGCGATAAATGATGTACATATTTCTGATGACCTCATTAGATCTGATTATCATGTATCCTTTTTGGAAATACCGCTCCTTAAGTTTCTTTGCGAAAGCTCTGAAGAATGAATACTCGACATCTTCAAATAACGGTATTTCACGCAGCGTCTTCTCATACATGTATAAAACTGCGTCTTCATTTAAGTTGGCATGCAGTTTACCCAATATTTTTTGATGCTAAATAAGGATAACGAGTTACACATAAGTTTTTTCGTTGTAATTGCCGAAATGATACCGGTCGTTAATGTCGCCGCATATTAAAGCTTATTACATTTTGACATACCGACCAACCGCCTGTCCTTTTCCATTGATATTTCCAATAGTCAATGATCGATTTTTTCAAGACAAATGGAACCTTTTCTCTGTTCAGAAATAAATCTAAATGCTTGAGATCCTCTTGAAATTTTGTTATGACTTGATCAGCCATTGCTTTTAAAGAGGCTATGCGGGCGTAAACGTATCTGAAAGAGTAATAAATAAAAATAAATATAAACAGATTTGTGAATATTAATGCCATTTAATGGAGACAGCCGTCGTATTAAGCTATGTCCAATAAAGGAGATACAAGAAGTGGCAGTTAATAAAATCAACCCACCCGAAAAACAAAACGCCATGTACGTTGATGCAAATGGACAGGACCATGTGGGCGGTATCTTGAGCAGTGATGTCACCGAAGCCGGCGCCGGTGAAACTTGTGGCCGACCAATAGTAACTCAAGAGGTATACTTTGGTCGGCGTTAGGTATTTGTCTTTGAAAATCTTTGCGCTGTCTATCCAAGAACCTTTAAATGTTTGAATGTTTTGATCATTTAAAACTTCCTAACTGTAATCAAAAATAATTATTTAATACTCGTGCCGTACCACATTCGAATCGATTACATTCGTGATCAATGTTATAAAAAGTTCTGACTTTTTTACAGCTGATAATTACTACCTGTTGTTAAATTTTTGTGTCGTGTAATTTGTATATTTTATAAAAAGAAATCCGTCTCTCAATACCTACTCATTTACTTTAATTTAAGAAGTATCACAAGCATATTTGCATTCCAATGAACATCGATAATTTCGAATGACATAATAATTATTAATTACCTAACTGACAAACCATATTTCCTCCAGGGTTAAAAACAGTGTCCATGAAAGGTCCTGTAACTGTGTGGTTATTCAAACGCCTAATGAAGTCTTCTTGATCGTAAGCGACTATAAATCGACAGGACATTGTTATGAGGATGGAAGCGAAGAGATTCAGAAAGAATAACGTCAATAGAAGGAACTGAACCACGCTCATTAGGTATGCCTGAAAATACATATACATATTTAGATAAAATGCAATCAACGAAGTAGAAAAAAAGATAGGAAAACTGAATATAATTTCGTTCCTCCTATACATTCAAAATTTTCTAAAATGATATGAAGAAAGTAAATATGTATATTGGTCTTTTTTCCAATTCGTAAATTATAAAAAAAAAAACAGCAGATAGTTACCCGTTTTAAAGCGCCAATCGATTCTGCCCAAAAAACTACATACAGTTTATAGATTTGCAAAATGTTAATCATCCTCAGAATACAGTGGTATAGATGAGGATTCAGTGCGTGATCTTCTTCAGTATGCATTTCATTGTGCTTTGGGATAAATAGTTTCCAAAGCAAATACCATGGAAAGCAAGTCAAAATGTCAATCACGAATGATTTCTGAAAAATTGTGAACGTTAAAACAAATATTACGGTGACTTTATTACGGTGTGATTGGGTTTTGAATCGCTACAGTAAATTCTTAACTTTTGTATCAGTTAAGCATTCGGAAAACAAATGTTTGGTTAGTGTCAGATTTTTTTGTCTAGTTCAAGGAACAACCATAACGGAATTTTTCAGCGTTACAGAATTATTGACGTTGCGAATAGTAAATGGCATCTAGAGTGATAAAGCCCTTTCTTTACTTTTCAATTCTTATTTCCTAATCTAAGTTACGACAAGAATGTCTATATTCAGCTTTATCAGAGATATAAAAATATTACTTACGTACACATAAATAATTTTTCGCAGTCAAATAAGGGTGGTAGATTAGTTGATTCTTCGAGCCGTAGTAAGCTACATGTAGCATTAAGTAAATATCGATGTAACAAATTGTCTCCAACACCACTATTGTTATATTGAAGTTGCCACATGTTGGGGCCATTGATACAACTATCTAGAAAAGGGAAGCAGTGAGAAATATTCGAGTAGCTACTAACTTGTAAAAGTTTAACAATATAGGAAGATGTCTAATAACGAAAACTTAAATTGTGCTTGTGTACTAGTAATACAAGACAATAATACGATTATACGAATAATATTCCATAACCAACTGTTGGTCACAATAATGATCATAAAAATATAAAACTTACTGGAATAAGTAAACATAGAAGGTAGGCCGTTATGACTCTTACAAAAGCCCATACTTTAAGAAAAATACCATCAGGCTTAATAACAATCGGCATTAACAAGTACGGTGATATATTATTCAAAATGTCAAACTGTTGAAACGATTTGCAATAACTTTCATCTCGTTTTTTATAATATTCTTTGACATTTATAAACGAATCTGAAATAATTTACAGATTTTTTAAAAGTATATTAATTAATAGTATTTGAAGAATGTTACAGAATAGTTTTCTTAAGAAAATTACACAAGCATTCAATGACAGGTTCAAAAAGCACACAGACTCAGAGCAGAAAAAATCTAAGCAAAATCATGCCAGACTTAGATATCTTCGTATTAAAATTTTAATAACTACATAACTCACCATTAAAAAAGTCATGTAAGACACTAGTTATCCTGCTAGTTAGCCGTTTTCCAACGAGAACGTTGTAATGCTTCAAATAGGCTTCGGTATTTTGCGACTTCGCTTGCTGTTCAATACTTAGAAGTTCTTCAGGGGTTAATAAACCTTCATGTTCTTTCATGTCAGGGAATAAGTTTAGCGCTGATGTATACGCGAAGTGACTGATGCTAATAAGCTGAAATTTTAACCGTGCAGTGTTAATTGCTTAACTGTAAAATTGGTAGGTCACTCGGTGTTTACTGAACACCACTTTCGTATACGATTCCTAGTATAGCTTCATTTCAACCATATAGTTCGAACTTAAATATAATATTATGTATGTTTAAAGCTATTTTAATAGTCATTCATCAAAAATATAAAATTAATATAACTTCCACTTGCTGCTTCCATCATCGGCTAGCTTAGCTAAAATACTTATAACTGCCATTAATTTTTAACTTCTCAAAGTGTGATAGATATAATTTATGTGTAGATATAGTTATACTGATCATACACATCCGCGTCTAGTAATCAGTAAAAATATTTAAATCGCTTTTAAATTCTGTGTGAAGTATAAACAATTACAATTGCTTTAAGCTATACAATGCTTACTTTGCAATGTGTTAAAGTGATCACAGTGCTAACAGCGGGAACGCCGTACAACAGTACCAGCAGGCCCAGATGGTTCCCCGGGCCAATGACACGCTCTCTCCTTGTTTCTCGCATCTCCTTAGATGTGACGAGACAGTAACCGCTTTCGATTATATACAGCTCCCGCGTAACTGTACCTCCGTAGTATACTATTTCACCCGGCGGCAGTATTATGTCCCTTGCACCTAGAGAACAAAGATTTAAACTCTTTTATAGTGATTGGAAGAAATTGTTAGGAAATCGTGATTGCAATTTATGGGGAAGGGAAGTTATGAAAAGTTACTATGTAAGATGATGTTGCATTTAAAATATAATTAGTTTTCGTCCTCATTATTGAAAGCAAGCGTAGTAAGATACATAACGTGTACATAACCATCTAGGTAGGTATCCATCCTATTCCAAGAAAATGATTATGTACTTATGTTCCCTAGTTGCACTAGTTTCTAAGTAGCAATATGGAGAGTTCAACAAATACGTATGTTTATTATCCAAATAATCTTACAGTAAAATCAATAAGTAAGATAGATGTACCTTGCCGTGAATTTACGCGAGGGACACATTCGAAATTGCTTCACATAATCTTACACGGCTTGGAACAAAAATAAATGAATGGGCTAACTGACAACGCTGTCATAGCTCGTTTTGTTATTCTAATTAATATAAAATCAGTACCAGTAAACATCTTGCTTTCAACGTTAGTTTTTGAATCATACACCAGTCGGTAATTAGCTGGCGGCGTGCGCATAATTGACACAAATAGGTCGAGCGTGTGAAGCGTGTTACACCCCAATGATTGGTTGTCCTAGCCAAGGCGATATACGCATTGAGCGTTCACATCTTGGACATTTGAAATAATGCCCTTTTTGTATGCAGTTCTCAGTGTCTAAACATTTCCATTACAACAAAGGAAACGTAAACGACTTTCGCACGACGCAACGAAGATAGATTTGGTCATTAATCTTTGATTTATGCTTTAAACCTAAATAGATGCTAAAATTGTTATGGTTTGAAGATGATCGAATTATTATTTATTGACTTTAAGAAGATACAATTTGAGACAAATTGAAATTAGGTATCTACTGATTGAAAACGTACATATAGGTACTTAATGTTAACGATATAATTGAACAACTAAACGTACAACTGTCAAAATTTACGATTACAGTTATACTCATTAAACTACCCAGACTTCAAAAAATATTTCTAAGAAAATCTACAAGAATTATCGCTTCATGTGTAAAATACCTAATACCAATATATCTTCCATTCATAAATACTAACTTTCTGTTAACGTATGAATGTAAGCTTTATTTTTGACTTGAAAGAATCTAATTGAAGTTAGCGTCTTGAACCGCGCCTGATGAAGCACTTTCTTTCTCAACTCAGAAGGCACTACTGTGTTCTTTAACCAGCTTTCGTCTGTTAATTCCACTCCCTATAATAAAATATATGATATAGTTAAATTCTTAGACAACTTCTTAAGCAAAACTACCGCTAACGCTAATTATTTTCGGAAGCATTTCAAAATTAGGTGTTTGAAAAAGTGTTTTTGGAAAGCTTGAATAAAATTTCAAATTTATGGGAAGCTAATCTCACGTTTAATGTGAAAGATCTTATAATAATCTATACCGAATTATATTGCCACTGCAGTTCATAAAATGCCATTATTCTCGATTTTATTGCCTGATGCATATTATTTTCCTTCATAAACCTGTCAATTGTGATAATCACTTCTAAAAACGCTGTTTTCGTTCTGTAAAAAAATATTTACATTTATTTATTTATTTATTTATTTATTTATTTATTTATTTATTTATTTGGGTACATCGACAGATCGCGCATACATCATTCCTTAAAAATAAATACAAAGTAAGAATGTTCTAATGCTTGACCCTATTATAGATGTACACAGCATTATAAGAAAAACTAAAGATAAATGTAGTTAATGAGGATGTCTTATACAACTAAAGTAAGTAAATTAATTCAATATTGCTTAATTCTTAAACGTGATGTGATATGATCTGTGCACTTTTCGTTTAAACATTGGCAAACTATCGTGAAAAATATCAAGGTTCGGAACTTTAGTGAGGTATTCATTGTAGGTTCTCAATAAGCGAAAAACTGGTGAGTTTGAACCGAGAGTTGTTCTACAAGGTGGAACGCTGAAGGTTCGGATAGGTTTTCTGGGAATCGAACGGGGAGCATTAAGCATTATACTATTGAGCAAATCTGGGCTATCGATTGTTCCGTTTAACAACTTAAACAAAAATGTTAAGTCTAGGGAGACTCTTCTATCATGAAGTTTAACCATTTTGAAAAAGGCCAATCTATCATAGTAGGGGTCTATGAGAAATGCCAGGTGAAATAAAGGCAAGATACCGAGTGAACCTTCGCTGTACAGCTTCCAGTCGTTGAGAGTGAACGGTGAAGTAGGGGTTCCAAGCGACACTCGCGTATTCAAGAACACTGCGAGCCATACTATTATACAGAATAATCCTGGTACTTTTAAAACGGAATCCTTTTGTGTTTCTCTTCAAGAAACCAACCATCTGATTCGCCTTTTTAACAATTGTGTCAAAATGCGAATCAAACTTTAAGCTCCCATCAATCACAATACCCAAGTCCCTCATTTCTTTGACTTCTTCTATTTGAACACGATTATTTAAATAAGATCCGCAAAAGTATTGTTCCTACGTATCATAAAACCAATATAACAAATTCTACTTAAATTATGGATTGGAAATATGAAAGAATTTGAAATAAGATTAATGAATTGAACATCTACTCCGTTCTATTGAAAATACTTTTACTAGGTACCAGAACGCTAAATAAAACAAAAAATGTTAATGCCAATATGTCTTTTACCTCGACCAATGTGTAACTACCGCCGAAAACTCGGAAACACAATATCCAGTCAACAATACTCCAAAGAGACTTAGAAATGCAACAAAGCCCATATCGTGTTCGTCTCCTGGTGTGAAATCTCCATATCCAACAGACAAAATAATGGTAGTTGCGAAATAAATTGACGTCAGAACATGATATTTGGTTCTGAAACAAAACATGGAAATTATTAAATATAATTCAGTTATTATTTAATTTACTTTCATGATTTTAATCTTGAAAGTAAAGTTCTGATATCTCTAAATGCCTTGATTTAATTTGCCTTAAAATTAAATTATTAAGATATGTTTTTATATAAATATTAAACATTTAAATATCCGATGCGAAAACGAAGGTTTGTGTAACAATAGATATCGGTAAAGGAATTGAGTAAGTATTTAAAAATGGTTTGCTTTAAAATTCAAATTTTAAATTGTTACCCCCAATTAAAAAAATCCCATTAGAAAAGCAAATATTGGTTCAAGTTTTTATTAAATTGTTTTTATAATATCCAATCTCGCAAATTGAATTGCTAGAACTTCATACTTGGTAGACGTTACGCCACTTCTTTGATCTTCCCAAATCAAAGCCCTAGCGAACCACGAATGTTGCGAGCATCTATTCACGAAGCAAGATTCCATATACAAGATTACCCCCGACCAATAGCATAACAAACTGATGTAGACGCAATATTTTGCAATCTGAAAACGTAGTGATAACAATAATATTTACAGTAACTTTTTGTTTATCCTTATGAAACATTTGAGATATTATAAGCAAATTGAAGAAGCAATAAAATCCAAAAATAAACATGGCGCGTCTTTATTAATTGTAAATATCAAGGATTTTAACGTAACGTTTAATACCTTAACTATAATTGAATTAGTCGACACTTTTTTCTCCAGCTCTTCGAAGAAACTTGATATTCTCCAAACGAGACACAGTTTGATGCCTTTACACAAGTAAAATAAATGATTTCTGTAAGTGTCCATATATCCGACAGTCGAATGTATCATGACAACGAATTCAAAAGGTATCAACGCAACTAAATCCATGTAGAACCCGAGTGTATTCATACGGTAATTCAATATCGAAACGAAGTTTTTTATGTATTTTTTCTTAGTTTTTACTGCAGTCACGACTGACATGATTACATTTAACATCAACGATATCGTTATACATATCTCTGTGTAAAAAAACATGCCAGATGGAAATTCTCTTTCAAATCCAATGAAGAATGGGTAGACGAGGCAAATGTAGAATACAATGAAAAGCATGTATAATTGCCAATATTTTACAAGATGACAGTCTGCTTCCAATATCCAAGGAAATTTAGCACCAACACAGGTGAATAATGACGTTCGTTTTTTTACATGTTCAGAAAGAATATAGAGGTCTAAACAGCTTTCGTCAAGCTCGTCACCGTCTTGGAGACTATTTATTTCTGTAAAACCTGCAAATGTCGAGTCATAAACGCTATCGTTGTTTAAAGTTTCAATAACATGAGTAATGTTTGTAATTTTCCAAGCACACCCAATAGCATTGTACATTAAATCAATATTTAATATTGATTGCTTGATTCTGTAATTTGTTGTTTTTAATTCCTGTTTTATCTTATTTATATTTGATATCGATTTTTAGTTGCTCGATACCACATTTTTGTCTACTTATACAACTATTTTATACTTAAATATTAAGTTTTCCAATAAAATTTTATACATTAGTATAACTCAAACATATTTCCGTTTTTTTAATATATAAACCATAGATTGCGTTTGGATTGGGTATTCCCAAAAAAACTTACCTTGCATGTATCTCAACTTATCTTTCAAACATTTAATGCTGCTCTTCTTCAAATCTTTCGAAGCGTATACATTTAAACTTAAAGCAGTATTGGAACACTGCCTTTGTTTCCTAGAATGACTTCTGTTAATTCGTTCACAAATTTCGCTTCGAATTTGTAATATCAAATCTGGATATGTAATCATGATTCTGATGAAATCGGTGTGATTCAGTACTTGGCACTCTACATACGTCGCTGCCTTAACGGTGCATCTTGCTGTAAGAAAAGGAAGGAAATGTCTCCGTTAGCCTTTTATTTTATCACTTACAGCTTGTAAAAAACGCAAAATCGTCTATGGTTAAATAATAAGTTGGGTCACATTTTGTCAATTCTCGTTGAAAATATTCATTTTATAATTCACAAGTATAATTATTCGCTTACACGTGTATAGATTATTAATTAATTTTTATTTCGTTCTTCGTAGACTGTGAAAATGTACTACTACTAGGTACTAGCTGCTTGCATCGGCTTCGTTTATTTTTTCATCGAGTTTGTCATTCAGTAAAAATATAGTTTATTTTCTAAAGTCAAAGAATTTATAAATCTATAAAATCGTTTTTGGGTTCAATTATTACATAAAAAACAGGTACGAATCTTTGCTCTCTACAATATTAGTATAGATAATCTTAACATTGACCTGGAATGTTGAAAACTAATGATATTTCTCCAATACATGTTCCCTTAGCAAATGAAATCATGGGGCTTTCATCGTCCTCATCCGATAGTAATTCCAGAACTCCATTCGTTATGCAAATCTAAAGGATACGTTAATATTAATTATTTTTAAAAAGTCTGACGTATTAAGTTAATTTAATCTTACCATGAAGCTTTTATTTTGGTTGTGATTGTAGACAATATCACCAGGTAGGTAGAATTGATGTGACATTGCCAAAGAAAGTCTCCTCAAGAAAGGTTCTGGTAGTTTCCGAAATATAAGGGAACTATACAAGGGCACAGCATTGAGGTCATAACAAATTTCCATCAGCAAGGGAGCGGGTAATAATTTCAGAAGTTTTGGCTTGAATACACCTGATTTTTGATACCACAAATCTTCATAGTACCTACAATTTTGGAATAATTCGTTTGCAAGCTATTTTGATTGGATATAATATAATAGTTTTAAAGTAAACAATATTTGCAATTTAATTGTTTTATTATGTATAAACATACCTTATAACTCGTTTTGTAGTTTCAGCATCCATATTTATCAGTCGTAGATGATTTTGTATTTTTTTCAATTTGCGCACGTACTTCGCACGCCTGGAAGTTATTGTAATAAATTGCGATGTTAATGATCCAACAAAAACAATAGTTGTTAGAAAGAAACCCAATAGAATCGCAAACGTAGCTGTAATTCTTTCTAATGTCGACACTGGGTAAAGATCTCCTAGGGAATTAGTCGTTAAAATCATGACTGACCAATAAACGCATACAAAATGCCAATCCAAAATAGTTTCAGTTGGAAGATATACTGCTCCACTTGCCCAAGATGTACGGATCTTGTGTACATCAAAAGATCTATACGAAAACAGAAACCATACACATGTCCACGTATGTACTGCCAGTAAAAATAGGATTAAATATTGAGCTAGGAATGTTGTCCATTGATTAGTACCGGCCTGTGATGATTTTAGATACGAGTACTCTATAATCCTATAGATACGTACGGTTGCCATTATTGGAGAAATTGCGTAAAACTCAAAAGGTAAAAAATCCGATTGTATCAAATAAACACAAGGATAAGGTATTGCCAAAATTATATCTAATACGACTCTTTCGGTACTAGGTTCCACTAAGTTTAAAGTTTTTCGCCATTGTTGGAAAAACTTCAACCCGAAAATAACGCTTACGTCAAGAGTAAATATCAAGTTAAGGCAAATTAACAACATTGCAATCCAAAAGGGTCTCTCAGTCGGTTTATGGAAAGTATAGAGACACGTGTCGAACATGTATGATATAAATAGCACGGATAGAATAAAAATATTCCAAATCGGGTTAGAGTAAATTAGAAGAAAATAACGTAGTCGATTGCTAGTCATATCTGATTTAGGTTCTTGCAAAATGGCATATCTCCTTTGCCGTTTCTGCTCATCGACTTCAATTAAAATGTTTTGAGATGCATCTTCAGAATATCGTCCGATAACAAGAGGATTCATAAAAACTCCATGTTTATCCTTGCCACGTCTGTACTTGTAAATGTCTAGGCTTGATCCGTTTCCACTATCACTAATAGCTATTTAAGAGAAAGATATATTATTTTCTTATTGCTGCTATAAACACGTATGAACATGTTCTGACTTGTAATGGCCAAATGCCAAAATGTAAATGACTAGCACTCCATACTTACGCATTATAAGTGCAATATGTTGTTTTAAAATATTCATGTAATGAAACCCTAATAGTCGCAAGAATAATGATCTTTGACAGCTGTAGTAACCATAATCATGGGTTATAAATCTAGTTGGTTAGTCCTATAGAATTAACTATACAGTATACTGGTAGGCTCCGCTCCGTATACATTCGCTGCCCATTTTCATACAATTTAAAGTTTCGAAGCCATCGAAAGTCAGCATACATGATGTCATGTTTTTCTCAGATCGTAGGTTGCCGGACACAAGACGCATGATGTGCACACGGCACTCCAACCTACATAAACCAACATAAAAAATAATAGATGTTATTTTCATTTCTTATTGTTCGTAATTACAGTTTCTGAATTCTTTCGTCATAATTCGGTTAAAACAATCGTGAAAGTATGAAATGTAAGGGATTTTTTTTAATATTGGAAGTAATGTACGGCGTACGTACAAATGATATAGGTACATAATACTCGAATATGCTCGAATAATAAAAAAAAAACAACATTATAAATTATGAATGCAATACAATAATGCAAATAAGTGATTACAGGTAACTTTGTTTGTATCATGATTATAAAAACTAGAAACAACAAGGACCAAACAATCATTATAGCTTAATAATTACATCATCAAGGAAAAGTTAGTTTTAAATTACGAACTAGGTATTTCAGCGGACAAGGCTATATCAACCTCATGTCAGGTCCACGAGCGTTTTTCTCAATAACAGCTATTAGTGAAAGTTCGTTCTTAGTATTCACTGGACTGGAGGTTTTTGCTTACCAGGACACATTTGCGGCACCATTTTATTGCCATCTTCGTAAATTCAAGTTTTAAAACGCTTAGATAATTAGCTCCGAGCGAGTTGCCGTAGGCGGCACGAGGTCGCATAATGATGTTGCGTTTATGGAAATCCAGAATGTAATAGTGAAAAATGTTGTCATAAAACGATTTTATTGGTATTGGCTTTTCGCAGTGACTTTGTTCGAAATCTGAAAGTAAGATTACGTAGGCCAGTCAGACGTCAGTGCCAGCGTGGGTTAACTTTTCAAATTGTAACTACTGAAGGCTTTTAGAGTGAGCTCTTCATGTTTAAACAGTGTTTAACTGAGACCATTTCATTGTAGATGAAATAATAATAACTTTCATAATTTTTCATGGCTCTTCTTAATGTAAACGCTTTCCTAAGTGATTATATTTTCTTATGTTATTAACAACACTTTATTAATTTGATTGATTTTCAATTTACGGCGACATTTTAAAGAATTAGATACGCCCAATTGATTGAAGTGATTACTACTCAGTACTTATTACCTTATTTCTTAAAATGTGTTTACGTCTTTAATGGTTAAGTAGATATAAACAGAAATATTAATATTTACTTACTTACTTACTTACTGGAGTGGCGCGACCCAAAGTGAGTCTTGGCCTCCGACAATAAGAGCCTCCATTTTACTCTATCCTGCGCTATCTCTTCCCAGTTCTCGATTTGGAGGGTGCGCAGGTCTTTGGCGATTTCGTCTTTCCAGCGGTACCTGGCCTAGCGATACCTAATATTAATATTTATAGTAAAAAATTAATTAAGTTGTTACTGTTTTCAATTCAAGGACTAACTGCAGATTTATTGTAATATTAACCTACTGATAGCAAATATGCCAATTGAAATCTATACTTATAATAAATCTGTAGAGAGGCCAATTCTGTACATGAAATATATTTAAAAAAAAACTATGAAGGGGTGATAAGGGATCGCTACTGATGCCAAAAATGCAATCAGTAAAATTTTTGTCTGTCTGTCTGTCTGTCTGTCTGTATATTCGTTATAGAAACAAAAACTACCCGACGGATTTTAACAAAATTTGGCACAATTATTCTTCATACTCCTGGGCAGGTTATAGTAAAAGAATCATGTAAATCGGTGTAGAAACACCAAAGTTATACATGAAATACGCTATAAGTCATCGCGCGTGAATTACAGAATCATGCCATAAGGATTATTTTTGTGTATCAGTTGCCGCGTTCGACGCGCTTCGCGGCGGGAGCTTTATAAAGGCGGCGGGTCCGCACCCGTTTCGCGTTGTCACGGCATCACGTGTGAACGGCTGAACCGATTTCGATAATTCTTTTCTATTATATTCCTTGAAGTACGAGGAAGGTCCTTATGTAGAGAAAACGTAAATATGTACCACGGGCGAAGCCGGGGCGGACCGCTAGTATAATATATAAGTATATGTAATTACGTGTTATGGTGTTCAAACTAAAAAAATAGCCACTGTCAATCAGCCCATAACTCAAATCTATAAAGTAATGTATAGTGATCTAGTTTATGCCTGAAATAATTTAATTTGTATTTCATACATTTATTAAGGTTTTGTTCGTCAAAATACATAATTAAGGGCCGATTTTTCTTCTTCAAAGCAATATTAAGTAAGCTTTGTCTTGATCATTTCTTTCAGTAAGCAAATAATAGGGCTACATCATTTTCAATCTTCTTCTTCCTTCCTTATTATCAAATGTTTCAGAAATTGATGTAATGCTTTTTTAAGAGGGCAGTAGACTGGATCAATTAAAATCACCCAAGTTGGTTACGTTTTATCAATTTCGTTAAAAGGATAAATGGATAATTGACCCCTATCCGATGTTCTTGGATCTATTGAATTAGACGGATTAAAAGTTTCCACGGTCTATATCTGAAATGGTTATTTAAGTAATTTAATCAAACTGCTATCAAAATTTGGAGCTGGTGGTATTTTTGTAAAAGATATCCTATATTGGTAGTAGTAATAAATCCTGGGCCTTGGTGAGGTTTTATTCTTTGAGTAAAGTTGCTTGCTATGAATTATGTTTTTTACCTATCAGATAATCTTTCTAATGGAATAATAAGTTGTCCCCCAAAGAAAAGCTCAGATAAATTTTTATAATTTTTGTTTATCACTAAAGTACATTTACAATCTTATAAGGTGTAACAAAATTCCCTAGTTTGGTAGACCTTAGATCCAAGGCAAGGTTAATCAGTTGTGTGCTAATTATTGTTATCCGCTTGGTAAGTATCGATAAACACAAAAATAAAAATATTATCATAGAAAAGAAGGATTATATTTGAAAACATAATGTCTTTGAATGTCTACTATGATGAAGCAGTAAAAAGTTCTTTTATTTTGGTATAGGTACCACTTCAACCCTTCATAGGCAAAAGACAATACTTTTAACTTAATTTAAGAGTACTTACCTTCTTTAATACCCATAGGAAAATTACAATAAATAAGATAAAAACATTGTGATAACTAATGAAGTGATATTTAATCAAACTAATTAAACATCTAGTTACGATCAATTGTGTTTTTTGTACTTTTGCGGACACCTCATTTTCTATCAATGCTTTAGAATAATTATTAATTATAATGATAATTATTGAAGAATTATATAATATGAAAATAACTAACTACCGAAATATGACCACTAAGTATAATTTTACGATATAAGTAGATACTTACCATACTTATATATTATTTCTATAATATGTACCTATTATGATATTCCCAATGTAACAGTGATTATTGCCATATTCTTACATAATTGTGTCCTTATAATACAATTAAAATTATATATTACGTAAAAGATACATCTGTGTGTAATAATTCTTGTTCTAAGGAACAATGCATAATTTTTGCAATGTCCCTGTACGGGATTTGCATAGGACGTAGTTTTCACATCGAAACAACTTTATCAAATTTTAGATAACAATTAGGTACAATTTAGATCTCTGAAGTCATAATGTCACAACTCACAGTCCACAGATTTAATTCGTCATCAATTTAATGACCAGTTGTGTTAGTTGTAACTAGGTTAACTAGATGGCGCTCTTGCCGGTCGTCACTGTGCAAGAAAGAGGCGGCCGCTCCAACCCCGTTAGAGCAAGCGAGACCACTATATGTTATTTTTACGCCTACACTGAAGATAGAAGTCGCACGCGCTCACAAAAAATCTATTCGACAAGAGCGCAGGCGCAGCTATATTCACCCACAACTTCACTTCGGTTAACTTCGTCAATCGTCATTTAGTGGTGACTGAAACTTCGATGTGTGTGGTAGTGAAGTTAACTTTTCTAACATAGTATTTCACAAAATAACACATAATTATCTACTAAAGTACAATAACGTATCGACCGTGATAATAGAAACATTCAACGTGTCTTTAGTTTTTTGAATAGTATTCAAAATGTGTGATAATAACAATCCTTCGACGCAAAGTATAGCGGACTACTTAGCTCAGTTGCTCAAAGACAGGAAGCAACTGGCTGCGTTCCCGAATGTTTTCATGCACATGGAACGACTTTTGGATGAAGGTAAGTCAACAGGAAAAGATAAGTGAAACGCCATATTAATGACCTCGCAGTTCTCTGTAAATCCAGTGGTGATTTTGTCACCCGGTCAATCATAAATTGAATGCGCCGACAAACGCACACGATATTAAGTTTATTTTTGTCTTCGCCCGTCGAGTTATGGTCCAGTGAAGTTTGTAATGCGATCCTTCGTTTCGAAAAGTGAAGTAAAGCAGAACGTCTCCGTTCAAGTCCGACAATCGTGAATGTCGAAAGAGATCCGATAAACTAGTTTTGTGATTAGCGTTAATTGAAGTACTTGCCATTCTTCAAATGATTCTAATTAGTAGTGAATGTCTTAAAATGAGGGCGCGTAAAGCGAAGGATCGTATGTCCTGCGGGGATAACCTGTTCGTAGGGCCGTGGTACATTCCGCGTGAGTTAATGGTATGTCGCCACATCGCGTAGGTACCGTAGGCGCCGTTTTCAGCCATACGAGATTTGTACGCAACAACGCAAGCGCAGGGTTTTGACCGCTATCACCTCGATATTCGATTTATTACTGCTTGAATTTGGTCCGAGCGTAGAATGTTCCTAGAGTCCTTATCTTGAACCACTGCTTTGAATATAGACAAGTGATTTAGGAATGTTTGTTAAAGATTACTGTTCATTTTAATACCGTAATAATAAGCAAGTTTGTATGGCAATGTTATCGTGATTGTAATTTTGTTATAATAAATTTGTGAGCATATTTGATAAGAAAGTTTTTTTCTACATCACATGATTATTAGGAATATAGTGATATCTTCTTGCATTAATTTGTTTTAATTTAGATACGGTCTACACGTTGAATGAAAAATGGCTTCAATTTTAATAAGTAGCAAACTTGTTTGGTAAATATTTGCGACACACCTGACTAAATATTTAATTAAACTATTTACCCTAACCAAAGCATTATGTTATGGAGTAGGTAGTTAGCCACATATGAAATCTTGATGATGATCAGTCCACAAAAAGTTACTGTGAATGAGAAATCGGCTGATGAGAATAAATGTGCACTGTAACAAGTTATAGAAAATGTGTTGGTTCTTCTTCAATTTACATAATATTATTGCCCCGTAAAAAATAATAGTATAACATTCTGTTTGCTTAGTCATACGTAGTACCTATTTAACAACAATGCGACTCGATGTTCCGTTTATTTGTGAAGTAAATTTCAGGGGAATTTATTCTCTAGAAAAAAAAATTGACCCCAGTGTACTGCAAGCCTAACGCGAAGTTATCACATTTTTTATCTTTATATTTTATTCCAATTAATTTTGAGGTGCGATATCAGCGTTCTGCATTGATTTTAACCTTCTATTAACCTTACTATCTATAAGATAAGAGTAATAGAAGCTTTCTACGATATACTTAGACAAATAGACCGGGAGATACTGACACAAAATTTCGAGTCATTTGTAACAGGATGGCGGTTCTACAGGGGTCTTAGTACGCAATGACAAAAAGAAAAATGATGGTGTGAACGCTGGTACCGGTGGGTTAGTCGCGTGGGCGTTAGTCGAACTCGTCGGAAAAATAGCGAAAGTCAAACGATTTGTAACACAAAAATTTTAGAATTTACCGATAGCCCATAAAAAAGAAGTAGGCGGTAGTGTCATGCCATACTTTTCCGGTATGACTTACAGCCCGCCATACCGACGCGAATGTGTTGATTTAAAAAAAACAATTATTCAACCATTTGTACCAAGCTAACTTTTGCACAGGTAACCATCGTCGTGCAGCCATTTACGAAAATCGCCATGCCATACTTTTCGGACGATTCCAAATGGTCGCCATACCGCCGAAAATCTGCAAAATTTTTTTATTTCGCCTATCTTTTTGTACCAGTATTGCATTTGGCTTTTTGGAGAGTATTTGATAAAATGTGACCATTATTATATTTGCCATACTTCTAGTAGGGGGAAAAAGTGCTGTCATACTTGAAAAATAAATTTATTATTAATTTATTTAAGTGAAGATTTCCAACACCTAGATCTTTGAAATTTTGTATTTATATTCGTTGATCCTCAAACTTACAGGAAAAATAAGTGCCATACTGTTACAAATCGTTTGACTTTCGCTATTTTCCGATGAGTTCGACTAACGCCCACGCGACTAAGCCGCCGGTACCAGCGTTCACACCATCATTTTTCTTTTTGTCATTGCGTACTAAGAACCCTGTAGAACCGCCATCCTGTTACAAATGACTCGAAATTTTGTGTCAGTATCTCCCGGTCTAAAAGTAAAGCAGTTCGCAAAGGATCTAGTCCTACAATTATAAACTCAAGTCACGTCTCGCCCAAGGCCCGGCTGACACCTCCATACAACTTGTCATAATACCGTAACGATTCACACTGCTTTGGCAGTATGGAATGAGAATTTTTAATTTGTTTACTTTCAAAATACTTTTTGACACCTAAAACAAGGCATTAAGGCTCAAAATCGAATAGGTACCTACAAATCAAATGAACTTCAAGAACCCGATACTAATGCGTACTACCTAGTTATTAAGAAAACATTTGTAATGGCTTAATGTGTACTATGAATACTTTTTAACTGCTTTAGATCAATGACGTCATTCGTACATATGCCACAAATGTTTGCTTCACAGGAGTATTTAGTTGTATTTGAATAAACCACTTTAAAACATGTTAGTAGCACGAAGCTAATATGATTTGTTTCGGCATTTCTCTTTAGCTTAAAAATAATATGTTCATTTAGCTATAAACGAAAATTTTCCAAATGTCTGATACATATGGAAATTTTGGATAAGAATACAAAATTTTGAGATTAGTTTTGAGTTATTACCTGAAATTTGCGTGGATGTGAAAACACATGTCATTCGTTAATATTAAACTTGCATCACACGAGAACTCGTTGATTTAACATTTGCCTTAAAAAGCAAGAGCTCTCGAGCCAACGAATGGGTCTGTTATTTAATTTAATTTTGATAAGTCCGAACTCCGAACTCGGATAGGGGATTGAGTCATAAGTATATTGAGAAACATGTAGTGCCTACTGAAAGAGACTTAATCGTTATTACGTATGCACAGTGCAAGTTCTTAAATGTAGGGCGAGTGTGTAGACGTTTCAGGAACCATAAAAATAAAACATTTTTTATTTCAAGATCTACCGTTGACAAGAAAGAAACATCACAAATTGACAAAACAACAAGCTTAACAATATCTATTTTAGATTTTCTTGAATTAGCTACTGACCATGAAAATTTCAACCTTACTTGAATGTTTTATTTAACACATTATTAGTCTAGCGGGAGATTTAAAGACTTGACGAAAACATCGATGGCAGGTTGACAGTAAATTGGCGTCGCATATCGAGTTACGCTGAAACAAGACACTGGGAAACATCTATTTTTATCGTGTATAAAAACTAGAACATGATTGCTGTGCTTGTCCAGGATTATGAATTTGTTTTATCAATTACAGAAACTTTTAAGCCGCCCCAATTCCCAAATCGAATGTGGTCCAAATGTTTTGAATCTACGCCAAATATATATTTGTCTGTTCCGGTTGCGGTGTCGAAGGGATCAGATCCATTCATTTGCTCGAAATAAACATTGATTTTGTAATAACTGTTAAACGATTCCTTTACGCATCGACCATACTAAACCTTGTTGTTTGTGTAGCTTTTTCTTGGAAAACATTTTTACAGTTACTTATTGTTGCAATACATTTTCCTATGATGAAGGTATGTAAACATGTTTAGATTTTTGTTAATTGAATTTTGTCAAGAATTTGTTTTTATCGTTACCTACTTTGAGATTGAATACCGTTCCGTTTGAACGGATTCCTACCTTCGGACTTAAATTTTATGTACTAGCGTCGAGCAGTATTGTTTAGAAGAGAGTACAAAGAGAATCATGTTTAACATATCTATGCAAACTGTTTACATTCTATGTATTAATCATAGTTTGTTTCGAAAACAATCACTGCCGTAACAAAATAACAATCTGCCGGCAATGTAAATAAATAGAAAATTGATCAATCAAAACAAATGCATATTTACAATCAATATTGATAAAATATGACACTGATTGACCAATTTAGATAATAATAATATATCAATGAACTATCATTTTTGTGTAAAGCACTTGATATGAACAATAGAGTGGCTAATAACATACCAGATTTAGTGATAGCTTATCTAACGTTACACGCACTTGACTCGCAGATTAAGCCCTGATAAGAGATAAAAGTGAGTTTAATAGCCTTCCAGCGTGTTCCTTACTGAAAAACATAGGTTTTAAATAAACTATAAATTATATACCTACTCTTAATGGTTACATATAAATCACCGACTGTGAAGTTTTATCACTTATTAGGAAAGTTAATTCATAGTAAGTATATGCTATAACCTTGCTTACCTTGTTTAAAATCAAATCAAGCTCGACAAACTGGGATCGGAATAATATTATCGCAATTATTGCATATTGATGTGTAGGCGCAACCTACCTTTTATATTGATGGTTCCGCAACCCTCGAGCAAAAGCGACTCTGCTGGTTTGTTATAAGGTTGTTTAGTTGTTTAGGTGTTAGCGCCCACAGCGATGACCAAATGAGGGTAGTCGTGGGCAGCATGGAGGTGTGGAAGCCAAGGTTGCCTGAGTTGTTTTCAAGCGTATCATGTGGGCTGACTAATTAATATAAATTAAAATAATCAACTGTTGACATTTTTTATCGCATTTAAACAAAGATAATTTATTTATTCCTTGTTAGGAAAGATTGATGGATCGAAAGTAGAAGTAGAAGAAAGAAGAAAGAAGTCTTTAGGTTTTTGGGTTCAGAATTTTACAATAAGTCTGGTTTGTTTTGTCGGCTGGTGGGGAAAAGTAAGACATTTTTTTCGAGTAGGTATCCACTACCGGTCTTCCGTCACTGATCTTAAATCATTTACAAGTAATTCATAATCCTCGACCTCGATAAGGCTACATCTTGTAGAAAACTGGTTCATGCAACACCTATTCTTTATCCGTTCCCACGACAGTGCAAGTATAATATCTATGGTTAATCTTACGCGACGTGCGCGTTCATTTAATGAGAGATCGGTTTTCTACGGATGCAGGTATAATATCTATGAATTAATGATATTAAATAGGTTGCGAAAGTAGACTAGTTTGCCACCTCTCCCATGTTCTCTTTGGAAAATTATTATGATTGTATTTTTGATGCAAAATCAAAATCAATTTGGGTACAAATTACAATCTGCACCATAATTGCAATATTTTATTTCTTTCCATCAACTCTATTTGATTTCTGTAATCAAGAAGCATAAGTTTCGTTTTTATTCATAGTTATTGCATTTTATTGTTACGATTTTTGTGGCAAACACTTAACTTTTTTAGTAGGTGACAGAAATTGTGATGACAAAAGGACCATAATAGCTATGCTATTTCACCCTTCATAATCAAGTTTGGTTATATGACAAGCCTCTGTAAACAACGAAATGAAAGTTGACAATTGCTAGTCGTACTTGAACGAAGAATGCGTTCGGAAGGGACGCGTGGGCAGTGCTTTGAAATGAAAATCGACCGCTTCAGAGCGTCAGGGAACCTGTCCTGTGGGTGTGAGCCTACGCTTGCTTAGACCTACCATGCGTTTACGCATTTCAATGCCGTAATTTTTGGTCACCTACGCAAATGTTATGATTTATCGTTTTTACTTTCGCCTCATGTTGTAACCATTTATCTGTATTGTTTTGGGAAGATACTAAATTGCTATTCTGAGAATACATTTATCTCATTTTGGTGCATTACTGTTTCTTTCTATCTTATATTATACAAAATTTAATCATAGATATTTAGAAGTATTTCTATCAACTTATTTTAGATTTCAATCTCGGTCAGGATTTCATATCTACCTACTATTTTCAACCCTGACAATTCAATGCGTTGACATTTGAGAGTATCACATATAAATCTAGTTGTTTGCTAAGGAAAGATCTAAGTTACAATAACAGGTTTAATATATACAGTAATAATATAAATCTAGTAGTTAATTGTTGCGAGTCTTACAAACAACTCTATTTGCATTGTTGAATACTTAATTATTCTTAGAAATCACCCATTGTTAACATGGAAAGCTTGACCTAAAGCGTGGGATTTAGAATCTTGAGCCTACGGATATGTGATTTGATGCCCTCCCTTGTAATTACAGAACTGGCTCTCATTACTTCAAATAACTTATAAATGTTCTTAGAATTCTTGGGCTTGATAGGAAGTTATTTTTTCGAACTGCAATAATTAGTACCTATGTCAATGATTTGCTGATTTTATCGGAATCGGATGTTTTGTTTTTAAGACATCCATCATTTGGTTTAGACATATGAAATAATTATATGATCCTTTATCATTACCAGTAAACATCTGTTGGGTAAAAAGTTTAGGATGTCTGAACCTACACATTTTTTTTTATTTTACTATGTCAAGTCCTACATTTCGCTCCTTTGGCGGATGGAAACCAGCGGATGTCGTGTTTATCTTCCTTACAAGTCATCTTGGGTGAGTTTAACGGACGTTGCGAGGTTAGCAACATATTAAAGAAAGGCGACCTCTATTGTATTTTTTGTTGCTGAAACTGTGTGTACAAGGAAATGTTACATGCACTTATCTTGCAGTTAACATTTGTCTCGCTGCGTAGATAATCGATTTTATTTTAATTTTCATAAAATGAATAATAACTTGTTTAAGTAGCCTCAGAATTAGGTCAAAATTATAATAAATTAGCGGTTTAAGTACAGAAAATGTGTACTATCAAGGTGCTCTTGTAGTGTTACCACATTTTATAGGTATCTATTGCTACAAAATGTAGTTGTAGGTAACTAAATATTCTATATCCGCCTTGGTCTAAAAATTAATTATACAAAACAATGAGGTCTTCCTCTGACATATTCAAGTTTTTTTTCTATAAAATTTGGATGTTCCAACGTACGCCATTACCTATTGACATACTCCGTTTCGAGCCGACCTAAAGCGATTAAAAAATCGAGCTTATTTCATCACGTTTAAAAATGCATGCAGCACTAAAAATTGTATTTATTTTTTATTCATCTCGAAAGCAAAGAAAATTAATTCTAAGATCACACTGGAATTGGGCGTTGCTATTTCAAATGTAAACAGACGATGTAAAACTGTTGACCCACATAGCACAATAGGTGAATAAATCTTTGCGTTTGGACCAAAAAGGTTTTATTTTATTCAGACGCCAACGCACTTCATTGATATCACTGACTCTTGACAGATAGATTTACGTCTGCAACCTTCATGTGACATGGGCTTAGGTTACACGTATAAAATTTTACTAACCGTAACTTAGATTTTACATTTGTTTTGCCTCATACATATTATATTATACAGTTTATGTATGGAAATATTCACACGGGAACGGGGTTTCGGGTTATGAATCACTTTTTATGAGAGCAATATATCTCTTATAGTTTTCCATAAATGCAAGTTCAATTTTTTGTCGGCAAATACCTGTTTTGATAACTGTAAAAAACTAAAGCATTTATAATAATTAAAGGGACAATTTTTCAGATGACATTTCATTTTGTGTGTCATTTAACCTTATAAATCAATGCTAATCTTTTGATACTATCATTACGAGGCAATTAAATATTATGTAGAAAGCTGTGTTTTAATGCGCCGTACTTGTGACTAGTCCCTTGCCTTTGTCGCAAGCCCACGACGAGATTATCATAAAAATATGTACAATGTATGCAGATAAAGGTGGTAATGGTATCTTGTAGGCGAGCTTGCGTAATTTCTGACTAATTAAGTGATTGACATGACACTCGTGTCCCATGCAAGCCTACATAATTTGTTCTATCTTATTTCTTACATTATTACAATATTACTTATACATATACGCACGGACATATATCAAGATAGACTAAGCGAGTGTATGTACTTCCCGTGTCCAAACTACGATTATGAAACTTACTTGACGCTGGCCTACACTCAGTCCGCGCTTGCAGTTCGCCAAGGAAAGACGTGAAGCTGAATAAAGTAAAATGCCGAATTACGCCGTTATAAACTGTAGAAACTCCACAGCTGTGAGTGGCCGAGTTAGCAGAGATGTTTCCTTCCACCGGTAAGTAATTTTCTAATCAGAATATGCACTATTTATTTTAAAATCAAATAAAGAATATCTGTGGAAAACGATCGTGACAAACACGGATACCAAATCATACGAAATGATTCGGAATACATTGCGGCTTTTACTTGGCACGGTAAAGATCGCGTCGTATGATAACAAGCAATGAATAGCGTCTTCTCATTTTTCTGTTCTCATTTTTCTGTCCAATTTTGTGGTTAGTGATGTTCATTTGATGCAACAGTTCTCGATTCTAATCGATTTTATAATCGAACAGAAAAATGATAATTTGAAGGAGCAATTTTTCAGAAAAAAAGGCATAGATTTTTTTTGTCATTTAATACGACTTGACCTAGAACTTTTAAGTATTTTAATACAAAGGTACTAAAAATAAATATTATGACATGGACGCCATTAGTTAAAGTGTCATCTTGGGAGTTTTTTAAGAAAACTCCTTATTGCTTAGACTATGTTTGTTTTTTCAGTTTTCCAAGTAACCCGAACATAAAAGGAAAATGGATCGATGCAACGGGACATAAAGATTGATTGATTGACAGTTTCATTACTTTCTTTCGATGGCCTCTCTAGTACGTAGTACATGGTAACTCAATGGGCATATGTAAGAAAAAGCTAAAACACATTAGTTTACTTGTTAGAATATTAAAAGGTTTATAACTTTATTTTATCATCCCTCTGTCTATGGTAATTATCATTTTTCTGTCTTGAATCGATTTAGTAATCGATTACGATTCATTTATTTGACTACCTCTTAGACATAGATCTAGTTTAATCTGATTTCTTTCGATTTACTTCGATGGGATAGGACGATACTAGAATCGCCGCGCGAGTGGCGGCCTAATCGATTTAGCGTAAAATGAAATTAACATCACTAAAAAGCGCTCGTGACGTCATAACGCGTCAAGGTCAGTACAAAAAATATGACACGCTTGGTTTTCACACAGATCGCGGTACTTGCGTTGTCTACTTATATATACATGTCTGTGCATATACGGATAACCGCATTGTATAGCATTTTGGTCATGGTCCAGAATAGGACACCGCCACCACCAACCTATCGACGTTTTCATTTTTAACTCAAGTGTAAAATAATTACATATATTATAACATTGTTGTTCGTTTGATTCCTGCAGTAGTTTTATTGTAAACCCATTAACAAGTTATAAAGTAGGGCGGGCTTGTAAAATAATTTCCTATCATTTTACGAGAATTAAGAGTTGATAAAATAGCGCATAAAATTTATTGCTCAGTAGTTAGTTAACTATGTCATTGCTGGAATATAATAGAAATTGCTTTATTTACATTATTTGCCCATTGTGCTGACTATTTGGCCTTCACGCTTAGCATCCAGCGATTCAGTGCGCTACCTGTTATGTTTACGTACTATTCATTAAATAAGAAAAGGTTCTGTAAGCTTAATAGCTTAAATTGGAGTTTACAGTATATTTAGTTAAAGAAATAAATAAAAATTAAATGTTTTTATTTAAGAATGTGTAGACATATATACTAACTGTTAAAAGTTAACGACCGACGGGTAGATTTTTTAAAACTTAAGTTAAGTGTCGTGAACAAGAATAATTAATTAGAAGAGATGAGAAATTTATTATTTCATTTAGGTAGGCACCTAATTATGTTATGCTATGCTTGTTATCTTTGTCCCGTTGTAAATATAATTTTGATAAGAGTTGAGGAATTTGGAGTTCCATACTGAATTTCATTCAAAAAGAACTACCTAGTACGTAAATTGGAAAATAGTATTTTATTATGAATTTTCAATACTCTACCATTTTAAGAAATATTTCTGTTAAATCGACAAATGTATGTTAAATGTCTCATATAAAACCATGCGGTAACTTGAAAATTGGAATATGATAACGTATATAACGTAAATATGATAACGACGTCGAAATCATTACCTACGACCACTCACGCACTTTCAAATTAGGTAAATAGAAATTTCTTATAAAAAACAAAATGCAGAAAATATAAGACCCACGAGTTAACAATAAGAAACTTTCTGCGTTTATTGCTTCCGAGTTCCGAGTGAAAACCAAAACAGTGTGATTGCAAATGATGTCATGAATAACACGATTCGACTGAACGGTCTAGTTTTTCAACTTTCTCAGAGCATAATGTAGGCGACATCCAAAATGATCTCGATGCGTGGTACGATCTTTATTCTTTTCACCAGTCAATGATTCTATATGGAATCGTTAAGTTGTTATTGAGAACTGTTAAATGCTTTTGTATCAGATATTTTATAAGTAAGTACATTACTTAATTAATGGTCATTAAATTGTAATTTCAATGTAATTTTACTATCAATTCCATAATTTTCCTATGACAGGTAATTAACTAAATTATAAAAACAATATCAGTTACGTTTTTAGAGTAATTATCTAAATAGTATCTAGATACTGTTAGGTATACCTAGCTGTTATTGCTGGGTAGTATAAAATATCAATTTAATTCAGCAAAATAATTCTATATCACCCAAATTATTAAAATGCACGTAACCCACGTATAATATTCGTCCAACGCAAATGTTTCTCTAAATTCGATATTCACCTGATCGATAGGTCGGATGTTACTAATGAGCTTCACAAACAGTTAAATGTTGAAAGTGCTTCCATTGCGAAACACGTGGGATGCGCCTGCGTCGATCCGGCGCCGGTACCCGTACAGGGTCCCATTCATTTCGCGTTAGGCAATTTCGTAAACCAATGTTTACAGATTCATTCATATAGTTGTGTAACTGAACTGACACTCGTTTTTATGATTAGGGGTCAGGCAAAGTAAACAGTGATGTCATGTAGCCTTTTGGATTATTTTATCATTTGCTGTAGATAAGTAGGTGGGTAAGTAATGTTGTACGTGGAGGCTTCAATTAAACAACAAGAGTATATACGATGTTATTTTAGATCAGTCTAAAATCTAAGGATGTTACTGAATCTATATTTTCAACGCTTTATTGCAATACGTATGGTGAATCAATGATTTGAGAATGTTCTATCTGTTTGGTAATTGACCAGCCGTAACTTAACCAATGGTTAAGGTCCTATTTCATTTGTTTAGCATAACGATGGACTGTGTTTAACCATTCATTCGTGCCATTGTGTAAAGCTTGAATGCTTTCGTTGGCTAGTAACTTTTAACCTATTATGTAGCTGCTTTGAAATGTATACGAATTCTCTGACATCGTTGTAAAGTGATTTTGTAATCCTGTTTATTAGTATATTGGATTCGTTATTTTATGAAGTCCTTTTCGCTTATTTTATTGTACTCTTAATTTATAGAGAATGGTTTTCAAAATACCGTTTGAATGATAAACAAAAATATCAAAATTCATATTCATAATACCGGTTTGTCGAGATTAATTTTAGACAACCTAACACAATTCATATGATAAAAAATTATAATAACATTCCTTATAAATTAAAATATTGGATAAATCTTATTTTATTCTAATAATACAAATCAGTAATATTAATCGAATCAATGATTATTAACTCCAAAATATTTGGTTGTCACTTGTCACTAATTTGTATTCTAATGCGCCCGCTATAATACCTAAATGTCCTATTCTGGACCATGACCAAAATGCTATACAATGACTCACCACACAGAAGTTGGCTGAGTGTCTTTGCTTTATAATGCTGATAAATTATAACCCTCTCGTTCTTTCTTGCCTCTTTCATATATCGGTATCTCTCTTTAACAGCAAAAGTGCGTTTGCGCGCCCACGGTGCTACGTCATGTGTTAATTTAATTATTTCTACATGCTTATGTACACGAAAAAATATGAATTTTACGGTACTTAAATTATGTTTGTATTTCATTATATTACCTATGTATTTCCATATTTTAATTTTTATTCGTCTTATTTAAGCGATATAAACTTGATAAAATACATAGGTACCTATTATTAGAAATGACAAGTCAATAATTTACCAAATCTACGTCGTTGTACTTATTGTAAACTAGCTGTGCCCGCGACTTCGTCCGCGTGGAATAGTGACTGCATAGTAGTTACTACTTAACACACAATTATTGAGTTAACACGTCTTGAAACACGTACTATCATATACAACTAAACTATAAGTAGATACTTACACATTATTATAAAGTTACGAAATAAAATAAATAATAACGCAAAAGATCTGTTAGTAAAATTTATTACTAAACTGAGCTAGGTATAAAACTTAGGTACAGAAGAGTTCAAAATTTCCAGGATGTGGTTATTCTCCCGCTCCCATATTCCTTCTACTTTCACAGAAATTCAACTTTTCCCTTTCACCCCTAGTAAATGGCAGAACCGATTTTGATCTAAACCATGTCTAATCATACCTATATATTATGTACATGTCATATCCTTTCGTTTGGTACCTACTCCATTTGGATTATTTATCCCCACTATCACCCCTAAGGTGCCCTATATGTAATAAACAGATTAACCAATTTTGATAAAACATGACTAATTGTAATTCACACGTCATTTGATATGCCGCTTGATTATATTATTTGACCACATTCGATTATTCATTCCCACTTTTACCGCTATAAATCAATAAATGGATGAACCGATTTTGATTAAATATGCCTCATCATACTTCTCACGTCAGGTCATGCCTAGGGCATGCACCCGGGTTTACCCGGTTCCGAAAAACCCGGGTAAACCCGGGTTTTTTGATGATCTTGAGAACCGGGTCTGAATAGTATGAAACCCGGTTCTCCCGGTTCCGACCAAAATATTAAAATATAAAGTATTATTTATATTTTGCTGCATTATTTTAACAAATTTATTGTATCTGGCAACGTCAGACTCACGTGCATCGCGAATTTTCGTGCCACGCCTCAAACGTGGCTCCGATTGGTTGTCTAACCTTAGATGCTATAAGTTTCCTACGGTTGTATTATCAAAAAAAATTAGGCTTCGAAAATGACAAAAATTAGGCTACAGAAATATTTTTATTAGATTTCTCGTGAATTTGAAAAGCTGTTAATTTTACTAATTCATATTTAATGATCCAGTCATGTTTTTGTTTTTGGTATCAAGCTGAAATTTATATCGAATACTCAAGTCTTCGGTCCCTTTTATGTGAAAAAGTCGAACTCACAAGCCAACGCATCAAAAGATACAGCCGTAAATGCTGAAAATTTTCGAAAATTTCGACATTCGCATGGGACTCAAAACCTACAGCTGGGTACTTTTCATGTTTTTATGTGATACTAGCGGTCCGCCCCGGCTTCGCCCGTGGTACATATTTACGTTTTCTCTACATAAGAACCATCCTCGTACTTCAAAGAATATAATAGAAAAGAATTATCGAAATCGGTTCAACCGTTCACACGTGACAACGCGAAACGGGTGCGGACCCGCCGCCTTTTTATAGCTCCCGCCGCGAAGCGCGTCGAACGCGGCAACTGACACACAAAAATAATCCTTATGGCATGATTCTGTATTCACGCGCGATGACTTATAGCGTATTTCATGTATAACTTTGGTGTTTCTACACCGATTTACATGATTCTTTTACTATAACCTGCCCAGGAGTATGAAAAATAATTGTGCCAAATTTCGTTAAAATCCGTCGTGTAGTTTTTGTTTCTATAACGAATATACAGACAGACAGACAGACAGACAGACAGACAGACAAAAATTTTACTGATTGCATTTTTGGCATCAGTAGCGATCCCTTATCACCCCTTCATAGTTTTTTTTTTAATATATTTCATGTACAGAATTGGCCTCTCTACAGATTTATTATAAGTATAGATTAAGATAACAAGAGCGCCGAGACAACCGTCAAAACGCTAAGGAATAGAATACGCTATCGATACAAATTGACATAAGCGTATGATGTTTTGTCTAAGGATTCGGTCACACTACCAACGACGACGACGACCACAAACAAAATTTTCATCCAGTCGAAATTAAATATATTGTGCAAAACACAATTAAAAAAATTTTTTCGAGATCAATGGATAAAAAAATAGGCTTTTCGTAGAAACGGTAGCTCCTAGAAAAAAATGTATTTAACCTTTTTTATAGATAATTTTATGATGTACAATTTTGGTTCCAGGTGATTGTATGATAAACTTACCGTCTCGGCGAAAATCGCAAAAAAAACTATTTTTTTATTAATTGACCTCGAATTAATTTTTTTCCGAGTAGTTACCGTAATGACGGGAGATTTAAATATTTTATTTTGAATAAATTTTGGCAAGATTTGAATTTTGGTCGTGGTCGTCATCGTCGTTGGTAGTGTGACCGAACCATTACCAAAATATCATGAGCTTATGTCAATAATTAGCGTTAGCAATTTCTATTCCTCGGCGATACTGACGTTTGACTAAGGGCCAAGGTACTTTTATAAGACTGATAAATAAAGAGAAGTATTGAAATTTTGTTTCTTTATTAATTTAATAAAATAAGACACAAGCCGCTAAAGGCCTATCAGGTACTTTTACAGTTACTTTTGTTTAATTTCGTATTTTTTCCGAAGTATTATAAAAGAACCGGGTAACCCGGTTCTACCCGGTTCTGAGTTCGATTTGGAACCGGGTTTCAAAAACTTGGAACCGGATCCGGTTCTGCATGCCCTAGTCATGCCCTTTCATTTGATATGCCACTTGGGTATATTATTTGACAACTTTTATTCCCACTTTTATACCTATATCCAATAAATGGATGAACCAATTTTGATAAAATATGTCTTATTGTACTTTACACGTCATGTCTTTCATTAGATAAGTCACTTGAGTATATTTGATAAAATTTATTTATTTATTCCCACTTTTACCCCTATATCAAATAAATGGATGAACCGATTTTGATAACATTGGACTACTTAATTGTTTCTGACAGGTCATCTTTTTTCATTTGATATATCACTTGGGTATAACAGACAACATTCGTTTTTTTCATTCCCAGTTTTACCCCTCTATATAATAAATGGATGAACCGATTTTGATTAAATACCTATGCCTCATTATACTTCTCACGTCAGGTCATGCCCTTTCATTTGATATGCCACTTAGGTATATTTGACAACTTTTATTGCCACTTTTATCCAATAAATGGATGAACCAATTTTTATAAAATATGTCTTATTGTACTTTACACGTCATGTCTTTCATTAGATACGTCACTTGAGTATATTTGATAAAATTCATTTATTTATTCCCACTTTTACCCCTAGGTATATCAAATAAATGGATGAACCGATTTTGATAAAATTTGACTAATTGTTTCTGACATGTCGTCTATTTTCATTTGATATAAGTATCACTTGGGTATAACCTACATTAACAACCTACATTAACAACTAACATTCGTTTTTTTCATTCCCACTTACCCCTATATAATATAATAAACAACTAATGTAACAAAAAAACGCATCTAATTGGTATTACCCGTTAGCGAGCTACGGTGGCACAGACAGACACGCAATTCACACATAGCGGACATAACACCCCTCTTTTTGCGTCGGGGGTTAAAAATAATACCTACGACATAATTTCAAAGACCTTTTATATAGAAAATTTACCTAGAAGTAACCATAATGCTACATATTGTGCAGGTTTTAGACTTATGAGCAAAAATCTAAATAAAGGTCCTTTGACCCCCCCTACTACCCCCTCAGCATAACCACCCCCCCCACGCTTGGGGACTTTCGATATGATCATCTGGACATGTCAAGGAATAACTTTAGCGTATAATTTACGTAATAAAGTAATTCATGTATAGAATGCCTTAGCAAATGTTCGCTGTGATTACTTAAATGGTCATAACTTTTTTATTTATGAACCGATTGACATGAAATAAACACTAAATGTTAAATGAAGCTTACCACAATATATTAGTGAAAACCGCATCTAAATCGGATAAGCCGTTTCTGAGATTAGCGTGTTCAAACATACAGACAAACAGACAAACCGACAAACAGACAAACAGACAAAATTTTTTTTAACAATAGTTTTGGGTTTGGGATCGATTTAGTAATAACCCCTTCTAATTTTTTTTTACATATTTTCATTGTACAGACTCCACTTTTCTAGAATTTTATTATATATGTATATGTA
Source organism: Colias behrii (assembly GCA_029959065.1). NCBI lineage: Eukaryota > Metazoa > Arthropoda > Insecta > Lepidoptera > Pieridae > Colias > Colias behrii. The sequence goes on from JARWMC010000009.1 coordinate 7,669,384, forward strand.
TATGTATATGTATAAGAATTTTATTATATATGTATATGTATATTGATAACAGAATGCAATGTTAAACCTTTGCACAAATTTTAGTGCTGTAGGTAATCTAGAAAACTAGCTAAATAGATATTTACAACTGGATCCTTGCCAGTGTATAATTGGGTCGTTTATATTGCACATTCTTATACATCGTGTAGTTTATATATTAAATGTTGCCATTAAAATAATTTAAATACTTGCAAGAGTTTACATTACACCAGCAGTTAACTAATTTAAACACTAAAATGTTTAAATTTTATGAATTTTCTAAAAATTTATAGTCATGTTTATGATTTGGTTGGTGCATTTTGTTTAAAAGTTTAAAAACTAAACGATTTATCAATAATCGTAAAATATTAAAAAGCCCTATTTATGAGCTAAATATGAATAAGAACATTGAACGTTATTAATAATGTTCTCATAAAAAACAAAATAGTTCAATAATTACTTTATGATTTATGTTAAATATTCATCTTAACATTCTTTGTAGTTCGATCGATAGGTCGAACTACAATATCTACCTACCTCCTTATTCAACCGTAAACCGTTAACCGTAAATAGCTTTCTTCAGTATATTGCCTATAAAAACAGACAGAACATGATACTTTCTATACCATAGACTATAGTATTAACTACAGTACAGTCTCACAATCACTGGGACCCGCATAATATCGACCTCTCCTGCATTTATTTGTTAACGGTACGGGTACCATTGAATTATGTGTGAACGATACGCTCCCTGTTTATAACTAACTGCTTTGCAATTACAATTAGCAATTACTTCATTGACTTTTATTAATAAAAGTTTCCCTACGTTTGTTACTGCCGATAGGTACTTGCGATAATCCGCGCGATAAGGAGTTATTTTAAAATGAAACTGATTTCGATTTTGCAATTTAATTTAAAACAATACAACCTCAGTTTATTTTTTGTCTAGAAATTATTTTACGTTAGATTACACGTATTAAAATTTAAAATGTAGGTACCACATATAAAACTCGCAAATTACAGAAACCAAGTAAAATTTACAAGTTACGCTTTCTCAATTAAGATTTAATTATACCGGTTTTATATACTTTCGTATATTATTATAGTATCCTTGAACCATAGTACGATGAATAGTTTTTTTTTTATATTGGCGCCCTTTTATAGTGATCTAAAAGTATGTGAATCCTGATTACATTTGTAGCGTAACGAGGGGATAGGCCGGAACTACGAGTATGCGCCTACCTGTTACCAGAAAACATTATGAATATGTTTAGAAATACTTGATTCTGTTGTTGACTATAGGGGCTTAGTATGATTGAGTCAACATTTAGGATATTTAAGTACCATATCTCGCGACATAAGTTATCTATACAACGTTTTATCCTATTATTTCACCCTATTTACACATAGCTATTATAATTTTAACACTAAAAAAGCATCATCTAAATTTAATGTTCATTTTTGAATCTGTGAATGCATTCGTCGTATAAAAATATCAAACGTCCGACGAATTTCGTAACGAGCTGTGCAGGCGTCGTTTTAATATCCCTGAAAATGGATATCGTGGTAAAGCAAAAGTAGAACGTAACCATTTGAAATTAAGGTTTACTATTCTTTATAGCTTTCTTCCTTTCATTAGTCGCCGTAAATAGGTCTTAATTAAAAACGAAGACGATGTTAACTGTTCCTTCTTATAATCTAAGGTTCCTGATACAAGATATAGGTATGTCTTAGAATAAACAAACAATTAAAAAATTTATTTTGTTTTCAGGTACGTTGCAGAATATATTCACTCATCAATGTATTCCCTGAACACGTGAGTTATTTAAACGCAAGACAATCTTTGGTTTGTGATCTATTAATTGTTCTCTTTTTAAGAAATTCATAGGTATACTAGAGCCGTAGATATATCTACGCCTGTGCCCTGTAGTAAATAAAGATTTAATTAATTAGGCAAAGGATCTGATGGTAATTGATACGTAGGTATCAGTTAAAATTAACTGATCATAGAAAACAACTATTCAAGCTTACAAGCAAATAGTCATCAATATAAAATTTGATAGAGTTATTAAATTACATGCGTTATTAAATTACATTCCTTTGTTTTTTTGCCTTCTGATATCTGCATGGTATGTGGCACTATCTTTGTTTTTGTGCCCATATTCCAATGGAAATTAATTTCCGTAAACGTCAAAGTATTCCATAGTAATTGCGTGTGGCTTACTTATGCGTTATGACTGAATACAATATGGAAATGGCGCCATGTAGATTATATATAGTCTGTGAGATAAATTACAATCTATATTTATCTGCGTAATATGGAACTCCAATTAAACGTTCTTAGCATTCCATTTGGTCAATCGGCCATTGTTTCTTGATAGGCGTATAATGATCCTTAAATATATTAATTTTGGGCAGGCACATTGTAGGTACCAAAAGCAGCATGCACGAGACGTGTTTAGTTGGAATTTAAATTCCTTTAGTTGTAAATCTCATTTTGTAAGTTCAGTAATATACATAAGAGATATTTTGTGACTGGTTTTGTTTAATTTGAAGATAAGATGTCAAACTTTTTGTTAAGAGTTTTAACATTATTAAGTACCTATGTACTTATTTTACAAGTTTGTGAATAGTCGAGTGTTAATATGTTATAGAACTGATTTGTTTGCACTTTACAGTAATTTTGAATGGTTATTTTTTTCGATTTTAAGTACTTACTAAACGTAAGGTCCAAGCCCATTAACATCGTGGTGGTAACGAGGTATTTATGGTCATTAAAATGTGACAACAATGTAAGGCGCGGCCATTGTGTAATAAAAAATACCAAGATATACAGGATGGGTGTGCCTAATGGCTCCTAGTGCTTGATGAACCAAAAAATATTAAATTAGAAAATATATCCATCCGGTGCATTAACAAAGGGCCTTTAAATGAGCCGAGTTATTTTCATTGAATCGAATAGATCACAATGAACAAATCGATTTTGACAATCAAAACTTGAAACATTTTCATTGATATGCATCGTCTACGTATAGAAATAAATATTGTCAAGAATCCAACATTTCAATCATTGCTCATAAATTATAACAGTAAATAGTAGCACATTGTATCGCGATGATAAATTAGTATCCAAATATAACATGATTCTAGTGCTTAAAATCTGCCAAATGAAAGCCCTCGTTATACGTACTTGTTAGTATTAATTAATTTTGATTTTAACAAGCTCATTATAAAATTAATTAAATGGAGGTGTCCCTTATATTATACCACCTCACACCTGGCTATTTCTTAGGTAAATAGTTATTTTGCTTTTCAAAAACAAACATTTTGAAGCATCAAAAATTTTACAAAATTAAAGTGTGAGTCCTCACAATAAAGCGCATCGTTCGCTTTACGCAACACGTTTAATTAGCCAGCACTTTCTAATGAGTTACAAATCTGATTATCCGTGTGTCTCGTGACAAAAATCTTCCGGTTACGAATGTTATATAAACTGCGGTCGCCAATAACGCGGGATTCCGGCGAACTTCCGCCGCGCCCATGCGGTCGCCGGCGCGTAAACAAATGCCATGCCATCACCCCTTTTAGACGTCGCTCGCTCTGGGAACACAACCGGATTCATCTTGAGTTTCGATTGTACGATTTTCATTTTGGATACGAATACTTGGATGGACGCGCTCATTGCTGATGACATCTGCCTAGTCGCTATCGTATTGTCGCTATCGTGATATTTATATATTACGATTACTTTCTACCTTCGGTCCTGATGGAAAAAAAATCCGTCGTTATTTTTATCTTTGCTATATTATAATTTAACATTATCTCATTGATCCCTTGTTGATTCATTCATTACAACGTTCTTACCGTTTTGTAAGAAAAATGTATGATCTACCTAAGTACCTCAGTCGACCTTAAATGGTACGACTCAATGAATCTACTTTGCATGTTTCTCATCTTCATTTCCTCTATTTGGTACCTGCAGTGTAGGAAACTCTTTAAATGTAACTTGATTTAAAAGTACAAAACCGTAAAATCAGATAACGATTTATCTATGTAAATACCGTCTTGTTTTTCCTATAAAAATAGAACACACGTTTTATAGTTTACAAATATTGATTTTTACGATCTTAAATATTTTATGCCACTATTTTTAACATGATCTTGCTGTTTTAGTACTACAATTTTACTTATGATTTAAATCATCTAGGTACTTTTGACGAAAAATTCCATTCTCCACTTAATAATATGTAGTTGTAACGTCATAATATTAATGATAATGGTGATACGTTTTGCATAAAAAAGACGAGGAACCGTGACGGAATCGTAATTAATATATAATTGCGGCTAATGACAAAAGTCTGATTACAAGCAATTACTGCGGTATCAACGTGTTTCTCAAAATGTTGATCCAGATTGCATAACACAAATGCGTCGGCTCAGAATTTCGTCACCGCGGAAAACGCGCTGGCCCATTAAATTGTTTTATTATGAACCCGACGCCATTTTGTTTATTTTTGGCCGATGTTTAGGTGTTTATCTGTTGGGACTGCGTCCAAAGAGTAATTAGTAAGCTTAGATTTATTTTCGCTGTCCTTTCTTTACGAGATTTAGTACACCTTAGACGACTTTTTCTTTTCAGAAAATCACATCCGCTTACAAGTTTTTGGACGTGTGACAACACAAGCTTTATATTATTAGTCAACATTGAAAAATTCATAGTGATCGATTAACTTTTTGCTAATGCAAAACAAAATCTTTTAGGAATCTTTTATTTTTTTATTAACTGAGTGGTGAGTGACTTTTAGACACCTGTCCCTGCAAGAGTACAACGGACTTAAATTTAGCTAAAAATTCAAAAACAATTTTTTTTTTGAACATGAATGATCGTACCTAGTTCTAAAGGCGTAGGTACCTATCTCGCCTACGTGTCCAATTTTTCATTCGTGTTGACAAATGTTATTTTTAACACAGATTTTAGTCTTTCGCTTTACGATGAAATTCGTCGACACGAAAACAAAAGTCACAGTTATAAATTATAGTTGTTAACATTCCCGTGTGTTTTGGACTTTAAACTTAGAGATAAATTTTCCATTTACTCTACAAAGATATAGTTATTTCACGTTTTTTATACCTATTCCTTCAAACCAATGTTACATTAGGAGGAAATTTCTCGATGAACTTAAAAATATATTTATAACCTACATTTTAAAGTATTCGACACTAGCCACTAGGATAGTAAAATGCTGTTACGTACCAATTTCCATAATAGGCAGCGCACGATCTGTCGTTATATTATTAACAAGCCCACTTACCTGACTTCCATTTATAAATTTTTATTGAAACATTGTACAAATTTGTAAAAGGCCATTTTTAAGTTTACATATAGGGATAAAATATATACAATTAACCAACTGTGTACAACTATGTACGTAAAATGGTGTAAAAGTATGCCTAATGTGTACATTATCTATAAGCCAAATTCGATAGCAAAATTGGACTTTACTATGCGTATAAATATCTAATATTGCATAATTGTATCAACGACTCGATTTTTACCTAATAACCTAACCTTTTATCCCGTTTATTTTTAACATCTCGTCAACCTTGATATGTCAACAAGTATGTTGCTTTAATTAACATGATAATTAAATTAAAGCGTAGGTATATAATATAAATTATCCACAGGAAATGCAATATTATCGTCAGATTCGTTTATTGCGCCGTTTAATGAAGATTATAAATATAAATTTCGTACTGTCAAGAGAAGATCCTATTTCGAAGCGGATTTCCCGTACCTACCCATTGATTGGAATTGCGTTCTTATGATCTAACGTTGTGGTAGAATATTCGAAACAATATTTCTAATCAAGCTCTATACAAAATACTTTTTTTATATCTTTATTTAATACGAGAGTTTGATCATACTTGATCATGTCACTCTCAAAAATAAAATCAAAACATAACAAAACAGATTATTCTAACAGTAAAGCATAATAATTATCTACCGTCTACTTAAATCTAAGGATACAATTTTAATTAATTTTCTTACTTCATTTGAGGTCGGACAAGCTAAGATCATTTAATACTGCAATATGAATGTTTTCTATCCATAATATGTAAAAAAATAGTGGGTAATAAGAGAACATTCAAAAGAATTGGTTCATAAATACTCAGTTATAGATAAAATCAACAAAGTTATTGTTTATCTCTCTTAATTATTTGCTCTAATATTTTTATCAACAATTCTAAACTCGTTTTAGTGCAATCCATTCACTTTTTAGTATTCCGCTGCCACCAAAGTGACGCATGATAGGGTGGAGTCTCCTATTATCGGCCTGCTCCTAATATCGGCCTTTTCGAGAAAACGGAATATAACTATAAATATCGATCTTGAATCATAAAAGTTTTTATGCAAAAAGTGGCTCTATATACATACGCAAAACCTCCTAAATTTCGGTGTGGGTACCTCAACTCTTGAAAATTCAGTAAGCCATAGAGCACGTGCAGGTAAAAACGTGCGTAGTTTGGCGGCATTGCGTAGTCAAATCGCTGAGTCGACGCTTTACGTTGATAAGTATTTTAATGGAATTAAACAAACATATAGTATTGAATTTTATGTGATCTCAAAGAAAAACAGTCAAATTATCGATAAAATAGTGTGTTTTTACATTTATTTGTCTTTTTAATGAAATAATTGCGGGGCCGAGATTGGGTATCTGTATTTGCTGATAAATCTCAATATCGGCCGGGTGGTCGATATTGGGGTAATGCACGAAAACTTCAAATAACATGTTTAGCTATTTTATATGTTAGCAGTGATATTAATAAGGTTAGAAATGAAACAACAGCTCCGTTTGATCACTGGATCCTAAAGTCGGCCGCCTAAAAACGATTTTTATTAGCTACGGCCGATATAAAGCGAATTGATGCGTAATAACGGCCACCTTAGTTAAACCTTTTCTACTACCGTCGGACTTTACAATAAACAGGGAGGTGATGTATTTTAATTTTTGTTGATTGCTATGCCAAAATCATGCCAGCACAATCTAAACTAGCAAAAGATCAACTAAAAGTAAAACGTTGGCTATTGCAAACGTTTTCCTTTTTGTTTGTCCTTTTTGTTGACCATAGTAAAATTATAGAGACAGTGAATGAAGTCAAAAATCAAAATATGAGCATCAGAGAAGCATCTCGACAATACGACATCCTGAGGACCACTTTACAAGATAGACCAGATAGACTTCATGGAAGAATAGACACAGAATGCACAGTTGGTAGAGATACCGTCTTAAACCGAAATGAAGAAGAAGAAATTGTTCAATGGTTGATACGGATCTACGGTTTACCTATCTGCGGTTTTCCTAGATCACGTGGCAACGTGATAAATAGCGTTAAAAATATTATAAAATAAGATAAAAGACCCAATCCGTTTAAAAATGGAAAACCAGGGAAAAAGTGGTATTCCTTGTTTTTAAAATGAAAGAAGCTGGCAAGGGCTGTAGTTACAGAAGAAAGTGGCTAATGACTTACAAGAACATAATATAAAATCAATCGGAAACGGAAGACATATTACAAGACCCACGGAGAATATTAATGGAGATGAGACGAGCTTTAGTATATTTCCGAAGACAGGGAAAGTAATAGGGCCTAAGAGATGGAAGAACATTTATGAAGTTGCTAAGGGCGGTGAAAAAGTAACAATAAATGTTTTGCTAGTCATATCTGCAGCAGGAGAACCTTTATGGTTGTTTTCCCTACATCCGTAGACCACCAAAAGTGATCTTTAATACCACACCATCTTCCTGGTTTCTTGGTTTATCAAATAGTGGGTGGATGAGAAGTGAAGTAGTATTCTATGAATATGTTGGTTTAATGATTGGTTGATTTCTTATAACATTTCCAAGCCAATTCTTTTTCTAGTTGATTGACACAAGTCTCATTTAACCCCGTATCTTTATTTGTCTTATAAGAATACTGAACTTGGTACATTACTTTAAATTTTTAAGACAATGTAACGAAAAGACCAATCATGATAGGCGAGTTAAAAAAATGATTTGTATCTCAATCGATCATAAAAAAATTTATCAGTTTTAAGTTTTATTGATCTAACTTCACCTAAGAAAAGGTATGCCGATATTAGGGCCAAAGACGGCAGATATTAGGGTGTTATCTTGCTGTTAGTGGCCGATATTGAGGGAAATCGGCATATTCGAAATAAAAATTCTATATTTAATAAAGTAACAATGGATTCGTAATTTTGCAAATGTAGTAATGGAGTTTCAATATCTATCTACCCGAAAAAGGCACTGTAAGAAAGAAAAAGCTATTAATGTAAAAATTACATCCAGTCAAAGTTGAAAAAAAGTTGACATGGCCGATAATTGGTGCCACCACCCTATTGTTTTTCTAGTTTAGATCAGTGTGAGATAGCGGTGGCCTTAATGCAAAAGGATGATTTATAAAGTTACAAATTGTGTGACAAAACGTGTTATTCATGTTGTACACGTTCAATGTTTTATGAAAACGTAACTGTTTCGGATTATAAATGCAGAAATTTTAGACTATATTTTATTGTTTCAACTTTCAAGTTACAAGATCGACAATCTTTAAATACCTCAACAGAAATCAGAATAAGTAATATAAGTACTAAGAAGTAATATTGAATGCACTTCCAATTAAAAAGTAAAATCCAGAGCCCACGTGTCTGCTGTCATCTCAGTGTTCTAATTCTAAAATTAATAATCGACTTAATAAAATGGTAACTTCACACTCGGTTCCACATATTTTCACTAGCAACACCGAGATCGGCGTGGGAGACAAGCACATCGACCCCGCAGCTAAAAATACCCTGGAACCACGCATTTTGGATCTCCCTATGCTAGTCTTAGAAGTCTTTTAAAATAGTGCATTTATTGAAGGGACCATTTGCAATACACAGGACACACTCAATGAACAGATTTTGTTGGACGAGAAGAAATTAATTCAACTCATCGATATGTTAATTTTCATGCTAATAATGCATGCTTTACGTTTGAAAATACAGATTCTTAGTGCTTCATATAATGTTATATAATAATGTAGATATAATTTAATGATCTCGGTGATAATCATATCATTATTTCTTGTTTTATTGATGCTATATGAAGATCTACCGTTTTTATTGCTCGCGAATTTAATAGGTCTTAATCAGAATGCATGAATGACATTTTAATAGCAAAATTTGTGAACGAGAAATATATAGGTCAATGATAGTAGATATTATTTATATCTTCCAAGAAACAATTTACGACAAAATGGCAATATATTTATTATTTCGGGTAAAGTCATTATCTGTCCCAATAAAAACAAAATTTTATGAGGATCTGTAGAACGTATTGGTTTTTTGACAACATACACTCTACAAGCGACCCCCCGCGATTTTGTCTACATGTTTGGAGGTAAAGAAAGCATTTTGTCTATAACCTATGGCTTGCTAACATTGGCCGTTTGAACATTTGTTTCATTAATTTTATATAAAAACAAAATAAGATTACGGATTACCTACGTTTTTATTTGAATTTCGAACGTCTGTAACACCAATTCGAAATGCAAATAAAGGCCAATGTCATTTAAACAGTGATAGCAATTGAATAAGTTCCACTTGCAACGAATCAACGTTCATTAGCGATGATAAAGAATGATAATTATTAATTACACTATCTCGTGTCCATATAATTGCTGAATAGATCAAGTGATTTAACCAAACTGACAAACTGTATAGGAAATGACAAAGAATTGATTTAAATCAAATTGAGAAATCTGTTCGAAGAAAGTTCGCCGTTGGAAGTGTAGGTTGCGTTGGTATTGGAAAAGATGAAAAAAAAAAAACAATACCTATGTAGACAACAGCAAATATTAAGCGCTAGAATAAGAGATAGCAATCGAATATTATAAAGTCCCACTTGCAAATTAACATTCATTAAGAACAGCAGCCAATGATAATGACATCGCTATCTCGACTCCTGTTATCCTCGTAAAACGTTCATAACGACGTCCTGTTCTATTCCATTGTATGACATCAGCTTGGATTTGTTCGCGATTTTATCGCATTTTCATGACCCGTGACGTGAGTGCAATCCTTATTCTTATAAGTAGGCTACCCATAAAGTTCAATTTCAAACTCATTCTAGTTCTCAAGTTTTCTTATCAGTTTTAAACCAGTCAACAGATGAAGTGACTGCAATAGTAAGGAACATTATAAATATGTAATAATAATTAAAAAGTGGGACAAGAGGAAATACTAACTTCATTTACCACTTATAAATAATGGAAACCAAGCAGTATTGAAGAACTAAATATAAAAATTACGGTTGCACGTGGAAGATGTTGAGTATGTTACCTACATTTTGGAATTTGATCAAAATTATGAGTACTGGGCAATATGCAGTTGAGAATATAATTTAGGAAGAGATAAAGTTGAGGCTGATCACATGGGTACCTTATTGAGTTCAGGCCTTAGCGGAACTTGGCCGGCTGATAACTTTCCCGACACTAGGTCAGTTCAGCGCGTCTCACTTAACGGTACAATCAGGTTGTTGCCGTCCGCTACCACGTAACAATTTTTGTGATTGCAGTTTTGAAACGTTTATTGTAGCGATAAAGGGACACGCAATCGAATTCGGACTTTATCACACAAGAATAAGATCAAAGTTTCTTCGTTCCTTCATTCGATTTTGCCTTGAACTTGCAGCGATCGACGAAGCGTGTTCATATAGTTTTATTGTATATCTTTAATTCAACTTTTTCCATTACGGATCGGTTCCGGAATATCATCATAACTGTAGTGTGATGGAGGTTTATTTTCTTAGTATTCTTTTGTTTCCAGGTCCGGTGGAATGTTGTAATTATATACTAGAATTGTTAATGCTATGGCAGATTAGGTTTCTTGCTGCAATTGTAATTATATATGACAACAGAACTATAATTAACTCAACATGCATGCTCAGAGATTGAATAAATTATTGAACAGATTTTGGATAATGTCTACTGGGTAGTATCTATTAATAGAACGTACAGAAATGTACGTATAAAATGTTTCCTATGAAGAGTATGCGTCGTCATACATATTAAAAGAAAATAAATTATGCTAGAGATGTATTCAAAAGCCAAATAAAAAATACAGCTATGCCTCTTATTTAAATCCGTTTGTTAAATAGGTTTCGCATAAAATTGGTCAATGATGATGTCATTAGTGATAATAGATTAGTAATAAAGTAAACATGACAGAATTGCCTTAACTGCTTACTTGTAGGTGTAACACGATGGTTAAATGGTTTTGCTTTGAGATTATTATAAAATCTGACTTTTGGAGATGTGCGTTTTTACTTTTTATTAATACATATTATCTAAAATCTTTCTCTAGCATCAAAGTCTTGTTTTAATATTTCTTGTAATGTATATCTACAAAAAATATTAGCTAGTGTAAAACTTAATTATTCGCTTTAAACGACGTACCGATTAAAAGGCATTTCTTTAAACTTTTATTACGATTCAGACTTTCACAACCGCGGATGGCCGGTAATGGTGATTAACTGACACGTTTTGTATTTCTTGTTACTGCACCGACTTAATCATAGTGTTCTCAAAGTAATAAAGTAGTTAAAAAAGTCTGTTATTAAAAAAATATTATCAAGAATGGCAAGAAAAATGTTAAAAGTAATCTGATATGATCAACTGGGTAGTTAATCATAAATCACATGGATTACTTCTTTCTAAATTATTATTCTACAGAAGTTCTAATAAAAACGATTTCAATTGCATAGTTACACGGTGAAATGAGTAAATAATGTACGAGTCGTGGGGGTTCTTATAAGCTATTGTTTTTTGTTATGTCTCGCCTATAATCGACCTACCTACTGATATTTTTATAAGAATGTAGAGCTGGAGGAAATGTATCTATTCCTCATTTCTTATGGACATACCGATTATCAAAATATTTGGCAAGATTTTATTTTGAAGCTCTCAACAATAAACTACCATACTCACAATCCATATAAGAACCTCTTCTTGTATTAAACATTGAGGTTATGTACAGTAACTAATTTTCAAATCCTTGTACAATATCTATTCGTTTAAAATCAAATGAGGCGTCTATTTAACATAACAAAACAGTTTGTTATTCTGTAGCGGCTCAACAGGTGTTTAATACCGTATACCTGGAATTTAGCCCGGCTTTGTATTCAATTGTGTGTTAGATTTTGTCGTAGATTCGGGATATAAATAATTAATATCTTTTAAAACCTGATGTTGCTAGTTTTAATATTAAGTTTATCGTTGGCTGTCAATAAATTAAAAGTATCAACACTATTAAATTTACGTAATTGGCTATATTTTCACTAACAGTGCATTTACATCAAACGAGCGAATGCTCATTCTAACCCCACTATGTCAAATTATTTTAGTGTAAACAGGCCGTAGAGCATTCTTTCGTTGTTCTTGGTGCGTTCGAAGATTCTATGCTATGTTATAATACTGAACAACACTGAATACGAGTTTTCGTTTACACTAAAAAATCACGAAAGAATGCTATTGCTCTAGCTCCAGCTCTATTTATTTATTTAACTCTTTAATAGTTGTACAGATAGGAAACCTTAGAACTACTTACAGATAGAACAGAGTACAACTATTTTGGCGGCCTTATCACTTAGTAGTGAAAATGCACCGTACGTTACAATAATTATATGTAATACTATACACGTGAATATGAATTAAAGTTGCCAAAAAATAATTGATGTAAACGAAATATGTAATATGTTAACAAAACATGTAATGATAGAAACACCAATTTTGGAAATGCTGTAATAGTGAGGTAATCACAAAGCTTTTTTCGTACACTTTGAAGATTATGTGAATCATAACATCAATTGAAATGCTTTTGGTACTTCGCTTTATTTATAACGAGATGACTGTAACAATTGGAGAACCCAAATAATAATCATGCTCGTTTATTCTCAGTTTAGTCACAAAGTTAAAAAAAAACATCGTGAAAAGACGGATATTTAATTCTCTGGTATATATAGGTACCTATTGGTTGGTAAAATACTGTCTGCTTCTTAAACTATCTAGTGTTTCAGTTCGAAATACATGTGAATTAAAGAATTTTTCATTTAGAATATTTGTAGAGATTTCATCCATCTAAACTAACAGTTTTCATGTGTTTCATATTACATACTGATATTCAGTCAACTTTGCTTGCTATATTATTTTCGATAGATTTATGAGTATCATACATTTTAAATTTTAATAAACATGTGACTACTCACTATCATCATTCTCAAGTATTTATGAATGTGTATTTGTAAACATAAAATGTTTAATAACAATAAATTGTCGATAAGATAATAAATTATCGTAGGTATATTAATGTACTTACTAGATAATATGTGTAACATACTGTATTTAATCTTTATCGCTAAATTAATAAAGATATTGATGTGATTTTCATCGTAAAATTATTAAGTATCTATCTAATTTCGATCTCTGATTGCAATGTTGTTAAGTAAGTTTGGTAAGCTTTTGAAAATGATAACTAGGCGTCATGACGTTACGATAGCTACTGTAAATCTTATCATATTCATATTAATATAATATGTTACTAGTTATTAATAAGGCACTACTATCCTATAATTATATTCAGCAAGCGGTATATAGGTGCGCCCTCTTTCATGAAGGGATCTCAAGTTACAAAGAGCATCGCTTGTGCCCTACCAATGCTCTACCGACTAGCAAATTGACTGCAGATGTTAATGCAGATTATATTACGGCATTTCTTCATTCTATTGTTTTATGTACCTATTTCCTACTTAACTGGCGGGAAAATTATTAACATTCGAAGGATAGGTAATGTAAATCGACTTTCAATAACATTGCATTTTCTCTTATTTATTGAAGCTTCAATTCAAAACTGACTTTTTAAATATGATATATTAGTTAAAGTTAAAACTTGAAAGTAATAGAACTGACAAATATATTGGTACATATTATTTAGGAAAGCTCTTTCGAAACTATAAATTGCTATACCTAGTATAATAACTATAATAGTTTTCACATTATCACATAAGGTGCAGAATATCAGCAAAACGTGACCTTCCGTCCACTTATCCCTTTATCGCCGTGACATAATCTGTGAGGTATTTTGTTCTAAACAATACAGCCAGCAAAATCACCTTTTATAGTTAACAGGGTTATAAAGACAAAGATCAGATGATCAAATGGAAGGACCATTATATATTTATAACAATTTTATTGTTCAAGGTATAATATTGTCGACTGCATGCAATTACTGCTTCCTTAGGGCTTAGTATTGTGTCATATAATTCGTTTGTTACATTGTGGATTGTAATAAAAGTTCTATATAATAAAGATTATTGTTTAATAGTTCTGCAGGATTAGTCTGTTTTAATTTTACATAAATAGAGTGCAACTTTTAGGAATTTTAACTTATGCAAATTCTTGTAATACTATTCAATTTAACCAGAACAGCCTCATAAAAGTTATGATTTGTTTCAACTGAGCTAAATTAAATTTGGTTCTGTATCACGTTTGTATCTACTGCGTATATTTTATCGTCTTAACCCAAATACTGCAGCGGCCCTAACTGTAAGTATCGCTATGCAAATTGAGTTCCATACAATGTATTATTTGTCATCAAGAAATGTAGACTGAGGTTTCGTAATTTGTCACAAGCTTCACAATGGTCCATTCGTGTGAATTACAGCCTGTGGTTAGAACTATCAGTCGTTCATGTGTTGTGTCTGATTGTACCATTATAAATATATATGTGGGAAAGTAACGGGAAACCTATTTTACTGTCTACTAGGAGAATAGCAAGCCACGATCCTACTCAAATGTACATGATTATGGTTCATTTGATTCCTTACTCAAGATTTATATAAAAGCAAGATTTAGGGATTCGACTGCTGTGTGGTGTGCTGCCTAGTTAGAGAAGAGTACTAGTTAGAGAAGAAGAACAATTTATTGGGTGATTTGTATTCCCACTTCAAAAAATAAACACTTTGGTCATAATTTTGTAATAACACTTTCAATTTTATAGGTTAACTATTAATACTGTGAATGGAATAAGAACCGATTTCATCAACAAATTAACCAATTAATATAAACACACGTTTAATTGACATTTTCTATGACATAATCCACATAATTGGCAGACGTATGAACGTTCGTTAGCGAAATCAGTTGTTCAATAAATTATTATCTTATCGAATTCGTCATTTAATTATTATACCTACTTACCTACTCACTTATATGTATCTATGTGCAAAGGTTTAAATTTGCTTTATTAGGAAAAGAATGAATATTTAACTTAATGCAATTTGAAAGCCTCCATTAAGTTTTACAATAATTCTTGCCTTGTTATCACACGTTTCATTTATAGATAATATTCCCATTGTTCTAAAAGCTAGGATCTCAGCCTTACTAAATACTTCTATTATATTATGGATCTTGATAAAGGCTCTAATGATCGGCTGCTTCTTTAAACAAACCGCGGTATATCTTTTAAACATAACTCAAAGTTATTTTTAGATAAGATAGAGCATTATTGATTTTTAAGTTCCCTACTATTTGATGTGTAGATAAACGGTACACATGAGGGTTCTTAACTTCTAATTGCTCAATACTTCAAGCGATACTTGTAAAAATATAGTCGAGATAAGATATAAAAAATCATTCATGTCTTCTGTATTATGTGTGTACTTTTTGTGGGTTGGTCGCCTCATAAAAATTGAACATTTAGGGCAGCAACGAAAAGGACATAGGAACGTGTAGTAAATAAAAAAAAAATCGCCATCACAGGATTCATTTATATTTTTATATTGTAACATAAACAATTCATCAACACAACAATTATTCATGACATATTCCATATCAATTACCTAATTAACAACAACTTAAACATTTGTTACATAAATAAACATGCTCTTAATGGGCATCTGAAACAAACCACTTCAGAGTCATTACATAATTGAGACATGCACTACGCGCAGAATTAGATTCCCTTATAAGGGTAGGGGCCGTGTCTTCCACCCACACTGCATCAACCAAATGTCCATATTGGTCATGGCTGACTAAGACAAGAGCGAATCGGCTACTTTGTTCCAGCTTGTGAACCCGTGGGCGATCAATTCACCTTCGATATCGAGATAATCTATCGTAGGCGGATACTTATTCTAGAACTCGAGGAAGAGTGATTGGGTTTTGCAATTAAGTACGTGTAGGTTGATATTGAGTACTCTTACAAGGCGCTTGCATAATAGTCCAGTATGTAACACATGATGACATGCACATGTGATCAG
Source organism: Colias behrii (assembly GCA_029959065.1). Lineage (NCBI taxonomy): Eukaryota > Metazoa > Arthropoda > Insecta > Lepidoptera > Pieridae > Colias > Colias behrii. The sequence continues at coordinate 7,685,754 of JARWMC010000009.1, forward strand.
AAAGGGATGATAAATACGTAACAGATATGGCATGAATGTAACATAGAAAGTGTTTTAGCATTGTTATGTTATATAAATAACTCAATTGATATAAGATTTTTTTAATACCAGTATCCACAATTCTATTATTATCTATTATTATCTATACCTACCTTCTGCACTTTTTAGACATGATAATTTATAAACGGAGCTGTTGAAATATGGTCTACCTTATCGGTACCTATAACTTTACATATTATATTAACTCTTAGGTATAGAGATAGAGAGATATGGTGTTCCAAATTTCCTTATACTATAGGTATGATAAGCCAAGCATAATTTAGGTTATTTCCTTAATTACACGGTTTTAACAGTCCATTTCTACCCAATATGTTTCGGCTAGATACAAGCATGCTTTCATATCTCGACCAGTGTCTCTTACTGTTTAAACATTAGAGAACAAAACAGCAGTTTACTCAAACATAGTATTAAGCCCACGAATATAAAGCCCTTTATGTAGGTACAATCGAGCCGCCAGCTACCGTCGGCATTGCCTTTAAATAACTAATTACATCCCAGCCAACCGAATCAATTGAAGGCGAACCTAACCCCACAGTTATTTTAATTACCATTCCTTAACTTTACTTGAGTGTTTTATGCATTTTGGTCTGAGAACTTCTGTTGAAATTATGTAAGTTGAAGGGCTATTGGTTTTTTCATAACATGATGGCTAATTGGAATACCTCTTTTGAAATAAGTGCAATCTTAATAGATGCTAAAAGATTATATTATGTACCTAGATGTAAAATTGAGTATGATTTCACTACTCCTTTATATATATCTATTTAATTTTAGGTACCTATAGATATGAATTCATAAAAAAATCAATAGGTACACGATTTAGACTAATATTAGAGACTGGTACTCCGATTACATCATGACAATCTTTTGCTAATGACATAAATATTAAAAATTTAAAATCATATTATCCATCCTTGAATCATTTATTAAATTTTGTAATAAGTCACTCCGGAAACATTATACTATTAGGGAATCTCGTATAGAAACTACGGCGATACCTTTAGTGCTATTAGTAGGAAAATTAATTCCTTTTGAATAATCGTGTGCGATAAATTTGTTTAGTAATCCAAATGACTTATAAAATATATTGCAATATAACGATAAATTGATTAATGTTATTTTATACAATATATTTGCGATTAAAGACAACAGTCATCTTCGTGGCCTAGCGGATTAAAATACCATCTTTTATACATTATATCGAGAATAAATATAGTTATAATATTTCACGCCGATTAGTTTTAAACATTTTATTAGCGGCAAAGAATAATGGACATAATGCATGACGAATGTGACAAAAAAATGTTGATTGACGTGTAATCGAAGGACCTTTGAACTTTTTGTGATGTGGACAAGCGCCGTAATCAATTAGTGAGTGCTAGGCCCACGGGAGGTCCGTGTACCTCTGCCCTATGATTAATTTACGGACCTTTAGTGACCATGTTTTGACGTCTTGACTTACAACATACAAAGCGCTGAGTACTCCCATACATGGCTGAAAGCAACATTGAAGTTGGCTTAATAGTTTACATAACGTCACTATTGACTGATGGACTGTATTAAAAAACATAGCTGTCACTTTGATGTCCCAGTGTCTTTGTTATAACAAGTCTATCATGGGGGTTTACCTGTAAAGTAAATAATAATTAACAATGCGTATGGTAACAATATTTTATGTTGAATTAATGCAGGTGAAAACGATTAAGGCATAATGTATATATATATGCAAAAGTAAAATTGATTTATCGTTACAATGGTGACATTTATAGGAAAATATTAAATAAATCCTTAGATTTTCTTACAACAATGAAGTAATAAAATTAAATAAGATAATTGATTTAGAGATTATTCATCATTTTGTCAGCTTAGTATTTGTCACGATGATGTAATCTGTTCGGATCGAAATAATATTGCAATACCTGCTGGGTACAAAGCTTTAGGTGCGTGGAAATAAAAGTTATTATTCCACGTACCTATAGGATACTAAAAAATTGCGGTTAATTTCAAGCAATAGATAAAAACCACGAAATGTCATTTAAGTAACGAATACAAATCTTAGGATATATATACCTTTGAAGTTTGAACATACGTATAAAAACTCATGCATCCATTTTACTTATAAGGTTTAATAATAGGTTCCTGTATAAGTATTAGTGCCTTGTATGATTTAAATTATGATTAGGGGTACCTACTTAAGGTCTTTGTTTATCAACATGTAATCGCTTAAACTTGTTGCATCTGTGTAGGTAAAATGTCGCCTTAGCACATCATGAATTCTCATAGAGAATATTGCTGCCAAGGATAACGTTTACATTAAAATAATACTGCTTCATTGCCATTAAGCAAATAAAGCCTGGCATTATAATGCATAAAACGGAATAATTTCTCAAATGTGGCTATTTCAATAATAACTGGGAACCTCGCCAACCTAGCTTGTAGGTATTTGCTAGCAAAATTTCCATAAATAAAGTTTAAAATTCCAACAAATCGTTAAATAAATCTCGTAAATACTTTTTAATAGCTAAAACGAAATACTTGCACTGTGTCTCAATTTCTTATGAGATTAGCGAAGATTTACGAGTCATCAATTTTGCTCTAAAAACGATGTTTGTACACAATGTTACTAATAAAACACCTATTTCTAGAATTATTTAGAGAGATAAACAACCATAATAATTGCGTTATCCAAACATGTAGTAGTAGAATTATTGTAAACTAGCGGTCCGCCCCGGCTTCGCCCGTGGTACATGTTTACGTTTTCTCTACATAAAAACCATCCTCGTTCTTCAAGGAATATAATAAAAAAAGAATTATCGAAATCGGTTCAGCCGTTCTCGAGTTTTGCGCTTACCAACACATTTTGCGATTCATTTTTATATTATAGACTAGCAGTCCGCCCCGGCTTCGCCCGTGGTACATATTTACGTTTTTTCTATATAAGAACCATCCTCGTACTTCAAGGAATATAATAAAAAAAGAATTAACGAAATCGGTTCAGCCGTTCTCAAGTTATGCGCTTACCAACACATTTTGGGATTCATTTTTATATTACAGATATATGAAAAAAACATTGAAGAGAATCTTGAAGCGAAATCCATCAGATTTGGAAAAACAAACCCATTTCATCTTAAATTATTATATTACCACCGTATTTCATTTTATGTTTACAAGAAATCGTAAGAATCTACTTTATTTTAGGAGCTGAAAATATTGGTTATCTATTGTGTAAATATAACATGATTTGTAATTCAATATTGCAAGTGGAAAGAATAGTTTAGTAATATTCAATAATTACATTTGCAGTATTGTACACGTTAGCATTTATTTCGAAATTTAAGAAGTCTGCTACTAAGGGCCTGTTCAGTGCGACGCGGATGACCTACGCGGACGTCCGCGACGGACGGTAAAATGTATGAAACCTTACAGCGTGTTCAGAGCGACGCGGAGCTGTCCGCGTCGCGGAGAGCTATCCGCGCGCGGTCGAAATCGCTCCGCGCCGCTCCTCCGCGCCACGGATGTCCGCGGGCGGACGGTGCCTGGTTCTAATGTATTTGTTCAGTGCTCGGCGGACAACAGTCACGCGGAGCGGATGTAAAGTACTGTCGTTGTCATGGCGGCTGCGTCAAATGTGCAAACCGAGAGGGTTACAGTCGATCCCGATCCGCATCGCACTGAACGACAAAATCATCCGCGACGGACGCAAAACCTAGTCCGCGTGCGGACGGTCCGCGTCGCACTGAATCGGGCCAACTATAAGTTTAAACGATTCAGTGCGACGCGGACCGTCCGCACGCGGACTAGGTTTTGCGTCCGTCGCGGATGATTTTGTCGTTCAGTGCGATGCGGATCGGGATCGACTGTAACCCTCTCGGTTTGCACATTTGACGCAGCCGCAATGACAACGACAGTACTTTACATCCGCTCCGCGTGACTGTTGTCCGCCGAGCACTGAACAAATACATTAGAACCAGGCACCGTCCGCCCGCGGACATCCGCGGCGCGGAGGAGCGGCGCGGAGCGATTTTGACCGCGCGCGGATAGCTCTCCGCGACGCGGACAGCTCCGCGTCGCTCTGAAGTCTGAACGCGCTGTAAGGTTTCATACATTTGACCGTCCGTCGCGGACGTCCGCGTAGGTCATCCGCGTCGCACTGAACAGGCCCTATGTGTTTTCTATAAATATTTATTCAGCTTGCGAGTGTTTGAGGCTAGTGATATAATATTGTGCAAACATTTTATGTTTCTGATACGTAACTTATTAAGTTATTAGTTTACAGAGACGAGAAAGTAAAAGCTCGTTGATGCTGCTATTAACTTAAGGATTTACGGTAGACTAGCGGTCCGCCCCGGCTTCGCCCGTGGTACATATTTCGCAATAAAAAGTAGCCTATGTCCTTTCTCCGGTATCAAAATATATCCATACCAAATTTCATGTCAATTGGTTCAGTAGTTTAGGCGTGATTGAGTAACAGACAGAGTTACTTTCGCATTTATAATATTAGTATGGATTAATAATATTATCTGATAGATATCATAAATGAGTGGGAAAGTAATCTATTACCAATTTTATCGTTGATCGAATTACTGCTTTCATCGCAATACCTAATACAGAGATTTTTAAGAATGTAATCATTAGAAATTAATGACTTGCATTTTTCGTGAAATCGCGAAAAATGCAAGCTCGCATTGTCTCTGACAGCCTGTTAGTTTTATTATAATAAATGATTAATTTGCGCGTAACAATAAACTTAAAGTAGGTAGGGTACGTATAGGTACATAAATTCGATGGAAAACTCCAAAGGGATTCATAAATAGGTTTATTGGTAACATAATCAATTTCATTCAATTTAACTACTTAATCGTGCCGTTTAATTACCATAACATGATAAAATTCACGTCTCAATGCTTTAAATGACACATCAGCACCTGGTACAGTCATGGTATGGCGTGGGCGGAATCTGATAGATATTCACTACCGACACCTCATTATTATGTATTCGTCAAAATCGAAACTGACGTGACGTGAAGGGTAAATAAAATCTTTGAAGTGTAGGTGATAAATTGGTTTATTATTGTGAGCGACTATAGAATATTTGAAATTTGAATATAAAAATGTTACTACGAAATTGCATGCACTATACTGTTGTCTGTTACCTACTACTACGGACTACCGTTACACCAATAAGCTCTATTTCTAAAGAGTAAGATGACCTTCCTACCTTCCAAATTCCGTTGAATAGTCTTATACTATAAATATCAAATAGACATTTACTATATATATCAAAAACGCATTCACACAATCCATAGATTTCAATATGAAGCTTTTCTGACTGTATTACCTACCAGCAAGATGTAGTGTTATTAATGATTAGGTTGACAAGCGTTTTATTACCTGTACCATGCCTATACCTGCCAAGTGCCCGAATTATCTATTGTCTCGATGTCAAAGTTCCATTATGTATTAAATATTATTGCGGGCGGTAAGATTTATGAGCTGGTGCTCGAAAATGTATTATGTCATTCAGAATAGCTCGTTGTATTAGCTAATTTTGATAAACAATATGGCTATTGCTAGTCATATTTTATTTTGCATTCTATTATAGCAAATATAGTGCCGCTGCGCTGTTTATAGTAAATTGTTCTATAGTTAAGTAAACTTAAAATAACTAGCGATATGAGTGATATATTATAATTAAACATTATAAAATTTAACGTAAATGTTATCATAGGTATTTAACTTTTTTCAGACATACGTTATTATTTTAAAAGGACATAATAAATCTATTTTAAAAAATACCAAGAATTTCTGTCGTATATTTTTTTTATTATTTCCTTAATTTTTCCGTGCTAAATTCGCTGACATCGTTCAGATCAATCGCAGTTTATGTTTAATTAGCGTTTCACACCGGACGTTATAAACTATTAATTATCCATAGAATCAATGTTTACATAAAATCATACGACGAAAAAACATCACACTAACAAAAGTTTATTACGAAACTTTAACGCGACTTTGGCAGCGCGTTGAATAGTTTTCGCCACCATAAACGCGTTCTATTTACACCGTTTTACAAGTAAACCGTGAAAAATAAATATTAGACGTTAAATCAGTTAACTGTTGGTTTACTTCAGCGATTTTATAGCTATAATAAAAGAACCGTCAACCGCGCACCGTTCATGCTACAGCTGGATCCTAAAATTGTAGGTCGTTGTATCCAGAACAACTGTCTTGATTCTTGGTATTCGACGTATAGGTTACCTACTTGTAGATATATAAAATTATTGTATGGATAGAAGGCCAGTTTAAACTTTGATTTATTTAAAACTAAGCGATAAATTATGTCTTAAACTTATAAGTTATAATCAACATCCAGGAATATGAATCAGCTGCATAGACGGTTGTAATAAAATTGTTAATACTAAATAATAAATTATTTCTATAAACATAATACAAAATTAACAGTGACAGAGCCATAACATCCGTGTCTCCGGCATACCGATGTAGCCTCTACATAACACATTCGTCAAATACGCATAAATTTTCACGTACTAAGTACATTAAAGTGGAAGCATTTCGCAAGCTCTCTTGAATATCGCTTGCCAAATACGCAATTGAAACATAACACTGTTCAATTTTCTTACGGTAACGTTAAACAAACAATATTACAAACATACTTACCTAATAAATACTACGATTTGTACATGTAACAGATAAATTACAAGCAAACAACGAACTACGATACGATTTAGAAGGCACTACAATAATTCTCGACAAGACTGGCAATAATAATCTGCAACTTTACAAATAATGCAGAATTGTAAATGATCACAATTAATTCCTTTAACGACATCTAAAACGTATGTACGTATTTATTTTTTGCTTCGCCTCGTGTCCTTAACATGTGGTCATTGAAAAATGACTCACAATCAATCTTATTTCGTCACCATTCTGAGAGGAATCAATGTCATCCCACACATTGTGGTGATGAATAAGTTTTCGGAATAGAGTATCAATTTTGAAAACTTGGGAGATGTGAATAGAATAAACAGAATTCAATTAAGTTATTTATTGTTTCATTTCAAAGAATTAACAGAATTAAGTTGCTACGGAGTCAATATTTGACAAAATGAAACTTTTTAATACGTTCTACATTCTCTTTATTAGAAATTGCACTTTGTTGTTTTAACTATCCATATTCCATATGCCTCTCAAAGATGCGTTTAGGAATCGTATGAAAACTAATCAATTGTGATTTGTTGAAGTTCGTCTAGAAATTTTCATATTAAATGCTACGAAAAAAATACGACAAATGTTTTCGTCTATTTTCTATTTTCTTATAAATGATTTGTTTGAAAATGTGTAATGCGTCCTTACGTTTGACCGTATCGAAATTATCGCATTGTAACGAAATGTAACAGAAACATGTGACGTCATGTAACAAATAACAATGAAATAGCTCAGTTTAAAATAAATGTACAAACATATTTGGAAGGAGGATAAGGATTGGATACACATGACTAATGGCGGTAGAATTTCCTTCCTTTCTATAAATTTCTTGTTAACGTGATGACAGAATTATTTCAGTGACTTATAATGGTATTCCACAAAACTATAAATATAAACACATAATTATAATACTCTTGAGTTGTCCTGTAAATTTCTTCTCACTACTTGATTGATTGAAGAAGTAATTCAAAAGTACTCTTCACACAATAACTAGTGTTATTTATGTATCTAGAAACAAGATACATACGGACTTTTACTTCTATAGCAGCAAATATTAATTGAATCATAACGAAGATAAAATATCTCCAGTTAGCGTACACGATACTTACACGTAATTTAAATAAATGATATTTAAATGTAAAGTTAAATGATGTCTTATTTAATGTAGTCGGCTTCCTAGTCACAACCGTTTGAATATACATAAGGCATAAACATAACAACATGAGCACTTGACATAGTCAGCAGGAAGTATGTTCTTCTATTGACTGAAAGTGACCGGCCTGTTTAAATAACATGCTTAAATGCTCTTGAAACAACATTTACCTAGAGTGGTTCCTTAAATGAGTGCTGTAATAGCATCTAAATTGTATTTGATCTTACATTTTGCGTTCGTACTCGTTTTTTGTGAATCATCGTCGTGAACAGGAATATCATTGTTTATTTATGCTATGCTTTATGATTCCGTGGCTACCATAAATCCGTTATAGCAAATTTCTATGCCAGTGCAATTTGTTGCAAGGAAATATTGTTGTGATAATGTTGTGCAGATACGGGCATGGGCATGGCATACGTCAATATGAGTATCTGTATACAGTTCTATTTATGGCGTTAAGATATGGAAATTTCAAATTAATATTTGTTTCCCGGTTGATTTTAATAAGAAAATGGTTAAAATGTTCGTTCTTTATTGAAGTTGTACAATGTAATAAAAATAATACGAGTGTAAGTATCTATCCGAAAGTTTATATTCTTTGTGTCCTTATTACTGGTTAGTTATTTGTTAGTGTAAAGATCACAATCTTACTTCATGTTAATAAAAAATCAGAAGATAATTAAATACGCATACATACTCTCAGTAATATGAGCTAGCTTTATATCCAATACACTAGCGTGATACAAGTCATGTGCCAATGGAAGCAAGCTCGCCGGCTCTTTACGCATCGCTACTCCACGTGTGAAAATTCCCGTTCATTTTACATTGTTCTCATTTCTTTCCTCGTTTGTATTGCCGGCTTTCAAAACCTTTTACATGCTAGCTACATTAAGGTTTACAACTTTTGTACCCTGAAAATAGAGTTAAATAAATGTATTCAATTATATGAAGGTAGTTAAAGGGTTCCCACTTCCCATGACATGTTATTGATACGTATTATTTTACATGATTACGATTTGTTATCTGTCCATTATCTGGAATCTGGATACACGACTGAAGCATCTGTATTCTATAAAATAAATATACCTACCTATAGAAAGTATTGCAAAAAAGGAAATCTACTTTCATGTGTAAATCGTGACAGTGTCGTTGATACAACTAACATTGTTATCTGTTATTAGTATACTTATTGTTGATTTATCACTGAACTACGGGTATTCACCCTAGTATAGGTATATAATACTAATGCAAAATGTATGAAATCGTATGTTTTTATTTAATTTTCAAAGCAGACACTCCATCAAAAGCCGGATTTCGAAAATACAACAACGGAACTTCTATTACGACGTTTAGTATATCAACTCAAAAAATTACCACAATAAATTTAGGTACATTAATTAGTTCGCTTTTGTATTCTGTATTTTAATCTCACGCATTTTCTTGTTCTAAAATGCAACTCAGTTATGTAGCTGGCTATATTTGAAACTAGATTTAAGGAATGTTCCTCAAGGTTTGCGCAAGGAACGAAATTCTTCTATTACAATACTCACCAAAGCTTCAGATATAAAATAAAATTTATAGTTCTCACTTACACTTTTATTAAGTGTTTAAATATGTATTTAATACCTATCTAAAATAAAAATAAACATCATCTTCTTTGGAAAAACTAGTCTCAAACAACTTAGAGAGTTATATATTGATATTTCAAAACAATTTGTACACTGTTACCGTCAATTAAGGTGTATTCTGTAATGAGCTAAAAACTCGCGGTGGTATTTATCACGGACGCGCCGTACATTATGACATGCGCTACAATGCATCTTGCTTACCTGCTCCAATTGTACTTGTCTTGTATAATTAACGCACCATGTAATTCCAACGTCTAGACGCTAGCTTTTACTCTTCACTACCACGTTTCGTTGATTTTTATAGCGAGAGCTATTATTTAATTAATGTGATTTAATTTTCCGCGAGTCGACGGCAAAAATGAAAGTGATCCTGAGACTGAGTTAATAGCCGTATTGATTAATTAGAGCGAGCGCCCACGAGCAACTTTGTCTCCGCAACAATTTTGTCTCCGCAACTATTTTGTCTCTCCAGCCATGGGCTAGTATGAAAGTGCGCGTACGTAGCGACGCAACTCCCGGGAGACTTTTTTGTCCGCGGGTTCGGAGACAAGCCCGCGACGCAACTGTCGCCCTATCTATTGGTTTCAATGCAAGTGCGCGCACGGCGACAAAAATGTTGCCAGGCGACGGCCGCCGGCCAGTTGCCGCGTAACCGGCGTAGCGATAATACCTATTTATGTCAACGTATTTATTCTCGTACACTGTAGTTTTAACCGACTTAAAAAAAAGGAGGAGGTTATCAATTCGGCCGGTATATTTTTTTATGTATGGACACCGATTACTCCGAGGTTTCTGAACCGGTTTACGTGATTCTTTTTTTTTTTGATGCGGAATGGTGTGGAATTGGTCCCATAAATTTTATTCGGATAAGCCCAGTAGTTTTTATTTTATGAGCATTTTCGTCTGGTCTCGATGACTTAATTGAAATGTAGCAAGTAACTTTGATTCATTTCCAGGTAACCGATTGAGCTGAAATTTTGTATACGTATGTAAATTGGATAGCGATGAAACATTATTATGACATAGCGCTGATTTGATGATGGAATCGGAAGGTGGCCATAGGAACTTAGTAATATATTGACTCAACTTTATCGAGTTTGGGCTCGTTTGATTTGTGTTGAAAAATACACTAAAAAGTATTAAATAAAAATAACTTCGTTAAAAACAACCGACTTCAAAAACGGAAAAGTAAAAAATACAAAAGATTGATATTGATATTATTACAGCTAGCGCGCACGAGCAAAAAAAAATGTTGTGTGGTTTTATGAAACCACGGTAAAAGTGAAACTGTTCGAACGGTTCCGAACACTGCTTTGTGTAGCGCATGTCGCGTGACGGTCGGCTGCCGAGTAGGTATACCTACTCGCAGCCGCGATACACGCGACATGCGCTACACAGACCAAAAAGTTTGAGACGATGTAATAAAAGTTTCACTTTAATAATAATTACATTTATTATTAATTACTACATATTATTTAGATGTTTTATTTACTAAAAAGGTTTGATGTCGATGCACGGGCTTAATACTAAGTGCTTAGTGCTTGGCACCGACTTCAAACCTATTTAATAAATTAATAATATTGTTTTTAATTAAGTTATTTTTATTATTAGTAGTTTTCTGTCTATAGTAGAGCCATTTTAATAGGCAACATTGACAGTTCAATAAAATTCAGCAATGTAATCTAGTAACGACGCCATAGAAAAATATGTTATATCGTTTTGTTGGAACTGCACATTTACTAAACTTTTTTCAATTAAGATTACATATCTATTCTAATATTATAAAGAGGAAAGGTTTGTATGGTTTGTATGGCTTTCAGTTTTCACGCATAAACTACTGAACCGATTACAATGAAATTTAGCACACATATAGAGGGTAACTTGGATTAACACATAGGATAGGTTTTATCCCGGAAATCCCACGGGAATGGGAACTATGCAGGACAAGAGCACAGACCACAACCGTTTCTTCGAAATCCATGTTGATAAATGCAGAAAATTTTAAAGAAAAAGTTGCGTCGCTGTCGCTTTCGTGTGCGCATCGTTCAAAACTTTGCGAGGAGACAGCGACAGAGACAAAATAGTTGCCGGGCAACTAAGTTTCTCGTGGGCGCTCGCTCTTATAGTTGCAAGACACTGTGACGTAAATAGATAATAGATTTTGCGATACCAGTGCAGGTATTGTGCAAAATTGCCAGTGCTATTTTGTTATAGACTTCGGGTAAAGGCCCATCAGGCTTAACATTTGATGGTTAAAAATAAAAATGTTCCAAATAGTGAAAAAGCAGAAAAAAAGCTATGTTGCATACCTCTTTAAAGATGTTTACATTTCACGTTTATATAGTTTAATTTCCTTCGTACTTACGGAACTTAAACCATGGGTTTACGTATTCTTGACTTGAGCTGCAGTTCAAAATTTTTATATTATTAAAGCATTCAATTCAATCATAAAATATATGAATTGGTAATAAAATACTTGCACAAACCACTTTAGAAGCAAATGTTTGGGATACTAATATTTACTTTTATTTCATTCTCTAATATGTACCCATTTAGCCAATCCAGTAGAAATCTGACTTTTTATTAAATTGATTAATTTATTTGAGTGTAGTTATTTATGCCGCAGGCAGATAAATCATTATGAGATAAATGTTTTTAGTTTAATTAATATAAATAACTATTGTGTTATTGTAGTTATATAAGTTAAACTTATAAAAACATCTTATCATATTGATATTAATTTTTAAAAGATAATACCTAAAAATAGAATCTTAATGTTTTTTTTTTATTAATGAGCGTCAAATTTCCCTCAAAGTCATGAATGAAATATACAATGCATTTAAATTCATAAATATTCATTCTTCAGAGATATAGAACATATTAAATAATAGGTTCGACTACTGGAATTACAAGCATCGTATTATAATATACTTGCGGTTGTCTACCAACCACCTAGTTATTTTTGTGGTCGCAATTGGGTTGTCATTTTAAAAGATAACTAAATACTTGTTTTATATATGTATATGTATTTATAATGATAAATTTAATTTGACTCATTTATGTAGATATGTTCAGATCGTTAAAATAATAAATCCACTCCTCTTTATCTAATTATCTTTCGAGTTAGTATCATTGTACAAATAAATGAAAACTGGGAGGAAAACCCTAGACAATGCTAGCAGATATTCAGAATCATTATGTGAAGAGAATGTTTACCTTTGAACATTTTCCATTTAACCAATAAATGGCTTTAACTTTGTTTGATTCCATTGCATAACTTTTAATGTTATTCTTTAGTTATTTACCATATCCAAATCGCAAAAACATTGACTTCAAACCAAACGTTGAATGGAGTGCGTATCACTAATACGTTCCACATTCGTACAAGTTTCAAAGGCGCGTTGTGAGCAATGTTGTGAGTTGTGACATAACTTCAAAGTGACAATATGAGCTACGTTGTATCATGTATGAATACATTAATCATAAATTTGAATGCATTAATCATAGAGCGTGTAATGATGAACGGAAAACCTCAAGATCACCTGCGTCAACAAAGCCTTTTATATGGTGCTGGCATAGATGAGCTGAGGAGCGTTTAGCGGATAATACTTGAGAAACTTGTGAATAAACGCTTGTTGCAATTTTGGTACCTACTATTTTAGTACTTATCTACTGAGGAATGGTAAAATCGAGAAATATACCTATTTGTCCATTTTATCCTCGTCGAGTCTTTTTACGAGTCTATCGCATGAGCGAATACCTCGATTTCTTCTGAGCTGGAAGAACTTACTCCCTTCTACTTTTTAACGAGACCTATAAATTTACGTTTACTAATAAAAAAATCGCCTTTTACAGTATTATCTCATACACGGCCTCATCTGTTTGACATTTCTTTAAACTTGACGTTTGTATTGTTAAGTTGTCCAGTCCGTTTTGACACTCGTCAACGTCACGTTTCAAACTTATGACTTTAAGTGATTTGCCAAGTTCGCCTTGTAATGTCTGTAAATGTTTTAACATTGGATTTAACCATATTGGATATACAGAAGCTTTATTTCTGATATTTTTATAATCAACTGTTATAAGTGTAGGTTTTGATACACCTAAGGGCAAATATTTTTACACAAGAATTGAGCACAGGATAGTGAAACAAATTAGAATTATCATCATATGCTCACAAATAAACAAATTTAATAGGTACTAACAAAATTTCCATTCATTTTTTGCATAAAAAAACATGCAAAGCAATGGCGAAATCATGCCTTTAAAAAGTGACATCGTTATGTGCGAAGGTAGCAATTAAATATATAATCCGATGATCAAACGAACTCCGTTGCGGGTTAATGGCTTGTTTACTCTCTTCTCAACCCTTATATGGCGTGAAAGCCTCCACTGTCGTCAGACCTCAATGGGCTCCGTATGGACAGTCGAACATGTATCGTTTGATACCATGTGAACCAAAAACAGCTCATACATTCAACAAAGAATTCAGTTTGGCTTCACCGTACCATATGCCATTTGAATAGATCAATTCAAATGCATTAATGTGCTCTGTAGCAATTAAATCACGTTAGAATTATAGCCGAGATTCTATATAGATATCTGCGTGTAGGTTGTTTAATGTGCAGTTGCAACGAACCAAGATCTGACACACTTTTTATGCATGAGATGTTACAAAAACATATGGTCGTACAATTATGTAGGTACTCCGGATACTAAGCGATGACTCATCACTTATTTATCTGGATAAGGAAGATATTGAAATTCAATGTTTACACAACGGTTCCCTTCATGTGAGATCGTTAAAATTCTTGATGGAACCATTTACTTTGACCGTTAATTGTGAGCTGTGTAATGTATAAACGCGGAATAAAATTAAACGTTTGGCGTGAAATAAAAACAATTTACAGTATCATCTTATTTAGCCCATGCCATTAGGCATATAATTGTTGAATAATTCTTTCTAATCGCTGACCTACTAATGTTTTGTTTGTATAACTCTGTACTCGCTGTGTTTAATTCTGTCTGTTTTCCTGGAGACGTAATAGAGAACTCATAAATGCAAATTTTCAGCGCACCATTAAATTTTATAATTTCCAGTGAACATTTGGGCGGACGTCTTAAATTATCGTCACTAATACTGAATTTTATTGCTCTAATTTATAGACCCAGATGTCGCATAACAATTCCATTACTAATAAACTAATATTTCTTTTCAGAAATTGCAAAGGTCCGCGCGAATCTATTCCAAATAAATGGGGTGAAGAAAGAGCCCCTCATTCTTCCGGAAGCAGAAGGCATGGTCACCACACTCACAGAAAAAGTATACGTGCCAGTCAAAGAACACCCAGATGTAAGTCATTTATATTTATCATTCAGTTTTATTTTAAAGTTTTAAACATGAACTCACATATGATACCAAATACCTACGTACACATATTTTTCAATGTATTCGCTAATGAAATAATAAATCGACGACAATGTTTTTGCACGATGTAAGTAATGGCAAATAACGGGCAGAATATTAAGTTGTAAATTATTTCGTAATGTTATGAATGGATTTAATGAATGAAACGTATGAACCTTGGAATAACATAAAGTTGCAACACACATAATAAGACACATAACAAAACATTTATATAGTCTGCTCGACAAAATTAAACTCTTGTCAGATCCATCAGCTTACACCAGAGCCCAGTAAAGCTATCTTGCATTCTTTAACCGTAATCCTAAAGGGTTCTGTCTCATTACGACGTGAATCGAGATAAGTGTCACAGGTTGTAAATTTTATTGCACCAGGGGACAACATGAACGTGTGTTAGTCATATAAATAGAAAGACAAGGCTGTCAGCTTGCTACATTTGGTGACTTATGTCAGGGCGATCTCGTGTTTCGATTGGCTTACACGCTTCGTTGAAACCCGCACTGTCCTGAATGATATCGTTCATTGATTGTAACAAATGATACCTCCGTAATATGCAGAGGCTATAGAATCCTATTTAGACAGTTCATTGATCTGCGTGAATCATCCCAATATTTGGTAACAATAAATGAAAGCTTTGAAAACATCGTAATTGAATCTACAAATATATTTAGCGGTAGCATTCATCTTCCATATTAATATTGGCCTATTCTACAAACGTCTAAAGACGCAAACGGTTTTTGAGATGTTCTAAACATGGAAATGGAGTCACTGACCGTATGTTATTTTAGGGATGTGATTTATGCCATGCCAGACATTGCTGGTTATAAAAAATTATCTGTATATGTCTATTTGTAGAGAATGCAGGTTGTTTCTTATGAAGGTTTTTAATCATCTCATTACGTATCAAGTGATTAACTCTAAGGACGTCTTGTGGAGAAATAATGATCCATAGATACGTTCAATGCGGCGGTTGTTTTTCGAGACGTAACTGTAGGCCTAGCGATTGATTGTTGGCGCCATCCTCGTTCTGTCACTACCATATAAGGCTGTGCGCGATTTTAAAGCTTTTTTATAACACTACTTCTATATATGAAGCAACTTGTTTATATTGGCTATATTTTATTCATTAGTATGTCGATGACAATGTGAATGATATTTAATTTAATATTTCTTGTTCCAACTTTGAATATTATGAAACTTGTACATATTTGGTATTAATAAACGATAATATTGACACTTTAAACGTAATATTTACGTTACAAATATAAAATGTATTTCAAGATCAAACAAACATGATCTACTTAATAAACTATCACTGCGTCCCTCTGGCAATGCAGATCTTAAGGATTCAGAAATATTTTTAAATTCACCTTACAACGAAATGAAACAATCTGTGCAAATTATAAAAAAATGAAACAGCGATATAAATATGAAATAGTACCTAATTGCATTTTACAATATAACCAATTCTTGTTTCGTATGCACATATTTTAAGCGTCTTGTTATATCTGGACAATATGTTATTATCTCGCTAGGTATTTTCTTTAACGACGCTACAAATTATTTTGTAAGCAAACAAGATAATTATGGGAAACAATACGTGCATAAATCTTGTGATAAATTGTACGGTAAATGGTATTGATTGTTCATCAAAGACAACGTTCTATGAGATCAGCGTAATCGTGATGGTCCTAACGATGTTACCGATTCGTGGAATTCAATCTGACTTTGCCGGTCTGTATATGGTATTATAGAAGATTTGAGGAATTATTGATCAATATCGTACATAATACTTGATTTAAATAATAAAAAATTGTATTGGAAAAATCAGAAGGTGTTTTTATAGGCAGTAAAAATCTACCATCTATCTAACTACTGAATAAATTACAAAAATTCTTTCACCTTTGGATATGTATGACAACCCTTAGTGCTACTGGCTATATAAGTAGCACAGGCGAAGCCAGGGTATCTAGTTAGTTAATATTTACACAGTAAACATACGAACGACACATAAATAACCAAATTTATTAGTACGGAAACCTGTAAAGCGTAACAAAACTACAAATAGATCTGGTAACTGGTTGAACACGGGTCGTTTGTGGAAACAATGGCTCTAGTTTGCTTGTGCGTTTGCAAAAATAAATACACGTTACCTTGGTTTTTACTAGCTTCAACAACAGAAAGCTATTTTATGTTACGCAATCCCATATTGCGTCGGGTATACATATTAGTTTCGTTACTGTAATTAAAAGAAAAGGTGATTTATTTATTTATTGAGGGATTCTAGTACTTACCATATTCTCTGTTAAACAATGTCAAAATGAATAAATAGTATCTACCTACGATTACGAAATAACTTTCTCACACAAGACTGTTATTTTTCTTGTATTGTCTTTGATTGTCTTTTACGAAGGTATTCCTTCCAAACAATATCAATCTAAATCTAAATTATTGAAGAGACAACTATTATCTACAATTAGTTGTCTCTTCGATTTTTTTACACTACAATATAACAGTAATTTCTTCATAACAATGTAGTATCTGGTACCAAATTTGAACGTTTCTATGTGAAAATTTTCATGTAGAGTACGTTCACATTTAGGCCACTCTAATTTCGTCTTAATGACTTGTTTGTGCACATATCTTCGCTCGTGTGATGTTCTTCTACACTTTTATGATTTACATGTTCATTTAATGTATGTAATAACATATGATTTATGTATATGCGTTTACGTTAATTCGAAACAATAGTTATTTTATTTTATCTTGGCTAATGTTTTATGTATGGAATGCACCGGTTTTGTATATTTATTTATAGGAAATATTTAAGAAATAGAGTATAAAAATCATAGTCAGTTAGTTGGCTTTGTTAAATCAAGATTGTATGCATTGATTGAGCTAAAATTATGGCACAATAATACATGTTCAAATATTGTTTTTCCATTTTTCCTTTATAAATCGTAATAATATACTTGTATACGCCAAAGTGGAGAGCGGCTAAGTGCATCTTATTTTTCTACGAATTTAAATATTTTAACATAACTAATTCTAATCGACACGATATGCAACCAATATAGATACACAAAATACATATAGGTAATCAATATTGGATGAACACTTCCTTATTGTTTCCAAATAAATGAAAATATAACGGATGAAAATATCCAAGCAGTTGACACACTGACCAATTTGAGGCAGACCAATTTGAATGTCAAACAGAATTGCATCCAAAGGTCATCAATGATCTCGTAACAAAAATACGCGATTTAGATAAAGCTGTAGATATTTCCATAATAGAATTGCATGCCAAATGTGGAGCGAGTAATTCCGCATTGCTTCAGCAAGCTCTGCCTGTGCTCTAGACGGGCTCAATCACTTGGCTACTTATAACATACAGGTATTATATTATCTGTGATCAGGTTCCACAGGTTATAGTGACGATAGGTGCAATCGATCATATTGATACTTCAACTTTATGCTTTACAAGACCTCGTTTATTTTTCATACGCCCATAAAAACTCGTTGTATAATGTTTAAACTGTATCGTTAGCTCAACAATTGTAACTGTGTATAAAACTGCATACAAAAACACAATAAACATATGACTGATAAGACATAATAGAAAAAAAACCTAATGAAAATGTCGTATCAAAAACTAAAAATAAATACGACGATGGTCTTGAATTCAATTAGTCTATTTTAATGCAAATATATGCACTACGCTTATAAATCATTTAAATAAATCATAATACCGAATAAAATAAATTATATTTATAGTTGTTATAACCTGCACAAATGCATCTTTGAATCTGAATATTACTTGTCCAGATTGTAAACAGTACGTGGTTTCCTCATAAAGGCTAACATTAATTGAAGCAATTGATTGAAGCATGTTAATAACGTTTAAATAACATAGTTAAGCCTCAATCTCGACGTCGATGAACTCGATTGGCAGTAGGCAGTAGAGAATCTGCGCCATACAGGGCACATTATTAAATCCTACCAAAACGGGGTGTGCCGTTACCTTGCTTTTTGCGGCATGACATGGGATACTGACCAGACCACATCTGGAGTCTGCTGATCTTGTTCATTGTTGGACGGTAATTAATTACAGTGTAACATATACGATATTATAAGACATGTGTGTATGATATCTTACATTTCAAAATACGAAGTTTATTGCCAAAAAAAGTATATGAACTTATTTTGAGAACGGCGCGGAAAGAACTAAAACTTGGAAAAATGGTTATCTATTTTGAAATACTATAGTTCACTTTAAGTGCTTCCCTTTGCTTTGATTTCTGATAGTTTCAATCACACATTTTAGATAAAGATCTATAAAAAGATGTAAATCGCCGAGGAATAAAATATGTAACTGATATTTTGTTTTATCCCTGTCCGCTGTATGAATAGTAATAATTTAAGGCGAAGGAAACATAAACCAGATCGATCGAAACGTGTCATACGTCATAAAGCCAAAGGAAGAAATAAAACTATAGATTTTATGCTACCGAAATGTTCATGATACAACGTCCGTTCTAAAAAAGCTGCAAACCGCACAAATCTATTTTAGCGTTTTATAAAATTGGCCTTGCAACACGATAATATCTGATTATTTTTGTAAAATATAACGTTGGTATCTTTTTCAATCCTGTCTCCATAAATTCATTTACAATAACAAAGCACGCATATAATATATTTAATGAATTTGTTCCCAATTTATTTGGAACGTTTGTTATAAAACTTATGATTTGTTGGTTTAATCTCAAAAATATTTAACGATCACTGATTGGAAAAGGGCCAAATATGAAACTTTACGCTACGTTTTAACTATTTAATTTATGTTCTTCTTGAATCTTCATTAAAACGAGATGTTTTTATACTTTTTTAATTAATTTGCTAATGCGTATAAATATCTATTACCGTTTCATGATTATTTGTTTCAACCGTTGTTTACGCTGAGGTTAATATTATGTAATTTGTAGGCAATTAGAGAAATCGTGTGATTTGATACAAGTGGGCGAATATGTTTACCTTTCTCATGCATACTTTGATTTAATAAACTTTTAGAGAAATATTAGGCTATTAATGTGTTTATTCAACGTAACGGGCGTAGGAGGCCTGCTAATTTCAGTTCTATTCAGTTCTATACAGTTATATTTACTAGGTATTTATGTAATACTAGGTTTCCGCCCGCGGCTTCGCCCGCGCAGTCAAAGAAAAACCCGCATAATTCCCGTTCCCGTGGGATTTCCGGGATTGCGTCATTTTCCCGGGATAAAAAGTAGCCTATGTCCTTTCTCGGGTATCAAAATATCTGTACCAAATTTCATGAAAATTGGTTCAGTAGTTTAAGCGTGATTGAGTAACAGACAGACAGACAGAGTTACTTTCGCATTTATAATATTAAGTATGGATGTAGTGATGATTCATCACATATTCTTTTTTATGTAAAATGATTATTTTAAGTGACTGGAAATTTTTTATTTATTAATAGGATTCTCATTGGAAGTTTCTATTTTAAGTCAAAGCAGCTGTTTATTTGTTAGAACTATATGTTTAGAGTAGAATATAACATCCTGATGTTTTTATTTGCATTACTTATAATTGTTATTTGTTTCAAACATAGGTAGTATTGGGAGCTTTTTTAATGTTTTACATATAGCTTTGGTTGAAAAAATGCAAACTTCTGATGATATCAATTTTTTTAACAAGCGGGGTCGCGGGTCAGGTGACACTATAATAAAATTGATCTTCAATTTTGCATTTAGATATTGTTATGTTTTAATATGTATATGCAAAAATTATATTACACATATCTTTTATTCATACCTTCTTGCATATTGCGTTTGAATTTCTTCATCTTTATACACTCATGTTTTTCGTGTTATTAAAAAATAGTCTATCAATCGTAAATAATATTATGATTTTTCATAAATGTAGTAGTCCACATTTTTTAAATTTCGCATTAAAATATGCTTTCAATAGAAAAATATTAATACATATAAGAACGAGTTAAAACAAAGTTCCGTTTGAAGAGGTCAAGCTGCCGTGTGCGTTCGACCGACCTGTCTCGGGTCACGAATTATACCTTGTAAATGCTCTCGTTTAAGCTAATGGGATCTTTATTCTGATATGTAAGTAGTTCCCGGTTTTATACAATATTTATTAAGTACATTTGAATAGGTTATCATATCTTTTTTTTTTTTTTGGTAATAGGGAAGCGCTTGACCACAATCTCGCCTGATGTTAAGTTGAGATGTGGTCTAAGATGGAACGCGCTTCCCTAGAAGGTACCTGTTCACTCTACGCTTGAAGGTAGGTAGTTATAGTAGGTAGTATAGGATATCTAGGTAGTTATACGAAATTTCGAAAGGTTTCAGATGTATAGGCATTAGGCTACGGAGACCGCGTGTTTTGTTCAGATGTTAATTTTATTTGTATTTCTATGTTATTTGCTGTTTTGATGCGAATGTATTTTGCTAGTGTAATTTAGTATATATATTTACGTGAACTTTAGAACCCACTAGAGATCTACATAATATGGATAAATAGATTTTCTGCGTAGGAAAGCACAGGCTATTTCTGAAGACCATTCAGTTGAAATGTGTTTTAAGTAGGAATGCCAAGTGTCTGAGCGACGACTCTTCAGAACTATTACTACGCGTTGTGCTCAATTTTGTTGCCAGAGAAATGTGAAGTGTGAATGAGTAGAGCTTGAGCCAATCTGTCACTAATTGTATATTGGAAATAGGGAATCATGATAAAAACAAATGCTCGAGCTTAACAATAATATTATAGTTAGATACGTAAAAGATTTGAAAGAGGCATGTATCTACACAAAATATCTAAATATCAATTAGATAGGTATTCACCTGGTATATGTATATAAATTATTTTTCATAAGATTATAGATTCTTATATAAAGCGTTTTCTATGATATCTATAGGTTTGAACGCTAACCATATTTTATATTCATATCGCCTGCAGCAAGTATTGCACGTCGTGACCAATCTTCGTACAATGCACACAATTATATACCAAATATACTATACACTATTCTAAGCCCTATTACCTTTAGTAAAGGCTTAAAATGGTTTAAAGTAATATTCCAGTTTAGGAATGTACACGCTACATTACGAATTTACCCATCAATCAATTGCATTCATAGCACCTGAAAGTTAAAATATATATTAGTTGCAATATCTGTCAATTACCGGTTGAAGGTTACTTTATCCATTTTGCAAATTATATAACCATAACTAGTTGAAAATGGTGAGTTTCAAAATATCTACAAAAATTTTACCATCACTGAAACGGAGGAACAATTATTTCTTCAACATAATACCGAATATCAACACCCAACCCCATATATTATGTTTTCTTTCTAAATCCATCCATATCTCAATACGCTTACCAAAGAAGATCGGATAAGCGAAATGAAAACAGTATGAGTAAGTGCAACGCATTGGCCTCAGTCAGGAATAGCTGAAAAAACACGGGCATTTCGTGGGAAAGTTAAACAATGCAGTCATCAGTGCACTGACTTCAGTTATGACCTTTGAATTGATACGATACTTTCTTAAAACCTTTTGTTCAAACGTTTTGCATGATTCGATAACAGTTTTAACGGTGTACTTTAAATAGTGAATAATGTAAGCCAGAATATGAGAATCGATTGAAGTTTTGAGAAAGAAATTCAGTTGTATCGTTGTAAAGTTTTGCCTAATCATTTTTTAGATTATGAAGTAAAATTAAATGCTGTCCGGTCTAAACTTGAACGAGTAGAAAAGTAGTTGTAATACATATTTCATTTCAATGCATTTTCATGAAATAAGCATGTCCCTGATTTCGACATTTGACCGTAAAAATTATGAAATGAGGTAATTCCAATTGATAGCTACAATAATTGAGATACGTAGGTATGCACCGCACGTGGCTTGTGTTTCGTCCGTGACCTATCATTATTGAACAAAACTACTGCCAATTATGGACAAACGTACATTTCTATTGAACGAGCTTTATTATAGGCCATTGTCACCGCGTTAGCAATATCGGGGTAATTAACGTGAAATTGTATCCGCTCACATTTTGATACACTAATTCTATTATATATCATACATAATAACGCCTGAAGGAAATGATTCGGTTTCACTATGAAATTATTTTTCTTGTATTAAAACAATCTGTATTTATTATGTAAAGGTTACTCCTTAAATATTTTTTATACCAGACAAAAATAAACATGACACGTACATATATTTACGGTTAATAAATATTGCGGCAAAATTTCTTAGGAACGTATTATTATTTCAGTAAATCAGCTGAACCTGATAATTATGAACGTATTATTAAATAACACCTTATAAAATACTCGGTCGATACATTATTAAATTTGATTACGGTGATTCTCGGTATGTATAGAAGGTATTATTAAAGATAAAACATTATTTACACCACAGACTAATAATAATATACTAGTTTACTTTTGTACTGGCTGGGCGGTGGGCAGTATTGAATATTGATATTTATCGATTAGATGCACTGACGCCGAAGGAGTTATAAATACAGCACAAACCATAAATTTGTGATTTACTTGTCTGTGGTATTAAAAATTTGCTTTATGATGTCATTTATCATTCAGATTAAACACAATTAGTAAGCTTTGCTCACTACGGATTTCGTGCCGAATTTCGATTTAAAAATGAATTGTGTTTAGTTTCTGTGTAAAATATTACAGTGCAAAATGATGAAATAATATAACATAATAATCCATATCCGGCTGTCAATCATTCGTCCAATTAATATCAACTTTACAACTGTTTTTAAATAAATTCTTTATTCAAACGAACTTTAAAATTCTGAATGTTATTTCTGGATAAACAGACGTCTGCTAAGCGAATAAACAGGGCTTGGAAGCGCGTAATGCATTTAACTGTAAAATTTTAGAACCGAAAAGCAAAAGACGAAGAAAGAATATATTTTTAAGAAATATTTCCACGACATGGACTAATCGGCAGCCGGCCACGGCGTAGAACTTTCGTCGCGGTAGTTTCACAACCGAACTTATCAACCTAATTCTGAATGAGTTATTACTAGGAAGTATTTTGTATTTAGTGTGTACTGGGTAGTTATTTACTAAATTGTGTTGCTAAGAATTCGCTAATCAATGTAGAGGTATGGTTTTGTAGATGGAAAGGTTCTTTCATTTAATAAAATAATTTAATGAATCCTAAATCTGGTATGTCAAACCAAAAGATGATCAATAATTCACATTTTGGGTTACTCTGAAAGTTTATACCTAGTGTCAATGTTGAAGTTGAATAAAAACACAGATTTTAGGCTGAAACGTCCAGTTGAAAGAGTAGACTAAATAAAGCATGGTAATGAGATTTACGAAATATTTCTAGAGCCATTTAATTGGTACATAATATCTAAACATACCTCTATTTCCAGCTTGCAAATATTACGGTCAAATCATAAAATAAACGTTAAACAATACAGAGTCATATAGTTGTGATGCATAAGTTATAAACAAATACTGCGAAGTAGCTGTTAGTACAGTTACGCGTTTAGAAAATACAGAAATCGGTATTGTCATGAAAATGTTAACTGCCGCTGTGAAAACCTGGGCGTATAGCCAACTAGTGCGACGTTTCAACATGGCTTCACGTCCGCCTTGGGTTTGTTTTGCACTTAGAAAAAATAAAGTAGATAATATTATTGACAGCCGACAGACGTTTTGAAGTTTAAGCGATAAGAGCATTCTCAGCACCGTATGCAAATTCTATATTTACACTATCGTATTTTTCTTTGCCAAATTTCTTAAGATTAAATAAAGAGACTTCAAACGCTACAATGCAATTATTTTCAAAGACGAGTTTGATATTTTAAAATATGAATACGATAAAAGATTCCATAAATACTTTCAGACGAAACGGTGGGGCTTTAAACCGCTCAACACTTATATAGCTCCTTCTTTGTAGAGATTTAGAGATTTAATTATTCAAGTTAATGACATTGTATTCTTGCTTTGTTGTGGCGTGAAAATAGTAAAAACTGGGACGTATTCCTCCAAATTTCTGTTTTTATAACAGTTTTCTTTGATATTACCAGTAATCCATGAAAACGTTAATAATAGATATACTCGCTAGACATAAACAATCAACACTAAAACTTTTGGAAAGATCAACTAAATTATGTTATTGTTGTCGTAGTAGATAGACCAGGACAAACACAGCGCAACCTTTTTGTCGTTTCCATTTCCGTGTCTCATTTTTCTTTACCATTGTTTAAAAAATGTAATAGCTTATGTTATACAGTGCTTTGTTTAAACCTTTTGTTTTCAAATTTGCATTTGTACATTAGATGTTTTGACTAACTCATTTCAATCGCGAGTCTGTGTTCCTACGCTTTAAAATTCATTCTTAAATAGATTTCTACAAAAACAAAATATTGAAACTTCAAGCGATCTTATACATCGAGCGTGATTTTCAGTGACGACTGTCAACCCGATTTCAATTTTATCCACCATTTAGCGCCGGTTATCTCGAGACTTAGGCCAACATTTAGTTTCTGGACATACGTTTGAAAAGCAAATATGTTTTTTACTGTATTTGTTGGCGTGGTGCCATCTAGTCCATTCTATAGTTTCAGTGATGGCTATTCACAGTTCACGTACCCGGGATTGACTGATCCATTAGAACCAGAGTTGTGTTAAGTTTGCACAACAATCAAACATCTAGGAAACACGGTATATTCGTAATGAAAACTGGCAATTACTCCAGCAGTTAATAGCATTAAATGTAGCTCATGCTATGACCGCGCACGTGGGAGCATTTCCTGATCTCAAACGATTTAATGGTACTACGCTCTAAATTGATAGCTTTAAATAATCAAATAACTCAGTTGAGGGAATCTGTATTTCTGCTAAACGTATTAAATTCTGGTTTTGTCACTTTACAGTTCAACTTCGTGGGCAGGATTTTGGGACCGAGAGGCATGACCGCCAAGCAGCTGGAGCAAGAAACAGGTTGCAAAATCATGGTCAGAGGCAAAGGATCCATGAGGGACAAGAAGAAGGTAATTAACAATGTTTTCTTTAATTTCCTCATTATGTGTGTTAATTTTGTAATTAGTATGCATACGACAAACATCGCCGTCGGCTTTTCACGTGTTGAATAAAAACAAGATGTATGTTCTAATTAACATACAAACGAGGAAACGAGTGGACGTTGTGTAAGATATTTCTTCCGTCCCATAAATATCGGAGATAAATGTTAAATTATTTAGATATAGAGCAGTTCACACACAGAATTAATTTTAGCAGAATGTGAAGACTCTCAGTGCAAAACAACTTTGGTATTATATTACTACTATTTGTGTATATAATCCAGAAATAGATTATGCAGTGCAGCGCTGATTGTGGAGTTATGTTTGACTGTAATATGGATTAAGGCGTTCTTGGCACCAAAATTCGTTTTTCTCCTATATAATTTCTTAGTATAATTGAGGATACTGTGTATCTCCGTAGTGTATTGCGCGTTCAATGATTTATTTGTTGGGTACATTCCAGGAGGACGCAAACAGAGGCAAGCCAAATTGGGAGCACCTGGCTGATGATTTACACGTATTGCTCACCGTGGAAGACACGGAGAACAGGGCAAAGATCAAGTTGGCCAGGGCCGTGGAGGAGGTTAAGCGTCTGCTTATTCCAGTGAGTTTATATACGACATAGTTTAATATTCTAGAATTTAAAATGGTCGCGTATACTTACTTCTTTTATAACAAAGCTCAATTATGAATATTACATGCAATTTAAAATTTATTCTTCAAATCTTTATAATATAGAAATATGAGTCATAGAGCTAGATTGTATAAATTATAGAAACAACATATCATAAATATTTATTAATTACTAGAAAGGAATGTATTTAATTAAATACATTAACACCACCTATCTCATTCGATTTCTTAAAACTAATCCTATCCAAAGGTTGCCTGGCAGAGATCGCTTGAAAGCGATAAGGCCGCCTATTTAACATGTTGTATCTGTCTTATATGTTTTTTTTTCTTTTCTTTTCTTTTCTTCTGTATGTGTGTGTTAAATAAAGAATTTTGTATTGTATTGTATTGTACATTTATAATATTCACGCTATATATTTTGGAACGTCTTTGATCATGATGGTTTATAATTTTTACATGTCTTTGAAAAGGAAGTCGTCATTTATTTCAGTAAGTGTTACAACGAACTCTTGTTTTGAAATACTCAAAGAAAAATATGCTTCAATATTTATTTACATGTTTATTTTATGCCTTTCTTATACTTACGTATACTAAATATCCATGTAACGTTATACTTAAAGTTGGTTAACCATACCACTCATTTGACACTCTTAAATCCACATAATTTAAAAGTATTTTTTTATTATTAAAAATATCAGGAAGAAGTTCAGCATTCAAATAAAAAAGTATGGCGTATACTAAATGAAAGCTCTCTTGTATCTCTAGAAATTTAAACGAATTGTTTACCTACAAGTATTACAAGTAAATACTGATTTCACGTTATTTTCTTAACTAATAATTTATTCCACGTGTTCACAGCAAGCAGATGGTGAGGATGAGTTGAAGAAACGCCAATTAATGGAATTGGCCATCATTAACGGCACATACCGCGACTCGAGCGCGAAAGCCGTCGTGCCTGTCAACGGTCAGTGCGTATTAAGTATGGTCGCATTCATGTTTTGTCACTAATACTTACATAGGTTAAGCTCTCACTAACATTATTGGGAATCCCCTTGGGAATTGTATTTTGTTGTATGTAGTATGGGTACTTTTTTACATTTTGACATGATTTTGAAATGTTTTAAACGATTGCAATGAAAATTATCCTTGGGCTAACTAGAGATTACCTTATTCTATTTAATTAACTTCTCATTTGACGTAAGTGATAATTATGTAGGCAAAGTACTTAATGTGAATATGTAAGAAAACTTGTCTTGCCCATGTATTAAGTATTCATTACAAATTAGTATGAAAATGTGAAATAACGCAATACCTGAGGTCAAGGCGCACATCTCCGATTAAATTTCAATGATTAAATTAAAACATCTCGTTAATGATAACTGTTCTGTACATAACATAACTGTTGTACCGATCTTGTTGTAAATACGATTACAAGTTTTCATTAAAATTCTCATTAATGGAACAACACTTCTGCCTCGAATGTGAGTCACGACTTAAGAAATGACTAACTTAATTGATTTGTGGCATGTTACGGTCGTTAACTATTAACATGGGTGATTTCACTGTGACAAATTATTGCGACTCTGATCGTATGGGGATTTGCAAAGCACCATATGCACACTGCTGGGGAAAAGATCTCAATATCTTCTATAGTCATATAAAAAAGTCGTTTTAATTACACTATTTATAACTCAAGAACAGCTGAACTGATAAAGCCGAAAGGGAGGTAGCTCAGAACCAGGAGAAGGGCATATGATACTTTTTATGCCTAAAATTAAAAAGGGGCGGAGCCGAACATCTAGTCTATACTAATATTATAAAGAGAAAGGTTTGTATGTATGGTTTTCACGTATAAACTACTGGACCGATTTTGATGAAATTTGGCACAGATAATCTTTAGACCCTGAGAAAGAACATAGGCTACCTTTTATTGCGAAATATGTAACACGGGGGAAGCCGAGGCGGTCCGCTAGTCACTACATAGTATCATAGTATAAAACAAAGTCGCTTTCTCTGTCCCTATTTCCCTATGTCCCTTTGTATGCTTAAATCTTTAAAACTACGCAACGGATTTTGATGCGGTTTTTTTAATAGATAGAGTGATTCAAGAGGAAGGTTTTAGTATATAATTTATTAGGTTTTAGATAAAGCGGGCGAAGCCGCGGGCGGTAAGCTAGTATAGTATAAAATGGTATCGAGACACATTATACAACGAAGAGGAGTCCGCAGCTGACGAGGAGTGGCGGCGCGTGGCGGCGGAGACGCAGCGGCTGCTGGCGCCCGGCGGCGGCGTGGGCGGCGTGGCGCTGCGCTCGCAGGCGCCGCTCGGCGCGCCGCTCATCCTGTCCCCGCGCATGACCACCGGCCCCGCCGCGCAGGCCGGCCTGCTCAACGGCACGGGCGGCGCCGCGGCCGGCCTGCTGTCGCCCGGCGAGCCCGCGCACCAGCTGATCTACGCGTCGCCGTACGCGGACTACGCCAACTACGCGGCGCTCACGGCGGCCGCCAACCCGCTGCTCACGGCCGAGTACGCCGCCGCCGACCATACGGGTGGGTTGTTCGCCCGTTGATCTCCGCGTCTGGCGACACCTGACTCCTCACTAGTGTACGATTCACGAAAGATGACCACGAATGGCGGCCGTCTGCGCACGTACACTCATGAAGAAAAGACTTTTTGGTTTTGCATAATCAGCGTTTACAACATTAAACAAATTATTTAACCAAAATTAAAATATTATTTTGTTTTAAGTCTTTTCTTCATGAGTGTACGTGCGCAAACGGCCGCCAATTTGTGGTCATCTTTCGTGAATCGTACCGTACATACCGCAGGTGTCGCCAAATACTCATACTAACGCTAAAGGTACCGGGTTCTCGTCCGTGCGAACGTAGTCAGTGTGACGCTAGGTAGGAAAATTATAGAGAATTAAAACTCACATGAGATTAAGTTAGCGTAGTCGGTGTAGAAAATAACCGCATGCTGTATTACAGCTTAGTTTTGGACGTAATGTAAAAATCATGTTAGATCTACGAATCATACTTACAAAGTTGACACTCACTATAAATGCTTGCCTGTTTAACCCCGGCCATTTTTAATATTTTAACACATTTAATCCACCCGAAGGAAATATTACATGTAGTACTAACACAGTACACGTGTACAGTAACATAACACGTGACTACAAAATTAACGGACTAATCCAAGGCTTAAATTTTTGAATTGTGTTTGAATTAAATGTTTTTAATGGGGTTGCAGCGTCGAGGTACCTTCTCGCTGGCTTTTGACATTGGCCGCACACGCAACAGACCTCAATAAGATTCGACAGGCTCCCATCACCGGCCTTCGCAACATATTTACCGTCCTTGACAGATCTATATACACGAATGCCTTTCTAGAGTCATATTATCGGTTAACATAGAATAAGCTTAATTAAGAACAATGTAGCTGTAAATCCGTGTTTTGTACCTACGTTTAGATTTTTCTAAACTTTGTTTTCTGTCTGTTGTGTACAGTCATTTGAAAGTATAACTTGTTTTGAACAAAGAGTTATTATTATTATTTATTATATAGCAGATTTTAATATTTACACAGATTAATATAATTTACGTATTTATTGCAAATTATATTTTATGTTTGACTCCTTTCGAATGGCAGTTTTAGATGGAGTTTTCTAGGATAATATTGTTAAACTGCCAATAGAAACCCTTAAGTTACCGATACTACGTATACAAAGACATATATTTTTTTATACACACACACACACACTTGTCCTTTAACCAATAGTTTTTATTCATTTAAATATCTTTAGAGTATTGTGATTACCCTTGCTTGTAACAACACTAATACATTAACATATTTCATCCTTTAGTTTCATATTTTCGGTCATCCTGCATGTTTACTCGTTTTTTTTTCACAGTTGTGAATAACATCAGTTTTATATTAACAGTAAAATCTCTGAATGGCGAAATAAATAAAATAAAATTCAGCGATTACAAGCAAAAGGGACCAATTACGATTTGAATTGTATTACAATGATTCGCAAATTATAATTATAATATTTAAAATATTAACCACACTGATAATTTACGCGATACACATTTTTATACGAACACGAATAAGTTCTCATCGACACTTTTACGTTTCTGACAATACTTTAACGTAATAAAGAGAACGACATAGAACACATACAAAATGTTATTCTATTGTTTAAAATTGTATGGTAATTTATTAATTTATTAGCCATAATATATTATCGTATTTATATACATACCATAGGTTAAGACATATTTTTATCTTCTGAAGATTATACGTTAGCTTAGGAACGAGTGAGCTTTATAAAATGAGTAGATGTACACTTTGTATGTCCGATTTTTTTCGCAGTTTAGTCAATTCAAGTTCTGATAAACGTTCTATTTGATTCTCAAATCAGCCATTTTGTGCGTACCTTATAGCGGGATAACCCGATTTGAAATCCCTTTTAGTTTTTCCAAAGCAATAATAAAATAGGTTATATAGGCTTAGATGCACACATAGATGTTAGTGATACTGCCAAATTAAAAGCTTCGAATTTTTTTTTATATTTTTGTTGCCAGTGCTTACGCTATTGCAAGTAAGATGCAAATTTAGCTATTGATGAGATTATATTATTTTTCAGCATTTATACCACCCAGGAGGTAAAAATATTCCGTAAATTCACACATAATATAAATTCATTAATCACGACTGAAATATCATTCACTTGTGTATCAAAAAACCTGGGTGTGAATTCGTAAAAAAAAAAGACGGGTTGCACTCCGGGAGTGCCGGCAGAAGTGAAAACTTGATTATTAACGTTGAGCATGTTTGATATCCATCCGTCTTACGCTTTTTCGATCAGGTCACGTGTCCTGGCGCGAGTTTAAGATTTTATACCCATTACAGAAAAAGTGCTCAACGCCGCTAAAGAAGTTTTCACTTCAAAAATATTGCATTAGTTGATAAGAATGCTCTGTTCAGACACAGATGATAAATATCCTGTGCCGCTAGGTGTCGTGCGGAGGGCGGGTCGGCTCGCGCAAGTGAGGGAGCACCCTTACCAGCGCACGGCCTTACCGGCGCCTTAAATAACCCGCCATTTGCTCTCACGCCGCCATTTTGTTCACAAGGTGAGAAGCGCGCACGGAACGCATACCTTACTATGAATACGCTTGCATTTCTTTTCGAATATTTAACTGGTTTATTGTTGTTGTATGAATTATTTTATAGAGGAAAGATTATTGGTTTTTTATTTAATGACTTACTCAATTGCCAGTTAAATATTTTGTAGCTTTTGTGAAAGTAGACGCTCTAGCAATCATATTCGTTAGTAAGACTGCGTAAGCGCCTTTGCTTTATGGTCTCTCTGTGTCCTCTTTATATTTGTGTACTTATTAGTTATGCTCTTTATTAGTAAGTTCGTGAATAGGTATTATGCCCGTCACTACTTCATCCTGGATCTGAAGTGAATCTGCATAATTTTAAACTGTGATTTTTATACTTCATTTTTATAGAGTTTTTTATCTGTTACATGTTGTGATATGGATATAACAGTTTTGAGAATTTTGTAACAAGCTTAAAGCCCGTAATGAACGCCAATGTTACCAAAAATGTATGCTGAAATATCACAGCATGTTCTCATAGCATCACTTTACGTGATCGTTGAATGTTCTTCGGGTATTGTTTAGAAATTTAAGTGAGGGAAGAAGGATTGGTGTTTCTATTTAATTGTCCATTTTATCAATAGATTTTTCTTTAAATATTTCTGCCAAATGTCCAGAGGTGCTAAGCTCGGGTTGTGAGATCCTTCTTTCCCAATTTCCCCAGTATTAGTCAAAGGACAGCGCATTTTTATTTGTGCCATCAATCCAGTATTAAACAAAATGCACCTCCTTTGACTTGCGTTTTATAATCATCACAAGTTTTTCTTAGTCAATATAAGTTTTATATAAGATATAAGTTAGTTGTTTCTATTTTTGCCTTAGGTATTATTTTATTATATATCTTTCGTATTTGAAAGCAATTATTTGTAAGGTTATATGCACTTGTGTCCTTGTGGATTTATAAAGGCATACCAATGTCGTTTTACGTATTTTTCACGCTTTATATGAAATGAGTTTCGTTTCAAATCGCTATCCGTAATTTTATGAAGAAATTTATATAAGGATTGATTTTTGTTTAATTATTATTGTTTCAATTGTTGATTGTAAATATCAAATGCATTTTGAAAGGATATTATATGCAATAAATTATCTGAAATTTTACGTGTTGGTTTTTTCTTTTTAGCTGGTATAGGTTTGCGATCGCGGTGTAATTGTAATTGTTTTTGTGAATTGAACAGTCGATAAAGTTGATGACGTGCAGTCATTTGGCCAAATGTAGCCTTACACAACTAACACGCAGGTCCACAAGGCCAAGTCCCCGTTTGTCTCAATAATAATTATGATATGCACCGTCATAACTGCTATTGTCACTTGCAGATATTTGTAACTATGTATTTATATTATATGAGTCACTAACATGCAAATATGTAATGACATTATTGATACGTTTATCACAAACTTATTAACAACTTTACGTGAATGCTATCATATACGATATTATTAAACTATTGAAGCGACTGTGTTGAATAACTTACATACTTGCATCGGGGTGCTATGGTTATCTATATAAGTGATATAAAAATTACCTATGCTTGTTTGTTTGGGCAATGTTTGAAGCATGGGCTCTCGAGTTCTACTATGCATCAAGCATTGCTCTTATGGGAACTATTGGGCATTTAATCCTATATTGTAGATCATTATCACACTAAATTATTATTTAACATCAACCATTAACCGCGTCAACTAATTTAAAATAAGTATTCGTTGTTTAATAATTAACGAGACCACGATAGGAAGAATGTCGCGGCACGAATGCCTGATAGCCTCCCGCCGAACATAGTTTTTATTATTCTATTATTTTTCGAATTCCGTACACCTACATCGATCCGAGATCACGGTTTACCGCTTTTAGCTGCATGTCGTGCCGGTTTCCTACCATTGCGAGTCCTATAAATCGAATATTTAACTCAAGCCGGCGGGCAGCGGAAAGCGTTGAAGCGTTGGAGCTCGCGATTGAGGCTACGTGTAGTCGGACCATGACATTTGATCGATACTAACATTCTGTTTTCTCTCTTCTCGTTAACCCGGCTAGGTGCGTGCTAAGGCGCCGCACTAACAGCAGACGCGCCCGCCCCACCGGACTCGGTCGCCGCGTAACATTATCATCGGAACATCGACCACCATGTAGCTATAGCTGTTGGGCCTTTCACGTTAACATTTACTATGTATTTTAATAGTCTAACTATTAACATTTATATGCCTGTTATGTTTATAACATGATGAACTTTATTAACAAATTTATATACTATATTTTTAATGGCACACGCCATCGACTATATTCACTATTTTGTACTTCTGTTGTCGCTTATAATGTTGAGCACGAGTGTTGCTAGGTTACCCTATCTATGACGGCGTTAAATTTTATTTAAATTTATTTATATATTTCATGGAAAATTATGGTCAAAATTATTACTATTCAGTTTTGAAATGTTTTAAAATTTAGCGCCGTAAAATATTAAATGTTTATTTATCCCTAAAGGGATATATTTCGGTACTATTATTTCGTGTTTTGCTTCAAGTGTTTTTATTTGAGTAAAACGTGCCTGACCGACAGTAGTTATAAATCTAGTACAAAGAAATAAATATGTAATATCACAAAATAATTAATGAACTCCTGGGATGAAGATCGTGGCCTTAAACAAGATGGCGGCCAAACTGTAAGTATTTTCTGTTCAAATCGAATATAATCAGCACTCAAGATTTGACTGATGATCGAGGGATTCGAATAATAATTATAAATTTTCATGTACGAGTCGATTTCTTTATTTTGGCAGAAATTTATATAAACTTAAAACCAAAGACTAATGTTTGCAGACGTAACATCTGTTAGAAGCATTATTGTTGAAAAAGTCTTCCTACAATATTGAATAAAAATTGTCGATGCGTACATGAATTTTCAAAAATAATATGTTTATAAAAGTATATTTTTATTTTTAGTGCTTAATATTTATACATGGATATCAAATGTGCATCCCAAGTGCCTTAACAATGTACAATGTTCACGTTTGTGGTTCTATACATATTGTTATGCTTATTTAATAGTTAAGGAAAGTTAGAAGAGATTAAATTATTGTTAACTTTACTAAATGTTAATGTTTTTCACCTTTTTTTTGCATAAATCAATGGAGTATGAAATTAATCTCTTTATTTTGATAGGTTTATTAGTAGGTACATAGTTTTATTATATTTTTTACATTAAAGCCTTCGTTGCAATCTCTTGCGAGAATCTCTAGTGCGTTATCTCAATAAAAGTTTCTTTAATGGGTTTTATAATATCTATTATACATTGATTTTTATATTCTGTGCTTACGTCTCGATATAGATAAAAAGCAACTAGGGCAATCATAGTTTAATTGTTATTGTAAATAGCTTTTAAAAGTAATAAAGTCAAAGCAATAATATTTTCAATAATTACATTTATTAACGTTAGTGCAATAGATGTGTTAATGCGAATTCATATTTTATTATAGGTCTCAATAGATTCGTTGAGAAATATTTAAAATATATAAGAGATCTGATGTTGAGATTAAATCTTACAATAAAATTAATACCTATAGGAAATGTTACGAAACATTCAAAATAATTAATACATTAGAAACCGTTTCAGTCATATAATTCGAATATTTTCTCAATAATTTTCAATTTAAACGCTGTCCGTCCATGATTACTTCATCGTGTAAGTACTTAATTTGTTGATAGTTCATAGTAAAGTGTCACTTCACACAATTTGTTGCGAAATGAATATCGAAATGCCCTGTATTTCTTTTCAAAATCACATCTCTGCAATAATTATAAAACAAAATATTGCTTCCGAACGTTTTCGTTTTAAATATTCATATTCTATTTAAAATAATTTAAAGATAAGTAAGAATATATTTAGTTTTTATACTCAAGAATACAAAATTTATTTATAATCACAAGCTTTCCTACATTTGTTTGGTACAAAATTATTTTATACAAATCTAAGCATTTAAAAACGTGCGATGCCATAGACACAGTTTTGAAAACTAATAGCAATAGACATTAAGGAACTATAAACGTACAAAGCTTGAAACTGCTTCTATAATATAATATCTTGTATATTATATGCCACTGTTGCTAATAGCTTGCGATCGCGAAGCGTTTTAGAACATTATTGTGCCATCAGAGACG
Organism: Colias behrii; assembly: GCA_029959065.1. Lineage (NCBI taxonomy): Eukaryota > Metazoa > Arthropoda > Insecta > Lepidoptera > Pieridae > Colias > Colias behrii. The sequence continues at coordinate 7,721,818 of JARWMC010000009.1, forward strand.
TGTTAAAATCGACGTCATTATTATATTAATTGTACTTATTATAGCGATATTAACGGCAATAAAAATCGAGTGCCTTTTATAAACTCTTTGTAAATATTTATACATTACCTATTGCATATTTTTCAAAAGTATTATATAGAGGAGAATGAATTCTTAAAATTGTTTTCCAAAAACAAATTATTATAGTATATCTTTATCTACGTTAAAATTAGTTAAGTGAGATTGTGCATATTACTTATGTCTGTTTTAATGTGTGTCTAAGATTGATTTGGCATTAGTAAATATATTATTTGAAAAATGTATTGTGTTTTATTTATAATTATCCTTATTATGTCCCCTTCATAAAAATGAAATATAACTGTAAGAGGTGACTATTGAAAAAAGAAATAATGCAAGATTTATCACATTCTGGACCTAACTATTAGTATAGTCTTACCTTGTAGTATATCTCAAATAACCGCTTTTAAGTATGCGGAGGTATTATCTTCAGTAAACTTTAAAATTAATAATCATTCAAATACATACTTGTTTTTTTTCGATTATTAATTTTTGTTCACGTTCAGTTTCAACAATAATATGGTCAATGGTAATTTAAAGATATCAGTGTTGCAAAAAGCTGCAGAAATATTTACTTTTTTTTAATTAGAAACTCAGTTCATAAAAGTTTGATTCTAACAGTTTTATTGTATAGAAACAATGTATTACTTGCTTATTTCATCATGATTATCATTGTTTTAAAATACTTGAACAAACTCGTCATATATTAGTTACAGCGCCATCTATGACTAAACAGGGTAACTAAATATGACTAGCTCTCAATACCAACATGGTTCCATTGCTTATCTACTTCAGCCGAAAGCTCTGAAACTATTGTGCTAGTAGCTGTTCATCGGTTTCAGTACAGGGTCCTTCCTAAAAGAGGACGCTTTTTTAAATAACTAATTTGGAACCAATTCGTTATTTACTTCAGTTAAAAAAGAAATAAAATTAAGCAAAATCATGCATTGATAAAAGTATTACAAAGGTACTCATAGATATAGTCTTGATATAGTATAAAATATTTGTATTAATTTCTAATTGACATTAACATTTCCAAGGGATTATTTTTTAATCCATAAATGCTAAGTTTTTAAAAATAGAAGTTACAGGTATATGCACTTGGTTAGGCATATTAATTTTGATTTCGACTTGTTTGGAACATTAAGCTATTACTATCATCAATACACAAAACTTATCAGCATTAACGAGCATGTTAGATACCTATTAAAGGAAAAGATATTTCGCTAAATATTTTATATCAGAAAACGCTTAGAATAGACCGTACATATATTTTATAAAGATGTCGTCATAGTAACATTCTAAGTTTTTATCTTGGTACGCTCTCTTACATTTGGCTATACCTCGCGGAGTCGCTACAAAATTTGTGATTACAAACTAGCCACTGTAAAGAATTTTTAATTGCAGTTATGCACTTTGAGCATTTTAAATGGTTGCAATTTGAACTTTTCGCGATGCTAGAAAATGGAATTTTAAATTCGCCATTCCGGGCAGTTTAGAGCTGCATTTGTCGCTCCACAGTTTATGCCTGGAAAAAAAATTTCAACACGTTTACGCCTGTGTATTTTAGAAGTGCTATTTGCACGCCATTTCATACTTGCTTGTTTTAATTTAAGGGGGTGGTAAACGAGAGCGTAAGCCGTAAACGCACATTTTCCTACGTAGGAACGTACGTACACTCAACATCGTAGAAAGTACCAGCAAATATCTAAGAATATCTATTTAAGATTGAAAAAAATTAAAATTACACAACTACACATAGCTACCATAACTTCAGCAAATACAGTTTTCTGAATGAAAAGCACTAGACAGTAGACTAACTAAAGAACGAACTACCTACCCATAATCGTTTAAATTTTAATGTCCTTCTTGTATTTAATACTATTAATATACATACTTTACAAAAATCTAATTATAGGTAACTATGTAATGAATTTTGAATTCTAGCTTCGTGAATGTGAAGATAAAAAAAGATGTTTTCAAGATAAACCGTTTTACCTACCTCGCATAGAAGCTGTTAACTAAGCTATTTACCTAAGTGTATTAATAAAAAACATTTCCTGCTCTTTAATCGTAATTAGACGCTCGGACTTCTGATATAGATGTTCACCTTAAGGCAAGCTCCTTATAATGAAAATCCGACAATTACTTCTGATTGCGTTCACATCATAATTTCTCACAAGGAAATATTAAGTTATTTTCAATATCCTGAATGTAGACTGGACATGCCTTTCACATGTCACTAGGCATGTCATGTCGGCATCCTTGCCTGTTATTAACGAACTAGAGCAATTTAGAGTTTAATACTTTGATTTATATGCATGAGGTAAGTGACGGGTAATTGGGCTGATATTTTTTTATATTTAAGTATTACTCTTTCCATGATAAATCTTGTAATAAATGATATACCGTTTGATGGACGTTAGTAGGTGTAACATTTATGAAAGTTAATGCAGATTGCTGTCGTATGATTGATAATAATTTACAAGGTACAATTATAGCGGGAATTTTATAAATTAGTTCACTTTGCATTTTTTTTCTCCTTATTTTGATTCAATAGGTCCTAAATAGGATATCGGTTCTATAACGGTTATTTACTTATTTGGTTTATACGTAAAAGTAAAAGTAATATAAAGTCTAGTAAATCATGCAAAATTCCGAATTAGGTTGTGTAATAAACAGCATTAATTTAAATTATGCTAATCAAGGTGCTCTATATATTGTACGCCTACGAAATTTTCTTCGTAGCACTTACTTAGACCATCAGATGAAGGTATAGGAAGTCTCATATTATTACATTCGTAAATTCTATTACATATGACATTTAGGTTCTATTGATATATTGACGCATATAATTAAACTATCTGACCGCCCGCGGTTTCGCCCGCTTTGTCTAAAACCTAATAAATTATATATTAGAACCTTCCTCTTAAATCTATTTATAAAAAAACCGCATCAACATCGTTGCGTAGTTTTAAAGATTTAAGCATACAAAGGGACATAGGGACAGAGAAAGTGACTGTCTTATAGGTACTATGTAGTGATATATATAAAGTATATTGTAGCCATCAAACGTTTACTTTTAATTAAAAATCCCAAATATATTCATCCAGCAATTTCACGTGAAAACGTTCACAAAACGTATACATTCGTATAATTTAGTAGCATTGTTGGCGAAGGATTGTGCGTGCAGGGGCGCTGGCTTGGGGCAGTTACTCGTAAAATTGCAGCGAAACCTTAGGGGACCGTCTCAAGACGCTGTGCATTCTGAGACGGGATGTATATGCTGAATATTCAGATCAGACAGTATTTTATTTGATACTGTAGAGATTGTTAATAGGTACAAGAGATAGCTAGTAATATACCCGTCGAATTGTTCTGATGTAGGTACCTAACTTAAAATGGAAATTTTTACTAATAATATAGGTATTCCTAAAATTCTTCAATTTATAAGGGATCGTCACTTGTCTAATGGCTTACTATAGGTGAAACAAATGATAAAAAACAATGAGTTGAAAGTAGCTTTTATAATACCAATCCAAACCACTATGATCGTGTCCAATAATAATTCAAACTAAAGCTAAGAAATTGTCGTTGTAAGATGATTTATCTTCTCTTCTTCCCTATACTATAACATCAAGGAATCAACCCGGACCAACGTACCTAACAACATCGAGGGCGCGGGGTCGTAAAACTACTTCCCCTTGCGAGTAAGAAATGCGAGTACCGACACTCCGTTTCATATACGTTTACACACGTTTTCCAAAATCAATGTTGTTGGAATAAGAATATCTTCAATTTTGTGTACGTAAACAAGTTTCAATATATTTTTATTGTGTTAATTTTTAAAGTGAAACTTCTTTGGACACGTTGAGAGTAAAACTTCAAAGTAACGCGACGATGTTGGTATCTTTGAATCTTGCCAATGGAGTTTCACTTCTGACACGTGTGCTCGGCACACGCGCTCTTCTTTTTGTTGCGTTGCTAATCGTTTAGACATATTGTATATTTTTAAGTAAGAAAATGGGCTAGCTCAAACAAACACCTGAAAAATAAAATAAACTAGATACAGATTTTCATACATCATTCCAAATGAAACAAAAAATGTTCATTTACAATGATAAATAGCCATACACTGAGGCCATACATTTATTTCAATTCTAGTCACTGAAGCCAATTACGCTATTTGATAAATACGACCAGCGAACATCTATCTATATTTAAAATATATAGACATAATATTAAACATTTATATAAATTTGTTCGTCCTTTACATGTTTTTATAAAGAATCAAAAACAAGCTGAATATTTAAATTGTTTGCTGCCAATACGTATTTTGATTTATTACGTACTAAAGAATCTCCCTATATTTTTATATATATCCGTCTACATCCCATTACTGATTTATACAGATACACACATACATGATCTGCTGTTAACCTCGTTTCTCTATAAAAGTGGACAATTTCCCTATCATATTTCATTTAATAAACACTTAGAAATGGCGGTTCACTTTATCTTTGTTTATATCGCTGTATTATCCATAATTAACGGCCGATAATTACACGCTCCGAGATCTTTACAGACATTGAAATACATATTACAAACTGATAGAGCAGGTTTTTGTTGGATAAAGCAGTTTATAAACGAATTTTGTACTAATATTATGACAAATCTGCGTTTACGATAAACGGTAAACCTTGATTGAGTATAGTTTTCAAAGATAAGTCGATATGACAGGTGACAAGTATTATAAAAAAAATGTGTGCGTGTACTAGTGTACACACGTAGATATAAGCTTCTTGGTACACACGTAAGAAGTGAAACTTCTTTATGACCTTATTTTTCAAAAAATAATTTACTTTATGCAACTTTACAGAAATACGTCGAATCACGCGTGGTAGGGATAAGAAAAAGATGGCGCGTAACGGAAAAATGTCACGCGTAACGAAAAAATGTTACACTAAATTTTTTTCCAACCCCGATAAAGAAGCTTCACTTCAAAAATTACAAACAATGTATTCATAAAGAACGTGAGGCCGTCCGCAATATTTTAAACGGATTCCCATAACCCATTAGATAATGTTAAATTCAGAAGTTTATTGAAAATTTTTATCACATATAGGTATTTTCTAATTTAAGCTTCATAGAAATGCAAAAATTCTAATAAAAGATTGAAACAACTATAATGATTTTTTAAATATAAAATATGTATGGAAAGAGTTTTCCTGCAGCATTGTCACTATATGCTACTTTTTTTATATTCTCTACGAAGTTCAAATAATAATTGTTCAATTCTGTGCAAGCATGAGCAAAACTAAAGTCGCCTTTATCCAAGATACGAGCTCGTAGATTATCATGAAGATACCGTTTTAATTACGGTGTTGTACGTGTAATTAGCCAGCATTTGTGTTTAAATCAACGACGTATTTAGTTTTTAATTAAGGCTTACGAGCTCCCGCTTAACATACTCTAGCGCTGGTTAGGCAGCTTTTATGGGTGTTAAATTCATTATTTTAATTGAAGATCGCGTACAGTTTCGTAATATCTGGAAACTCAATTATTTAAACGGCTTTTAAATTGTCTTTATGAGTTTAATATCCAATCTCAACGGAATTAGTTTTTATTTCACAGAAGTTCGTATTAAGTTTCGTATTATATGGGTGTATAATTTATGCAGCTATTCATGTAATTATTTGAAATATGTCTCGTCATTAACTTTTATAATTCAGTTCATAATATTATAATAAATAAAAAAGTGCTTACGTTTTGTTTTCACCAAACGACTTTTACTAAAATTTACTTTAGACTTTTCAACTATACCCTAAAATTCTCTACGTACCTATCCAAAACATAAAAAAAAATCTGACATATTGTGTGGCTTTGTTTAGTTACAGATTTTTTATCTTCTACGAATCATGGACTCGCATATACCCACATAAGGCGTCGCTTTCTAAAATTCTCAACCGTGTAATTATAAAAATGTCACTCCTTATTAGAAACGGCTAGATATCAGTTACAGCTGCCAGTAATTTTTTAAGATACGCCTTTAGTTTGAGTGCAACAAATGTGGCTATGTTTGGGCATAATTATAGTGAAATGTTAATATTTTTATTAGATTAACTTTTATTGCGTTGTATTTTTAAAATCCCTAAACCTATACTGCTAATTAAGGATACATTAGAGGGGAATTTGTTAACACGAATAGATTAGCTTCACCTGTATGTTTGTATGCTTATATTATGTTTGTATGTTACTGACTCCTTATGAGCTGATTATGACTCACTTTTAACGAAGAGCTTTAATTCAAAATTCATACACTTTTCAAGCATCGGTGGCAATAGAGTAATTTGATGACACGCCATTTTTGACCAAATCATAAAAGCTTCGTTTTAAGTTTTTAACAATTTATTTTTTTAATTAAATAATATTAAATTATCCATATAATTGTGATGCGCCTCGTATCTTTTCCTCTATAGTTTATGAACATATTTCTATAGCTGCACAGTATTTTTGTAGAGTAACACATCGGTTTTATGGTCTGTCCCTACTTTCTAACGAGTAATGAAAATGTGTTTCTTCGCAAGAAACTGCTCGTAACAATGATTTAAATTACGTAGAATACCACGCACGACGCATTTCCATCTCATATAGGTGTTTTTATGTACTTACTGCTGTGACGGTAAAACATTTTTTATATTGTTTGATATTATAATGATTTTTTTTTACATTCATGCCGTTGTGTACATGGATAATATTAAAATCAATTTCAATTAGAGATATTAAAAATGTATCTGATTCTGAAGGAAACTTTGTAAGTTTTCATATAGCAAAGATTGTTTCAATTCTCTATAATATTTTAATTTTATAAAATACGCGGTAAGTCTAAACATGTGTTGTTAATATTAATAATAGAAATTAAGAATCACATTTTAAGACACTATTTACAGCAAATAATATTTATTTATAACTATATAAAATCTGAATTGAGATAACAAATTCGGAAAATCTTTTGCCATACACAGCACGAATCTTCAATGTAACACCATTAGGAAATTACATAAAATATTCAGATGATATGAAAATTCAATAACTTTTGCTTTGTCATTTGTATGGACGCAGCGTAGCCGTTGCTCCTAGCAACGGCAACTTTCCCCGCCAAAAGCCTTCGTCAAGTTTCATAGAGTGCTCCGTGATCGTACTGCAAATGAACTTTCAGGGAATATTATAATTTGTGTGCGTTGCGAATGACTTGGTCTTCACCCTATTATTGCAGGCGGTGTAACGAACTTTTATTAAGAAGGAAAATACATAGGTACAATTTGATATAAAGATTGAACGCAACAAAGAGAAATCACGTCGCACACCTCCACAGTTCTAATGATAAAAATATTTTTTATATTCTCTGTATTTTTTTTTTATGTCCAGACATACAAGTTAATGGGTGTTTATGGGAATAACGAAAGGAGTAGGTATTAAATATGTAAGTATAAGATTTGACTGAAAAATACAAGAAACATCTTGAACAAATTTTTATATTCTCTGTATTTTTTTTTAACAAGACATACAAGTTATTGTGTGTTTATGGGAATAACGAAAGGAGTATTAAGTATGTAAGTATAAGATTTGACTGAAAAATACAAGAAAAGAAACATCTTGAACAAGATTTTAAAGAAAATTTGTATAATGACTTATGAACGTGTATGATTTAGAATACCTAATAATATATTTTTGTCTCTAGTCGCCATCAAAAAATCTTATTTTCATTTAAACACACTATTACTTAAACAAAAAGGACCATACTACAGAGCGATAGAACGGTAGTAATGTTAAGGCACATCTTTATCCATCAAGATTTACAGCATGTTCGGCGTCGGCCATTCACTCCGCACTAAAGGGTAAAGTTCTTCCAAATATACTTCCCACTTCTCAGTGCAAAGGGCCGCCCTACGATTCAGCAAGAACCGTTTTATTACTTCTAACTGGAAAGAAACTCATTGGATACTTTTTTATTTGTTCTGCCCGTTTCTCTTCGTCCCTTTTTGTCTAGAAGTTTTTAAATACATTTTCCCTTTCGTCGTTTTTCCTCAAATACCTACGCTTTGTGAAAAGTTTTTATTGTACCCAAATTACTTTTGAGTTTGAGATTTTCTTCAGTAGTGTTGTAATTAGCTTCATTTGAATTTATATTTAATGTTTGTGGAATGAATTGAAAGAAGTTTCTGCAAATTTAATAATTCAACTAAATACCTCCAATAATACTTTCCTCATCAAGGCATATTTAAATAATAGACCTAAATTTGAATAATCTTGTGAAATCCATGGACAAATTTGATGTTATAAGTTTAATAAAAGACAATGAAGCAGTACACAAAGGGGCAGTTTAATCAAACACCTATCACTATAAAGCCAGGAGGTTTAAAGGCAAAACAAACGAGCAAATTAGTCCGCCCGACAGATCCTGATTGATGGATGGGTTACCCGCAGACACAGTCTTATTAACTTCTAAACAAAATCCCCGAAATGTTCGCTGAATTTGGAGCAATTTATTTATTAGTTTGCGGAATAATTATTATGGTTAATGTGTTTCATTAGTTGGAAACGGTGTTCGCAGAGGAAGTACTTTTGTGTATTTTACAATGTATTAGATACATTTTGGATTCTTTAAGAATATATTCAATATGTATTCTTAATTTAATGTAATAATTTATTCTTAATTTACTATGTACATAAATTAATTTAGAAATAAAGCTACTTATAATATTTCTTTGTTTTATTTTCTTTTTTTATGTCATCTGTTTCACCCAGATTTTTGAAAACCACAAAACCAGTTTTGAGGTTATTTTCTGCAACAAGAAAACACATAGGTATTAAAAAAACAGTTAAATACTTAATTAAGATATTATCTTAATGAATATTTATGTTTGATTTGGTTTGTAATGATACTAATTATAATATTGATCATCATACAAATGCGGTTTTTATGTTTGTTTATATGTTTATAAATTACCTGATAAAAAAATAATAATGTAATATAATTAAGATTAATAGTCATTTAGAACTTTAATTAATATCAATACATAGCTACGGAAAAATGTCTTTTAAAATTTAAATCTATATTATTCTTTTCAGGCACGTACAAAGTAAAATTATTCCAGTACTAGGTTTGGCTTAAGAAGAAACGATACGGCACTATAAATTCGAAACTCTTTCGAATTTACCTTTATAAGAGCGGGGAAGTTTAACAAACTTACGGTTTTCCACTAACCTACAAACTCTAAAGCTACTAGCAACTCTATTCCCATAGCCATAAGGTGCATATTAAACTAGGCAAATATTAAGGCAAGGATCAGAAAGGGGTTGTATATTGGAAATTCCTGAATGTTCGAAACGTTCGTCTGATATCGAATGTCGACGACGACAGTTTGAACTGCGATTGGAGCCCGGCTCCGGACGTGTTGGCTTTCCAGCGACGTGAAGGAGCATTTTGTTTTAACATTTTCAGTAAAAATAGAACTGCAATTGCAATTGGCTTATTTTGCGTTTGGAAATGCGGATTTAGGATTTGAAAATTGTTTAGGCATTGCTATTACTTTGTTATTATGCATATGCATATCCATACTAATATTATAAATGCGAAAGTAACTCTGTCTGTCTGTCTGTTACTCAATCACGCCTAAACTACTGAACCAATTTGCATGAAATTTGGTATGGAGATATTTTGATACCTGAGAAAGGACATAGGCTACCTTTTATTGCGAAATATGTACCACGGGCGAAGCCGGGGCGGACCACTAGTTGCTAATAAATAAGACAAATGATGAATAAGTCACAGTAAATAATATAGCACACTTCTATCTACTTCTAATTGATTATGCTGATTAAGTATAAAGCTTCAGGTTAAACCCAAGAAAATTTCACATATGAATACCATAATGAATACAAACCTAACAGTTACGTATATATTAACAGCTTTATTATAATATAAAGAAAACATGGTGTCGTAAACATGCGATTCGATAGTCGTTTTTTTTTAAATATTAGGCCTATTACTATGAAACGGATGAATCGCAAAATTTTATGCTGATTAAGAAATTAACTTTTCATGTACCTACAAGTAAAAGGTTTTAAAAGTAGGGATTAATTTCTGCGTAAACTTTTTATGTCTTCATAAACCGTATTATAAAATGTATAATGAGCGGAGCGTCTTTCGGTATTCCGTAAATATTAGGGCGCGAAATAAACTAGTGAAGTTTTAACTCCCATAAAACAAAGTGTCAGTTATTACATTAATAAGGAAGGGCCGACCGCAAAAACCCAACCCTTTTTGTTTATCCTTCGGGAACGTTGCAACTTCCGTGCTACGATTAAAACATGAATTTACGCACCTTGTTGGATGTGCCTGGAATTTTAAGTGAATGTTACGGTCTATATTTTTAATACAGTTTACACGTTCACGTTTCCATATAAGATTCAAATTAAATCAAGTAGCACGTCAGGATAAATTGAAATGGTTTAAACTCTAGTATTTTGAGTCTCACCAGAGGCCCGTATCCTGTTCTTCACGGTTCACCCTTTCGACTCTTTTTTCCTTATTCTTGTCCCCAATCTTTTCTATGTCGTTTTATAAGGCGGGCAACCCTTTTGCAACCTACCCAGTTTGCCAGTTGACTCTGACTTAAAAAAGTTACAAATACTCTAGACATAAATATTTCATATCATATCCATAACTTTCATTCATCCTTGTGAGGATAACCACGGTTTGTCTGATTTATTAGAGTCCTCTTTAACAAAAACCTCGCCATCATAGGCTGTTTGCAGACATACAATTTCAATGTGTTTCGTGTTTTCCATTAATCTTATTACTGTTTTTGTTCGTGTCGGCGATTCTGATGTTTTTGCGCCTTCGGAAAAGGGAATTATTAAATCTGATAATAAATTCTATTTCAGCTTAAGTGTTAAGTAGAGGACACAAAGGTTCGTTGTTTGAATTGTAAATTGTAGTATATAGTTTTTTGACGAGAGATGAAATAAATTTTCTTGCGTTTTTAATTTACTGAATTATTAGATAATAAAACTGTTTATATAAAAATACCCCATCACCTAGCGCCACCAAATATGAAAATTGGTCGGTCTATTTAAGAGTTTGGCGAAGAGGAGCATGAAATTTTAATGAACAAGCTAAATTTGAATTTATCAAAACTATAAATACCTATGTTTGTATAATTATTATTAAAGAGGCTATCACATAAACGGACACAAACATGATGTCAAGATGATAATTTATTTTATTATAAATTGTAATGTTTATAAATACTTACTACTATAGTAGCATCCTTGTTAATGACAATGATAAACAGTAAATGCAGAAAAAATTTATTTATTTATTTAAGCAAAGTATGATAAAAAAACAATTGAATCTTATCATACAATTATTGAACAATATTTCTTATTAATATACTCTGAATAATTGATAAAAACATAAAACAATAGACAAAATAGAACCTAGTGACCCAGATGATTATGTTTATTTTATCTAAAAATACGAAAGCATTAGATAATATTATTCACAGACGCGGAAGTAATTGATTTAATGGTTTCTATCCACATTTTAATATATTTATAATTTTTAATAAGGGCACTAAGATATTCTTATATATAGTACCTATTACTTATCTTAGATATACGGTCTACACTTCATATTGTATCATAGAAAAATTATTAATGAGTAGTATTCATTAGGGTCAATTCATATCTAAATAAAAGATAATTCTTCACTTATATAGCTTTATTAAAGTAACAATACACCATTCCATTCTTCCTTCTATCTTTCCCAATCTCTCACATTCATAAAGTTAATTTATTTGAGCTGTACAAAACAAATTCATCTTAAACTAAATACGTGACAATCGTATCGTATTGTTCTTTTTCCCACAAAAGATATTCAATATTTACACATTAGTAGCAAACATTATCTTAAACTAGATAGTAAATAATAATATTTATAAATAATTGAGACAAGACAATAGTTACGTGACAAACAAAATAATAACTTCCGTTTATAAATAAGTTATCTTACTTCCATGAATGCGAAAAGTAGGAAAATTTGTACTGTACTGTGTGTGTCTTCGAACTGAAATTTATTTAATTTTAAAGAAAATGTAAATAAGAATCTTATAATAATTATCAAATTAGGTTGTTACAAATAAATATCTAATACAGTGAGAAAATTTAAACAATATCTACTAAATCCTAATATATGATAATAATTATAAGGTATAAATTATTATATTATAATATTTTAACAGATAGACAGGAATAAACATTAATTATATAAAGAAAGATATTCTTACACATAGCTAGAAAACAATTAGGTAGTCTATAAAACTATTTCTAATAAATATAAGGACTAAAATATCAATTATTTCTTACACTCATTTTGATGGAAACGTGACGATAAATCGTGAAATACTGCTATTATTATAGCAATACCACAGAAAACAATAGCTACACCACACATATCAAAATACCATTAGCAGTCTAGTAGCATAGCCTACTTATTCGTGAATACAATATTGTATATTATTATTTCTTAAATAATGCACGAACACTCGTTCTTTCATCATACTTGAACCATCTTTTAAGACAAGAAGGTATACGTACCTACACATTAACTGAAATATCACACGGCAATCTGATCGTAGCATTATAAAATATATGTTAACTAAATACGACAGTCACTTCTACATCTATCGCACACAGCCCATTGAGAATCCAGTTTGTACACAAAAGTCTAGTCTAGACATATATTTCGACTTCAAAGTTGAGGGGGTGATGCCGTTGGCTTTTCATTCTTACTGTGACGTGTGAATAGCCGACCCCCCCGTCTGTTATATTAGCGCTGGCGTGGGAAAAGTCATTGTCTATTGCTGCTATACCCTGAAAACAAAAATATTTTATGTAGCTTTCCATACATACTTGAAAAACGCGTCCCGCGGTTAACCGCGGTGAAACTCTTTAAATATCCTGAGGGAGAGCTTCATTTTTCTGGGAAGAAAGGTTTTCAGTGGCTGGATTCGTTCCACTTTTTTTCAAAAGTTAAAGTAGTGCAAAATACTAAAGAGAAAATTTTAATATCTTGAGTATTTTGACAAATTTAAATTGTTCGACATATGAAAACATAATAATACCTATGTAATAGAGCAGGCTCCAAGGAGATGTTCGTTTGCATAAATAGCGGACCTAAATCTGACTTCTGATATATATTGTATAGATCCCAGACATCCTATAGACAGATGTTGCCAACCAGTTTTGTGGTCCCCTTCCCCGCACCCCGGTAATTAAATATGGCATACAAAGAAAAAAATAAACATTTCCAAAACATGCCGCGTGGGGTATCAAATGAAAGAGCTTATTGAGTAGATCACGAATATATAGCATACTATAACATTTCTTACACTTTCTCTAAGATTTTTTAGAAAATTTACGAAAATGGTCCATTTTTGAGTTAACTTTAAACCACTATAGATTGAAAACTCATGAATATATTTTTTAAATTATTATTTTAAATAATTAACAATAGTCCATTGTTTACGATTCAATAGTTCGTATAGTGAAATAGTTGCATGGGGGAGTGGGGGGAGCATTCAAAGATGGCGAGTATATTTAAGTTTAGAAGAGGCTGATGAAGTTAAGAGGCTGATTCAAGAATGTTCTGCCATATTTTTCATTCTGTCAAACACAACGACAGTGCAGAGATAATTATTCCAAGCCCTGACACCGATATTTTTGTATTAGGCCTTTATTTCTGGCATAAACTTGAAAATATACTCGCCATCTTTGAATGCTCCCCCCACTCCCCCATGCAACTATTTCACTGTACGAACTATTGAATCGTAAACAATGGACTATTGTTAATTATTTAAAATAATAATTTAAAAAATATATTCATGAGTTTTCAATCTATAGTGGTTTAAAGTTAACTCAAAAATGGACCATTTTCGTAAATTTTCTAAAAAATCTTAGAGAAAGTGTAAGAAATGTTATAGTATGCTATATATTCGTGATCTACTCAATAAGCTCTTTCATTTGATACCCCACGCGGCATGTTTTGGAAATGTTTATTTTTTTCTTTGTATGCCATATTTAATTACCGGGGTGCGGGGAAGGGGACCACAAAACTGGTTGGCAACATCTGTCTATAGGATGTCTGGGATCTATACAATATATATCAGAAGTCAGATTTAGGTCCGCTATTTTTGCAAACGAAACTCCACTGAGAGTCCGGTCTATAATGATGTATCGAACCGAAGACTATTTTTTATTAAAAAAGCACACACGTCCTTGAGAGTGACTTATATTATATTATGGTGCGAGGAAATTCCCTATCCATTCCACAATTGAATGCATTATTTCCTACATGCATATCGGAAGCAATAATATAATGATCGGAATGCTTATTAAGTACTAGGTACAGCTTTTCCTTTCGAAACCTGTTTGTATGAGAATTGCCATCTTAAAATGCAGGATAATGCATAATGCATATTGCATAGTCACAAATCATTGAGACGCGATCAAGGTGACGGTAAATGGTTTGTTGTCATTAAAATATTTGCATTTGGCCGCGTCGTGACTGTGTATTTGTATACAAAATTAGGAATGTAGCAATAACACAGATTTTTATTAAAAATATGTTTGTGTTGATCAATTTAAAAGTAATTAATTTTCACGTCCTTTGACTAAATATTATTCAGTCAAAGGACGTGAAGATATTATATAGATGAAATAATAAATACACCTATCTACGTAAGTATAGTTAAATTAAAACTTTTAAATCATATTAAAATGTACCTTAATTATTCGTTTTTCGGCATCATTATACGTCAATGTTTTAATTCGCTTTTTGAACGGTATCGCGAAGTCCTTAATTCTCTGATGGAACACCATCTTCCTGTGCACCGTGTCACCAACAATCATATCGTAGTTCTCACACAAACACACACACGAAGACAAAACAAGCAGAACTAAAAACCGCATATCGGTATCATTTCAAATCGAAATAACATCGTGTTGCTTACCCGACAAGCAATCGACAAATGACGAATGTAATAATTATTTACGGACGCCCGATAACCTCACCGTGTTTACTTAGCAATGTTAAAACAATCGAAGCGCTCACTTCGCTAAATTTTATTTAGTCTAAAGTCCATTAAGCGCTATTAACAACACGTTTGATGGATTCCAATTTGCACAGATAACTAATTATTGGTTTGTTTATTTTGATATGAAACAATAGACAATCGAGCGATTGTAATCCATATACGCTAGAATAGTAGTTACGTGTTTGGTTGTGAATAAAATTATTGGTTTTGGTGACAATAAATATAGCACTCACCTTGTATTGTTATTAGAGTGACCCACTTTCACTTTATTTTCGAAGTATTTAATATTATATTTGACAAAAAAATCCACCTCTTCTCTCATAATAAGAAATTCTTATTTAATTTTATCTGACAGAATGATTAATAATGTGCCTCTCAGACAGTTACAAGAGAGTTAAAAGTTGAAAACAACCTTAAAAGGGCAATTTTTAATAAACAAAAAGAATCTGATTTTCTGAACAGTCTTCAAAATGTTCGTGTTATAATTGATGGGGATTAACCCTGTCAGTACTTCGCAGCTTGTAATTATCTCTAGTGTTACATGTAATTATGTTTTTCGCACTTTAGCGAATAAATTATGAACAGCAAGATACATTTTATGTTTTTTAGACATGCAAATGAGTTTGTTGATGTTTGACGCATATAAGTTAAAATGAAATGTAGATATGCCTAATATAGTGGAAACGTAACTTAGCGTTTATTTTAGTTTTCGTTCGTTTTAATTTGTTTGTAAATAGAAGTAAAAAATTGAAAATATTTGGATACAGCTGTTAAAATGTATCTTCTCTCTTTTGTTTTCTTACATCATTATTTTTTTACTATCTAATCGTGCAGGGTTAATAAGTTTTAATTAGACTTTTATAATCACTTACCTACCCGTTTCAAACAAAATAATATTAAGTAGGTATGCTACATATCTATTATCTGATACAAAGTGAACTGTATTAATCATTCTGGTAAAACAACAAAGTACAATGTTTAACCACGTTTGTTTCAACTAAGAGAAAGGGTTAGATAATGGTTTTAATTTAGATTAATCGCTCATTTGTCTCACCCTTTCTATGTGAGCGTGTAATTTGGAAGGAAATTGAAGTTTCTTGTCTAATATGAACGTATTAAACTCAATTTGAGTGAAGGTAACGTTCTAGAAATATCTACCTGGGGTATTTCTACAATCAGTCTTTATTCGTATCTACCTACTTTTTTTATTTTGGGTCTTATTCGAACAAGATTATCAAAAAGCCTTGTTAGTGGTTTTAATTGAAGAAACATTTAATATAATAATTTAAGATATCTTGTTTGGATGCTGAGTTCATAATAACCATTATTCTGCATATTGAAAGGTCATCTATTTTCAGCGGCGGCCTTAGGGGGTGGCGAACGGGGCAATCGCCCGGGGCCTCGCTCTTGCAGGGGCCTCGCGCAACAAGCAACAACCCACCCAAGCAAATTTAAAAAAATGAAAATGTGTGCATGTACTGAGTATGTTCATGCGTGTGTATGAAGGAAACGACGATATTATCTCGGTGCTGAAATACATAATAGAAAACAAATTAACTGAAGTTTACCCCACTATCGAAATAGTCCTGAGAATTATTGCCACCACACCTGTGACAGTTGCGTCTGCTGAAAGGAGTTTTTCGAGGCTTAAAATTATTAAAACATATTTGAGGAATTCGATGACACAAGATCGGCTTTCAGCCCTTGCTATTCTTTCAATCGAAAATGACGTAGCTCATTCGTTGGATTATTGTGCTTTAATTAAAGATTTTAGCCTTAGGAAAAGCCGCAAATATCAATTTTTAAATTTATCATCTCTGTATTTGTTAATTTGGTAAATCTTTCTATGTATAAATATATAAATATTTTAAAACTCAAATTTTATTAATTTGTATAACTTTATCATTTCTCCTCAAACATGACAAATACCTAAACCAAACAACCAGACCTACTTTCGCATCACATACATTTCACAAAGAGCAAAGGGCCTCGCAAAGGGCCTGCCGCCCGGAGCCTCGCAATGGGTAAGGCCGCCGCTGTCTATTTTCATAATATAATGAATTTATTACTGAGAAACAAAACCGCAACTTCATGATAATACATAACATACAGTATTTTACTGCGTTTATTATTAATTTCAACAACAGATATATTGTAGGTAATATATTGAATGAATGAATCAAGAAAAAAAAATAATGAAGAGACCGTATTTGTATAGGTAATGTTTATAACTGAATTTCCATTCATAATTTAGAAAGACTCCTTCATAATGTACGTACGCAGTGGAATGTCAAACAAAACAAAACGAACGCACCTAGCCATATTTATGAGTTGCCTCAAAATTGGCTTGAAATAAAATAAAAATAAATCCAGAATTCAAATATTGAACAGTTATCTCCACAGATCCGACTTAGCTTGCCTCGCTCGCTGAAACTCTATTGAAAGACATATATTTCCGAGGAATCCGCTTTATTTGTGAATTTGTTTAGAATCGCATCTCGAACTTGCGAGTTACTTGCTTATGTGAGGAATATTTCAAAAGAAATAGAAATATTTTTCAAAGCATAGGGGAATGAAAATACAAGTATAGATGAATTAAGTATTTTTATTTTTGGTACGAATATGATATTAGTATGTACATGGATATTATATTATAATAATGATATTTGTTATCTAAGCTATAATATAACTGCAAGGACAGAAAAAGTTTCGACTTTATTTTAAATGCTTGGTTTAAAACAGAAAATCTTTGAAGCTGTAATAGTCAATTATTGATCATACACAGTACGTATTTTTTTTAATAAATATATTGCGGGTTATACATTATTATATTTGTAATAATTCTTATATACATAGCTACATTTTCTTCAACTTAAACAATACAACGGGCAACTTTTGTCTACAAATAAGAAATGTAAGTCGCTTAAACCTCGTAGCGGGAAATCCCCATGTAAGTAGCACAATCTCAAGGATCTGATAAATTGAAACAAAACCTTCTAGAATATTTTATGCCTCGTGCATTTATTTACTGAATACAAGGACCAGATTTTCATGATAGTATTTGAAAATAGAATGAAGGAAAATCTGAATCAATCATTTTGTAAATATGATTTGATTGAGATTGTTGTTTGTGTTTTTAAATAATTATACGCAATGAGGTAAAATGTCAGAATTTAATTGTTAAAAAAACGTATATTTTCCACATAAACAGGGATGTTAAGCGATAAAGCCCTATACATAGAAAACAAACAATTTCAACATAAACTTCGAACTTCACCATTACGCATATAACAGCTATCATCTCTTTCGTAATATTTTTGATTTATTACAATAATATCCTATCAAATTATAATGCATAGCGTATCACTAATGAAAGTGGGTTCTAATACTGGATTTTCCCACTCAGTGAATCACTATACCCTACTCAATGTAATAGGATGAAAGCAAACGAAGCATTTTCAGTGTTATATGGGAGAAAGGTTCCGCAATCCGATTGTGAATATGGTTTTACCATAATTGATGTAATGGTACAAAAATTATAACTTAAAAGGATATACGGATAAATATTAGTGAAAGAATAGAAGATAGGTACAAGGTATTTATTTTTATACAATTTCAGCAAGGTTTTCAAATAAACATATACAACAATTATGTAAGAAAATAATTACCTAGTATATTGTGCATGCATGTTACCTATATATAAATTTATTTAAATTTTGAAAGCTGTTTCGCTCTGTTTTATAAAACGATGTCAGTTAGATGCTTTCGTTAATGGAATTGGGGCTCAAGCCTTGGATGAGCTAATGATATTCACTTCAGTAAACTGTTTCCTTTATCCATACAACGTGCGTTTACCGAAATTTCGCTAGCATGCCATGGGGAACAGAGGGCGTTGCTATGGCAACCGCCAAAGGCTCATGTGGGCTCGAAAACTTTAAATTGCATTACACCGTGGAGCGAAAATATCTTGACTTGTTTGTTCTGCCAATCTTTCGTCTCGTAGACGTTGATATAATAACTGTATCCTTTTTGTTAGCGTAATGAAGGCGAACGACGAGACTATACGAGTTTGTGCATCTTTCAGTATGATATTATGAGAGCTATGATAGTGTTTAATAATTTATGGGAAAATAAGGATTAAATATTGTTTAACTAGAACGAATAAATATTTTCATTTACCCAACCTTCAATATTTCCTTTGATTACGTAAATATGCTCTACTTATGCATGATGACTATAAAAAATCAATTACACGTACACATCTTATCAGCTAGTTGAAAGTAGGTCAGGAGTGAAAAAAGAAAAATAAACTGGTATTGCACAACGTGTCAAGGTTATTTTTTCTTATGAAGGTCTTTGAAGATAAGTAAAACTAGGTATATTCTCACATGATATGCATAATTTATGTATTGATGTTCACATATTAAAGTGTACTAAATTGTAAGAATGTGACATAGTAAAATGAAATTTAGTTGAGTGAAAAAAATTTTAAGTTTCAGAGTAAATTACTGTATAGAAAAACGTAGAGCGTTGAAATAAGTGCTTTTAAATATATAATAAAACTCTATTTGCACCTCAATATGGGTCCTTTGTCCTTTCTAACAAGGCCCATAGAGAGAAAAATTCAATCACACAGCATAGAACCTCGTAATTAAATCAACGCATGCAGCGACCCCTGTAATCCCGGGAAAATAGAATTACCCACACGGCTTCAGTAAAAATCTCCTTAGATACGAATTAATTCGATCTAGATAAGGTGTCTTGTGTGCCTTCTAAAAGTTTATTAAATAGAGCGTGAAAATATATGGAAACTGGGATGATAAACATTTAGAAATTTGAGAAAGTTTGGGTTTTTGCAACATTTTATTTCAACAACTTTCCATATTGTGAAAGAATAGAATATATTCAGTTTGTACAAATATTTAACCTTCGTCGTTTTAATACCATCTCCATTATCTAGATGTATTTAACAAAACTAATCAATAAGTATATTTTTATAAAAAAATTATTTTTACAAAAATTGTAAAGAAAATCACAAACAACACGCACACACTCACACACACAAACACACACACTTACACTCACACTTGTACTCACTCATTTATATTGTTACCTTTTTATTTAACCATAATTATTATAATATAGGGTTTGTAGCTGTTAATATCATATCTTTTATACTTTGCTCACTCACAGTATTATGATTGTTATTGGTGTACCTTTTAATTGGCGTATTGAATTGTCAATGTTACATCTAGTGTATGATTAGCTGTAAGGTAACTTTACAAATAAATAAATAAATAAAATATAACATTACACATTTGGGATACCTATATTGCATTTTTATTATCTGATGCGTCTAATATTGTACTACAACATCAAGTTTACCTTTAGCAAATTCTATACTAAAAGCGCAGCGATAGCAACTACAACAAGGGTGAATATTATAGCGGTCAATAGAACCGCGAGGGTGGACCTATAAATATATCTACCTATAATGCTTTGCAAATCGATACCAGGATATCCGGGCACTAATTGCCCGGCCCACTGAAGGACTGGATTAGTCAGAATCGATTGTCGTCTGTTTGTTAAACGGCCGGCGTTTGATGCAACCTGTGGTTAGGATTTCAATAGCGGTTAATTTGAATTTCTTGATGGGTTTGCGAAATTTCGAATGCTGGGCGGATTTTAGACCGAAATGTATTGCTTGTAACTATTGCATCGCTTGACAAAGTTACCTTTGTAAGAGACGAATTTATTTTATTAATGTTAGGCATATTTAAAAAAAATATCACGTTACGGAGGTTTTATATAACAGGAGCATATTATTATCCAAATTAATATAAAGGTAAACTCGACTAATGGGGAGGGCAAAATGTGAATGGTACTTTAGAAATTTTATTTCAATGGTCTAATTACGATATATTGTGGAGATTAGTAGGTTTTACTTCAGGTCACTGAATTATGTAGATGAAGCTTTCGAGAGTAGGAATAATTGAATATTCTTAGATATAATATCCTTGATTCACTATTCATATTCTGAATTGAATTGGATCGAAAATCATACTATAACAATAATATTATATTACTAATTACGCCAAGAATGACCGGTCAAATTAATTGGTTTTGGGCGCGGCCAGTGAACCCTTCTCATTCGTACCCCGTCAATGTTTCTTAAATTATACCTACTAACCTTAATATTTTATTAATATGCAATTTTTACTGATACAAACCGTTTTCGGGCTATTGTGCCAAATAATTGTAACAAGTTCATTCGTAAAATATTTCATTTTACCTAGCCTGTTAATTTACTTAAGTTCCTTTTTCAGAAAGTAGAAACCTTATAAAAACAGTATAATATATTAAGGTACAGAATTGAAAAAAAAGTGTGTAAAATTTTAACCTTACCCTACGTTTTATCTTTCACATGTATCACATTACAAATTATTCTTTATGTAGAGCTATCATATGAATCTGAATGTTACTTAACTCATTGATAGCAAAAATGCTTTTAATATAGTACCTACATCTAGAGAGCACGCCAAAACAAATACTTTTAGAAGGTCTACCAAATCGATACGGATATCCGTGTAAGCCCTAATTATCCGGTTTTGTGACTGTCGAATAGATTAGTTAGATGCGATTGTTGGCGCCTTACGTGAATTACATATAATATATTCGAAGATTTATTGCAAATCGCTGTGACGATGTAGGTAATTAAATTGATTTATGCGTACGATTACCATAACGTTAATTATGAGGCTTTGTAAATAGTTAATTTTCAACTTTTGCCCTGTTTGCTCATCCTTGATTAAAAAAAGAACATCATGCTATTTCAGAAAAGAAACAGACCATGCCCAAATCTGCGCGACATCAACATGTTAACTAAATAATTATCATAAATTGGCCGTGATCAATCGATTTTATCGATAATCTTACATTCTTACCCAATAATACCAAAGACAAATAATTTTTAATTTAAATTCGGAATACGTTCCGTTTAGCTCGGCTAAGCATTAATTGATCCACCCTTAGTGGATGACGAACGAGCTGTCACATGCAAGCTAATTGTGCCTTCACGTTGACTTCTTTTATTGATGTCAGACAAGTCGTGGTTGTTATTTGGAGCTTTGATTATTTTTTATCCACACTAAATTTAGGTATTAGTCACCCGATTGAGATAGAATGGAATTGGAATGCGAGGTTACAAGTCGTGCTGGATTAATGTAAGCTTTTATTTTGTGCGTTTTACGTATTTCAACTATATCATACGACTAGATTTCCGCCCGTGGCTCCGCCCGCGTTTTCAAAGAATATCTCGCATAGTTCCCGTTCCCGTGGGATTTCCGGGATAAAACCTAATCTATGTTATCCAAGTTACCCTCTATATGTGTGCTAAATTTCACTGTAATCGGTTCAGTAGTATTTGCGTGAAAGAGTAACAAACACATTCACATCCTTACAAACTTTCGCATTTATAATATTATTAGTAGGAGTGGATAGGATTTTTGATAGTCAAATAGGGTAGAAAAGATAATTATACTGTTTTTTTAATTAAAATGTGATTACGCTTATCTGAAAAAAGACATTCCATTAATTAAAAACTTTTAAATACTAATAATTTAAAACAAATGAACCACGTAACGTTAAGCCCGCCAAAACAACAAACGGAAATTCTTAACAAAACTACTGTCAGTAATAAACATATTTTACAGTAGCTTGTTTAATGTATTGTCTACGGTTTTGAAAGACCTGCTTAAAACAATGTCTTATTATAGTTACTGGCAAAGACGTGGCATTGTGGTTTGGTCTAAATCACAGGGGTTGGAATAACAGAACTACTATTTCATTAGAATACAATCCCTTTAAATATCTTGAATAGGTAATACTGATTTAGACAATAAAGTATCGAATGAAATCCACATTTCCGATGTCCTTGGTTATAAAGATGTACCTGTTCGGATTTTACCTTCTTCATGCCTAAACTTTTCATCGTTTGATATTTGCCTGAAACAACAGAGCTGACTTATGAGCTATATTGCGTCGGTTCTAGCTGAAGTCAGTAGTATACCTACTAAACTTTGAAACTGAAAATGTTACAATACAATATGTATTGGATGCAGTAAATTCAATATATAATGTCAATACATCAATAAGTAAGCTTGCATACAAAAAAGAAAGCACATACATTTTATTTACCTGAATTATTATTCAGTCGTTCTTTTTAATTTTAACAAATTCTAACTAAAACTGTTGACGAAGAGAAACAGTTACTTTTTTCAAGGTAAAAGCGAGGGTTTATGCAGTTTCTTTCATGAAGTAGGTATAAATGCAATTACTAAATAAAGTTCGCTTATCCACTAAGCCACACCCGCGATGATGCGATTCCACTATCCGCAGGGGTTTGCGACGAGACTCGCTAAAAGCATGTTGTCGTCTCCAATTTGGTTGTCACACCACCACGCTCCGAACCAAACGTTAATACATACCCTTTCGCATTTCTGTGAAATACGCCGGAGTCTAGACAATGCTTGCAGCCTCGGGGATATGTAAAAATGTTCGCATTAACAAGAACAGTATAGAGGTTTTTTTAATAATAAATAATAACTAAAAACTTTATTTTATTTTTAATAATAAATAAAAACTTTATGCAGTACCGACTACGATAATATAGTAAGTATTCTAAATAGTAAAGTTGTTTGACTATTTGTGTGAACTGTGTTCTTACATTTTCAATTTGGGTAAAATTTTGTGAGTGGGAAATAGCGACTACTTTAGGTCGTTTCTTCTATTGCTCTACAAGTAATAAAATAAGTATATTTTGCAGGAAAGACCCACTGAATAGTTTTATGAATGACGCGTATTTATTTCTATACACACCTTTTCCTCATATCACAAAAATAACCCCAGAAAAGGTAGAACATAAAGAATTCTCTTAAGCGTCACATTACCGTTCACTCATTTAATCTAACCTCGTTCATGAAACGCATTTGCGATATCCGACCACAAATAATGCGACGACAATGGTCCATTGTGTTACGTATATTGACACGTCTCAAGTCACACCTTCGTTACACAATATTACAGCATTTCCTTTTCAAAACAGAGATAACTCGGGTGAATGAAGCCGCGGAAATCGCTCGCACATCCTATTTCAAGGAAGGGTCCCTATTTGACCAAATCCATTCGCTGCTTTCCGCCAGAATATTGGAAACAATCTACTTCACGGTTTTACGGGAAGTATTTTAGGGTTAGGATTTATAAACGGGTTTGTATTGTAGAATGGTTTATGTGGAATAAGGTTTGAATCCTTTTGATTCTTAGTAATATTATTTGGAAATTCCTTGTAATAAGCATTCAAAATTAAATAGAAAAATTAATGTAGCGCTACACTTCCATGATGATACATTCTACAGACATATTATTGTTAAATTTTTTTCCATGGGATTGCTTATAATATACCCAAAATGAGACAAATTTGGTTCTAAAAAGCCGACCCTTTGTTATTAGAAGACAGAATAATTGGACTGCGGCGGGAACCCACTAATTAACATAGAAATAACATTTTTTTTTTTGCATAATTAAAAACGTTTATTCAACATGTGCAATATAATAAATGCTTCTTATTAGGTATAGGCGACAT
Source organism: Colias behrii (assembly GCA_029959065.1). Taxonomy (NCBI): domain Eukaryota; kingdom Metazoa; phylum Arthropoda; class Insecta; order Lepidoptera; family Pieridae; genus Colias; species Colias behrii. The sequence continues at coordinate 7,746,676 of JARWMC010000009.1, forward strand.
AATTTTATAAAATATATCAAGTATAAATAACAGGTATTTCTTTTGGCAGTGCAATAAATTATTTAAAATTTTTTAGAACGCGTTCTATTTTTGCTTCAAAATAGAGAGACGGTATAATATAATTATTATTTATTATGTAGATATACGTTAAAAATAACGACACCATATATTCTGTAGATATAATAGTAATGTATTTTTTACAGTACATTAGCTCAAGAAATGTTTGTTGATGATCGCAACAGAATAGGGTTTAGATACTACGTAAATAACATTATGTGTAAAATATGACTGAACAAAAATATTTATAGATAAAGCAAAATACGTTTAAAAACTAACAGGATTTATACATACTTACAGGCAAATAAATTGCAAACTTTGTCTAAATTTCTGCAATGATTAAATCAATCGTAGTAAATTATCTATTTTAAATTTTCTTAGACAATTTTTTTTTCGCTAGAAGAAACAAAAAAAATTGTAAAGAATATAATATATAAATAATATTGTATTATTTTGCATATCTCGCAAAAAATGTTTGACTCAAATAAGAGCAATATTATTATCATGTAAACATCCCGTAAGAAGTGCGAAATATCTTCGAAACATTCGCATTATTGTACTAAGGCATTGATAAGCGAATTCGTCCCGTGTTCCCGACCCCAGGGATAGCCGGCTGATAAGCGCGTTATCAGTACGTAATTTGCTCGAAGGGTAATGTCGGTAACGTTAGTAGACATAGTAGTATAAAAACTGGACTTGTTTTTGTTTGATGTAATAATTGTTATTAACACTTCACAGTGTTGCATATTTTTTATCTATAAACATTATAGTAAAAGTACCTACGCCCTTTTTTACAATTAAATTTTTCTTACAGAAAAAACACTACGAGTAATTGAGAAACTCGGTAATATTAATTAGGTAGTGAACTCGTAAAAATATTTCTCTTTAAACAGTCAAATGTGACTATATTTTGTTATTAATAATTTTAGATTCAACAGGACGGATTTTCGGATTGAAAACAACTGTGGAATTCAAACTTCAGTGTTATTATAATAAATAAATTCTGTATAAAATATCGAGCCGTACGAATATTTCAGAATGTACTTATTTGTGTGACAGTAAAACATTTTAAGTATATTTAAATTATTATAATTCTTAACAAATGTTGTCTAATCTCATCTGGGTTGAACCGTGTAACAATCCACCCAAACAAAATTGTATCAATATCGGTCTAGCCATCCCACCAGTTCAGTGACACACACTATAAACAAGCAAGCACAGACCTACGCAATACGATTGACAATTCCGTCCAAGATAATAAAGGGCATTTATAGTAATTTGTTATCCATTACTCTTGTCTTATTGCCGCGATAAGTAATAACATAATAAGAGGATCAAGCGAATGAAATATCGCCGGGAAGTTTGGAATCACTTGTGATATGGTTAGTGAATATTTTATTGTGTAAGTTATATGGAATGATTATGACTGATTTCATAAAAATAAATTTGTCCAGATTTCCTTTATTGTTTTAGGGATATGAAACATACCGATTGGTACACACAATTTTAAGTCAAAGTACCTACCTAGTGTGCGTAAAACGCATCAGACATACATTATTCCACGAATATTTTAATTGTTTTAAACGCTTTTATGACGCTATTATTGTGCTGTGTTCTGCACTCTACTCTATAATAAATCCTATCCAATCCTATCCTACTTCCTACTATAGTATTGTAAATGTGAAAGTTTGTGAGGATGGATGTTTAGGTACCTAGTGTATGTCACGCTTTCACGCTGAACCGATTATAATGAAATTTAGCACACATATAGATGGTCATCATTAACACCTATCCTATGTGTATGTGTGTTTTATCCCGTAAATCTCACGAGAACGGGAACTAGGCGGGTTTTTCTTTGAAAACGCGGGAGCCGCGGGCGGAAAACTCCTATAAGCAAAAACAAAATGTCACATTATATAGCACTGATAAGTAAAGATAGAGCGTTTAATGTTTAAAATTGATGAATTATTTAAAGGAATAAACAAAGGGGGATCGCTTAGCGCTTATTACGTTAATCTCAGTTTAATACTTAAAACTGAGTCACCCCTTGGCATTAGCCCAATAGTGTCAACTGTCACTGCTAATAGACAGAACACGTGGCGGATTTAGCGCAGCCATTTTGTTTTCTATCGTTTGTTCACAATTAAATTTACATTCACGGGAGTCGAAAGATGGATGGGTTATTTCCATAAAACAGAAGATGAATATAATATAATGGTAAATAATACAAAATAAATATTTGCTAAATCGTCTAAGTAAAGTTTTATTAAAGAATGGTCTCATGGTCGGTATTGTATTATTAATTATTTTGGTATGAATTTACTTCCATGGAATATTACTGTCTTTCTTATTTAAAGCTATTGTCAAATAATATCCATCAATCGAATGATTAATATATAGCATATTCAATGCAGTTGTTTTTTTTTTTCGTGAGCTATGGAACTACACTTTACTTGTCTTCTAAGAAAAACTAGCCACTACAGAAATAACAAATTATTTAATTTAAAACATTCTTACAGCAATAAAACAATGAAACAACATGCAGCGCAATTTCGTATGCACTGTTGTTAACCTAGAGAGTGCGCTCGTGAGATGAGATTTTTCACTTTTATTTCGTAGAGGCTGTCAGTTTCATTTGTGTGCAGGCACCCTTGACAAAAACAAGGATTAGAGCTTAAGCTCTGTAGGTATTGGTTTCTCATTTCGTATTTATATAGGGGAAGCCTGTTTATGTTTACGTTAAGCTTCGTTTCCAAAATAAACCGATCAATTTTGTTTCGCTTATTTTCATATCGAAGTATGGATAGGTATTTTCAAAATGTAGATATTTTACGAGCAATTAACCTCACTTTCTTGAGCAGAGCAGAACAGAAAAGAAACTAAACATCTCGTCGATAAAATCCTCTTAACAAAAATAAGTATCCCGTATCTGCAGTAATCCGTATACGAATGTATCACGTGGGCCAACCTGACGTTATCAAATTCGTCCCCTCATTATTAATGCATCCTTTTTATCTTAGCTTAATTGATTTGTCGCTTAAGCCGTCCGTATCCTTGCTTCTCAATTACGTGAGTATCGAGAATGCCTTCCGTTTTATTTATGGTCAGCCAATTGATTGAATTAGTGGCCCCTAAGGCGCTTGTCCGAGCTTGCTTTATGTCGATGGGAATTTACTTGGCAAGCGCCGCTCCGACGTTAAAAACTTTTACTGTGTCGGGTTTTTTTCCTTTTAACGCTATAATTTAACTCGCCAATCACATTTTGATGTGCTGGGTGTCTTGTAAATTACGCAGATAATCTTTTTGTAAATTCTAAAGAGGATTTTATTATGCTTTTTAAAAGTGGTGTTTAAAGATTCGATTTTGGAACTTTTTTTGATGCAGTTTTATTTTAATTTACTACTGCTGCACAGTTTTAATTCGAACGATTATGTTTTCGGTACTTTATGGAACCGGCATTATCTTTCAGGATTTACCTTGCTTTGCGATTTACTTTGCGAACATTAATTACTTACTTGTAAAATAAAAATTAAAATTTCTCCTGCGATCTAGCTATAAAGATACTTCTAAAATCTGATCATAAAGAGCTGTTTTGTTGATTTTTCTCTAAATATCTACTACAAAACCTTCCTCTTTATTTAGCCTTATCGCCCCTCAGTGCTAATTCTTTAAAAATAGCCACGCACCCATTTCTCAAACAAACATTCTTATCATAGTCCCGCAAGCCGATGCCGCACGTGCCGCTAAGCTTCGCCTGACATAAGTCCGAGTGTACGTGCAGGGAATGCACTATCTTCGCAAACCTTGCATGTTTATCTCTCGGAAATAAATAAAGGTGCATTTATGCTATCGCTTCGCAAGGAAGTGCTTCTGTGCATTTTTATTGAGACGTTTTGGTTCGTGTTTGCCGGGCTGTGGTATTGATATGAGCGGTAATGGGGATATTGAATATCGAAATACAATGTAATACATTTGCGTGTCGTCTACTATGCTAAATACATTTCTTTTTATAAAGCATAATTCCGTGCAACAATGAAATAACCATGTTTGAAAAATAATTAAGAAATAGGACGGAATTGATAAAAACTACATTTTATTTCATTGAGCTATTTTTGTGCACCTCTAAAAAGCTTGCTAAAAGTGTACATCTCTATACATACTTAGTTGGATTAAAACATGAAAGGAGAGGTTAATCAACATTAAATGAAATAGATACACAACATACTAAGTAAATACCTATTTGGTTGTATTGGATGGTTAACTGAATATTCTGGCTCATCTCAGTTTACCGTTTGGCACACTTCATGAATATTTCAATGAAATAGAGTTAATGAAGCTTTCCTTTGTTCCCAACTGATAGGTTGATTATGTAACCTGACTCTGTACCTTCATGGACTCATTGGAATACATAATTTAATAATGCGAGAATCTTGATTTACATATTATAATCCAATATAACAAAAAACTAACATAAGATACACAAAATAATATTTAGGAAAATAAACGATTATTAGTAGATATTACACATTATGTTTAAATTAGTTGGCGGTTATAAGAGAAGTTGAATTTCGTTTAAAATTGAAAAAGTTTTCTAAATTTAATTACATAGCATTTCTTCTGTTTTCACGGTTCATAGCCAGGCATGTAAAACCATACAAGTTTTAAGTATTCTTTTATTGGCGAAAAATTAAAAAATTTTACATTAACAGTAAATATAAGTTTTCTCAATCCTTGCGTATTGTTATTTTAATGTACAAATTTATAACCTTTGACTCTAGTACTTGTTCGTTTTATTGCGCTATAGTAATAACAATAATATTCATGTAATCATCATTTTAACCTCAATAAAAACTAACATCGACTTTTGTAATTAACAGAATCAACATGACTGGTGTATGATAATTGCTCTTTCAGACATCAAAAGTTGCTCTTTTTGTCCGACTTCTGAGGAACGGAAAGGCTCTTAATTCGTGTCGTATTTTTGGTTATATTCATGATGGTTACGAACATATCTTATAAATATTAATTGAGATATATTAAGTTTAATAAGCTTGTAATAATAATTGTATTTATTTATGTCTAGCACATAATAGAGAGTGTCACTAATAATGGTATTGATTACAATAAATGAATACTCATCACAGAGAGATTATTTATCTCTACATAATATGTAATACATTATACAGTACTATTTTAAAGGAATCAGCTACATATGCATGAAGTAATTACATTGGTAGGATTCATTTATTTTTATTCATTTAATTCCATAAATGTTCATAGAGCTAAGCTGTGTTAAATACTGAGTAATGTAAGGAGAGATTAAGTAAAAATATTTTAAACATCCCAGAAGTTACATAGAGTAAAAAATGTAAGTAAAAAAAAACTACAACCGTTATATTCACTATATCGTATGCGTACCGCCAAATATCCTTACATCCTCTAATCAGGATGCCTGCCCGCAAAACAGTTAGGTAACAAGGGACGTGAGCCGCATCGCTGACTCACAATTGACACGTCTCCAACACGTGTGTGGAATTGGCGGGAGATAATCCTGGATTCAGGATGATGTGACGTCATTTCATTGTGCTCCTAGCCTAGCGTATGGCTAAGTTTGTGTGGCCTCGTGTTCTTTGCGAAGGTCGGTTTGAGAATTTTGAGAGCTCTACCATATTTATGCGATTTTTGACCTTAAAATACATTAACATAGAGATAATATAAGACACTGATTTTTTTAACATAAAGAGTATTTTTGAAACTTTTCACAATCACAATTCTATTTCAACTGTCAAATTAATTTAATTTGATAATTACTCTATAAATATTTTTCATGAAAAAGCTCAGATCCGTTTTTTTTTAATGAAAAAGCTCTATTTTATTTTAATCTGTCACTATTGAAGAGCATTTTAATGAAAACTCTCGTACCGCTTGACAAATAGCAGCAGAAATCGCTGCATTTGTAACGTAGAGTCCATTACGTTGAATAACGTTCCGGAAAGGAACGCTGTTTAAATAAAACTGCAACGGAAAAGTCACTGAAAATTTAATTACCTATAGGCTTACCTGCAGTGATTTTCATAAAGTTCACATTGGCAAGTGCGTGGTACTGAGTCGGCGCGAAATAGTATCTATAGTGGGGGGCAGTAAACTTTGGGACGTCAAGCGGGGTGGTTGTGTCACCCGCCGCTCTATACATCGCGATGATCGAATGAACTATTCGCGGAATCACAACAATGAATTAGATTTGTAGTGAATATGTGTAACCGTGATAAGTGATAAGTGTCAGTATGGTCGCGGGATTTTGTAGTGGTGATAGAAAGTGCAATCAGTTATTAGTACTTTTGAATGTTTTGATTATTTTCGAGGCGTGTTTAGGTATGCGGTTTTTTTATTTATACATAATTTTATTAATACGGTAGTGTAAACATTGAATTAGAGTGGAGTTTTAAATATTAATAGCTATTTATCGTAGGTTGAATATTTTTAATTTTTAAATATATATATATATATATATATATATATATATATATAATAAAAGCATAATATTATAAATAACACGAATAAGAGAATACATTCAGTGACCGGAAGGAAGTTAGCGCGGAAAGTTTTTTTTTTTTTAATTATTAATATCTCAAAAAATTGCTCCTTAAATGCTCCATCAGAAACTGTAATTGCTCCACTTCTATAATTATTAGTTTATTTATAATTAATTTTTTTAAAAATCCAAATACTGAAAACTTGATTTCCCTATAGAATGAAAAATATTCACTTTTCATAATAAATTTTTTTACAAAAAAATTGCTCCCGATTTGCTCTATCAATTACAAAAAAAAATTATTTAATTTTGATAATTTTTACAATAATTAACTGAAAAACTAAACTCAAACTCAAACTCAAACTCAAACATTTATTTATTCAATTAGACTTCTTCTAGAAGCACTTTTGAAACGTCATTAAGTACATATTTTTAACATTTACCACCGATTCGGAAAGCAGTATCTACGGAGAAGAATCGGCAAGAAACTCCATAGTTGCTCTTTTTAATCATGTCAGATTTACAATTTTACAAATTACATATGTAATATCATAATATATTATCATAATATGCCAAAGAACTGTCCTGTGGTTTTTACGCGACAACCCTCCATGGGTTTTTATCGTCCATATATTCCTTAATACTGTAATAGGCTCTCTGGACAAGTACATATTTTTTATATAAGTTTTAAATTTAGAACTACTAAACTCTTTAATATTATGAGGAATTCTGTTGTAAAAGCGTAGGTATACCTTGGCCCATAAATGAATTTTTAACTTTAGCTAGCCGGAAAAATGGCATTTCAATTTTATTTCTGTTTCTTGTGTCATAACAATGTCTATCTCCTACTTTTGTGTGTAAGTATGCGTTATTGTGTACATATAAAATATTATTAAATATATACTGCGACGGTACAGTAAGGATACCAGTATTCTTAAAGAGATCTCTTAGTGAGTCTCGAGCACGCAAATTATATATAGAGCGTATGGCTCTTTTCTGTAATATAAATATAGTTTCTATATCTGCAGCCCTGCCCCATAGCAGAATTCCATAGGACATTATGCTATGAAAGTAGCTAAAGTAAACCAATCTAGCCGTTTCTTCATCGGTGAGATGCCTTATTCTTCTAACTGCATATGCAGCTGAGCTGAGCTTAGCAGCGGTGGTGGTAACATGGGCCCCCCATTGAAGCTTCTCATCTAATGTCAAACCAAGAAAAACAGTCGATTCCACAGGGTATAATGCCTCCCCGTTTAAAATAATATTCCTTTTCACCTTTTTTACATTTGGGAGGATAAATTCTACACAATTTGTTTTTTTTTTGTATTTAATAGTAAATTATTAGCATTAAACCAATTGGATATGCGTAAAAGAGCAGAGTTTACTTCGTCAACATTTGTGTCATGTCTATCCACATTAAATATTAATGAGGTGTCATCTGCAAACAGTACTATTTCACACATATCCTGCAAATAATAAGGTAGGTCATTAATATACACTAAGAACAAAAACGGTCCTAAGATAGATCCCTGCGGAACACCTATGTTAATCGGCGCGCCGCGAGATTTCTCTCCATTAACGACAACGGTTTGTACCCTGTTCTGAAGATATGAAGCTATGAGATCCTGAGCTAAACTGTTGATACCATAAAAATTTAGTTTCCGTAATAGAGTGGAATGTTCTACACAATCGAAAGCCTTAGAAAGGTCGCAGAATATCCCCAAAGCATTCTTTGAATTTTCCTATGCTTTGTATATATGTGACAAAAGAGCTACTCCGGCATCAGTGGTAGAGCGCCCCTTTGTGAAACCATACTGTTTGGCGTGCAGTAAACCATTTGATGCAAAATGACTACTTAATTGGTTTAAAATTAGCTTCTCGAAGACTTTGCTCAAAGTTGGTAATATGGAAATTGGCCTATAGTTATTACTGTCTTCTTGGTCACCACTTTTAAATAAAGGAATAACTTTGCTAAACTTTAGTAAATCAGGGAATATACCACAGTCGCAACACTGATTAAATATAAACGCTAGTTGATTGGCAATGTTTTCTATGATATTATTTACTAAATTTACAGACATACCCCAGAGATCACATGTTTTTTTAAATTTAATGTTTTAAAAGTTTTAACAATTTCATCAGCAGTCACGTGTCGCAATTCAAATAATTTGTTACACTCAGCAACGTGATCCCTCAATAAAGACTTTGCAAGCGCTGAAGACGAATTTAAATTCTTAGTTAAACTAGCAGGGACACTACTAAAGAAATCTTCAAAAGCAAGCGCAACATCAGCACTTTTGTCAATGACCCTACCAGAATTGACAAGTTTTATGGTACTATCGTTTGATCGGCTTTTGCCCAATTCACCATTAATAATTGTCCAAACCGTTTTAACTTTATTGTCAGAGTTGCGTATTTTATCTCTGACATACAAACTTTTGGCAGTGAAACAAACTTTTTTAAATGTTTTTGAATAATTTCTAACATAACTAAGAAATGACAAGTCTTTGTTATATTGTTTCATACCATATAACCTGTAAAGAACGTTCCTGCATCTGTGTATACTAGGAGTTGCCCATTGGCTGAATGGTAAATCCTTGGTAATAGTTAAAGATTTAATTTTAAATATTTTTTCATATTCACTATGAATGAACTTAAAAAGATTTGTAAACATTTCACAAGGATTTTTATGAAAGGATTGATCATTCAGGTCAGGCAGTTTATTATCAATATTATTTCTAAATGTATGAATGCCTTTTCTAGTTATAGGCCTAACATTAATTCTTTTAAATGTAGGTATGCAATCCCATTCAAAAACTACTTTCTGGCCACAGTGATCCGAAGTTAGCGTGTTGAGAATATATTTTTCTAAACATTTGCAATCACAGTATATATTATCAATACAAGTTGCAGAAGTAGGTGTTATTCGTGTGGGTTCATCAAAAGTTTATACAGATTAAATGAATGAAACAAATTAACTATTCGTGTTGCCGTTTGTGTGTGTGAAAGTAAATCAATATTAAAATCACCACATACTATTACCTTCTTTTTACTCCTGCCTAAATGCTTTAATATTTCTTCCATGACTTAGACCGGACTCTCAGTGGAGTTTCGTTTGCAAAAATCGCGGACCTAAATCTGACTTCTGATATATATTGTATAGATCCCAGACATCCTATAGACAGATGTTGCCAACCAGTTTTGTGGTCCCCCTGCCCGCACCCCGGTAATTAAATATGGCATACAAAGAAAAAAATAAAAATTTCCAAAACATGCCGTGTGGGGTATCAAATGAAAGAGCTTATTGAGTAGATCACGAATATATAGCATACTATATACATTTCTTACACTTTCTCTAAGATTTTTTAGAAAATTTACGAAAATGGTCCATTTTTGAGTTAACTTTAAACCACTATAGATTGAAAACTCATGAATATATTTTTTAAATTATTATTTTAAATAATTAACAATAGTCCATTGTTTACGATTCAATATTTCGTACAGTGAAATAGTTGCATGGGGGAGTGGGGGGAGCATTCAAAGATGGCGAGTATATTTTCAAGTTCATATAGTATATAGTTATTTTCATCAAATCCACCACATAGCTCACTTATATTATATTACGAACTATTGAATCATAAACAATGGACTATTGTTAATTATTTAAAATAATAATTTAAAAAATATATTCATGAGTTTTCAATCTATAGTGGTTTAAAGTTAACTCAAAAATGGACCATTTTCGTAAATTTTCTAAAAAATCTTAGAGAAAGTGTAAGAAATGTATATAGTATGCTATATATTCGTGATCTACTCAATAAGCTCTTTCATTTGATACCCCACACGGCATGTTTTGGAAATTTTTATTTTTTTCTTTGTATGCCATATTTAATTACCGGGGTGCGGGCAGGGGGACCACAAAACTGGTTGGCAACATCTGTCTATAGGATGTCTGGGACCTATACAATATATATCAGAAGTCAGATTTAGGTCCGCTATTTTTGCAAACGAACATCTCCTTGGAGCCTGCTCTAACTGTCTCAAACAAATTATAGTCACTGGAAGGAGGTCTGTATACGCAAACAATGTTTGCATAGTTAACTACCTACTGCGCTGTGACGTCATCAATTGTCGTTGCGATGCATAAAGGCCATATTTACATGTATCAGCACTGCAGCGATATCTATAGACCTTAATGTTTATGTTTTCTTATTTATATTATTTACTAGATTTCCGCCCGCGGCTTCGGCCGCGTTTTCAAAGGAAAACCCGCATAGTTTCCGCTAACGCAAACGATAGCAACTTGACACCGAAACATGAAACAAGCGACTGAAACACAAATTAATTAAATATAAATATTTCAGGACAGTTTTCACACACGGCACAATCTGATCCCATACTTAGCTTTCGCTTGTGTTATGGAAACCAGATGGCTGATAAACATACATATATAATTTTAAATAAATACTTATTTAGATAATTAACACCCAGACACAGAGCAAACATCTATGTTCATCACACAAATATTTGCCCCGGGTGGGAATCGAACCCACAACCTCTGGCTTGGAAGGCAGGGCCACTACCAACGCCAACCGGTCAGTCAAAGTAATTAAAAAAAATTACTTGAAGTTTTAATATTACGAATAAACGTGATATGCGAGTTTAGGGATGGGTAGGGAAATGTTTATAAACATACCTATAATAAGAATGATTTTAAATACATACATAATAATATCTGTTCCTTTCAACATTTGCTAGATGAAACTAAATAATGAAAATATTATGTCGCATAGATATTATTAGCCTTTTAAAAATACGGTTCCGTTGTTTATTTAATATTCTATTTTACTTATCTTTCTAATATAAAAATAAATAATTAAATAAAACACAATCATATTACAATTTAATATAAAAGTACCATGAAATGACATTAATAAGTTTTATCATTTAATGCTGGGAATAATATTATTATTTAAAATTTACCTTATGTTGCTATTTATACTCTATATCCATGCGACATATTTTAATTATTTAGTTTCATCTAGCAAATGTTGAAAGGAACAGATATTATTATGTATTTAAAATCATTCTTATTATAGGTATGTTTATAAACATTTCCCTACCCATCCCTAAACTCGCATATTACCTACGTTTATTCGTATTATTAAAACTTCAAGTAATTTTTAATTAATTTGTGTTTCAGTCGCTTGTTTCATGTTTCGGTGTCAAGTTGCTATCGTTTGCGTTAGCGGGAACTATGCGGGTTTTCCTTTGAAAACGCGGGCGAAGCTGCGGGCGGAAATCTAGTAAATAATATAAATAAGAAAACATAAACATTAAGGTCTATAGATATCGCTGCAGTGCTGATACATGTAAATATGGCCCTTATGCATCGCAACGACAATTGATGACGTCACAGCGCAGTAGGTAGTTAACTATGCAAACATAGTATTTTCTGATGTTTGATTTTACGCGAGTATTATACATTTAGAAATTAAAGACTTTTTAACGGATTTTAAACGATCCAAATCAACCATACAGTGTATAGGAAAGCCACTCATACTGATAGGTACCTCAATGGTGAATCTCACCACCATCCTTGCCAACTAGCTTCTGTCGGTATATCTTTGTTTCAGAGAGCCCGCCACCTCTGTGATGCTGCCCACCTCAGCGGGGAACTGCAGCATGTCAAGCGAGTACTACGTAACAACAAGCTGCAGGCGCCTCCACAGCATCACAGGAGTCGAACGAAGCCACATACAGTTGAAAGACAACCGGCCTACCTACCATATGTGAAGGGAGTTACTGACAGAATTGGAAGAATCCTAAGACGAGCTTCAATTAAAACTATATATAAGCCGCACAAGAAGATAAACCAATTCTTGAGACCAATTAAAAGTAATATTCCTCTACAAGAAGCAGGCGTGTACAAGTTAGACTGTGACTGTGGACTCTCATACATCGGCCAAACAAAAAGAAGCATTGCTAACCGACTGAAGGAGCACATTGCGGATATCAAGCATCGGCGTCACAAGAAGTCTGCGGTATGTGAACACACACTGGACAACAACCACTTCATAAGATTCGACCAACCACAAATCCTTGCCAGAGAAAATAAATTTTTTCCAAGACTTGTGCGCGAGGCTATTGAAATTAAAAAACACCCAAATTTCAATAGAGAAGATGGTTTGAAACTTTCTAACACCTGGGATCCTGTTATTAAGAATTTAAAACCCCATGTCAAACATACCAAAAGACTAGAAGACACGATCAGCCAATACTGCCAACATCCGGAAAAATACTCCACATACCAACTACGGAGGAATAGGTGGAGGTAGTTTACAAACAGCAATTTTTGAATGACTGTCAAGACGTATAACATCTCAGTCTCCCCGTGACCACGCTCGCTGTAAAGTGTTCGAAACGTCGGGAAAATAATAGAATGAATAAATCGCGTTTAAAATCCGTTAAAAAGTCTTTAATTTCTATATGCAAACATAGTTTTTCAGTTAATTATTGTAAAAATTATCAAAATTAAATAATTTTTTTTTTTTGTAATTGATAGAGCAAATCGGGAGCAATTTTTTTGTAAAAAAATTTTTTATGAAAAGTGAATATTTTTCATTCTATAGGGAAATCAAGTTTTCAGTATTTGGATTTTTTTTTAAATTAATTATAAATAAACTAATAATTATAGAAGTGGAGCAATTACAGATTCTGATGGAGCATTTAAGGAGCAATTTTTTGAGATATTAATAATTAAAAAAAAAAAACTTTCCGCGCCAACTTCCTTCCGGTCATTCAGTGATGCATTATAGCCAAATTATAATGAATTCATGATAACAATAACTATCCATACATCCGCTTTTACCTTCCATAATATTTTCGCAACTTTCCTCTAGAGCTAGAGCTTTTGCTCTACCTGAACGTGACTTATTATTTATTATTATAATTTTATCTCTTTCATTGTTATTATGGATTAATTAATTATTTTGGCTCAATTTAACCGAATAAACAGTCCACTAAAGTTCCCATATGTAAAGCCCAAAGCCGGGCTCCCCGTATAAAGGAACATCCAGCTGACACCATAGTGGGGAGAAGTGAACCTGCTACCCTCCGCTGCGTGGCCGAAGGGAAGCCCAAACCAACGATCCTGTGGTACAAAGACGGGAACCCAATTGCACCTACTGACCACCCACATAGGGTTTTGCTTGAAGATGGACTATTGTTTCTCAGGTATATTTGAATATATGTTTTTTCATTTGAAAATGTGAATATGTTATAACGGCAGGGTAGAGGTAACAATTATATTATTGAAATAAATAAATTACAAATAAAAGACACTACTCAAAGATTACATCTCTCTTATTAGTTTTTTATTGTACTGTATAAATAATATCGTTGTTCAATGAGTACTCTAGTATTTACATGTACATATGGAAAAAACACAATTTTTATTCTCTTAACACTAGAGATGTTATATACATTTTTAAATGGGAAAATCCTGTTTATTTAGTAAGCTATGTTTATAGGGTTATGCGTGGTAAGAAGGAGAGTGACGAGGGCGTCTACTGGTGCGTCGCACGTAACACTGTCGGGGAAGCAGTTAGCAAGAACGCGACGCTGACCATTGCAGGTAATGAATTGAGCATTCTGTACTACGGTTATAGAAAGGGAGCAATGTAAAACGTCTTATTAAAACAAAACGTTTATTTATTTATTTATACTCTTTATTGTGCTGCCAAAATACATAAAATACAAACAAAACTTAGGTATTCTAAGAGAAAAACAGCACAGAAGGCGGCCTTATCACTTAAGAGTGATTTTATGCGTTATGGAACGGAAATGGAATGTAGTGCGTGTAATTGTTCATCAATTTGATTGATGATTGGAGTAGCTATGCATGTTTAAGATACTTAATTTAAAAAGTTTTAAATTACTGCAATCAATAAAGTACCACATTAATAAAATTTATTAATGTTATTCACCAGGTTTTCATTTACATTAATAAAAAATGAAGTAGATATTCACCATTCTAATGTTGTTTGTAATTGTATTGAATATATTATGCATTTTTTACAAATTGTATTTGAAAAATAATTTGACATTGGATTTAGATTAATCAGCAATCTAAAAATCCATAAACAACCGAAATTTTATAATCAAATTGTTTACCTACAAAATTAATATTTGATGCATTTTATTGAATATTATTATTATTATTCCATTTTATTTTATTTTATATTTTTTTATTTTATTTTTTTTTACACTACTATCTACACTACATCGAGTCGAGCTTTCGTAACTACCTGTATCTATCATAAACTTTTTTTAAACTAGTCATGTAACTATCAATTATATTATGTTCATTTATTTTAGACAAACAACAGTTAAATTCTAAGTAGATACATAATTAATCATAATTGACACTTCATAGAAGTAATTCTCAGAATCAACATTGCAAAGAGCTTTCGTTAAAAATTAACAGTCGCGAACTATTTTGAGCAGGCGAAAATAATTTCTGTAGACATAACAAACATACATGTTAAATATATTATATATAGACTTGCGCATTAGAATTGCGAGTCAATGAACGCTATTTGAATGCATAATGAAGAGTTTTTATATGCTTGTAAATGCTTATCTTTTAATATGACATCTCGATTATGATGCTTGAAAAACAATAGATATGGTTGATTTATTTTATCCATGTAATTTTAGTATGCAATTAAATATATAGATATCAACTATTGGTATTGATATTTTTAACTGCTAGAAATTTTGTTTATTGGCATATAGGTAGATTAAAAATGGACGAATACCTAATATCCATTGACTCATTATAATTTAAATTAGTTGAATTGAATCTGATATTTTAATTAAACTCAAGATTTCTTGTATTTTATGCATATTTAAGATGTTGGTTTGCATTAATCAGATTTTTATAATTATTTACGCTTTTAGCCTAATAATATTCCATCTTCATTTAAGATAATGCAGTTTCAAATTATTCTTGCATTCCAAAGTACGCACAAGAGACGACTTTACTTAACTTTTAAATTGTCTTAATAGCTGTGTATTAATTAGAAGTTTTAACGACTTCAGTCTGAACTCTGAAAGCAAGCAAATGCAGTTATTAAAACGTGTGATATGAAAACAAAATTGCATTTAAGTACTAACAATGTTTTGAATTTAAATTTTAATTGCTTTTGAATGAGTTCTACAGTAGAATTCATAACAGAATATTAGAAGATTAAAGATTTTCAAAATATAAGTACCTACCTACATATAATTATGTAATTTGTATTCATTGCGTTTTAACTTTAATTAAATATATTGAAACAAGTGCATATTTTTTAAAGAGTCTTCAGATATTGTTATTGTTACTGCTGTTGAATATAACTTGCTAAAAGTCCTATCTTATTGATATCTATGCAAATTCATTATACAAATCTATACATATAATAAAATCGTAGGAAAGTCAAAACTGTACATTGAATATTTTTTTTAAAGAATACATAATCCATGATCTATAATCGATATAGAAGCCAAAAATATAGTTTTTAGAATTTTTGTCTGTTTGTCTGTTTGTCTGTTTGTCTGTTTGTCTGTATGTTTGACCGGGCTAATCTCGAAAAGTACTGCATAGATTTACTTCAAATTTTGCATGAATATTCCTAAGAGGTCGGGTGAGGATAGTTTAAACATATTATCATGATATCACCTTCGGGGGAGGAGCTGTGAGCCTTTATTTTTCTTACATATTCCGTGTACTACGACAGCGTACAATCTAAAGACTCATGTTTAAATATTGGTTTCGAGTAAGCCATGCTATTATCTAGCTTTACAAAATAAAAACTATGTCATTTACGTAATTTGGGCAGAGAAACAGTTAAATGAATCTTAGCAGTATAAAGACAAATTTGAAACAGCGCCATCTATGAAGTGTTAGAAAAATCAAACACACCTTAACTATTGGAAATTAATAATCAAATGACGCATATATAAATGTTGTTTGACAATATCTAGATTGACACTATAAAAATTATGCCATTTAAGTAACTTGGGAAGAGAAACATAGTTTAAAGAATGTAAGTTGTATAATGTTAATTTTGTAACAGAGCCATCTATGAGATTTCGTAAAAATCAAATCAATTTAGATGTTAACACTACTGAATACACAGTTGGAAATTAATAATTTAAATATAATGATGTTATTTATTTAACTCTTTAGCCCATATCTTCCCTTCCCTATAAGGTATATTTCGTGTAAATAATAAATATACTACATTTTTTTAAAGTGAGGGTAGATGTTTATTATTTTAAGTAAAACTAGACACCATTATCTACAGTTAATCTAATATTGATTGCGTTCATTAGTTACAATTTTAAAAATCTTCGTATTTTATAAATTTACTAGCTTACCGCCCGCGGGTTCGTCCGCTTTGTCTAAAACCTAATAAATTATATACTAAAACCTTCCTCTTGAATCAGTCTATCTATTAAAAAAACCGCATCAAAATCCGTTGCGAAGTTTTAAAGATTTAAGCATACAAAGGGACATAGGGACAGAGAAAGCGACTTTTTTTATACTATGTAGTGATATTTATAAAGCAATTGAATACCATAAAACCAAAAATATCAAATGCAATCTTCGTGTTTTGTGAATTTTCACCATCATGCGTTCCCACAAAAAGTAAGTTGTTACTTATAGGTATTTATTTTTTATAATGATAGCAATTCATGTTTTTTGTTGGTAGGTATTATATTATACTTTTAGAATCAATACATATAATAAAATTCTAGAAAAGTGGTGTCTGTACAATGAAAATATGTAAAAAAAAATTAGCAGGGGTTATTATTAAATCGATCCCAAACCCAAAACTGTAGTTAAAAAATTTTTTGTCTGTTTGTCTGTTTGTCTGTATGTTTGAACACGCTAATCTCAGAAACGGCTTATCCGATTTCGATGCGGTTTTCACTAATATATTGTGGTAATCTTCATTTAACATTTAGTGTTTATTTCATGTCAATCGGTTCATAAATAAAAAAGTTATGACCATTTAAGTACTCACGGCGAACATTTGCTAAGGCATTCTATGGTACACATACAGTGTACGATAAAACGTAAGTTATCTGTTATACGCTACAGTTATGTCCAAGTGATCATATCGAAAGTCCCCAAGGGTGGGGGGGTAAGCTGAGATAGTAGGGGGGGGGGGGGGGATTTCTAGGTAAATTTTATACATAAAATGTCCTTTAAATTATGTCGTATTATATTATATTTTTAACCCCCGATGCAAAAATATGGGTGATAAGTGTTTGACCGCTGTGTGTGTGTGTGTTTGTGCCACCGTAGCTCTAATCCGAATTAGATGATGTTTTTTTGTTAGGCAGCATATTTTCCGACGCTGGTTCTTAAATAAACTGTTTCAAAATCGGTTCATCCATTTATTGTAACTAGGTATATAGGGGTAAAAGTGGGAATGAAAATAACTAAAGTTGTCGAATATACTTTAGTGATATATTAAATGAAAGTGAACGACCTATCAGTAAAAATAAGTCAAATTTTATCAAAATCGGTTCATCCATTTATTTGATATTTCTATATCAAAAAGTAAGTTGTTACTTATAGGTATTTATCCCCCAAAAAATCCCCGGAAAATGCCAGGGAAATGTCCGGAAAATGTCTGGGAAACATCCGGAAAATCCCCGGGAAATGCTCGGAAAACCCCGGAAAATGCCTGGGAAATTCCCGGAAAATGTCTGGAAAATCCCGGAAAATAACCGGAAAATGCCAGGGAAATGTCTGGAAAATATCCGGAAATTGCGTGGAAATGTCCGGAAAAAGCCTGGAAAATGCCCGGAAAATGCACGCAAAATCCCCGGAAAATATCCGGAAAATGCGTGAAAATTTCCGGAAAAAGCGTGGAAAATGCCACTTCTAATTTGCGAAGTAATTAAAACAGCAGAAAACCAAAAAAGAAAAAGAAATCTAAAAATCTTTCATATTAAATGTATACGGGATATTCATATTTCATACTTAATGTATGGGAGGGTTTAAAGATAATTTTTTTGATATTTCTCGATTTATTTTTAAAAATTTATTACGGCCATTTTACTCATTAGGTTAAGTACTTTCGATATCAGTTTAAAGTTTTTTGTTATCTGTAATACTTACGGAAAAATCGCCTGTGCACACTTAACGATTACACCCTGTATATAGGTATAGTAAATGGATGAACCGATTTTGATTAAATATGTCTAATTATACTTTACACGTCATGCCCTTTCATTTCATATGTCACTTGAGTCAAAATTCACTTTTTTTATTATCTACCACTTTTATACCTTCTATATCAAATAAATGGATGAACCGATTTTGATAAAATTTGACTACTTTTTTTACTTTACTGTATAGGTATAAGTGGGAATGAAAGAAACGAATGTTGTCAAATATTGTGATAGTACCTACCTAAGTGATATATCAAATGAATGTGCATAACGGGTGAATTACAATTAGTAATGTTTTATCGAAATCGGTTCATCCGTTTATTACATATAGGGCACTTTAGGGGTGACAGTGGTTAGATAAATAAACCAAATGGAGCATCAAACGATAGGATATGACGTGTACATATAGGTACAATGAGATAATATTATTTACATCAAAATCGGTTCTGCCATTTACTAGGGATGGAAAGGGAAGGGTTGAAAGGCTGTGAAAGAAGAGGGGGACATGGGAGCGAGAGGATAGCCACACCCTGGAAATTTTGAACTCTTCTGTAACAAAGTTTTATAGCTCAGTTTAGTTTTAATTTTACTAACAGTTATTTTGTGTCATTATTTTTTTTATTTCTTAACTGTAAAATAATCTGTAAGTACTTATAATTTAGTTGTTTATGGTAGTACGTGTTTCAAGACGTGTTTACTCAATAATTGTGTGTTAAGTAGTAACTACTATGCAGTCACTATTCTACGCGGACGAAGTCGCGGGCACAGCTAGTTCCCAAATATACGGAGATTAATATGATAGCGAAAAGAATTTTGAGCGATTTTAAATAACTTCACTATTTTTTGTTGGATTTTGCGGATCGGAGGCGATCAAAATATCATTTCACGTCGGACCGCCATGTTTTTGTTTCATTCGAGAATTTAAATTCTGAATCATGGAAAATAATACAATATAAACGATACTCAGTTGAAACTATATTTGAATAACTAGCTGTGCCCGCGACTTCGTCCGCGTAGAATAGTGACTGCATAGTAGTTACTACTTAACACACAATTATTGAGTAAACACGTCTTGAAACACGTACTACCATAAACAACTAAATTATAAGTACTTACAGATTATTTTACAGTTAAGAAATAAAAAAAATAATGACACAAAATAACTGTTAGTAAAATTAAAACTAAACTGAGCTATAAAACTTTGTTACAGAAGAGTTCAAAATTTCCAGGGTGTGGCTATCCTCTCGCTCCCATGTCCCCCTCTTCTTTCACAGCCTTTCAACCCTTCCCTTTCCATCCCTAGTAAATGGCAGAACCGATTTTGATGTAAATAATATTATCTCATTGTACCTATATGTACACGTCATATCCTATCGTTTGATGCTCCATTTGGTTTATTTATCTAACCACTGTCACCCCTAAAGTGCCCTATATGTAATAAACGGATGAACCGATTTCGATAAAACATTACTAATTGTAATTCACCCGTTATGCACATTCATTTGATATATCACTTAGGTAGGTACTATCACAATATTTGACAACATTCGTTTCTTTCATTCCCACTTATACCTATACAGTAAAGTAAAAAAAGTAGTCAAATTTTATCAAAATCGGTTCATCCATTTATTTGATATAGAAGGTATAAAAGTGGTAGATAATAAAAAAAGTGAATTTTGACTCAAGTGACATATGAAATGAAAGGGCATGACGTGTAAAGTATAATTAGACATATTTAATCAAAATCGGTTCATCCATTTACTATACCTATATACAGGGTGTAATCGTTAAGTGTGCACAGGCGATTTTTCCGTAAGTATTACAGATAACAAAAAACTTTAAACTGATATCGAAAGTACTTAACCTAATGAGTAAAATGGCCGTAATAAATTTTTAAAAATAAATCGAGAAATATCAAAAAAATTATCTTTAAACCCTCCCATACATTAAGTATGAAATATGAATATCCCGTATACATTTAATATGAAAGATTTTTAGATTTCTTTTTCTTTTTTGGTTTTCTGCTGTTTTAATTACTTCGCAAATTTGAAGTGGCATTTTCCACGCTTTTTCCGGAAATTTTCACGCATTTTCCGGATATTTTCCGGGGATTTTGCGTGCATTTTCCGGGCATTTTCCAGGCATTTTCCACGCTTTTTCCGGACATTTCCACGCATTTTCCGGATATTTTCCAGACATTTCCCTGGCATTTCCGGTTATTTTCCGGGATTTTCCAGACATTTTCCGGGAATTTCCCAGGCATTTTCCGGGGATTTTCCGAGCATTTCCCGGGGATTTTCCGGATGTTGCCCAGACATTTTCCGGACATTTCCCTGGCATTTTCCGGGAATTTTCCACGCATTTCCCAGGCATTTTCCGGACATTTCTCAGGCATTTTCCGGGGATTTTCCAGGCATTTTCCGGATATTTTCCGGGAATTTTCCAGACATTTTCCGGACATTTCCCTGACATAGCCTGTAAATGTCTGGAAAATCCCCGGGAAATGCTCGGAAAATCCCCGGAAAATGTCTGGAAATCCCCGGAAAATGCCAGGGAAATGACCAAAAAATGTCTGGAAAACATCCAGAAAATCCCCGGGAAATGCTCGGAAAATCCCCGGAAAAAGCCTGGGAAATTCCCGGAAAATAACCGGAAAATGCCTGGGAAATGCTCGGAAAATGCGTGCAAATTTCCGGAAAAACCGTGGAAAATCCCTGGAAAATGCCAGGAAAATATCCGGAAAATGCGTGAAAATGTCCGGAAAATATCCGGTAAATGCGTGAAAATGTCCGGAAAATATCCGGAAAATGCCTGGAAAATCCCCGGAAAGTGCCTGAGAAATGTCCGGAAAATGCCTGGGAAATGCGTGGAAAATCCCCGGAAAATGCCAGGGAAATGTCCGGAAAATGTCTGGGAAACATCCGGAAAATCCCCGGGAAATGCTCGGAAAATCCCCGGAAAATGCCTGGGAAATTCCCGGAAAATGTCTGGAAAATCCCGGAAAATAACCGGAAAATGCCAGGGAAATGTCTGGAAAATATCCGGAAATTGCGTGGAAATGTCCGGAAAAAGCCTGGAAAATGTCCGGAAAATGCTCGGAAAATCCCCGGAAAATATCCGGAAAATGCGTGAAAATGTCCGGAAAAAGCGTGGAAAATGCCACTTCAAATTTGCGAAGTAATTAAAGCAGAAAACCAAAAAAGAAAAAGAAATCTAAAAATCTTTCATATTAAATGTATACGGGATATTCATATTTCATACTTAATGTATGAATGAAGGTTTAAAGATAATTTTTTTGATATTTCTCGATTTATTTTTAAAAATTTATTACGGCCATTTTACGCATTAGGTTAAGTACTTTCGATATCAGTTTAAAGTTTTTTGTTATCTGTAATACTTACGGAAAAATCGCCTGTGCACACTTAACGATTACACCCTGTATATAGGTATAGTAAATGGATGAACCGATTTTGATTAAATATGTCTAATTATACTTTACACGTCATGCCCTTTC
The DNA here is from genome assembly GCA_029959065.1 of Colias behrii. Classification (NCBI taxonomy): domain Eukaryota; kingdom Metazoa; phylum Arthropoda; class Insecta; order Lepidoptera; family Pieridae; genus Colias; species Colias behrii. The sequence continues at coordinate 7,769,013 of JARWMC010000009.1, forward strand.
ATTTCATATGTCACTTGAGTCAAAATTCACTTTTTTTATTATCTACCACTTTTATACCTTCTATATCAAATAAATGGATGAACCGATTTTGATAAAATTTGACTTATTTTTACTGATAGGTCGTTCACTTTCATTTAATATATCACTAAAGTATATTCGACAACTTTAGTTATTTTCATTCCCACTTTTACCCCTATATACCTAGTTACAATAAATGGATGAACCGATTTTGAAACAGTTTATTTAAGAACCAGCGTCGGAAAATATGCTGCCTAACAAAAAAACATCATCTAATTCGGATTAGAGCTACGGTGGCACAAACACACACACACACAGCGGTCAAACACTTATCACCCATATTTTTGCATCGGGGGTTAAAAATATAATATAATACGACATAATTTAAAGGACATTTTATGTATAAAATTTACCTAGAAATCCCCCCCCCCCCCTACTATCTCAGCTTACCCCCCCACCCTTGGGGACTTTCGATATGATCACTTGGACATAACTGTAGCGTATAACAGATAACTTACGTTTTATCGTACACTGTATGTGTACCATAGAATGCCTTAGCAAATGTTCGCCGTGAGTACTTAAATGGTCATAACTTTTTTATTTATGAACCGATTGACATGAAATAAACACTAAATGTTAAATGAAGATTACCACAATATATTAGTGAAAACCGCATCGAAATCGGATAAGCCGTTTCTGAGATTAGCGTGTTCAAACATACAGACAAACAGACAAACAGACAAAAAATTTTTTAACTACAGTTTTGGGTTTGGGATCGATTTAATAATAACCCCTGCTAATTTTTTTTTACATATTTTCATTGTACAGACACCACTTTTCTAGAATTTTATTATATGTATTGATTCTAAAAGTATAATATAATACCTACCAACAAAAAACATGAATTGCTATCATTATAAAAAATAAATACCTATAAGTAACAACTTACTTTTTGTGGGAACGCATGATGGTGAAAATTCACAAAACACGAAGATTGCATTTGATATTTTTGGTTTTATGGTATTCAATTGCTTTATAAATATCACTACATAGTATAAAAAAAGTCGCTTTCTCTGTCCCTATGTCCCTTTGTATGCTTAAATCTTTAAAACTTCGCAACGGATTTTGATGCGGTTTTTTTAATAGATAGACTGATTCAAGAGGAAGGTTTTAGTATATAATTTATTAGGTTTTAGACAAAGCGGACGAACCCGCGGGCGGTAAGCTAGTAAATTTATAAAATACGAAGATTTTTAAAATTGTAACTAATGAACGCAATCAATATTAGATTAACTGTAGATAATGGTGTCTAGTTTTACTTAAAATAATAAACATCTACCCTCACTTTAAAAAAATGTAGTATATTTATTATTTACACGAAATATACCTTATAGGGAAGGGAAGATATGGGCTAAAGAGTTAAATAAATAACATCATTATATTTAAATTATTAATTTCCAACTGTGTATTCAGTAGTGTTAACATCTAAATTGATTTGATTTTTACGAAATCTCATAGATGGCTCTGTTACAAAATTAACATTATACAACTTACATTCTTTAAACTATGTTTCTCTTCCCAAGTTACTTAAATGGCATAATTTTTATAGTGTCAATCTAGATATTGTCAAACAACATTTATATATGCGTCATTTGATTATTAATTTCCAATAGTTAAGGTGTGTTTGATTTTTCTAACACTTCATAGATGGCGCTGTTTCAAATTTGTCTTTATACTGCTAAGATTCATTTAACTGTTTCTCTGCCCAAATTACGTAAATGACATAGTTTTTATTTTGTAAAGCTAGATAATAGCATGGCTTACTCGAAACCAATATTTAAACATGAGTCTTTAGATTGTACGCTGTCGTAGTACACGGAATATGTAAGAAAAATAAAGGCTCACAGCTCCTCCCCCGAAGGTGATATCATGATAATATGTTTAAACTATCCTCACCCGACCTCTTAGGAATATTCATGCAAAATTTGAAGTAAATCTATGCAGTACTTTTCGAGATTAGCCCGGTCAAACATACAGACAAACAGACAAACAGACAAACAGACAAACAGACAAAAATTCTAAAAACTATATTTTTGGCTTCTATATCGATTATAGATCATGGATTATGTATTCTTTAAAAAAAATATTCAATGTACAGTTTTGACTTTCCTACGATTTTATTATATGTATAGATAAAAAAGTGGAATCAAGAATTTATATTTAATACAGTAGACATACCTACCAACTATAAATAAACTTTAGCGGTATAACTGAATAAATCTTATTTGCACTATATTATATTAATCTAATCATAGCTTTATACTGTAAAACTAAAATATGCTATAGTTACTTACTATCTTGAAGCAGGAATTAATCTCATTTTTACAGTATGTATGTGATGTACAATATTCTACAGTTCAATCAAAGCTATAATATACTAGTTACTGCCAATAAATACCGATTACCAATGCAATTTATGAAAAATTGTCTATACAGTGCTCCGTGATGAATTCAGAAACGAACCAAAAGACGTAAAAGTGGCGAGTGGGGAGCCAGCGCTGCTCGAATGTGCGTCACCGAAAGGGGCACCAGACCCCTCAGTACATTGGGTTAAAGATGGACGGACGTTAGATGTTGATGTCAATGGAAGGTATAATATTAATGCGAATTTCAATATTATTGATAGGTTATGAATATTCTATTGAGCACACTAACAATAAAGTTATTGACACGTCAATATCCGATCCTTAATATATGCAAATATTGGCTAACTGTACGTAGCTGTTGGTATCTAATATAATACGTGTAATATCATTTTAGTATAGTTGCTTTATAATTGTCACAATAACTTTTAATTATGAAATTGTTAAACAAATACTGAAATAAGATGAAAATGTACCAGTGTATAAATTGACAACCCTTTTCCAGGATAGCAATAGTAGATGGTGGTAATTTAAAGATTATCGAAAGTCTTCCAACCGATAGCGGTGTATATAAATGTGTGGCGTCTAATGTGGCCGGAGAACGACAATCTCGCCCTGCCACATTACTCGTATTACGAAGACCACATTTTCTAGTGAAACCTAATAATATAACGGCACTGATTAACCAGAACGTTGAGTTTCATTGTCAAGTAAGTGAGCTATAAAATTGCAACCGACGATAAAGTCAATGCATGCATTCAGTTATGTTTTATTACGTTTTAGGCCTCACCAGAGTCAGATGTGTCAGTGACATGGTCCCGAGATAAAGGTCAACTATCTCCATATGCGATAATACGAAGAGGTTCTTTGAGAATTGATAGAGTGGTGTCTTCCGATGCTGGCACTTATACATGTCGAGCTGAAAGTCAAGCGGGAACTAGTGTTGCTAGTGCAACTCTTACTGTACATTGTAAGGATATTGATATGATATCATAACTCATAAATACAATCTTAAATTATATCATCGTAATGAAAATTTTAAATTTCTCTGTGTTCATCGATGTCCTTACATATTTGTAATTAATGGAGCTTAAATATTAAAAATCGATTGCTTTAATTGTTCAAAACATACATCGGGCACCTACGCAATTAAATATATAGAACTGTATAAACTTATCTTTTAGCTTTACCTCATTTCACACGTGTGCCTTCTGATCAAACTGCCTGGGAGGGAGAATCAGTTTCGTTTCCATGCGAAGCAGATGGTTCACCAAAACCAATAATATTTTGGACAATGGAGGGGTCTCAGGTGAAAATTTACATCTTTTGAAATGATTTATTTCCATCTGAGCTATTAATAACAATGATTGTATTAATGCAGGAACTCATATTTCCAAATTCAGAACACGCTTCGGGATCGCTTTATTTGAATCGAGTTTTGACTCGCCACGCGGGTAAATTGACGTGTGTCGCTGTCAGTGCTGCAGGAAGTGCATTACATACGATTACTTTACAGGTTAGAATCATAATAGGGTTATAAATAAATTAACTTAAAATAAAAATGCCATTATAAAGGTGCATGCATACCTTTAATAACCCCATAATTAGAAAGTTCTTCTATGAATATAAATTGTATTGTATGAATATAATTGTATAAATATGTTTTAGGTCTTAAGAAGAGAAGCGAATTCATTTAATGGTAATCTTGAATCATCATCGCCTTATCCTGATTTAAATAAACCTCAAAACCATCCGCCAATGACACAATACGAACTCGTACAAGCCCGTAGATATTTACAACAAGATGTTCTAGTTTTAAGGAGAGTTGAAGGAATATCATCAACTACACTCAAAATTGTTTGGGATGTAAGCATAAGAAACAGTTATCTAAGTGTGTGATAATATTTTGTGAAGAATAACATGCTGTAATTTTTTTATTATTTTAGGTACTTACAGATTACAACGAATATTTAGAAGGCGTAAAAATATGGTTTAATGGAACCTCTTTAAATAAACAACATGCAATAGAATTTCCAGACATACAAACCAATAGTAGTGTAGATAGTTTAATAGAATTAACTAAATTTGAGAATTTCACTATGACTACGGTTCATAATAGTGGATCGTCGAGCCACGTTCTAACAGGGTTGATACCATATGCCAAGTATAACATATTTTTGATGCCATTTTATAAGTTGTTACTTGGAAAACCGTCCAACATGAAGACTGGTTTTACCGAGGAAGATGGTAAATATTACACCTACATAGATTTTCGTCATAAAATTCATGGATCGTAGTTTTTAAAATATTAAATATATGATGTCTGTAGTTCCTGCAGCTGCACCGCAAAGTGTCACAGCTGGAGTTATAAATTCAACATCAGCGTGGATTCGTTGGGAACCGCCACCAGTTTACGCGTGGAATGGAGATATTTCAGGATATTTGGTTTGTGCACTTCTTTTATTCCTTAATTCATTCATCATAATCAAATGTTCTTTCTATGTTTAAAATTGGAAATTATTGCTTGCAATTTCTGATGTGTTCTGGTTTTCATGGGTATGTCAATAAATTGTCAAAATTAATTGACTAGATCGAGGTGCGAGTGGGAGGAAGCAATAACGGTCGCGTAGTGGGTCAGATGTCTTTAGGCGCTCGTACACGCGCGGCTGCCGCAAGTTCCTTGCGCGCAGGGGGACGATATATCGCTCGAGCCGCGGCTGTTACACGCCGGGGACATGGACCCTTCAGTGCTCCAGCGCAGATTCACATGCTGCCTACTCAGTCGCAGCGGCATTATGTGCAGTGAGTATACTTTAATTATTTGTTTGTTTTTTGCTTGGTTGGATCGGTTATTCTTATGTAAAATGTATATCTCTGCAAAAATAGGAAATAAGTAAATTTTTCAATACAGTTATAACTCACGGTGGAAAGGTATTTTTTTAAAAAGGATAGAATTTCCTAAAGTACTTATGATGTGTATTTGCAGTCACATGCCAAAACAAATTCTGCATCTTTTACATTTATTCAGAATAAGGATGGATGGTTCAGTTAAATAATCTTGTTTCAGAACGGAGCCAGCTAGAGATAAGGCAATCTTGTCAGTGTTCCAAGAAACTTGGCTTTTAATTTTAAGTTTGATTTTATTGGGAATTATTCTAGTCGGAGGTGGTATTATAATTTATTTACGACAAAAGCAATCGAAACAACGGAAGAGTCACAATGCAGCGAGTACGTATAACAGGCCCATATTAATTTTATTTGTCACATTTAGAGATATTAAGTAATACTTTTGAACAGGCACTCCAATTACGAATACTCAACAATGTTTGCTCGGCAAAGAAGCAGTGTGGATGCGAGAAAGGCCTTTGTACGAAACTAATGAGCCGCGCGTTGAAATGCTGAATTGTCATCAAAGTCTTTTACATGGTATGTCGCACATCATCATAATTAACGTTGCTTTATCCTTTTTTAAGGCTTTTACTTAAATTGTTCGCATGAGTTTATCTTTTTGTTTATCATACGAAACTAACGAACGCTTTAAATAATATATTTAATCTAACTTAAATTTGTAAAATCGTGTTAAGATTTAAGTAAGACGTAACTAAACTGTTCTGTGATTTTATTTTATCTAGCCGCTTTTTTATTTAATATTCAATTCCTTATTTAAGTAGAATCTCGAAAAAAAAAACAAAGATTAATTTATAGGTAGCAATACTATCGGTACGATGACTATGGAAGCAGAATACAGTCTGCCTCAACACGCAAGTGCTACTAGCAATATAATCCTACAAGAGGACAATAGGAAATATCCACCAGAACCGTATGCTTCTAGTGCTATATACAGCGAATTAAATTACCAGGTCAGCAGTCTGATTATTTTAAGATCTAATTTTAATTATTTTTAAACCGTTTTCTTTAGCCTTTTCAATGAAAATATAATTTCGATTGTTGAAATCAAATTATAAGAGTCAAATAGAATTCAAGTTAAATTAAAATAACATTGTTTTTCGGTATTTCATTCCTTTTGTTTGTTATTGGGAACCTTCCTTAAAACGTATTTGATAAATTATTTATTTTTATTTTATTTTGACGTAGGACCATCACACAGATGCAGAAGATTCCTGCATCAAATGTGCAGTTAGTCCAGGGTCCTATGACAATAGTATGGTTAGATCGTTCGCGGATAGCAATCAGTATTCCAACGAAGAATGTTCCACATGCTGTAGAAGTAGTAGTAATAGTTCAACACTAACTAAGGACTATAGTGATATGACGAAATGTGGTAATGGCGATGACCAAGACATTTCAATAGAAGAATGTCCTTCGTGTAAAACAGCGCAATCTAAATCATCAAGTCAGCATGATGGTAACAAAGAGTGGACAGCAATTGCTGACGTAGAATATGATTACCCTCAGTGGCAGTGGTTGGCAAGGGAGAACAGTTTCAGACAAGTATCTCAAGAACCGAGGTACGCGACTCAAGCAAGATCTACGAGGAGTGACCAGAACTGTAGAATGAATTTGTGTGATATTCTCCCACCGCCGCCTTACGAAAGGTAAGTACAGCTAGTACGAGAGTCCATTTCGTAATTAATATTAATAATGGATAATTGAAACGTAAATAATAATTAGTAATTACCAATTAATGTTATCACTATTTACCAATTCTTTTGAACTTTAGGCAAAAATCTTTGTTTATCCTTGTTGTCAATGATGTAAATGTACTTTATACCTCATAATTTCCATTATCTTTTTTTCTCTTTCTAATTTTTTAATGCATTCATCACAGTTGAAATGTAATTTTCGTAATAGCATGGTTATTTAAAGTGTATTTCATTCATAAAATTTGAAAATAATATGAGTTAAAATCTTAACAGGGAATCGCCATATCGAGAAATGCATCCATACGGCACCCAAACTGGTGCCTCGGGCTGTTCAGGACATTCGTACCGGAGCTAACTTATTCAATTAAGAACAAAATATCATTAAAGTGTAATGAAAGCAATAATTATAATAAGTGTATATATAGATTGTATATTATGAAGTGCTAAGGATATCGTTACACCGCTGCACGAAGACGATTTTAATTGCTATTGATCTCTAACGACTGTTAATGAAGTTTAATTATCCATTTTTTTGCCATAACTATGCTCAAATATAATCATGTTCTTTATAATCAATAGGTAACCTTGGTAGCGATATTTGTTAGTTGTTTTATCGGCGGTTGTACTGATGGTAACTAAGGGTTGTAGTTTTTGTGAATGTGTTTGCAAATAGACTGCTAAACTTAATGTAGTTGTTAGATTTTATTTCTCTCTAGTGACTGTGATATAGAATAATTTTGTAATTGCATTTTAATTTTGTACATAACTAGAAATATTTGATATCCTTATACAATTTTAACTTTAGTCTATTTATTATAATTTAGCGAAATCGTTTTCGAATGAGAACCAATTTCATAGTTACAAATTTTTCGATCACAGTTGTAGCATTTTGTACTGAATTGAAATTCCTATATTTAAATGACAATTTAATTTGTATATTCTGGTACGTCAGTGAAGTTATTAAATGATAGTATATTTCAGAGCAATTGTTTTATTTTAACCCAGTTATTATTAAATCCTTTTCATTCATAACAAAACGTTCTTATAACGTTATAAAAGTAGAACTATTGTATATTCAATTTTATCTCTTTTGTTAATATTGTTTTTAAATTTATGTTAAGAAAAATCGTAGGTGAGTATCATATTATGGGATACAGCACAGAGTGCTTTAGCACAGACAGACTACTTCATATTTTCTGTTTATACTGGATAGTAGGTCACCGGAAAATACGTACTCGTAAGAAGTGAGATTTTAAGATATGCTTTTCAAAGGCTTTGCCTTTTTTTCGATTGAACAAGAGCTGAATATTTAACAGAAGGTTCTTTGGACGTGAGAAACTAGGTAAATGAAAAAAAAAACTATAACGGGATATACGAACGGTTTTTATGAGCTTTGAGGAATAAAGTAACACCATGCTAATTTTCTACAGACTTTTTTAACACACTTTTTTACTAGAAATAGGAAATTCTTAAAATTTCTTAGAATATTAAAGTCTATGGTACGCCAAATTAAAAACCAAGCAGGGAAATTCATCCTGCCGTATAATTGCTCTGTTCCAGATAATATTATGCTTCCCAGGGAAAACATTGTAACAATTAAAGCCTTAATCAACTTTTCTCGTAAATATCTAAATACGTTTGTGTGGGCATCGCAACCTGCGTGCAACCTTAGGGCGTTGCCATGGTAACAAGTTGGGTTTTCACCCCTATTGCACCCTTGTTATTAATATCTGTAATAATTAAACTTGATTGCATTTCGCACCAGGTGTTGGATGACGCCTCTTGTCAAGCGATCCTATTGTAAGTTTTAATGGAGACGTTTTGAAAAGTCATTACAGATAATCTAATAAAGCAGCGGTAGGTTGAGTTCATTATAATCTGTTAGATTGATTCTTGTTTAGGGTCTTAATTTTTTTATTGCATTTTTACAGCAGTAATACTTTTAGTTTATAGGTACATAATTATTTTTTGAATTTAAAACTACGTTACATAATAACAAAATCTACTTAGATTTAGATTCCTTCTTGATTAGTTAGTATTCCTTCTGTTGATATTAATTTCTCCGTAGCATTCATCTAATTTAATTTTAAGTATAGCCTTTTGACTTACCTTTTTCAGCCCCAGAAAGACGTGTCTCTTGATCACATTTCATAAAATTCATATTCCTTTGATTTTTATTTTCTTTATTAATCAACACTCCCCTACGTGCGATTTCAAAGTAGCCCTCTGTCGTGTCGCTAAGTCAAGTGGTGGCTTGACAGAGAAAAATGGAGATGCGGTACGGGGATGAAATTCTACCTTTGTATTTTGATGTGTTTTGTATGAATTTACCGGGAATTGTGGCTTTTAATAAAAATGGGGACGGAGAATTGTATAAATGAAATGCTGTGTGGTTTAAAGTTATCTAGGTTTGAATTGTTATATTAAAAAATATTGCAAAACACAGCGATGTATGTGATAGATCATAGATGCATATATAATAATTATTAAAAACTCTACTATTAGATAAAATACGATCTCTTATAATACTTTTCTAGATAGGTACACATGAAGTACTGGTACAAAGAGTGGCAACTCAAATACATCAAACTTACTAATTACAAGATAATATAAATTCAATCCATCCGTACTCCCTAAAGTCACGAATTTTGGAAAATAATTATAAAACTTCACGTAAAATTACAAAATAGCGAGGGTGCATGAATTATCCATTACACAGCGGCTGAAAGTACTTTTAGAACCATAATTCGTACCGGGTTCCGTATATTTATAACCATAGATAACGCCTACAGATGGCTGTGGAGTTTTCCTTCCCAGTTCCCCTAATACTTGTTGAATTATGGTTTCCAATTTCGCCATGTACTCAGGTACACAGTGTCTTTGAGGTATGGCCGGAATATGTTATTTGATGGATGGTGTGACGCGAACAGATTGAGTGTGGGTTTCTTTTGAAATCGAGCACTGGTATTTAGAGATAGATTTCATAAAGAGCAGGTTAAGACTGAAGTTGAAAGAGATTCTATAGAAAAGATCACTTGATAATCGCTAATGTAATTAACAATTGCAGTAAAGGGGCAAATGAAAAGTTTGTCAGTTTTATGGAAGTAAACCAACATTCGTTTGGCTACGAATCAATTTGTAATTTGCATATTTTGTAAACTGTCTTAGCATTTCTTAGGATAACCAAATAGGTATTTATCATTAAATTTATCTTTAATCTTATCTTGTCGCCTTTTCAGTTTGTTCAATATTAATTACTGAATTAATAACTATCAAAACTTATTAGCAACTTATAACACCAGGGTAGTTTACTTCTGCAAGGCTTGTGCCAACATACAAATGGGTACACTTACTATTTATTCGAGTTTAATTTGAAGGCCATTAGATGCGTCATTCATGGAATGGGAAATCAACGTAGAATTATGACATCGGTGACGGTGTACGCAACGCGGGAGTCACGCAATGTTCAACTTTTGGTAATTTATAATGGCGTATAAACCATGACTAATTTGGGGGACTATATCTATACTAAACTAGGTATTATTTATTGGTTTATAACTACAATCTTATACGCAATAAATTTGTCAACATAAGTCAAATATTACTTTTATAGAGTGCATTGCTTATAGAAAATGTGTAGTTTATTTTGTGTAGCCTGATAAATTGGATAGTAACAGACAAGCCATTCTTGCTTATTTCAGTATTAATTTAAATAAATTAAGCCCCCAATTGATTGGCTCGTATTTTATACTATTTTGATAGTTTCGCATTTCTAATGCATATTTATGAGGTATCAATGTAACGTGCTAATAATTTTGAAATGGCAAGATTGCTACCTCAGATCTAGAATATAAATCGATAGGTTTCGCGGCCACTGTGTTTATCCAATTAATATGTCTCTTGCAGTATATATTAGTAAATGTAAATTAGATCGTGTATAACTTGTTGATAAGATGTTAGCAGTAAATGCGATTATAATTGCTGAAATCAATTTTATCAGTAATACGGAAACGCCACTGCATTTATAATTATTATTGAAAGAAATAGTAGGGGTATTAGTTGAGGGGGTCATAATCTAAATGACAACTAGGTAAATCTTGAAGATATAATAATACAATAAACACCATGTAATGATTATTATATATTCTTATAAGATAAGATCTATTCCTGTGCCTGTGTGGAACAGAAAATTTACAGTAATCCTTAAATATTTTGTTCATTTTATTCTGAAATTTTAAAGCCACCATCATTATTTTGTGGTATTCATTAGTAGCCATAACTAATACGAAAGGAAAGGGATGTCAAAACAAAGCGAGCTATTTGCATGCGCAATTCTATTACTCAACTGTTAAATGTTAAGTTAAATATAAACTATTTATCGTCACTGATTCACGCCAATGTATTCTCAAAATAAGATCAGCAAGTCTTTGACACGCAATCTGCTGCAAATACGTATCGCTTTGAAATATTAAGAAAGCCTTTCCATTTCCGCAGTTTGCACTGGTTACAATTATTTCTTAAAATTAAAATGTTTTCAACCATAAAAGTCAGTAAAATTGGCTAAATTTCAAAATATTGTTATAATATAAAGATAGATATGTTTATAACCATTTCATATACAAAATGGTTAGGTGGATTATTTCGTTGCGCCAGAAATTCGCGGATATTTTCCTGTAAAATTTGCGTTGCATTCATGTCCCAAATGTGCAGTATTAACCAAAATTGTTTTATCCGAATCTAAAATAAACACCGTTATTTGGTATAAACACATTTCACATATCTTCATGTATTGATTACAAGGGCGTCTGATTAATTACATCATTAGTTCAAACCCTAGACTGCCTACACAGTCGTTACGATATCTCTTCACGATACACAAATGTGCGGCGATCAATTTCAACGAATTCAGATCGTTTCCACGTATACAGTTGAATTAGCTGGCGCAAGAGGGCCCTTGCTTTATCTACAGCCATATTTTTAAGTAAATTACAAATAGGTACGGGGTGTTCGAGGCTCGTGCCATCAGTTGTCGTGCGTGTTATCGCGACAGGGGGATCGCGAATACCGCGTGCTTGTACAGACTAAATAGTAAATTTTGTTTCAGTATACCACAGTCTAGTAAATTTCAGTGTGTGTAAAGTCTTTGTTTGTTCATTGTTTTTTTTTTTTTTGTATGGGTTGAATTTTTTAGGTTTTAGTGGATGAAGAGAGTGTGTACCTAATGTTGTATGTCTGTCTGTAATCATAATATCGTATGTCTAAAAATGTAATTTTTATAGTCTAGTAACAAACAAAACTACAAAGTAGGTAAGTACATACAGTAAAAATAGGTATATAATTTCATCCTCTTTTCTTTTTTTAGAGATTTCTATGATGAAACTACTTACGTATTTAATTGTAATTGAGCCTTGCAGATTTTTCGGTCACATTCATGAAAAAACATCACTAACATTTACAAAAAGATATTCAAAATATAACGAGAATTATTTAGTATTTCATAAACTTATTCTGTGGCAGCATATTTCCCGGACTCGTACACTGTACGGTACGTGTCGGCGTCGGAAACAAATTTTTTCGTCTAGTCTCCCCGTCGCATTTTCGAGTTTCCTAGCCGACAGTTTTTTCCCTTTCGGCGATGATAACAACTGCTATTTCGGCCGACACTGGAGACGTGATAGTTTGATAATGTCTTGGAAACGGAGTGTTTTATAAAATAAGTTGGAACAGGGGAGAATGGAAAACTGATAAAATTTTTAAACTGCAACTCGATTTTAAAACGCGTTTTTCTATATGTAACTTTATATACCCACAACGTTAAAAGTATACAGAAAAGAATATAAGAAATGTCTACTTTTTCTGTCAATATTCAACTTTCAGTAAATATGCCATTAACTTTCATTAAAAAAATTGTAAATATTACCTTCTTCAAAGATAGATACTACATTTCATAATACACCTGTTTCGTTTTGAGTAATAACAAAGTCCACATTTTACGCTATGATAAATTCAGATATTTAAGCGAAGATAAGAATAAAACACGACATTTAATTTCCACAATTTGAACAAAGCGTTCTCACAAGAGAAATCTCTGGCAGTAGCAATTTTTCTTCGAAATAAAGGAATAAAAATGAAATGCGCGTCTTTGCGATCGGCCATGTTTGTATATTCAGCGGTTTGAAACAAACCAACTGCTTCGAGCTCCTCCGAGTGCGCTCACCGGGTGGTCTATATCATTTTAATGTACACAAACAATTGCTAAAATACTAAATCAACAATGTATTCCAAATATTGTACAGAACAGCTTTACAGACAAAGAACGTGTTGAATTTGCATGTAAAATTCTATTTTAGTTAGAACGTGCTGTATGTATTAAAATAAAGCACCTTTCCCATATTTTAGCCGGGACTAAAAGGTTTGTGTTATGAATTTATAAGTTTTTGTAAGTACTAAATGTGTTCATTGAAGGGATTTTGTTTATGGGTACTTATTACTTAATTCTGCTTGAATTGAACCTGCTCATTTATACTTAGTATGTAGTGAGATAAATGATAAGTATTGTAGTAACAAAAAAGAAACCGAATATTTTTTTATTTTAGCTAGCTTTGGTTTTTTGTATTTTAGCAATATTTTTTTGGATAAGTTGTAAGTAGGTACTATCTATTGTATAAACTATGGTGTAATAGTGTTTAAGGATTGACAACGTCTTTTAATACAAAAATCCCATAAAAAAGAACCATACACCAGTGTATGGTTTTTTACTAGAAAGTAAATAGAAAGCACCTAATTCACAAGAATTTCAGATTAATGTGTTTTTATGTTTGTTAGCAAAGTAACGAAGGACGAAATCGCACATCGCTCTACATTCGCACATACGAAAGGATATTGAAAGGTGTTGTTTACTCCAGACGTTAATTTATGCACACATTGTCACCAGCTTTATTTAGACGGTGATTAATATAATTTATATTGACTGTCAATGTGCAAGCGAACTGCGGACAGAGGAATGGCAATAAAATGAGCTATTTTATGTCGATCCTTGCACTCACTTTGAAGTGAATGTTGTGCAATGAATCGATTACGGACACGTCAGATGGAATAAATCAAATACTTAACGAGTTGATAAACAATGTCGGCCATTTGGTTATTTGACAAACACTCCACATGTAATGGTGCGTTACAGATGACAGCCGAGATGTTGTAAAACTCTTGAAGTATTTGTTTAGCGGTTTTTTTATCCGTATGTTAGTAGACTCTAAAAATGCTGATTAATTCAACGATTGGTTTTTATTTCAGTAATATTTTGTTTTATGTTGTGTGCTATTTTCCTTCATTTTTATATGTATTTTCATTTTTATTTATATGTTCGATAAATAAAATATCATATCCATTATACCAAGTACCAGACCAATCCTATAAATGTGAAAATTTAAGACGTGTTCCTAAAAATGCATGTAGATAAACTAATAATAATTGATATGTTGTTAAGCTTACCTTCTTGCCGGGATGTTCTGATAGAAAAAAATATAGGTATCATATATTATTTAACATACCCCGACATTCTCTTTATATAAAGGTGCATAATAAATAACGTCCAAAAAGTAGGCTCAGTAAAGAGATCACGAGGAAAAAGGCACTTTACTACTTTCCATATCATTTTCTTACATATGATTACCCGTTTCCTTTACAGGGCATTTCCTCGTGTGAGAAAATGTTCTTAATAAGATTGCCAGGTAATGAACACCGTCGCTTTCCTATTAAAAAAAAGTCATTCCATAACGAGAACATAAAGCTAACTCGAACATAGCATTGGACCGTTTTAACAGCACTCTCAAGCAGGAATGCCACTAAATGCCAGGTGGATCGCCTATTGAGACACGCTCTTCGCAATAAAAAAGCAATTACGTTTAAAAATATGCATACGAATAGTTTCCTGATCATAAAAGTCACATTTGAATACGATGTATTGAGCGATGACACGCGCATAATTTGTGCGCACGACTATGCTCTTAAAAACTTTCGAATGCGAAAGGTTGGTTTGAAGGCATAAATCGAATGGGTTAAGGGTTATTATCGTTTAGAGTGCTTGCTTTAATTGTGTCGTGTCACATGCAATGAAGGGGCAGGTTGTTATCACCAGGGGTCTGTCGGGTTCTTAGACACGAAGGCTTCCCGCTGCGTGAAGCGAGGAACTCCAAATCGATAACTCTTTAAAACAGTGAAGATATATTGATGCATTAACTCATTAAAATGCAAGCAGCCAAAGGTTATACAACCGAATGTCTCGATCGAAATGAGGTGATTATCAAAAACGTATGGTTCGTTTGATCTTCTGTTTACACGATGTTAACGTCGAAATGAGAGATAAACAAGCATAATGCATTGAAAGTAAACACGTTAGATCATATTTATTTTTTCTCAAATAACATTACAACATCAAACTTGTTTCTCTATTGAGTAAATGTATTAACAACTGATAGGTTTTAATAATAATCTATTAAAAAGTATCGATGTGAATTTATATGAAAATATCCATCTTGTAAGATGGTTACATTTTCTCCTGGGAACTGTAGAAAAATTACTCGTTAAAATTAATTAAAGGCAACCGGAACAGACAGTTTGCAGAGGAGATGAAAACCGATTTCCCTACGGTGAACTTTAAAGAAAATGTCGCTAAAATCTGTATTACAGAAAATATTACCATCATTTTTATTGTATGCGATTGTTTTGAAATAGCTGTAAAACACTGCATTTTATTTACGTTTTATTTAGAACAATCCTTTTGAATTCGTTTTTAACGTTTAAGTAACAAAGAACATACATTTTTTATTCTGCTGTGTTTACATGAGAAAAGGTTTTTACACAATGACATACATATTTTATGCAAGTTTCTGTAGTTATTCTGTGGTATTCAGAAAGGAATATGCATTTAAAATATCCTTTTTACAAACTTTTCTAGATAATGAAAAATGCGACAGAAAACATTTTCTCACAAGACCTAAAGCGTTTTCATTAGAGGCATTTTATTCCGAGAACTTCAAAGGCCAAAGCAATAGAACGTAGTTTAAAAACGAAAGGTCATATCGTATAGTTATTTTTGGGTATTGTGCGGATAATTAACAGTGATAGCGCTTAATCAGCAAGGGTCTAGCGGAAGTTTCGTTCATTAATGTTAAGCAACGAGCGTATCGGCCTTTGGGATTAGGGCACGGAATAAGGGATAACGTCCTGCCTCTAATGGGACTTGTTAAAGAGGTCACGATTAACGCCTTAGCGGTATAACTATATTAGTTATAGCACTTGTTGTTTACTGATCGGTGTTTGATCAAAATAAGGAGTACATTAGGGAACGGACAAGGGCCAAATGCCAAGAATGTAGTGGTAGTTAGTTTTGACACAATATCCTAATACATTATACAGTTAACACCCGTGTTTAATTTTATAGAGTAGTTGCGAAAAAGCTTTATCGGAGAGCTTTCATAATAGAGCAGGCTCCAAGGAGATGTTCGTTTGCAAAAATAGCGGACCTAAATCTGACTTCTGATATATATTGTATAGATCCCAGAAATCCTATAGACAGATGTTGCCAACCAGTTTTGTGGTCCTCCTCCCCCCACCCCGGTAATTAAATATGGCATACAAAGAAAAAAATAAAAATTTCCAAAACATGCCGTGTGGGGTATCAAATAGAAGAGCTTATTGAGTAGATCACGAATATATAGCATACTATAACATTTCTTACACTTTCTCTAAGATTTTTTAGAAAATTTACGAAAACGCTCCATTTTTGAGTTAACTTTAAACCACTATAGATTGAAAACTCATGAATATATTTTTTAAATTATTATTTTTAATAATTAACAATAGTCCATTGTTTACGATTCAATAGTTCGTAATATAATATAAGTGAGCTATATGTATGTGGTGGATTTGATGACCCCACAAAATGTTTTAAATTGCAAGGCGCAACTTTCACTGAAGTTACCGATTTGAAATCTAATCACACAGAGGCTGATTCAAGAATGTTCTGCCATATTTTTCATTCTGTCAAACACAACGACAGTGCAGAGATAATTATTCTAAGCCCTGACACCGATATTTTTATATTAGGCCTTTATTTCTGGCATAAACTTGAAAATATACTCGCCATCTTTGAATGCTCCCCCCACTCCCCCATGCAACTATTTCACTGTACGAACTATTGAATCGTAAACAATGGACTATTGTTAATTATTAAAAATAATAATTTAAAAAATATATTCATGAGTTTTCAATCTATAGTGGTTTAAAGTTAACTCAAAAATGGAGCATTTTCGTAAATTTTCTAAAAAATCTTAGAGAAAGTGTAAGAAATATTATAGTATGCTATATATTCGTGATCTACTCAATAAGCTCTTTCATTTGATACCCCACACGGCATGTTTTGGAAATTTTTATTTTTTTCTTTGTATGCCATATTTAATTACCGGGGTGGGGAGAGGGGGACCACAAAACTGGTTGGCAACATCTGTCTATAGGATGTCTGGGATCTATACTATATATATCAGAAGTCAGATTTAGGTCCGCTATTTTTGCAAACGAAACTCCACTGAGAGTCCGATCTATAATAATTTTATGTATTTGGAATGACTATTATTATAACAAGCTATTATTTTAGCAATAATAAATTTTTTACCTTTGTCAGTTTAATTATACATTTTTTTTGATTTCCATCCTCGAGCCTTGTGGAAACTCCACAAAGCCGGGATTAAAAACCCAAAATGATACCACAACAGGAAACAAACATTTTCAGTGCTATATTTCAGAATTGTATGTGAAGTTATTTGTTTTTAATTTATTATTAAAACGGTGCATTTGTAGTGAAAATATTATTTACTCTTATTTCCATAATGAGATCAAAATTATAGGTAGAGTCAAATAACAACCAAAATTTTTGTTTATTCTAATATCATGTTCTTAAAATTCAATCAAGTATTTTCAATGAGATTTCAGTAAAGTGTGTATATACTTAGGTAAGAATAATAATTTTAACTTAAGCACCGCTAGACGACAGTACGTGTAGACGTATGTTATTTTTCATACCAAAAATCGTACATAGAAGTTTTCAATACCAGAATTATTTAAATAATAATACTCAACGACGTAATATTTGAACTAGCTATGAGCAGTATGAGGAACAGTAGACATGATATAATAATTATAAATAGCAATGAGTAATATATTGAAAGAATACGATCCTAAGCGATCTTTGACCTGAGGTCAACGTCTTATCTCCGAGCTTTCATTGTATTCATCCGGTGACCACATGTGACAGTAATTGTATCGTCCTCGTTAGCGCTTAATATACGGTATTAATTATTACCATAATGAGAGATCGTTGACTGGCTGATTGCACTTAGTGTCGAGTTATTGTAAACACACCTTGCTGAAGACGCGATGTTTTTATGACGTTGTAGTTCCCGTTGAATTTCTGCGATATACTGAATTGCTTGATGTGGTCTTGGTATACTTAAAGGTATACTTGGTATACTTACTTATTTTTGCGTGGAGTTTTTTTAGGATATTGTTGTATGTTTTTAAAAATTGTTGTGATTAATATTATGGTATTGTAGAGTTTCATGGTGTGTACCTATATAGAGCGTAGTTTTTATATAATTTTTATGTGTTAATCTGTTCTCTTGCGTTCACCCCTACAAGAGTTTATATTGACGCTATAAATTGTTTTGCAACTTTTACAAAATAGCAAAAAAAATAAAAAATAAGCGTGAATGTTTATGTGAGAGACAAGTGATTATTTAAATAACAAGAATGACAAAGTTGTCCGCTAAAAATAAAGTACAAAAATAAATCCTTTTACATAGCTCATTGTAAGTCCAGTCCAAGATTAGTCCATGTTTTGCGTCTTAATTAAGATTTTAGCTATTATCCTTTAAAATATGAGCCTAATCTTTAAAGGAAAATTTTCGTAAGATTACCTCATGAAACATGAAGATGGAAGGCTCCCGTCAAGAGTTAAGCCATCAGAGTAACGTAAATAATTAAATTTCAAAGGAAAAACGTTCTAATCCCACCCACAATTTATTAGAAAGGCCTTTTCAGCGGATTTTCTTGTGAAAAATCGGCCCATTATGAGAGAAGGGCGGAACAGTGGCCGTATTTCAAAACAACACATTATTGTTTTCTCCTCGTTTTGCTTTAGTTAGACCAAGATATAAATTCTGTAATAATAGCTTCAGCCGTTTTATTGCTCTCGTTAAACGGAAAGAAGTTTTTAAAAGTAAAAGTTGATTTTTTATTAACTTGATAAACGAGATTATTATCAAGATAAGAAGTTACCTAAACGATTGATATTATTGTAAATTTAAAAAGTAATTAGGTGAATTATAAATTTCATGTTATATAATGTAGGTGGACAACAGAGACTTAAAAATTGTAATTCACAGAAGGAGAAGGTACCTATGCTATTCACTTATGTATTATGCTTAGGGAACCTTGAAATGTAT
The DNA here is from genome assembly GCA_029959065.1 of Colias behrii. Lineage (NCBI taxonomy): Eukaryota > Metazoa > Arthropoda > Insecta > Lepidoptera > Pieridae > Colias > Colias behrii. The sequence continues at coordinate 7,788,558 of JARWMC010000009.1, forward strand.
AATCCTAAAACTCCCTCTTCTCATTCTTAAATCCCATATTTTAAGATGCTTCATACCTTCCATACCTGTATTTTTTGTTTTCACCTAACTTAATTAGCTTTCTCTCGTCCCTCGATTTATAAATAGTAAATACAGCATTGTTAATCAGTGCAATAAAGCCCTCAGAAAAGGAAAGATAGTTCACGCGTAAATAAGAATCCATACGCGCCTTCCAATCAGCTTAACCGTAAAAAGGAAAAAGATTAAAACTATTCACGGTACAAATGAGGCGCATGAAATTATTTTTACGATTCACTCTCTCAATTAGAGCCAGCACCGACATAAAGTGTCAGTGTTATTTAAATTTACTGGTCCAATTAGACTCGCCATCATCACTGATGGAACCGTGTCGTAGCTTCCCTTATTAAGAATTCTATAATTAAAATTTATGGCCGCCGAAGTGAAGACTATGCAATAATAGCTTAATGAAATACCTGCTTCTAGCAGTCGTGTGGAATGTTATTGTGCATTTTATGATCAGCGATGTAGTGGAGACAGGTTTGGGTGTCAGAATCAAGGTTTTTAAGGTTAGAAATTAAGAAGTTTTATTATTAAAAATTTATAGATTTGATACGAAATAAGAATTATAAAAATTGTTTATTATGTGATTACAATATTTAACATAACTGAAATGTGAAAATAAAACAACTGTATGTTCAGAATAAATCATAAACTTCCTACATTCATTTTAATGTAATGTAAAACAGACCATATTTTAAAATAAAATCAACTGAAACATACTTAAAAAGCACGTTGTAAAAGAAAACGAAACCGCGGATACATTATGAAACGGAATAAACAATAACTCAAGCTCATAACAGATACTATGGCATAAAAGCATTGTCTAGAAAACACATATCTCATAAAGTTAGTTGGCGAGCAAAACATACAGTTGGCATTTACAATGTAGCATTTTGGCATTCGGGCGAGAACTATCAGTGTAATAGAATGAATCTTGTTTGGAGCACTTCTTAAGAGACATCGATGTTGTATCGAACACAAAAAGGCTATAAATATAGACATTGAAGCTCGGAGAGATCTCGTACCCTTTGATGTTATAGTGTAAGAACGACACTTAAAATCTTAATGGTGGTATTCAATTAACCTTGCAATTAATCGACGTTTTACCCCAATTTATTACCTATATGTAAAATCAATTAACAATGCATATATGTACATATTTTTACAAAATTAACGGAAAATAATTAAGCGGTAGGTAAAAATTAGTAGTAGGAAAAACACTTCTAGGAATCTTACGAAACACCTGATGCATGTGATCTTATCAGATATCTCATTATTCAATGTTAGACGTGAAGGAATTTTCCTATTATTAATTTGCATGGGTATAATACATACGATACTGCATACATGCTTTAATATGTCTCCCTGCTAAAAACATGTCATTTAAATTAAACTTTTACATTTTCTCGACGATAATTTTCCGAACAATCCTTAAAATTGCGGATTTTATAATTTACTCAATGTATTTTCAAAGGATGTGCCAGGATAATTGTATAATGTCATCATGAATTCGTAGAAAACGTCTCTATAAGAATAATGATCCGAAATAGCTTTTGAGCGCGGGTTAAACATGCTTAGGTCACGCTTACGGTGTTTAAATTTATACCTCATAATTGTCGGCATAAAGTTGTCGCATGAAATTTCTATCAGAATAAAATTGTAATTCATTATAATAAAAGTTGATGCTGTCAATTTCTGGATGAATGCCAGTTTAATAAAGCACTGCAGTGCGGTTGCAATGTCAATCATTGTGGCATATTTTTGGAGTTTCATTTGCTGTGAAAAATAAAGCGGAAACATTTTATTTATGAGCGTGATTTAATTAGCGGTTTGCAATAAAACGCATGTTATTGTCTTTTGTAATTAAAATATTGATGAATGTAATCATAAAGGAATAATTATTTATATTTTTTGAAACCATGTAGTACATACTTGCGGAAATAGTTAAAAATACTGATGAGGTTGAAAGGAATGCAGAACTTGGACTCTGAGTACTTCTGTGAAAAAATAATGTTTTTTTTTTTAATTATTTATTAATGTGTATATAAATGTATCGCTTGACACATTATTTATTTGTCTGATTAGAACTCACTCACTTTAAAATGTAATCGAACTTTTTATATCATTCAACCGCCCGCCGCTCTTACCAATCAATGCAATAATAACATTAAATTTATTTACTATCGTTGTTGCTAAAAAAATTTTACACACTAATAATTTAACAACAGTTGTTTAGACATAATTAAAACAAAAATACCATCGCTTTTTTAACCATAATATACAGGATGTCTTCTTTATTAGCGCCCGGAGTAATATAATTTTCCATGTTTTTCTTCCATTGTCGATGTAGACACAATAAAAGCAAGCTGGGCCGTTAATCGCACAGAGTAGCCCCGTTCCGTAATTAACTTTGCAGCGAGCAGAGATTTACGTGCAACGCCGGGCACAATTAAATTTGCATAGGAAATTGCACAGAATAAGCTAAGAATAAGTTTTCCGAGTATATAAGTAAATTTGAACACCCTGTGGTCATATTACAGAACCGTCCGTCAGGTATAATTTATTAGTGTATCTTTTGTGTAGTTTAGGTAAGATGCACTCTGTGGATTTCCCCACAAAAAAAAAAATGCGCTCGGTGTCTATTATTTTCCTTCAAGATCCAGTAAACAACAATGTAGCTGAATTTTATAGGGACTTGAGTAATGCATTCGTTTTCAATTTATTTTAGTAAACAATAAGTTTACCGGCATTGCATAGAGTACTTACCTTACGTATCTAAGTTTGTACTTAGCTACGTACAAATAAAGAGTACCTACTCACGAGTAGTATCTATATTATTTGTATTTTTACCACTACCTTAGTTCGGTAATAGTTTCGTACAAAATATGGGAAGCTTCCCATAAATGGTAGTACACGTATTTCTTTCTATTGTGGAAACAGTATGAATGCAAGAATACAATATAAGTGGAGCAAAAGTTAAGACCCGGCGAGCGCTCTCGTAAAATAGCGTAAAAATTATACTTTTGCATTTAGATTGTCTGCATCGCATGATGTTGTTCACCCCCAACGGTCTTGTGGTTTTATAGCGGCGTGAACTAGTGTTGTACTAAAAGCTTTCACAAAACCAGTGGGAAAATAAGTAAGAAACAACTGTTTGTAAATGAAGATGATAAAATGAATGGAATGTTTTAATAGCGAATTGATAATGGATACATATGTAGTTTAATGAAGGAAAAATGTTTACCAATTTATAATTATAGCCGTAGTACTGTTCATTACAAACAAATAAAAGATTAAAACAAATTAATTTTACATGCTTTTCTCTACTATGTAAGCCCCTTGCTTCGAAGAACCGTAAAGGCAGTCGATGCAGCACATCCCTACCTTCACTGGGTATTTTTCATATTTTACGATGTTTTGAATTTACGCCTCTTGTGAGGAATGGTTGTGGTGATTCCCTCGTATTCTCGTCACGTAGTCGATTTTCATATTGCACTTTCAATGGACCGTAAAAGGTATGTGTATTTGGTGAGCTTCAAGAGTTTACAGTGTTTGTTTATGTGGTTATAATACTTTATGTTCTGCTTGTGAATTGTGATGTATGTAATGGTTGGGCATGCCCTTTTCACTGGAAAGGAATTCTATTTATTGTTTAGCTTCGGTTACGAAATTGCTTGATGCGTCGAATAGTTAGTAGTAGAAGAGATTGTCAGAGTTTTAATTATTTAATTATCCTAAAATTGAATTTGGAAGGATTTAAGTAAGTACGAATTAAATATGGGTATGAATTAAGTATGGTAATTAAATAGTGATAAAAAAAAGGTTTTAACACTCATGTTACAAACATGAACTCTATAAGGTACTTAAAATATTAAGATTTTTAACTTTTGTTCGCCTCTTTCATATTTTATCTCAAGGGTACGTTAAAGTTGATCCTTAAGACTTACTATTTTGGAACTGTTATTAAATTAAGCGCGATTTATTTGCATATTAATGAGGGCCAAAGTTACTTGAAACTAATTGGAGTATGATTTAAATAATTTCACAATTGAAGGGTCGTTGTGAAGGGAGGCCGAAAAAAATATTTTTATCGGCATTATGATATCATCAAAATACATACCTATTATAATAAATGTACCTCTTTGATAAAATATATCTGAGAGTTAAAATACATTTCAACTTTCTCAAATTGAAGCTCAATTATATGTCATATCATCTTATCCCCATAAAAGTAGGAAGATCCTCAAAAAGTAATATCTCCGGACATTAAATGTATCCTTTGTCATAAAATACTTATTAGATATCGGTCGGGTCCGTTATAAATATTTGAAGGAAATCGAAAACAAAGACATTATTCAAACATAAATCCCGCTTGGACAGCGTATGGTAAGAATACGTGAGATGTGATATCAGAAGAGAAAACTCATAAATCCATCCATAATAAAATATTAATGGGACGTGGATCCATAAGTCACAAAATTATTCACATGTTATACGTTATTTTCAATATTTTACCGTTGCTTGTAAGCTGGATATTCTTGTATTAATACTATTGTATTGATCAATATTAATAGTCGCGTAGTGGCTATAAATGGTATATTATAATATAGACAAAAAAACCTTGATTTATGCAGTCTTTCAAAAGCTTATTCAGTATGCTTAATGCTTATACATGCAGGTTACAAAATCGAGCAGCTTCAGCGAAAAATCACTAGAACTAAAGCAAACGCATAATATTTTATAGCATTGTTTTACAGTCGACGATCTGTTTGCTACAATATCATATTATATTCTCCAAGTAGGGTATAAACTGAATGCAGACGTTTATTTTCACAAAGTTCAGGAAGCGAAAATTTAAAAACGCAATTGTAGCACAGTTTACGGTTTCAGACTCTATTCATGAATAATGCCCGCAACTTTATGGTAAGTAAAAAGTACAATATAATGTTAGGAATGAAAAGCATGCCCATGTAATTAAAAGAGCGTTATTTACTCGAGGAACCCTTAAGATATACAGCATAGAAACGGCAACAATAAATTTATGAGTCTCTACACCCTGGCGAATTGGGCAATTACCTACTTACGTTTATTATGATAAGATAGCGTAATAAATTAAATGTGGAAATCTTGTTTCGTGATTCCTATTGTATAACATTTGTATAATAGGTAACATTTTGTGATAGTAGTATATTGGGAAATTATGCATTGTGACGTATTTAATTCTTTAATAATTAATTGATTAACCAGTGGTGTCTGTTAATTTATTACAACTTTATTATTCTCAGATTCTGAATATTTAACATAAATACAGGTACTATTCAGCTCAAATTGCAGTAATAAACATTAAATCACTTCATATGTTTCTTCTATTTAAAATCGCTATTCGTGAAAAAGAAGAACACAAATAAATTTCATACAGCAAAACGTTTACGTTTCGAATCGGGACATGAAAATATATTCCTTAAAGAGAAATCGTGCGGAAAATTTGCAATTTAGAAGTAAAAGGGGAATGCCAATAAGCCATCGGTTATGTAGATACTGGGGTTTGTATAGAACTGTGGACTTATCTATGCAACCAGGGAACTTAAAAACTATTTGTCAGGATATTTTCGACGTTGGCTTTTCAGATATTCACTGCAGGATTGGGGTTGGCTGTGCAAAGGAAATATATTTATGGACAGCCGCGAGTACTATTACTACTGCATGTTTAGTTTTGTGTTTCTAAGGTAAACGCTACGAATTATAATATTGAAATATTAAAAAGCTAGACTTTTAATATTTTTATAACTTTGTTGGGTGGAATTTTAAAGGCCATATTAATACATCATCAATACATATAATAAAATTGTAGAAAAGTAGTGTCTGTACAATTGAAATATGTAAAAAAAAATTAGCAGGTGTTATTATTGAATCGTGCCCGAATCCAAAACTGTTGTTGAAAAAATTTTTGTCTGTTTGTCTGTTTGTCTGTTTGTCTGTATGTTTGAACACGCTAATCTCAGAAACGGCTTATCCGATTTAGATGCGGTCTTCACAAATATATTGTGGTAAGCTTCATTTAACATTTAGTGTTTATTTCATGTTAATCGGTTAATAAATAAAAAAGTTATGACCATTTAAGTAATCATGGCGAACATTTGCTAAGGCATTCTATTGATACACTGTACAGTGTACGATAATAACACATAAATAAATTTATTACGTAAGTTATACGCTACAGTTATTGTATAAATCCCAAAAATGCCACAATAAGAGTTTTGAAATAAAACACTAGAGGGCGTATCAATCGTATATTGTCAACCACAATGATGTTATATTACGGTTTTAATAAACACTTCGATAGCGGCATCTAAATAACTAGTGACGACATCTATTGGTGAACATTGTGCCTTTACATCTTAACTTAACTTAGGATTTAACATACCGGCCGCCATGGACGTAGTCCAGCCAAAAGAACAACAAACAAAATAACTTAACAAAAAAAAACAATTCAAGCTTAAACTTAACCTTTACAGGTAATAAAATTAATTTGGATAACGGTCGTTTGATCAAATTTCCTTTATACTTAAGTGTGACCACACGTGTAAGCTTGTCTAACCCTGGGTGCTTGTCTACGACAAGACCAAAAAGCCACCTGGTTGGGAGCAAATCGTCCTCCTTTACTAACACCACACTCCCAATCTCCGGTTCAGGAGTACTTGCGCTCCATTTGTATCTATGCTGCAATTGCGTCAAGTATTCCCGAGACCACGGACCACCGTGAAGAGTCCTTTCATGAGCATCGTGTATAAGCAGGTAAGTAAAGTGTGACTTGTGTGACGAGGTAAGTTTACCTTTCTTATTCAGTTTTTCATTATTCTTTAAATTTTCCATTTCTTCTTCAAAATTTTCTTTTTGACATATCTTAATACATATAATTAGAGTTTCTTGTATTTCCTTAGCAGTTAACGTTTTACTAATATACCTTTCTTTTTCAGGTTTGTTCCAGTGCAACACTCGACGGCAGAATGACAACACTCTGGTAAATTTTCTAAGAGACGAAAATCTCGAAATTATAGTATCTTCCTGATCACTGGTTGCAGCGTGACTACTAATCTTTTCTTTCCGTTCTTCCAGGTTTGTGTCTGCATCTTCTCCCCTTCGATAATCTATGTGATTGCCGTACAACCACTCAGGACCTTGTTTCCAAAGGTCGTTGTTTATAAACTCTGTTGCAGATACTCCTCTGGAGGCGCAGTCAGCGAGATTTTCCTGTGATACAACGTGGCACCACCAACTTCCATCTAACAAGGTATGTATTTCCGACACTCTGTTGGCAATGAAGGTCTTCCATCGACTTGGATGGAACCTGAGCCAAGCGCAGACGCTAGACGAATCTGTCCAAGCATGAGTTTGATGTTTCGGAACATCAAGAATACCTCTAACTTCATCCAAAAGTCTTGCTAGCACAACAGCTCCACACAGCTCAAGACGTGGAATTGAGACCTGTTTTACGGGTGCTACACGAGTTTTGGATGTGATTAAACTCACATGCACATTACCATTACTATCAACAATGTCAGCATTACCTTCCGCCACTTTCACTTGTCGGTACATTTTACGATATCGATACGGTACGATGTCTGCGACAAGTGAAATCGGATAGCAACGCCACCGCATCAGTAAATGTCGCAATTCGGGCTGAATTGTGGGACTGCCCATCAGGTCATCGTTTAACGATGCCCCGTTGGTGCCCTTGCATGAGGCGTCAAACACCACCCGAACCGACGTTGAACAAGACGTTGCCTTATCTTGCCGTATCACCGCATGATGTGGCAGATAAACGGCATCTGGATTGTCAATATCATCCTCAACTACAGTTGTACCCTCATTGTGTATTTTGCCAAAGAGGATCCAACCAAACGCTGTATGCTGAGCACTTACAGTTCCTGGCGGACCCCTGACTAATCCCTTCAACAAAATTTGGCTATACACATCAGCACCTAATAAAAGATCTATTTTATTAGGTGTGTGGAACGAAGGATCTGCTAGCTGCAGTGACGCAAACACTGGCAGATTGTGTATCTCAACCTTCTTACTTGGTAAGAATGAGGTCAACTTCGTTAACACATGAGCCTTGACTGTGATGACAAAGCTCGGATTTAGACGAGACTGAATATTAACCACAACAGAGGACCTTGATAAACAAGGTGATCTCTGGTCACCGCCTAAACCTGACATAAAATTTGTCTCAGATTTCTTTCCGAGACCTAGCAGTTGAACTGCAGCCTCCGTAATAAATGAGGCTTGAGACACTTGGTCAATCAAAGACCTTAACACCACCGGACTTGAATTAGTTTGTGAAACTGCCTTCACTAAGGCGGTTGCCAACAAAACTTCATTAGTTGTGGACTTGGTGTGTGTGGTAGTGTGTTTATGACGATCAATACTCTCCTCTTGATCCTGGGAAGAATGAATGACATTCCCTACAACTGAAGCATTTCCTTCACCAGGTTGATCAGCTTGCGTTGAGCTGGCTGATTTGGGAGTGTTGGTATGAAGTAAAGTGTGGTGCCTTTTTTTACAAATTCTACAACCTGTAGATCTATTGCATTGATAAACTGAATGATTTGGTGTCAAGCAATTGAAACATAAATGGTGGGTTTGAACAAACTTACGTCGTGAGTCAACGATTTCTTCAGAAAATTTCTTACAATTAAATAACTTATGATTTTCTAAACAAAATAAACAATCAATACTAGAATTGGCGATGCTTACTTTACTTAAATTAGAGTCCAAAAACTCTAAAGACCTATCAGTATATTGCCCCGAAAATCTGGGTATGGATATCTCAGGTAACTTAACACTGTGGCCTGAATTATTTTCAGAACCGACATTTGACACTCTTACTATTAACAACTTGTCCTTTAATAAGGACTTATAATCTAGGTACATTTCTTCACAGTTATCAAACACTTCATTTAAAACATAATCATTTTGCATCAATACATCCTTTTTAAATTCATAAACAATTTTTTGATGATTTGAGTGAAAAGACGACCATAATTGTTCTAAAAGTTCTAAACGCGCTTCAAGATATCCTACAGTAATTCTATCCCTTGGAGACTTTTTAAAGTTACATAAATTTCTTTTAATTTTACTGAAAATATCATCTTGAAGGTTTATATAATTTTCACCCATGATTGTAAGTAAAACAATTGAGTTATCAATAAACTGAACAGAAAAAAATACACAGAAATGCAAAAACAATACCTTAAATTTTACAAATTGTATCAGCTAATCATCAAAATTAATTCTTCACAAAACAAAACTAACCTTTAAACTTCATATAATAATATGATTATGCAAAATAACACTTAATTTAAATGTTGGTTAAATCTACAACAATTATAATACCTTTTACTTTAACACGTATAAAACCACTTTAAACATAAAATAAGAAATGTAACCCAAATAAAGTTCTTAAATTTTTACAAGTAAAACAATCAATTTTTAACAACTATAAATATTACTGACTTTAAAATTTTACAAGTGTTAGATACAAAATATAACCTTCACAACTTGACAAGGTTAAACACAATATTTTTCTAAGTTAATGATACAATCGTTAAAATTATTCTAAGTGTTTGAACACATTTATTCACTTGAAAATCGGGCATAGGTTCCCCGTCGGATCACTTTTTAACGAATTATTCTAAGTCCTAATCACTTTGAATTTACTAAGTTAATATTTGTATCTTGAAACATGCAATATCTTGAATCTTCTAAGTTAACTTCTCCTTGTAATTAAAGTTCAAAATTGTACTCACGATTAATGTTCGGTAATTGTCCCACACATACACACTTAACTTCTCTTATTACGATGACATCTGACAAGTGACGTTACTTGTCTTTTGACCTTGACTGTTGACGGCTGCTGTGACAGTGTCAAGGTTGACACTTGATGACACTGACAGGTGACACGGACTGTTGACAGCTGACGTCTGACAGTTGACACTGACGTTTGACAGCTGACAGCTGACACTGGCAGGTTTGCCAGGTGCTCCCCTCTGCAATGGCTGCTCCTCTTCAGATAGGCGACCAAGGGGCTCCCCTCCGCAATCGTCTCTCGTACCTCTCAGGTGTCTCAGGGGGTGCTCCCCTCTGAGGTAAAAGTTCAGGCGCAAGCAGGTGTCAAAGGGGCACTCTCCCCTCGGTACTAGCAAGTACCACTGCCGCAAGGCGCTGAACGGACTTATTCACAGTCAACCGCAAGGCACCAGTCCCGGTACTCTCGAAGGACCATGTATAAATCCCAAAAATGCCACAATAAGAGTTTTGAAATAAAACACTAGAGGGCGTATCAATCGTATATTGTCAACCACAATGATGTTATATTACGGTTTTAATAAACACTTCGATAGCGGCATCTAAATAACTAGTGACGACATCTATTGGTGAACATTGTGCCTTTACATCTTAACTTAACTTAGGATTTAACAGTTATTCCTTGACAAGTCCAGATTGTCATATCGAAAGTCCCCAAGGGGGGGCGGGGTAAGCTGAGGGTGCAGTAGGGGGGGGGGAGGAGTTCAAAGGACCTTTATTTAGATTTTTGCTCAGCCTAAAACCTGCACAAATTGCATTAAGTATAGTTACTTCTAGGTAAATTTTCTACATAAAATTTCCTTTAAATTATGTCGTAGGTATTATATTTTTAACCCCCGACGCAAAAAGAGGGGACGTGTTATGACCGCTATGTGTGTTTGTGTGTCTGTCTGTGCCACCGTAGCCCGTTAACGAGTAATAAGAATTAGATGCGGTATTTGTGAGGGGGAATATTTTCCGACGCTGGTTCTTAGATATAGTTTATCAAAATCTGTTCATCCATTTATTATATATAGGGGTAAAAGTGGAAATGAAAAAAACGAATGTTGTAATTTATACCCAAGTGACAAATCAAATGAAAGTACACGACCTGTCAGAACAATTAGTCAAATTTATCAAAATAGGTTCATCCATTTATTTGATATAGGGGTAAAAATGAGAATTAAAAAATGAATTTTATCAAATTTACCCAAGTGACATATCTAATGAAAGGCATGACGTGTAAAGTACAATTAGGTATATTTTATCAAAATTGGTTCATCCATTTATTATATATAGGGGTAAAAGTGGGAATGAAAAAAACGAATGTTGTAATTTATACCCAAGTGACAAATCAAATGAAAGTACACGACCTGTCAGAACAATTTGTCAAATTTATCAAAATCGGTTCATCCATTTATTTGATATAGGGGTAAAAATGAGAATTAAAAAATGAATTTTATCAAATTTACCCAAGTGACATATCTAATGAAAGGCATGGCGTGTAAAGTACAATTAGGTGTATTTTATCAAAATTGGTTCATCCATTTATTGGATATAGGTATAAAAGTGTCAATAAAAAATGCATTTTGTCAAATATACATAAGTGACATATCAAATGAAAGGGCATGACGTGTGAAGTATAATCAGGCATATTTAATCAAAATCGGTTCATCCATTTATTATATATAGTGTTAGACGTAACTTTTATTTAATATTTTTGTGGATGAATAGTTGTCAATGTAGTTTGTCATTATTTCATATCTGAACATGCTTAGCTGTCGAATACTATAAAAAGCCGCTTTCCTTTGACTCGTGGTGCATTCGTACGAATCATGCCTAGGGGCTCGGACGTTGATTATACGACGTTCGACCCAACTACCCTCACTTTGCTAATAGTGGTTGACTTGCTGCGATTTGTTATCAACTACCTACATCAATTAGGTAGCGGTGTAGAATCGCAGTACATTCTTATTACATTCAAACTAATATTTAACCCGGCCTCGCATGTTATTTCTTACATCAGAAGTGAGATAGAATTCAAGCCCATACTTTTTAAATGTGTTTAAGTTTACGTAGTTTTGTAACGGCATACAGGCGTTTGTGTTTTTTCGTGCGTTGTGTAAAGTAAAAGTTTGTTACGTGGATTATTGTAACGGGAATGTAGTTCATCGAAGGAATTGTGTGTGCTATCTGGGCTGCGGTCCAGGGTAGTTGTGTCTCTTTGTGATAAGCGATCCTCGATGCCTATGTCACAAATGAGTTGGTGTTGTTCCCATGATACGCTAACGAAGTGCCTCTGTCATGTGGAGTGATTGGTGTTCTGTAAGATCAGTGTGGCCGAGGCAGTGTGTTTTTGAAATCCCGAGATGAACTACCGTAGTATTGTAGTACGAGAAAAGGCGTACGAGGACGTACGATTGTCAGTATGGCTGTGTTAGACATAACTTTTGATTTAAAATTTTTGTGGATGAATAGTTGTCAATGTAGTTGTCTTTATTTCATGTCTGAACATGCTTAGCTGTCGAATACTATAAAAAGCCGCTTTCCTTTGACTCGTGGCGCATTCGTACGAATCGTGCCTAGGGGCTCGGACGTTGTTTATACGACGTTTGACCCAACTACCCTCACTTTGTAAATAGTCGTTGGCTAGCTGCGATTTTTTATCAACTACCTGCATCAATTAGGTAGCTGAGTAGAATCGCAGTACATTCTTATTACATTCAAACTAATATTTAACCCGGCCTCGCGTGTAATTTCTCACAATAGGGTTAAAAGTGGGAATTTAAAAAACGAATGTTGTCAAATATACCCAAGTGACATATCAAATGAAAGTGCATAACGTGTGAAAGTACAATTCAAGTAAAAGTACAAGTCATATTTTTATCCAATTCGGTTTATCCATTTATTGGATTATAGCAGTAAAAGTGGGAATGAATAATCGAATGTGGTCAAATAATACACTCAAGCGGCATATCAAATGAAAGGGAACGTGTGAATTACAATTAGTCTGGTTTTATCAAAATCGGTTCATCCGTTTATTACATATAGTGCACCTAAGGGGTGATAGTGGAAATAAATAATCCAAATGAAGCATCAAAGGATATGACGTGTACATATAGGTACAATTAGACATGGTTTACATCAAAATCGGTTCTGCCATTTACTAGGGGTGAAAGGGAAAAGTTGAAAGTCTGTGAAAGTAGAAGGATATGGGAGCGGGAGGATAGCCATACCCTGGAAATTTTGAACTCTTTTGTACCTAAGTTTTTTAGCTCAGTTTAGTAATAAATTTTACTAACAGTTCTTTTGTGTTATTATTTATTTAATTTATTTTATTTCTTAACTGTAAAATAATCTGCAAGTGCTTATTATTTAATTGTTTATGGTAGTACGTGTTTACTCAATAATTGTGTGTTAAGTAGTTTACTATGCATGCAGTCACTATTCCACGCGGACGAAGTCGCGGGCACAGCTAGTTTGTGAATAATAATATAGAAGAAATTGTTTGAAATTCTTAAATTGATTCCACATTGAATACATAAAAGAGAGTTCTTATATCGAGAGTTTCAATTTACTTGGAAATGGCATTCGTAATTCTTACAGCGCTTTTAAGTGTGATTCTTTCTCTTTGCTCCAAGTAATAATTAATTACACCAATTTCAGATACGAGTCCTTTCAGCTCGCTTCGTTAAGGAAATAAATAAGGACTGAGGACGCCCAAGGGAAGAATAAAAGAAAACGCTTTCTCTGTATTTCGATTACCACGAAGTGATTATCAAGAAAAAAGTCAACAAACTCCTGTCAGAGTTAGTAATTTCTGTAAAAGCTGTGGACACAATGGAGATGATCATTGTTGTAATCACAATAAACGAAGATGTTTTGATTATGGATCTCTCCATAATATTATGTATATTACTGTCCTGCGTTTAAGATTTAATGAAAACCAGAAATTATAGGTAATATGCAGAGTAAGTACGGAAACATAAAAGCGAACCTACGGTTCGGATAATCTTCAATTTTATTTGTTTAAATTTAAATTCATCAATCTTCCAGTATATATAAGTGTTGTCGTTATTATGTTATGTATTAGGGACTAGGTTTTGGGATTAGAAATATAGTTCAGGAGACAACTTTACATCGAAAAGCATAGTCGTTTTATTTGAAAAACATATTAAAACTGTTGTCTTACACCATGGCTGTACAAACAAATGTATTCATGATCCAGCATATGTGGTAACACGAGACTGTTTGTTCTGAAACCGAATAGCGCGCATTAGGCGGCTCTCCATTATCTCGACTTTGATGCGAACTAGACTACATGTGTGGATAAATAAGTTTGTAGAATGGATTTGTATCTAACACCCAGTGGTATGTGGATGAGGATGCTTTTGTTATATTTTTAAGAGGCATCGCTAATAAGGTATTTTTGCCATTTTTGTAATTGTATTTAGATGTGAAATTGTTATTGTACAATTTTTTAATTAGCTATTAATTTTACTGGGCTGCGTTAGGATTTACCTTAATAAATTGAAATTTCTCATATTAATGATCTTAACTTTTTAAGGCGTGTTTATATTTTTGAAAATGTAATATGAAAGCTTATAAAGAAAGTCCGTTTAATAATAATAATATAAGCTTTTATTTCCTTACTTTTTTTTCCGAAAGTCCGTTTATAACATAAAATTATACAATGTCATTATTTCCACGTGTAAAGCTTTCATTATTGTGTCAAGCGTTAATCAATAAAAAAAAAACATGAAGCTAAACTCGCAGGCGGGTCAACATGCTCATTAAATTTTCCTTTGTCTGTAAATTCGATAAAACTCGGAGCTTTTCCTCCGTCTTTTTTACATATACATATCTTTATATAAGCAAATACCGTACCGTATCATATTACCCTATACGAGAAAAAAAAGTTTGATGTCATTTATCCTTGTCAGCGTATTTCATTTGTAGGTAAGTAGGTCCCATAAGGTTATGTAGCAAACTTCCATTAACAGATCGTTCCATGGTGTACACTGGTATTTTTAATAACGTAGTACGCCACATATTTTAGGTGGAAAATTGCGTTGTTATCATTAATCACTTGTACAATGCATGTCAAGTTGACGACGCGTGGCTCAAGGGGCCAAATTTCCTGTATAATGTGAAAATTAATGGAAAACCTTTTCGTTGATCGCGTTTGTAAGCGAGACTTGGACGAGTCGATTTTGCGTACAAAGAAACGATTTACACAGAAGTCACGTAGCGAATTGACGATAAAGTAAAACATTACGTCGATTTTAACTGCTCTCTCATTGAATCCCGTGTAATTGTTATAATGTAGTAAAACTAAACGTTCCTGAATGTCTGCTTTTAGTCGGTCGTTGCGTTTTCTACACTGTGCTTGCTTTAAAATGGTGTGTTTTATCCTCGAATAGAAAATTTTATTAAAATATATTAACATGCGAACTGTGCAGTTTAAACCATTTACAAAATGTAGATAATAACAATGAAACATTCTGCTAACAACGTTTAACTACTACATTATTATTAATTTTTATATTAGATACTAAAATACCCAATAAATTTTTTCACAATAAATATAAAGAGCTTTAGTCACAATGAGAGATTTAACGCTCACAATACTCGTATTTTATTTTAAATATGCCTTTTTACCTATTATAGCTAATCCACCATAGCTACAAGCTATACCATCAATTTCAATCCACGTCTGTGGAGATCGTAAAATAATAATAATAACGTCTGTCTGGACAACATGGCTAATAGACGTTAAACTCCCCCAAAATGTACTGGCGTGTAAAAATAAATTAGCAATATTCGCCAAAACCAATCTAGGGGATAGTGTCCGAGCAATTACCGGCTCCAAAATATACCAATGCAACGTAATTGATATTTATGCCGCATTAACTGCTCAGTTAATTCGTGGGCCCGTTTTGTTCCGAAATTATTTAGTAGAATAACTGGATTTATTAAGAGAAACGAAGAACCGTAGCCCATTGAAATGCTGTAATATAATCCTTAATTATTGATATCTGTTATCACTTAATAAAATAATATAATTATGAATGTAAATGTAAAATTATTTAAATGAAACACAAAATTGAGCTTACAAAACGCACGCTTTATTTTCCAATTTAGTAATGATAACGCATTTGTTTCCTAAATTAATGAGCTTTCAATATCGTTCATATTTAATTTCGATTTTATTTCTACCTCCATAATTCCCGCCCACATTGTAATGAAGCAGTTGCCTTCTTAAAAAATTACCTTCTTAATACATTCTTAAAAAAATTAATGTTATTGAGCATCGAATATCTACTCTACTATCTATCTCTACCAAATAAAAATATTCATGTTAATCAAATGTTAAAAGTTATTAATATAAATGCGCTTACACATAGGTAATTAAAGAACTACAAATGGCATCTAAATAACAACAAAAATATGACAAAGGCGCCACGAACACATACAGACACATTTCAATATAATAGTTCCGCTATTAATAAACGTTGTTTTCGACATTTATCGCCGGCCTTATCTCCTGTTACGGCGAATTGACAAATCTGCGGTGTTTGAGCATTCTGTTTGCGATAGTTTAAGACAAGTTAGGCAACAAAACGCATTACTCAAGGTAAGAGAGCACATTTAACATTGTCAACCGCTCATTTGTATTGCAGCCTTTGGAAACTGCTCTGTTAAATCATGATGAGCCGCTTTATTTATGGAGAATTTTATTTTCAGTCTGCCTTGGTCTGCTATTAAGTGAGACACGGAGTCGTTATAAACTATAGAAAATATCTTAGGTGGTCAATTATTATTTATCTTTTTTTAATGAAATATATATAACTTTCTTCTCTTTTAGGCAAAGCACGAAGTTTTAGTAGTTTCCATTTAAGTTGTGCAGAAATTTTTAAGTTTTCTATCTAAGATAAAAGCTAAGTTTGATGAAAATGTTCAGCCAAAACTTTAGTCAAGGAGCTTTTTATGGTCATATTTCAAATTTTTCTTATGATATTAAAAATGAATTTTAAAAGGTACCTACCTACAAAGGCAGTGAACACGGGCTACGTGCGTACAGCTATAGATAGCCCTTAGATAATCCTCATTCGTTGTATAATAGAACTATTACAATTAAGGGTTCCATACATCTCAATGCTATCAAGCACACAATAGCCAAAATCAAACAGAGCAACGGAAGGAACCATTAGGGCACAATCAAACACGTGTCATCCGGCACACCTGTTTGTTTATACTCTAATGACCCGTACTGTTTCGTGATGCTCTTTGTTATTTTAAGTTATGTGGAGGGGTGGTATTGTAACTCTTTCTATCCATTTTTTGTTTGGTATGCTAGCGGTTGGGCAGTCCACAGTTGTATGTTACAATGTGAGTAAAGAATGTTCGACCGTGGTGTTTGAAGAAAAATAGGAAAAAGTGTTACACAACAATAATGGACTCTCTATAACGCTGTCATTAATGTATTCTTTTATTACAGCGTGCAGCACTAAATTGAAAAAAACATTGCTATAAAATAAATTGTTACTCTCTTCGAAAATTGAAAAACAACGTGTGATTGTGCACAAATAGTTAACACGATCACGAAACTCATTAAAACAATATCGTTAACACGTCTACAAAGTTTGCTAAAAGCCATTCAAATAACATACATACATACAGACACCAAACAGTGACATTAGTGAAACAAAATATAATTACATACATTCGTTCTCCATTACCGAGTTATTATTAACCCGTTTGGGGCGGTAAGGCTTACCGGGTAAGCCTTTCTTGAACAAAACACGTCCATACATACGTTTTGTTATTCTAATACAAATGACAAAAGAAATAATAAGGTGTATTGTTTAAATATTCATCATTTTGGGGTGGGACCGAACAAAGATTGGACGTTTTTTCGTATGAATAAACGAAAGTTTTTGTTTCGGTTTTTTGAGTCATTATTGATATGAATTAAAGATTACAATAACGTCTTTTTTTTTTGTGTGGTGTTTCTCAATGTTAGCCAGAAGGGCTTCTACATTTTAACGCGGACGCGGGGGTGAACTGAAGGTTCACCCTGGTAGCGACATGCGCAAGGGCGTCCCCCCTTGACGGGGATCTCGAACCTCGGCTTGGGCTGTCGCTTGAGTGGAGGAGGCCAGAAGGGCCCTAATCGGACGGGAACAATAACGTCAACAACGTACGACTGGTTTTTAGACTAAATATCTAGAAGATTTATATGTATCTCATATTTCTTATTCCGTACAATTCAAGTGATAGAAAAAAATAACACACCTGCTGTATATATTCGGACAGGTGAAAGATGTTTGAACAGGACCAACATTTGCATGCTTTGTATATAGTCCTCTATTTAATATCACCTGTCTAACCCACGCATAGATTTCAAATATTTATTTATTAAACTTACTAAGAATAATTTTTCAAATGTTAGTTTCAACAGTATGTATAATATTGAGATTTTTTTTATAAATAATAAAAAGATCAACGTCTAATTTATTTCGGGAATCCAAATTGTGAATCCGTGCTTAAGTGCTTAATTTGAACTCAATCTTAAATATCAACACACAGACATCTATCAATAAAGTTCAATTTACCCTGACTCAAATTTTATAAAGCAAATCTGATAATTATTAAATTCTTCAAATTATAATCTAGGGACTCTTTGACGTCGCGACTCGATGTCAGACTGAATTCACGTCACTTTCAAGGATTTAGGCAGCCGCCATTAACTAAAGAGGATCCGGCAAGCTTAATTAAGAATTCCCTCTGAAATCCCGTCTCAGACGAACCAAAATGGCCGCGATTGATTTTAAATGAGCTCTTACAAAGACTAAAAGACGTTACATGCTAAAGTTACGGCCGACCTAAACTACATTATCTCACCATTCTGGCATGGAAAATGTATGATAAATTCCAATTTGAATATCAAAGCTCAACCGTTTAAACGGCAACAATTGTAACAAATCGCTGCTATTGCATATTATTACTGACAATTTTTCAACGTGGCAAGTTTAATGGAACGCTATAACTCTAGGATTTGAGCGTTTATTTGCAAAACCAATCCTAGTAAAATGCTACTGTAAAAATCGTGATAGTAAAGCTTGTAAAAAATGAAAGCCATTAGAATGACATATTGTTTAATATAACAAATGTAACTAAACTCCAACTATACGTGCCGAGTCAGGAATCGTTTGCAGAAGTCGTTTAAAGTAGTATTATTTTATCGATTTTTAGATAAATTCCTACCGCTGTCCATTCTGTATGGTATATTTCCTGGATTATCATCACTGACACACTTTCTTCGTTTAACTATAGCCCTTCAGTGATCTTGACGAATAATGATGACGTTGTTCCTCATGCACTTCACAACTATGTGATATAAACAAACCAAATCCCACTTACCGCCACTGCACTTAACATAAACACGGAACTTCATAAGCATGTTCAGACAACACAATTCTCATTTAGAATATCTCTTCATATTTGCGCGAAACTTTAATATCCTGTTTCAGCCAGAGATGACAGTTTCAAGAAAATGCCGAGACGTAAATAAGACGGCGAAATTTTGTCGTAAGTGAGAAAATACAGCAGCTGTTTAATGCTGGGATGGGACACCTCACGGAAGGCTGGCTCGTTATTATGATTTATGCTGCGCCGAAAATGTGAATTCTAAAGAAACACCTGAAGGTATTACTGGGGATATTTACGTACTTTCATTGTGTCGCAACATGATATGTTTTAAATGATTATTTTTCCGACCCAAATATCGACCAATAGAATTGCACCATTCGACGTCACGTGGTACAACCTACATGGTATTATACTGATAATTTTTTGAAAATTTTCTCTGGTCGTTGACGTCAAACTGACAGGTTGAATTCAATAATTGTGAAATTATTGGCCGACATTTGGGACGGAAAAATAATCTCCCGAATACCACACGAGCTTCAAAATTATCTGGCATTTCCCTCAAGGTTCCCTGCAAACAAATAAAGTCGTCAAGTTTTTCAGGAAAAATCACTCGCGCTTCGCGCTCGTGATTTTTTAACCTTGACTAAAAACTTGACTCCTTCATTTGTTTGCAACGAACCTATCGGAAAATACCCGATAATTTTGAAGCTCTTGTGGTATTATAAGTGAAAATTTAAGAGATCCAGGGATTTAAACGGTTGGGCATATTTGAAGTAGGTAACCACACTTTGGGATTGTGAGAAAACCTATTTTTCAACAAGTATTCGCGTACAAAAAAAAAACATTTTTTATAGAGAGAATAAGCAGAGTTCCAAGATGCTTACCTACCTTGTACATAAAAATATCAATTTTAAATATTATCCATCCAACTTTATTGATCTTTAAATATAAATAAATACAAGATGTGAATCACGTATAATGATAATGTGTACTACCGCTTTTCATACCAGTAATAGAGCTGTCACTAGTTAATGCACATGAATCTGCTCATTATACTTGCTAATTTGTAATTAGTACCCCATGCTCATAGATGTGACATATTTAACGATTGTATCTCCATGCAGAATGCTAATAACTGGTTTGATATAAGGTCTGTGTCAATTAGTTTGTGCAAATGTGATGCAGGAAGACATGACTACCGGTGTGCTTATGTGCACAATTTTTTAAATTTAAGTGTATGTTTTCCTTTTTCATACTTAGATAAATCTTTAAGCTTCATCCTGTAGGCTGGCTTGTAAGATAAACATTAAACTAATTCTAATCGAGAATACATTATACAATCTATTACTATGTCAAATCTTATTTATAATATGTTAACAAACCTTTTTTGCGTATAGTCGTTAAACCGTCCTTTCAATTTCACAAATAAATCATTTTCGTTCAGGACAGTGCGATGGTTCTTATTAGATTAAAATTTCCAATTTAACATAAATCAAGATTCGCGACTTGTTTCTTATAAGTTTACCTTGCTCTATGGATGGAAATTGGATACATCTTATGTTTGAAAAAATTGAGCTTTTACTGTACGTAAATCAAAATCCGTCATAGCTCAATAACCATCCATTTTTGACCCCTGGTTAGCTGGACTTAATTTGTTGCAAATGACCTCTAGTATAACCCCTTTGAAGGATCACGTCGAATTACCAGTCACCCTGTATAAATAAAATATTTATATTATTTTAAATACCATAAAATAGAATAGAGCCTCTCCCAATGAGTTGAATTGCGATTAAATACACGAAGTGTTTACGCTTACAAAAAGCAATAAATAAAATACCAATAAAATGTCATTGAAGTATTCAGCCCTTAGGGCACCAATAATACTGTCTTCATATAAAATAATGCCGATAAACATAAAAGAACATTACAGAGGATTCATACAAGATGATAATTTTAATCCAATCAGAAATTTAATAAAACCCCATATTTATCTACACAAATTTTATCTTCAGTTCATTTAAAACGCATAACTTTCAATTTTTATTACAAACTTAACCAATACGCCTTTTGTTCTTAATTAAAATAGCAATAAATCTAGTAAATATAAAATTGCATTCAGTTGGGGCAAATAAAAGTCTTTCCAACATATTATTATTGGTCAGAAGCCGACGCTTATTTTCATAATAACGTCCATGATGCGTAAATATGATATTTTACGAGCAATGATGCCAAATAAATTTAACGTTGATATAACTGGAATTAAACGTGGGTCAAATAAAAACAGGGAAAGAAAAGTGTGAATTAATATTAGTAGGTATTTATTGTTTTATACTATATTATGTGTGTATTGGTTCTTATTCGAAAAAAATATAAAACGTTATTCAAATAACTTTAATAAAGTCATAACTCAAAGGTCGTATGTAGCAATGACATGATAAAATAATTAATGGTACTGCAAGTGTAAAATTATTATTTTGATTAAAATCAAAGCATTTCATAAACATACTTCGTCAAAAACAAAAATTGTCAGTTGCAACATTTAAATCTTACGAAAGCGCTCAAGTAAAAATATAGGCACTGCAAATTTAATAGCATCCTGATTCGGCCGTTTAATCTATTCGATACATCACGCACCCACATAAATATATGTAGCCATACATTCTACGTAGATAAGAATAATTTCGTTCCCCCGCAATAATTTGGCTTGATGTCATAATGTTTGCGCACGGTTGGGCCCAGAATGGAATTTCCGATAGAATTGGTACATTTCACTCGAAAGCAATGTATTGTTACTATTGCTACGGACTAAACAATAGCAGATTTTTTAGTTCGCTTAATCCTTTGTGAATGTGTAGTGAAATGTGTAATGTGAATCTATGTGCATGATTTCGTTATTTATAATAAGGAAGAACTGTCATCAATATGGACTTTCTGCTTCACATAATTTCTATTCATTTGATCATACATGAGCAATATTTTGTGTATGATGCTAATAAAATCATTGAAAATAATAACAATATTAATTATTATTGTATTGAGGTACCTTCAGATCGAAAATAGGTATACATCATCAGAGTTGTATAAAACCACAACAAACAGTGAACCAATAAAACATCTTGTCTCGCTTCTAAGAAATTCAGAATTGGGTAAACCGCACTCGTTTTTATCACTTTTAAAACAATGTATTTGCAGGAAATGAATATCTTTCGCATTTAATATTCTGTAGCGACAAATGAGCTGAACGTGCTTCGCGTTCGGGAGTCTCGTAAGATATTAAAAATTGAATTAATTTGAATGAACATAGCGTAGTATCAGCTGCGCATGGAATCTTTTGTTGTGACTGCTCGGGGAGAAAGGGGGGACTTAATTAAGTGTCGGTGAAGCCCTCTCTACTTAATGCAATGACTTCACGCCTCGTTTAACTTTCATAAAATTCTTTTAAACTCAGCAATTTTTCTCTTAACTAGCCGAATGGAATTACCGCTTTGAGTGGCTACAATGTAGCCGTATAAATGTCTTCCGAGTGCAAGCCGTAAGGGGTGTCTTCTGTCCTTTGATAGGGGATTAATTGGATACTGATCATACTGTATGCATATGAGTTGCTATGGTGTAAAAATAATAAATAAGGAAATTATGTATAATACCTATTCCCGTCATTCTATAATATAATCCTTAAACAAACAATGGGGAATTTATCTACTTTTTTTTTACAATAATTTAATAATTCATAATTTAATAACACTTCGGAGTGCAAAATCACCCCCAAAAACAGAATAATTGAAAACGATACTTATACCTCATTACCTACACATTCTACATATAATCCTCATTAAGATGAAACATTTCAAGCCATTTTGAAACTTAAATCCAATCCCTAAAATGTATTACAGGTCGTTAAATTTAGAAGATCTACATTTAATTATTTGAACAAAAACTTGGCTTTGATAACAAAGGGACCTCCCTCGTGTTTCCCGCGGATTTATAAATAGCTATTGTTGGATTAAAATGATTAATTGTAAGCTATAGCGAAATATTTCAGGTGTCAAAGATAAGGCCTTGCAATCTTTATTAATAACCCTCTGCCTGCCGTAGTTTGGACAAATTACTCCTATCGGTAATCCCATTACGCGTTGGACAAAAACAAAGTTGATTCAATTGTTAAAAATAAACGAATGCTTGTAATCCATACCAGTATTGAGGATAACATCCTTTAGGAAGCTAGCTCAAGCTTTAGTATCTATTTATTTATAGGAATTTCGATATAATTTTTTTTCTTGTAAAAGTTTTTAGTTGTAACATTGTCTTTGTAATATTGATATTATGTTGGCATTTTAATTTTACTGATCTTATAATCGATACAGTGCTGCTTATTCATATCTTGCCTAACAGGACGACAACAATTTAACCACTACAATAACCAGCTATTAGTATTAGGACGTAACCCGGAATGCATTTTCGTATTAACAAAAACATATTTTAAACCGCCCCGTTCATTACAAAACAAAATCTGTCATAATGAAATAAAAAAGGACAGCATCATATCGCCGTCCCTAAAATCAAGTAATGTGACGTTTCGTAACAAACGATAGAAGGGTCGAAAGCGAGGGTGGACCGTGTCAAATCGACCCGGCTTGGATATCGCCGCGTGCAGTTACGGGTTGTAATGAATACGTTGCATTTAGGGTTTGCAAATTTAAATGCTTTATAGCTATTACGCCACAATTATCGGGATTACCGAGTTAGTAAGGGATTTTCAAGATTGTGCACCTAATTTGATCTTGAAGATGAAAGGGATCCGATTTTGACTAATCTAGCAGTTTAAGAATAGAAATATTTTTAGTAAGACAATTTTTTGCATATTAAAACCGCTTCAAATGAGTATAACACCTTTACTAAACAGAGAAACATCAGAACATAAAAAACTTCGTAATTACGTGTGTTGTAATACTCTATCTTTTAATACTACAGGTAAATAAGTGCTTATGAATGTTTATGCGCGTAATTTTCCTTTTTTATGAAAATAAAACTTAAACAACCAATGATTTTACCAAACGACGTAAGCAAAATAAACTTAAAGTCTATTTCAAATGCAAAATCCAATAAACACCGGACTCTGGACAAATATTAATTGTTATTGTTGGCAACAAATGTCGTCGGTAAATATTTCTCACGATTTATCCTAATACATGTCAATATAAATAAAGAGATAGCGGCCACGTGACCCCAGCAGGCAACTTGCAGAACCATAACCTTAAATCAGGGACAGGGTTCTAATTGCTCAGAAAACATTAGCGGAACAGAAATTCTTAATTATAAGTGATGAGATTAAAGCGATTATATTATTTGTATTATTTTTTTATTATTTGTTGTATCTTTTGTGAACATTTAAGTTTTATTTAAATTAATTTAAAAATATTCTATTAGTTACATGCGATGAAAAATGATTTATTTAAATATTTTTATGTATGACTATGAACATGAACGGCTTGCATGTTATCTGTTCATAGTATATTTTAATATAGTAAAAAAATAAAGGAGGAGGAAAGATTTTGAAAATTTATTTCTTTCTGGATGGGACCACCTTTGTTTTCAATTATGTTTGATTTAAAATAGAACATAATTGATATAAACAGGCTTGCATAGTGTATCGCAGAGAACAAAACAACCACAAACATATCTTTTATTTTGTTATGTTTTCATTTTTGTATTTCCTTACTGTGTATATAATGAAGAACAAATAAATAAACATACGCACATCTGCATCGTTAGCAATAAATCAATTACCAGCATCTATAAAGCATACAGTTCAAAGCATTGTTTGCATGCAGGTCAACACCTCTCGTATGGGATTATCGGCCACTATAATGGTCAGGTGTGGGTTGGTAGAGTTACATATTAATAATAACTATATATTAATTAATTAAGATTCAAAATACGCTGGTTCTAATGCGAGATGCTTTCTTCCATTCATGCGATTTAATAAAGTGAAAATGAACTAAAAAAATACTATTTATTCTCAACAATGTTGATTGCTTATCTAGCTTCCATCAACTTTTCTTTCTCTTGCTATCTCTCCTAAAAATATTACAATACCAATTCTGTCTTCTTCGTCACTATTGTCAGTGCAGTCGTCGTCATCATAAGGTAATCCACTTTACGATGTTCCCCCATCTCTCTCTGGAACCTTTCATTTCGCTCGTGCAGCAAACCGCAAATAGAAACTTTAATCTGGTTAGTCCTTCACATGGATGATCGTCCGCGTGATCTAGTACCCTCCACCGCTCCCTGCACTACAAGACGCTCTATGGACCATTCGTTACGTCGTGAGCCAATTCTACAATATTTTTTAATAACCGCTTATAACTCAAGCCTTATCCCACGCGTCGTGACTTAAGCTCCGCCGCCCAACAAAGTCTACTTTTACAAAGATAATAATATTCCCCTAACTGTTACATCACTAGGGTACTTGTGCATTGCGTAAACGATCTCTGCCCCGGACAATTTGATTCGCAATAAATTGTTTTCATTTCAATGTCACTGGCAGTGTTGCGCCAATTTAACCCCCTTGCTTCGTAATGAATCAATGAATTGGTTTAATCTGGAGCTTGAGGAAAATAGAACTAGATTCATACTACTTATGGGATTTATGTAACAAGAGACGAAGAACTAAGTCGGAGTAAATCATTAACTTTATTAGGCAAAAATTTGTTTTGAGAATCGGAAACTAGATAAATAGCGTGATAAAATTAACTAATGATAACAATTAAGCTTAGTCAGTTTATGATTTAATGACGAAATTGTTTCATTGAATATTATTTAAATGTACGGGCTTGTACGAGGCTCTTTGTAATAATTAATGATCATAGCAATAAGTTTTTGAATTCATTATCAACCGGAAATCTATATTATACCTATGTAGTGTGTTCTTATTTTAATTAAAATAAATATAAAACATAAATTCAGAAGTTATCTTGAAATCTCATTCCCCAATAGTCAAAGTTATGTAAGTACGCACATAAAATATAAAACAGTGTTGACAACCACATCAAAAACAATTCTAATTTAATAGAAACATATTTCCGAGAATAGCGTCATACTAAAATACTCAGCCCAAAATAACGAAAGCTATTATATAAACGGTATAATTTGCTTCCTAAAAACAATGATTAAATAGGCATCATTCTTCAACTGGCTCGTTAGCTAGAAACAGTTTTGAGAACAAGCTGTAGTTAAAACAATATTTATCTTGACAATTAGTAAAAACCGACACAGTCGCGTCTTATAAGTTAGCTTTCCAGTACAAAAGAGCGATTTTTAGGTAAGCTATAAATATATAAAGTCAAAAAAGATATATAGAGTCATGACGACACATTTATTTATTTGTAGAGTTCTTGATATTTAGTATTTACTTGAAAATTTCAACAAAAATTAATGGTTTTTCAGCAATACCTTCTTCTACTATAAGGAATTTTACACAATTTGCTACAATTAGTATTTCAAATTGGACAGTGCCATATTCTGCATATAAAAATATAAATTTTAGCCATTGATTTATCTCAGAGGAATAGTAGCTGTTCTTAAAGGAAATTGAAAGAAACGCTCCTCTAAAAGTAACGCCCCGCTTCACTGGTTGCCATACTTTATCCTGCGTGTTTGCGTGCAGCCTGCGCAGTATATAAATTAAAACATAATTGTATTATCGTGACCTCACGCCCTAACGCGCTTAGCCTGGGACCGCTGACGTGAAATGATGAAATTAAAAAGAAACTGTTATTAAAGAAAACGTCGGAGAATTTATTCAATTTCATGGCGATCAGAGTACGCTGCATTTTTAATCAATTCGCGTGAGTTTGTGCCGTAATCGGTTTATTTTACACTGCATAAAATGCTCATGGTTTCTGATATTGGGTAAATTGAATACGAGGTAATTAAATTTTGTATCTCGATATTCATATGTTAGAGGAAGTTATTAAAGTATTCTATAAAAAATTTCACGTCTCTGTTGGGTTCTTTTCACGGAAAGACCATGTACCAAGCTTTAGATTAAATGATCTTTATTTGTACATAATTATTGACTTGCAGTTTGTTAGTTATTTTATAGGTAGTATAAAATACAATTCCCAACTATTTAAGCAACTTTTATCATCGCCATAGATAGAAACCGCTTATAACAATACAGCAAATCGAAAAGGACCTTATAAATAATTTATACCAGTTCAATTTATTCGATATTTATCTGTAAAAGAGACTAAACAAGACGGTAAATTTCGCTTTATTACTAGTCCAGTAGCAAAGAGAAGCAAAACAATGTTTTACAACCGGTCTTGCCAGCACAATGTCAACACATGGTCAACACTAAACTATTTGATTTACATTCGTGCCTTCATTATTTGTACTTAGTGATTAACATTACGCTTTGAGGTAAACTTGAATGTGAACGTTATATAACATCTCCGGTTTTGTTTACATTTTTAATCGTATTACGTGACGGTGTGGACCGGCATGTCAAAGAATAAAAAAAGTTCAGCGATATATTTCTATATAATATTGTCTTATATATTGTTATAATTTGTATTTTATGTAATGACAAAAATACTGATAGGTTTTCATGTCATTTAAAAACTGTGAAATTTTATAACACGCATTTGCCAGTATGCAGTATGCACTCCAATATAAGATAGCTGCAGTGAGAGCAAGTATGGACTGATGATGATAATACAATTTTATTTTAAAATAATACAAGACATCTATGATTAATTAATATTTTCATCAATCTGGGTATATTTCGGGGGTTATTGTTATAAATAATGATTCAGGTTCCCTTATATAAATAATTCAACACAAATCTCGATTCATTATTCATTGTCTATCTAGAGATAATGCAAGTGTTTCATTATTCAGATCAAATTCTAGCTCGGATTATTTATACCTAGATAAACTTGAATATTGTAACATGTATTTATGTAAAAATTAAATTAATTGGGTAAATATTAAAATTCTTTGGGTTAATATCGCGCACAAATTTACATTCCAAAGACATACAAATAGGAATTAGTTCTCCAAGAATTATTATTAGTATAAAGTCTGTTGAAAGTTATTAATTCGCCATACACAGCCATAAACTCCCGAAGAGTAACGACTACCAAGTCTCGACACTATTGTTCACTAGAAGACCGCAAAGTTGCTTCAACTTTAATAGGTCTAAACTGTTTAGCTCCAAATTTGTGGCTTTTGCATGCTATTGAAATTTACGGCTTAAAGTTCCTTGCTAGCACATTAAGTCTACGTGTAGCATACGCTATACATTGAACCAAGTTTTATGGAAATTGAAGGTGCATTTTATCAGATCAGCGGCGAGCTCTAATTTTTTTAGGCTGTCTTTGTCTACATAATATATACATATATACTGTTTTTAATGACACAGGTTTGGATTGGACATGATTACCTACTTGTTGAACATTATTTTAAGTAACAATAATGTTCAACTTTTATACTTACATTAGACGATATTGCTACTTAATCATATTATGAAACAAGGATCCCCTATGAGATAAATATAATATTATGTGAAATTAAGATGAATAGCGTTTGTGTATTTCTCATCTATACGGCTCATTGGTTTTTCTAAGATTAAAGACTTTTAACCTATTTTAATATTTGTATGGTTCACTTTATCATTTTTAGCTTTTAAAAATATCAGTGTGTTAATAACAGACACGTGCGTCAAAATAATAAAGAGGGTGTGAGCAAAAAGATTCACCCCCGCAATATTCGTCTATTTATAAGCGATTCCTACGAGAACATATTAAAAAATACTTATAGCGCGGATGTCTCTATTAACACATCTCCCTTCGCTTTAGTATCGATTATACAGATTGGTTGCACGTTCGAGCTTTTTTAAATAAGTTGCATGTTGTTGTAATACTTATATCTGGGTGTATGGAAATAATTAACTGGGCCAAGAAGAACTTGACAATAGAACATTAAAGGTGTAGAATTTTAATGAAAAAGGAATCAGGAAGAAGACGCAGAATTTTTTTTAAGTAAAAGTAAAGGAACAAGGAGGAAATCATAGGTAAATTTAAAAAATGCACTTTATGTAGAGACAATTTAAAAAGTCGACAGAAATTAATGAATGAAAGTGTTGAATTGAAATATTATGATATGAAGTATCATAATGCATGGAACACTAACTTTGTTTACAGCATACTAATTACTTACTAAGAACACAATGTTGGACTCCTACATTTTCACCTAACGGACTTTATTTGAATACCTCCAAGTACCTAGAATTTGAATAACGGCAGTCAAGCGCAAATAGAGCAAAGCATTTTACGGTAAAAGGAAGGAATATAAAACTATTTGCCCATTTCCTACATTTTATAGAGTAACTTGAATTTTGAGGAAAGAAAACTAACATTAACGTTGCATGTAAATTGTGTGGTTTTCCGTGCGATGTTTACGAGCGAGGATGTACAGACGACATGATGTCTGTACATCCTCGCTCGCAGTATTATTGTTATTACCTATGTACGATTAACTTTTGTTCCTTCTTTTTCGTCTTTCTCTTCGTTTTTATATTGAAAATGTGTTCTAACGAAGTGAGGAGTGGGGGCCTGGTGACATAAAATACAGGTAATTTTTATAACCTAGTTTAGGCATCAGTCTCACACTGATTTATATATGTACTGAAAATGTGTAAACTTATTTTATGTAACTGATGTTAAAAACAAACTCGTTTATTTTATTTTATTATTATTTATCAAATAGGACAGCTAAGGTATTTTAACAGTGAAGTTAAGTGATTACTCAATATGTGTTGGAAATCGGTTTAAATTGCTTTATTTATTGGCTAGTTATTTTAATCGTTTACACAAAATACGTTACAGAGCCATTAAGTTTTATTAGACTAGTAGTTCTAGATTTGGTAATCTCGTAAGCGTTAGAACAAACGATCTGTTATAATGATAGCAGTTCATTTTAATGGATATAGCAATACGCAAAGATTATAGGCGTAGTTATTTTGATTGGACATGTTAAATTCATAAATAGAATTTATTAAGTTATAATAATTCAGTTCTTAGCCTTATGGAAATTTTGATGAAAAACATATAAATTTAAAATGGATGGAAAAATACGTACTGAAAATTAGTGCCTTTAAAAAATATTAATTCGTTTCCAGGCCATCAAAGTCAATTAGTTATAAATTATAATTATCACACAAAAGGTTTTCACAATGTAAGACAACATCTATACGTCTATATTAACGTCTTCTTAAGCTTTTGTATGAAAATATTGTTATTTTATAAAAGAAAAAATGCGACACGATAAAACAAAATTTGTCATCATAAGTAACGACATTACCAAAAATTCACATCCGCGTATCGCACTTCGTAAATGTCATTACGCTAAGTGAATCTCCAGACATAGCTAAAATGTATGACTGTAACTTGTCGCATACTTCGACGACGGCACCCAAAATAGACACCCTAAACTTTTAATATGGAACATCAACGGAGGCGCCTATCCCGTACCCAGACGACTTTTATGACTTTCAGCACAAATTGCTACTGCTCTCCATTTAAATATACGCTTCTAAACATTCGACAACTTTTTTATTTCCTTGTTCCACTTTCTCGAATAGAAATCAAAGGGCCGAGGATGACGGGCGTCTTAATCGAAGAGGAAATGGTAATTTATAACGTGGTTAATTTAATCCTTTGGTTATTCTCAGGGTTGTTAAACTTTTGTACTGAGCTTGCCACGAATGAAAAATGATTGCGTCTATAAAAAAAACAAATTAAAAAGTATTTAAAATGTCCAAAACATATTTTAGGGTTAACCCAAATATTTTGTGTCGAAATGGACAACAGAAAGAATTTTTTTAATAAATGACACACGTTAGGAAATGCCAGTTATTTGCATATAGTTGGCACATTCCAATAATTATTAAACTAAACAGAAGATATGTATCTACCAAGTTACTGAATGTACTGTCGGAACAATGCAACGTCTACAGCCAACAACTATTTCCGTACACAACACAAGTTTACAAACAAGAGTACAAACAGAATTACTCCAATTATTATATTAAACCTTCAACGATATCTACAAGCCACAGACTGGAATGACAATAATGTGAAGACTGAACTAACTTACCCGCAACTAAGTGCAAGTTAAAAGTTAGCTATCGGGTAAGTCAAGCGAACTTTCAAACTATCAGTTTTGCGACTGAAACCTCTGTTTTAACTCAGTCTCCTTAGATAATATCCTGTGATGCATTCTAGATTCTTCTAGAAAGTTCGGCAAACTGCTTCAACTAATTCGATTAGTTATCTGTTAGTTAGCGGAGCGTTTAGATAAGGTTCGAATTTGGAACTTCGCCCTGGATTTACTATAACTTGGAAATCAAAATCAAATGTTACGCTAGAGGAACTAAGAAATTTTCATTATTTACTCATGCATTACTCTTTAAACTGCAAGTACCTAAATGTAATACTAACAAGAATTATTTTTGAAAAACTTTTTTTTCTCCTTAACACTACTTAGCGTAGAAATCATTCCTATAAAATATTTACATAATATTATAAATATTGTTCTACTTATCTGAATAGATTGATCGATTTAAGGGGATCCTTAAATCGATGAAAATACCACTTCCCATGAATGCACAATACCAGACTTAGCTGAATATTAGCTTCGCGTTATGGCATTAAGAGATTACACCTACCGCATTATGTAATCAGTAATTGGCATTTAACCATAAATATTGATAGCCAACTAATATCCAGGGACATAATAGTAATCCGGCCATTATGGCTGTAATACCTGCGACATAATCTGTACAGATGGACCCATAAAAGCCTTTCAACGTACCTCACAGATCATTATAGAATTTTCAACGATCGAGAGCCAAATTAATTATTATTCATTGTATTTTCAAAGATTAATGGAGAAAATTTGTTTAGCTCTGGTTCAATTATTTTAGATGAATGTCACGATGCTCCGTAATGATGCTTGGCGTTAACCAATTTTGCTGAACGGACTGAACTTTCAAAGACATTTCAAATTTATGGTCATCTAATTTCCTTTGTAATCTTGTTTACACAACCTGTCTGATGGAACAGGCTTTTTAACATTATTCAAAGATTTTTTTTGTGTTGTGGAATTATCATGCTATTTGTTGAGCTCTAAGTTGAATTAATAATAATAAGGTGAGATACGTGAAAATCACACTGTAACATTAATGATTATTCCCTTTAAATCCCTCAATGTATAAAAGAAAATGACTACAAAGCTACAATGTTTATGATATTTCAATTTAATTAAAAGTAACTGAAACCGCAGATATATAACTCAACTAGTGGTCCGCCCCGGCTTCGCCCGTGGTACATATTTCGCAATAAAAGGTAGCCTATGTCCTTTCTCGGGTATCAAAATATCTCCATACCAAATTTCATGCAAATTGGTTCAGTAGTTTAGGCGTGATTGAGTAACAGACAGACAGACAGAGTTACTTTCGCATTTATAATATTAGTATGGATTATAAACAATGTAGTTTAGACTTCACTGTTTTGCAATCTGCAAAAACAACAGACAATCGTATAATTACGTTATAACTTTATTCTTTGTCACTTGTATTCTGCACACGGAACAAATATAATTTAGTCCTCGTTAACATACTGCTGTCTCCTTCTAACCACAGCGTCTCTTTCACGCTCACTAACCATAGTATATAGTCCGCTTAGTTTTAATTACGCCTCCGACAAAGATATTGCCTTTGTTAAGCCTTCCAACATTAGTTTGCTATGCTATAAAAGGAGAACCAAACATATTACAACTAAAATATAATGGCTGGTTTAGAGCATAAAATTAGCATTACGATCTTCTATAGGCTTAAGCAAGCCAAATATGTGAAGTAGGTATGTTTAGAATTTAAATCTGAATCTTTCACTTACTCCCACCCCTTCACTTCTCAAGCAGAATCTTAATACGTCCATGATACCAAATCCGCATAGTGATTACATTAAGTACAGAGCGTGGGATGTATCTTCGGTCTTCATCTCGATTGAGGCTTTCCATAATATTCTCGAGAGTAAACCAAATACGAGAGCACCGCAGCGCAAATTGTAAATACTGCGTCGCATCCTTGCTTAGACTCGAAATTACTTGCACAGCAAAGATAAATGCAACAAGCCGGGATGTTTGAGAACGCCACGGCAGTATATTGAGTTGGGCATGTCTGCGAATGCGTAGATGGTAATTCTAATTGCTGGATACCAATGTATCACCTATCCACCGGTAATAGAGTCCAATTTTAAGTTCATAGTTTGTGTTATTAGATGCGTAATGTTACAAGTTATAATCTGAATGTGTTTGAACCATTGAGATAATATTACTACGTATATCTCAATGGTTTGAACTGCGTATGTTTTCTGCGTCTATGTTGAATCGTACAATTTATCCTTCCTTTAATACTTGGATGTCTTCAACTTCAATGTAAATATAACTGAATAAGGGACGTTAAAGATCATGTGAATTAGATATGAACCTTATGAAGATGCTTTAAAAAATTGAAAACAACTGCAACGTAGTATGAAATATGCCCTTTTAGAATATTATTGTTCGACTCTGTCTAGATGCATTACACTGATTAATAAAAAATACCCAGTCTCTCAGACGGAAGTCAGAGCTAAAAATATCCCCGTACTTTTCGTTCTTGAAACCATTAGGAAAATATAATTATTATGAAAGCAAAATTCATACTCGTAGAAATAATATTAAGCTCGTAACTTGTTTTCAGACAATTAATGTAACAATAGTTTTCTTATTCTGTTGCCTACAATAGAGATCCCTACTATAGATAATATTATTTATTTTTATTTATTCATTTATTTATTATAATCTAATAATGCAAATGTAACTCTGTTCGTCTGTTTCGAAAACGAACACAGATGGAAGGTATAACATACAAAAGACTGAATTTCGCTGCTGCATATTACAACCGTTGTCAATAGATTCCTGAAAAATGTTGATTAGGTACAATTTATTTTGCTCCGAACTCTTAATTTTCAACACTGGTTGTACATAACAAGATTTACATAACAAATTGTTGTGAACGTGTTGCGCCTAGGCTACCTAGCTTATTCTGATCGCAATAGAGTGCGTGGGTTCGAACCCGGCCGAGGCACTTGTGCTCAATAATATGTCGACATTCGCAAAGTATATTAATGGTGTTATGCAGATATGATAAATCGCTTTATATGACTAAGAGGCGTTTGAATTTATTGCTATGCATAATTTTATTGACTTGTATGAATAATGAGAGATATCAAAGAGAAATTATTCAAGGTGTGAAACATACGATGTCACTTCATTAATATATTGCCATCAAGGATGAGATATTTAACATCTTAATCTGCTGTTGTACTAAATTAAGTGCAGAATTTATCTCGATAATACAACATTTAAATAACTTAATTAACGATATAATATGCACTAAAAAGCGATCATTATTAATTTGAAAGTATTAAAACTGTGAGTGACGCGTTACTTATATTTGTAAATATTATTATTAATCACCAACAACATTTCTTAAGTTTATTAGTTCAGAAGATATTTAAGGAATGTATAGAAACCGTTTAAGATATATAATTACGTTTACAAGGACGAAAATCGAGCCCAGCTCTACACACAGTACCTAAACAAATATTGATCCTTAGTCAACAGCAGATGTCTCTCATGTTCTCGTACTTATTTTTTTAAACCCCTGATTGACAGCTATAATATAAATTATTAATGAAACTCGTAAGGACCACCAAGGTATCGGGAATTGAATTTAAAACAGATATTACTCGAGGAATTAAAGATACATTGTAATGCTGACATTTTGTAATGAATCCTTATTCATTGTATTCGATTAATGTGTATTTAATATTATAATTCGTATTACTTATAATTAACAGTCTACTTCTGTTAATTTTGTGAATTCAATATTAAACAATTCTTATATATCTCGTAATCCTCAATAGTGTATAGTCATCGTTACAAAAATAGCAAGCTCACAGAAAAAAGTGACTGCAAAACGTTTTAAAATTGCCAAGCCTTGCAGCTACTTCAAAATAATATCTAATCACGTCATTTTACATGAACATTGAACGTTGCAGCGGACGTGTTTTCTTAAAAGTGA
Organism: Colias behrii; assembly: GCA_029959065.1. Lineage (NCBI taxonomy): Eukaryota > Metazoa > Arthropoda > Insecta > Lepidoptera > Pieridae > Colias > Colias behrii. The sequence goes on from JARWMC010000009.1 coordinate 7,824,088, forward strand.
TGTAATCTTAAAAAGCGGGGCAAGTATATTTAGCTCTATCGGATATTGACAGTAACATGAGAGGACATGGCCACGCCAACATGGAGTTTCTGGCGCCATTTTATCATGGCTATTGACAGTGTTTTGGTTTGACATGAACTAAAGTGCTCTTCAGAATGGATTGGACACAGCGCGACTAGCGACGTGAAGGAATCAAGATTTAGTAGGATAGGGTAACCTAAAAATATTGCGAAAGTTTTGTTAGAACAATAGTAAAATAATTAAATCAAGGAAGTTTTAAAGTTTTAAAATTAAGTCTTAAGTGAAAAGTTACTCATTATTGTCATGTTTGTTGACAAAATTGCAATTCCAGAAGGAAGGAATACGAACAAATAGTTGATCAAAATGCAAATTATTATGAAAAATGTATTGATTTCTAATCTATATGTTTAAATTTTAGCAAAGAAGACACTGATGCACTCAGACCTTGAATACCTGCAATTTATACTTAGAACAAGAAATGAAAATACTGTTACTAGGCGAAGCTACTAACAATAGCTCTTGAAACAAACATTTCTGTTCAACTATTGCGTTTCCACACACCTGTTTGTCCTTAAATTCACGTAAAGCGCTTAACGCCGAAGGTTTAGCCAGTTTCGCTAACGTTTATGTAGTTGCTTGTCTTGGGCTTATAATTTATTCACCTGCTTAGTTAAATGGCCGTAATAACACTACGTACACTCATGTACTTTCCTACGACAATCGGAATTTTGCTTTGTATTATATCTCAACCGATTAACATCTTTATTCATTGGGGGATAAGATTTCGTTTTGAGGGAGTAAAGTTCTAATTTTCCTAATACAGCCTCTTTATCGTGTATGGCTACAAAAGCGGAACCTCTTTGAAATTCACCGCTCGAGTCGCGTTCAGATCCTATGAGAGATTTTTGCATTTATGTCCCGATATGTGCTTCAGATACCAACCCTAGTTTATTTTTATAGTCTACCGAAAGTAGCGAATTAGGAATAATATCAAGAAGCTTATATCTAATACACTGGAGATTTCAGTATGAACATTAACTTGTAACAAGAAAATATGACCTTGAATGACGCCTGTATGTTTTTTTTTTTTTATTAATTATTTTTTTTTATTTTATTAAACGCTGCATAGATGAAATATATAAGGCAGGTTGTACACATGTCTCAAAAGTTTATTGATATTATGAAATATACAGAACTTGTAACATAAACACAACACCACTCTTGTTTCCAAACACAAACAATGACTGAAAACAACTAAATATCGAGGAATAATTGTTTAAGTCGTCGCATAAATAGTATTAATTCTACAAATCCCGCGGCAAGAGGCGGCAAGAGCAAATTAATGAGTCGCAAGCACACACGCTACCGTTACTCACATGGGATTATAATGCTCGGTGTAAACTCACTTTATTAGCTTACCAACTTGTAGTTGGAACTGCAGCTATATACTGAACATAGAGTATAGGTTCGACTAGAGAAGACAAAGGAACTCTACTAAAATTAAGGTACCTACCTACGAAGAAATTAATTACTTATTTTGTAAAAGCACCAGTATTGCATATAAATGTTCCATTGTGGCTTACAGCATTTAAAAATTTTAAAATTTAGGATATTACATATTACTTTCATAAAATATTCGTCGCCTACTAGGTACATGTTTAAATTTTTAACTGTTCATAGACTCGTGCACCATCTAGTTTATTATATAATCTGTGCGAAAGGATTCAGATTAACAGATTGGTAAACACTGATGGACGTTTTTTGTAAGCTGTCTGACAAAAAGTATGCGTACGTTTAACTTTGATATTGTATTAAATCGCGTTTCAGAGATAATCTCTATTCAATTGAGTGGAATTTTACATAATCCTTAAATTTTTAATTTTGTTTAAGTTTTTATATTATGTTTAATGTTAGTATTAATTTCCCCGATCGAAGAAATGAAATCGTTATATGAGTTTTCTTATAAACTTAATATTAAAATACAACTGGAAAAACCTTTTTTAGAATTTATCTATTCCAACAACTTGTTAGCAGTTAGCATTTGCTTACATTAATCCATTGCAATCTGGGACAGTCCATCAATTTCTTATCTCGATACTTCAAACTGTCAGCAAACGTTGATTTTACAGACGAAAACCAATTAGAAATGGTTTAAAATATGCATGTCCAATGCGGTTTGCGACTCGCCTAGATACGGGGCTGCATCACGTCATCTTAATTTAATATTCAAAGCTCTGGATTATATCAAGTAAATGCAAAGCGTATTTAATTTTAGCTAGTCAAAACAATTTTAAGTACAAGCGCTAAGTCATTTGGGATTATGATACTGCGAACTGATAGGGAATGGACAAAGTATTATTTAGTTGAATTATTCGGACAACTTATTTGGTGTTGGAATAAATTTTATGTTTAGTCTGTATTACTTGAAGTAATATTTTACCCATATTTTAACTGTTATATGCATCGGTACATATTATGTATTGAACAATTTTCGGTTTTCCTTATCATCTTAAAATCAGTTTATGTATAAACATAAGTTAGATGATAGAAAATAAGACATAAGTCTTAGACCATATTATGCCGTATTGTTAATTCGACATGAACAGTGGTATCATGGCATTGTTCTTCAAACTAGCATTTACTAGTTTCACATTGTTCTACACACATGCCAAATCAAACCAAAGACGATCAACTAGATACGATTTTGAGTAAATAAACAAAAAAAAAACTTTTTATGAACCCCGAAATCGTGAAGGACCTGCGAAGTAGGTAACAAGGAGTTATATAACGACTGTGATAACAAAATAAAATATATGTCACATTACGCGACAAATATCAAAACTGGGAACTCACGTTCGCTTTAATGTTCCCCTCCGTCAAATTTATTTTCCCCGTCTTTATGATGATTACGTATGGTTCTAATTCCGCAAGTTGGCAAACATTTTTTTTCCTCATTCAATTTGCGTGGATACGATGCTGTGTTACAGCGTCAGCTATCCCGGTTAATGGAATTGTAACAGACAAACCTAGAGCGAATACTAAAGTAAGTATAGACGTTTATGTTATAGTTTTGAATAGATAATAAGCCTCTTCATGCACAATCCATTTAAACTAATACCTCACTCTACTAAAGAAACTATGGAAAGTAGAGGTTATAAGAGAAAATAATATAGTGAAAAATAAGTATAATATAACAAAATAATTAGATATATAAATTGTAATTGTAGAGCTTATCACAGTTATACAGTGGCGTAGCGTAGTGGGGGCGCGGGGGGCGGCCCGCCCCGGGCGGCACTTTTTAGAGGGCGGCAAAATTTCACAGTAAATAATAAAATATATTTTGTAAATATTTGAACCATTTCATATTTTTAACGCAACTTTAAATTCGGACCGATTGAAAAGAGCACGGAATTTTTCATTATTTATTCTGTGACGAATTCGGGGAATCCCCTTTCTTTGAATGATATTTTGTAGCGAATGGCAACACCGTCTATACTGATTTGCGGCGATTTCCCGTGTTTTATTTTATGCTTGGATTGTTTATGACACAGGTTTATGACTTAAAATCAGCGAGAATGACTTCTATTCCATAATATACAGGATGTCCCACTGTTGGTATACTAAGCTCAAAGGAGGTTATAGTTTTGCATACGCTGAGTTTATAAAAAATACTTATAAAAATCCAGACGCATTTTTTTCAAATAGATGAATTCTTAAAACTATGTGTACACCCATAACAAGCAACCCGCGCAACTTTGCCACCAGCACGTGAGCTATCGTTTAAGATTATGTTTTCATAGACAAAATGCTCACATTAGTGAAGCGGTATATGCTGGCTGCGCGAAGCTAGAGAAGAAAGCATGGATTTTCAGGAAAAATTTAGCAAAAAATTTTTGACGTAATTTTGTTGTTTAAGTATTTTTTACGTGTTCAGTGTATGCAAAACTACAAGTCCCTCCGCGCTTAGTATACCAATAGTGGGACACCCTGTATATTAAGTTCAATATTGTTTACGTCCCTTTAAGAAAGTGATGCTTTGAAAGTTATATAATACCTATGTACCTGTTATATATAAATGGTTGAAGTAAGAATTTTTGTATTAATAAACGTGATTGTAAAACAAATAAACTTTTTTATTTAAAATCTAACCTGTATAATGCAAAATAATGATGACTATTCTTGCCGAAAAGTTCTCTAGAATTAATGTATAGAATGTATAGTATAGGTACATTAAATTGAAATACCTAATTAAGAGGGCGGCAAAATTGTCTTCCGCCCCGGGCAGCCGATACCCACGCTACGCCACTGCAGTTATAGACAGCAGCATTCAATACTTTTTACAATTACAATTTTCTTTTTTTATAATACAATTCCAAACCGAAAAGTGCTACAATTAGACATTTCGTTTCACGCATATTACATCTTGATATTTCACACTAACAGGTGACCATAAACGACTTCAAAACGTTATTGTTTCTAACTTTAGTTCTCTTTGATCTCAACGCGTGAAGTACTTATAAACAATCGCGCTAGTGATGTGTGCAGTTTTATGCCTTCATAAAATCTACGTTACCACAATTTGCCTTTGATAGCACGTGGCCTCAAAGCAAGTTAGAGCCCTCAGACGAGGAAGTGGTGATTTCCCTAGAGATGCAAGGTGTTCGGCGTTTCGATGTATCGTGTTTCTGTGACAAGGTTATATCGTGTGTTTGGATATTTACTGTTGAATTTCAATTGAATTTTATATAGATTGCGCTATGTATATGATTGCGCTGGAAAACCTTTGCATTTGACGACGCGGTTGGCGCAGTGGTAAAGTAACTGCCTACTGAGCCGACGGTCCCGGGTTCGATCCCCGGTCAGGGCAAATATTTGTGTGATGAACTCAATTATTTGTTCTTGGGTCTGGGTGTTATCTATATATGTATTTATAAAATATTATATTTATCGTCGCCTAGTACCCACAACACAAGCCTTAATTGAGCTTACTGTGGGACTAGGTCGATTTGTGTAATAATGTCCTTTAATATTTATTATTTATTTATTTATTATAAGTCCCTGTATAGGTTATAGCAAAATAAAAACAACGATACGTGACTAACGTAAAAGTAAACAGTCTTTAGTCTGGGTACATGTTGCACTACTAATCAAAAATAAACTTTAGCGAAACGTTATTCATAATTTTCATTAAATTGTGATTTTCAATGATTATTTTCATTGTTGAGGTTTACAAAACCTTAAAGAGGTAAAGCATCGAAGCAAAATATGAAATTGTATACGGTTTATGTCAGTTTGTTAGTTTCAAATGACAAATCTATACCAAAGTAAAATGCATTTACACACAATAAAATAAAAAAATCTCTATTTAAGAAGAGTCCCAGAAAAAATAAATCATTTCGTTTACAAAACTACGAATAAGGTAACAAATGTTTTAGCTACGTATTTCCACGTTTGTGTTGAATTCCATAAAGTTCCGGGCTACATGACAGTAGCAAGCAATTGTCAGGATAAGCAAAATTATTTGGAATCCTACACGGACGGGTCGTAGTAAAAAATGCAGCCAGTCGCAATCCCGGTTTATCCGAACGCAAATAAATCTGTCAATTTCACTCAGCCTCCCGGTGACTATTCACTAGCCAAAACATGCTATTCTGAAACCACTCGATATATGTATATGTTACCGGAAATGTATGTAATCCGTCATTGTATACAATTCCTAGGAAATGTATATAATTCCTAAAATCGCACGGAAATGTGTGAAATAAATTATTTTATACACATTTCCTAGGAAATCTATACATTTCCTAAATAGCTATCGGAAATGTAAAACATTTAAGATATTGATATGTCGCAGGCAAATTGTATATAATCTGGCCGTTTACAAACGGTCGGCATTTTGTAGTAACTATGCCGATAATTCGTAATCAGAAATTTTTGGTTTGGGTAAGGGGGTGGGTTAGGTTAGGTTCGTGTTTTTTAAAACTACACAGAAATAGGAGCCCCACGAAGTGGGGCTCCGTCGGCTCGCGACCGTCTTTTTGTAGAATTTTGGAAAAAGACGAATTTTCGGCATATTAAAACAGCTAGCCGTAATGTAATACGGCGGATTATACAATCCGACTGCGCCAAATATACGCGGGGACAGCGGGACGAGGGGACTGATTACTTGCCAAATGAAAATTTGATTTTATAAGAATAAATATAAAATGATTTTGTGATATTTACGTTAAAAGTTAGATAGTTGATTTTTAAAATGTTAATTAGTAAGATAATAATATGAACATAATATTATTACAATTTTACGGTATGACTGTTACCCGATTGTATCAATAAGAGCTATAATAAAAAAAATAACAACGTGTTTTATTACAGAAAGCATTTACTTTACACATTTCCTAATACGATATTGGAATTGTATACAATTCCTAGGAAGATTATACATTTCCTAGGATATGCATGCATTAAATAGTTTTTTAAACAATATTTTATACATTTCCTAAATGGTATCGGAATTGTACACATTTCCTAGGAATTGTATACAATTCCTTGATTTCATACATTTCCGGTAACATATATAAAAATAGGAAACAGCGGGCACATGGTTAAAAATATTATTCTAAAAGTATTTTAAGAAATTAACTAGTAAAACACATGAGTACCTTTGAAATAATCTTTGGATGAATTATGTATCATATTTTTTTACAAAATTTATCCAGTTTTAACATTGACAACAACTGAATAAGTACTATAACTTAATGGATAAAATATTAACCAATCAATGAGGTTTAAACGTAATTTCACTTATTGAGTTTCTCTACAATTTTTAATAGATAGCAGCAAATAATATATTGACCAAAAGAGTCGTGCGACATTTTTCGAACAATTTGACTATCACAATTGGTTTCCCCTTTACGATCAAAATCGAGTTCAGCCAGTCGTATCGAGTATCGAGAGATTCCAAATGAACACAAATAAACTGTGCTACTCGCTTCGCTTGTGCAATACATTGCTTCTTTGCGAATCACATTAAGCTTATAAACGGTTCAATTCGGCGGCTAATTGGAGTTATCAGCTCACTCATGTTAATATGATGTGGTTATTTCATTTTATTTTTTGCGTTTTTTAGTATTTAAATCATATGGCCAATTTATTTTAATAAACATGCTCTTTATATCGCTCTAATCAAGGAATTTAATTATAGTCCATAATAATTAATTAGGTCATGAGAACAATCAGGAAACCCTCATCATTATTATAATAAACTTACGCTCGTTTTATGTCAATCAACATCTACAAAGTAAGCTAATACAACTTTAATCTCGAATCCCAACAATCACCGTTTATATTCATGCCAATACCATATTGGACTATAAACATATTTCATTTCTGTATAAAACACACGCCATTTTTATAAATTGCAAACCAATCCATGAACACAACAGGAATACATAGGAGCAATCAAAAAGCAATATGGGTTACTCGACAATCTCGATACAAGATCTCAATATCTCATCGCAGTGGGCCGGAGTCATTCTCCCGAAATATGGTTCCCAATAAAATATCGTTGGAAATGGAAAAGCAATCGGTGGAATCCATACAATCATCGTACGAACTGAATATGAATTCTGAGGAATCCCCGTATCGTAAACATCGAGTTTTGTAAATATTTTATGATCGTATCTTAGGCTGAGAAAATTATAAGTGAAATATGAACGTATAGGGTTTATAAAGTAAGGTTTTTCGCGGAAAATGTTCGCGTGCTAGGCTTTTATGGTAGTTGCGGTTCGTAACAGTAATTACTTAGTAGTGCTTCGTTAAAAGGTTTAGCGTTTGTTTGTATATTTAATTCAGATAAATATGTATATGTAAAAATTAATGATGTTGTATTATTAATTGTACATATTTTTTCTGTTACATATAATTCATAAATAGTGAGGTAAAGGCACTTGCTTCCTTCACGTGAAACCAAATTTCAACCAAATCAGTTCGGTAAGTAATTTTTGTGAGAAAAAACGTCACCATTAAAAAAAACTTCAACGATATAAAAAGCCATCTTTATAAACATACGAACCTTAGAATATTAGCTTACATAAAGAGATCGTTGAATAGACTGTACAAACAACAACATTTCAGATTTGAACTTCACTCACACATTCTTGTAAAATTAGAAAAGTTGCGAAACAACTGCTATGGAAACACGTAAAGGTAATAAAAATGTCTTCGAGGGTTCAGTCAGTAACTTTATAGGTTCTAACTCCTAACCATTGACTGTAATTTTATATTATACCACTCATATATTACACGGTGATTGCAGGAACACAGTTTACGTTTATTTTTTTACCTTTATGAATATATAGTGTGGTTTGTAGTTATATAAGGGATAATAATATAGTATATTACTATACTAGTAGTTTACTTAAAGTGTAAATAATGTAAATGAAAATCATATTTTGAAGTAAAAATAGTGAAAATAATCCAACCTATAAAATTCCTTACATCACAATCACAATTAGAAGGTTATTAAAGGACAAAGTATGTTTGAATCTTTCTAAAATACACTAAAACTTAATTACTGCAGTAAGAACAGTCATTAACGGAGCTTGCAACAAAGAAAACCAGGACGCGAGTTAATTAACATTGTCTTATAACTTTCCATCGCGATTCTTCCGTACCTGTAATAAGCACATTATGGCTAAGGCAAATAGCGTGATCCGCTTAATTTTGCAGGCATTACGGGCAAATCCGCCACCAGTTGCAGTAGGCGATTGACTCCGAGCCAAATTATTTTTTAAACCAACCCCGGAACGAGCTCATTTCACTGTATCACGGCATAATACCGATTCAGCTTTATAATTGTCGTTTTATAATTGAATCGCAAAATTTGTAGCTCCGATATTTTGCTGTGAACTTTTCATCCGATGCACTCGTAGGTACGTGTGATTTATTTCGTAACTGAAATAAGTTATCTTCTCTACTCGCTATAAACTTATAAGTAATTGAAAAACGTTCCTACGTTCTGAAGGTACATAATAAATTAGTATAGAGCAGTATTGCCATAAGTTTAGTTATTTAAACTTATGGCAATACTGCTCTATACTAATTGTATATCTGTAAAATCCGGTGTCCTGAATTGTTTATAAAGTATGTCGCCTGCTTAACTATATAAGTTTCGATTTCTAATTCTTTTGCTAAACCTATATCCTGATAATATAACCTTCTTTTTCTGTAAGCTTCTAGCTTTAAATTTACTAAGCCACACATCATATATTCAATGTCCTCGTGCAATCCATATAAAGACCGAAGACGTGATCTTTAACCACAGTATGGATGAAAAATATGTTAACAAAATAACTAGCATGGAACAACGTTATGAGCGTGTACGAACGAATACATCTTGTTAATTAGGCGTGAAATCACAGGCTGCGTGGTTTCTGACAAAAGGTCTGTCTAACTAAGTAATGGTATGCAAAAACCTGATTCGAGCCGCTGTTTAATTTCATTAAATTAGCAAAATTGTTATGGGAGTTCCTAAGTATAGCTAATTTTACTAGTTCATAATTACTTGTCGAAAAATATTTATTAATTGATGATATTGTTGATTATTTAAATGACTTAAAAAGTGATATAGCGTATAGATCTTCTTAATTATACTTAATACTTATCCCTAAAAAATCGAAAACAAAGCGTTACACTTAATAAAATTACCTTCAATTAAGCCACTGTCAGGATAGCAAACTATCTCATTTCATACATTCAAGCTGACTTCAAAACGACTATTGCAGTATCAGGAACATGGCGGCTACGTGTACAATTAAGATATTTTTTATTTCCACCATTCACGCGAACAATGGAAACCACTGAAAAATTACAAACGTTACGTGAGGAAAGCGAGTTACTTTGCTCTATAATTAAGTATATTATTTTAGTGATAAGCGGTAACGATTGTGTAATAAAAATAAATTAGAACAAGCTCCATCAGATTAAATAGAAACATTTAATTTCGTACAGTTCTTTGTTTAAACGCGTTTGTAGAAATAAAATAATTATAGGCCTATATATCAGTATGGAAGAATTATTGCAATAGTAAAAGTTTTTATAATGACGTGAGCTTGTTTTATTTGCTGTTTTCGGTAAATTTATGCTAGTTAAGGAGGTTTTATATTGGTGCCTTGCGTAAACAGTTAAGGCAGGTACAGTACTCCCACACTGATAATGCGCATAGAAAAATTCGTGACTGTTCGGCAACTGTCATATTCTCCAAGCCTCCGAAGACGATATGTATATGGAGTGGTTAAATGTATTTTCTTCATGCATAGTTTATTAGAATTATGAGTTTTATTGTGATTTTATGGTAAAAGAGATAAGTAACGAAAGTTTCGATAATTCAATGTAAGTTAATAGCGACGTTAAGCCACACGATTGCGAATATGTATTTGTTGTATTGATTTACTTGGAAAATTCTATACTTAGAACTATTAAAGTGTCTTACTGAAGCTGGCGTAATGATGGATGTATGGAAGGTTAAAATAAGACAAAGTTTATATTTAAAAAAATGATTTTCAAACACTGGCTTACATTTAAATTGTGAAATCTAATCATTAAAATCTAATCAAAATCGTATTTAGTATGTAAGGTAATAAGAAAAGCAATTTTAGCACAGAATACGCATCTCATAAGGTGAATGAATTCATATTCATATTCATAAATACATTCAAATAAATGCTATTAAAATAATTATTTCAAACAGTTTTCCGTATCTACCAATACATCAGGTTGCTTGCGGTGGGTCTATACCTATTTTAATCACCAATACTAATATTTTAAATAACACCCAATGAAACTAGGTGATTGACAGCAATGAATATATGATTAATGATACAGAGAATCTATTGCATAAGTTTTTGTGGCTCATTTCATTTAATGGCTTAGCAGTTAAGGCTTTTTATTAACAAAACGCTCACACTTTTATAACTCGACGCCCACAAGCGCTTTAAAGTTTTTTATCCACTGTAAATCGGGACAAGGAGAGTAGAAAAATTCGTATACTTTATTTAGTTTTTAATTAAGCTAGAAGGATTTCGCCAAAGGATTTTAAGTGGCATTTTAATTCCAATTTAAGCACCCTTCCTGCTTTTTGTCCAGTGCGCTTAGCTGTTAGGTTTTGTTGTTTCATTTTGTTTCTTAGTTGTTTCGGAGGCTAAAATGGCTATCGAAAATAATGAATTTTGCAAAGGTAGTAAGTATTAAACGAAAAAGTAAACTAGAGTTTAGGGCAATATCGGTCTTAATTAGTAATTACCGGTCAAGGTTTAACGGTCTTGTTACGTTCGTTGAACTCGGTTAATTAAAATATAAACTATAACGACTACCTCATAAATTTACTAATATTTATTTCAGACGTTTATAGCTTGTGAATTTTAAATGACTAACTTCATTAGTTCCTGCATTCTTTGATTATAATATAAACTTTCTTAAAATTCTAATAATTATTAGTAGTCCATTGAAATGTTACATTTTTTAGGCCTAATCTTGTGTTTTTTAGAGGACGCAATTTTATTTTTTAGATGTGTAGGGGGGGTCAGTGTGAAGCTAAAACCAAGTTTGTGGGGTCGCCACCCTTGTCCCACGGCCGCCATCTTGAAAGTAGTGGTTGAAATGGCTTTTACGATATATCACTTAAACTATTTATCTGATAAAAAACATTGTTAGCATTAGTTGTTGCAAATTAAATTCTAGCTACAACTTTAGTCCAGTAACTTTTTGTCGTAGAACTATAAATAAAAAAGTTATAAGCGAAAATGTTCAGAAATTAGAGCTATTTATATTTTTCGATAATTTATTTTTTATCATTTTACGAAGAAATTATATCAGACCATTTATGTAGATTGTTTTTCGAGGAACAACTTTTATTTACAACATTTTTTAATTACGTCAATAGCTAAGGTTTTGTAAAACCGCTCTGAAGTGAGTACGATTTTTCAGTATTCTTAACTAAACATAAATTGGCTATTGGCTCTTTTCCCAAACTCCAGAACAATGGAAGCATACTGTAGAATATTTCAGCCCTGCTTTTCGACGTAAAAAAAAAAGTGCTTCCAGACTCTATCTCCTGGGTAGTGGGGAAAAGAGTCAATAATTAATTATTAATAATATTGCAAAATTAATTATAAAACAATATTATTATAACAGAAAAAACAATTACTGATGACAAATTATGTTGTTCCTCAAAAAACAATCTACAAAAATGATCTGATATAATTTCTTCGTAAAATGATAAAAAATAAATTATCGAAAAATATAAAAAGCCCTAATTTCTGAACATTTTCGCTTATAACTTTTTTATTTATAGTTCTACGACAAAAAGTTACTGGACTAAAGTTGTAGAGAATTTAATTTGCAACAAATAATGCTAATAATGTTTTTTTATCAGATAAATAGTTTAAGTGATATATCGTAAAAACCATTTCAACCACTATTTTCAAGATGGCGGCCATGGGACAAGGGTGGCGACCCCACAAACTTGGTTTTAGCTTCACACTGACCCCGCCTATGCATCCAAAAAATAAAATTGCGTCCTCTAAAAAACGCGACCCCAAATGTAACTTTTCAATGGACTATAGACGTTCCTACTTTATTTTAAGTCAAGCAAAATATCTCACGTGCTAGACTACTATATATTTGAAACCGTAAACCAAAATTCAATAGACATTAGTCATATTTATGGCGACATTCTGTCGTCACGTAGTCTCCTCACGACTTACACTTTTTCAATAAAACACCCTCAGATAGCAGCCATTCAAAAGTGCGGTCACGCATCCGAGCCATTACATAACTTTACCTGGCTTCCAAATATCGAAACTCAATAGAACCCGAAACTTTCATCGTTAAAATATTTTGTAAAATATGAGGGTTCACGATTGTAACCATTGATACGGGCCGGTAATTAACAGATGTCGCGAATTCTATGGGAAGTGTGCCGAGATATTGGCGATGTGGGAGAAGGGAGGTAAAACTATTTGGGGCTTGAAATGAATTTTAAAGGAAATATCACACATATGAATTTTGCAAGTAGAATTTTCACATGTTGGGACTCTACTTAGTAAAGTGTATATTTATAACATATGTAAGGTATTTCAAGACAATATAATGAATTCGGCTAATTATTTTTAACACGCACTAGAAATTCGTGAGACCGTAGTTTTAATAATGTAGCATGACGTATACATTTTTCATTCAAACATTTTTTGACCATAACAAACGTTTTCATTGTACCACAAGGAGACTATATAATAATAACCTTACTGGCTGTAATATTCAAAGTAGTTTATAAGTACAGACATGGTACTATCGTGTTTTCCAAAGTATTGACCAAATAAACAAACATTTAACATTTACCCACTGGCTTAGGAGGCTCATTTAAGGTCAAGTAGTTTACTTAATATCCAGAACATACTCCTGGTTTAGTTTTTAGCGTGGTTTTAACAATTGTTTGATTAAACGGAAGCTTTTACGTATATCGTGTCCTTTGATCTATTTCAATATGTTCCACAAACAAGAGTACGTGATGGGGATGATAATACGGGCGAGTTTGTTAGCTTTGTGAAGTTATTTTTCTTGTCTTTGAATGGTATTGAAATGTTAAATGTGTTTTGGGATTGATGCGTTAAACTAAACGTATACAGGTATGTAATGTGTGCACTATTTTAAAGAATTATTACACATAAAAAAGACACCATCATAAATAGAAATACAGTAGGATAGTTATCCTATTTTTGTTTATTTTATCGAATGTTTAAATTTTAGTTAAAAATTGCAATTGACAACAGACGTCTCCTCGTTCCTATCCTCGTTTGTTCCTTTCTCAATTTATTATTTTAATTAACAATGTAAATATTACGAACAACAACTTTCGCGCTATAATATAAATACTGATGTCTTTTCCCTCTTTATTCTACATACAAATGATAACATAAATACGAGAACATAAAAACACTCAGATACATTCACAAATCGAATTCGTGTACAGCAAAAAACAGATCACCAAAGAGAAAAAGGAAAAAACACACAACTCAAACATTTTTATTATATGGAAATGATGGGACAATGGTAATAAACCTACTTGTATGAGACTAGGAAAACAATTTTTACAACTCATAAGGTCGAATTGTGAAAAAGGTCGTACTAGGATACAAGTTACAACACATTTGTAGATTTAGCGAAAACAGGATACTTGTTTGTAAAAGGAATAAAAATAAGTGCCTACTTCACGTCAAAAATAGTTTTTCTAAAGGTTAAACAACAACAAAAATAAATAAATGATAATTTTTTTCTGATATCTTGCTCTCTATTTTCCGAATAGATGGTAATGTAAGCAAAATAGATTGATAAGATGTCTAATATTATTTAGTTAACAATATAAGAAACAACATTTGATTAAAAAAATTCTATGAATTCACAGATGTGAAGTTCAAATGTTGATCCTGCCTTAATTAATCTATCAAAGACATCATCGTCTATAGTTATTTATTACTTACTTCACGAACACAACGCACTATAATTGTTGTAATAGAGCGCATTGTACGCAACACAAAATGTTCATTACAGCGAAATTACATTTATCATGCCTTCCTGGTACAAGCGAAGCCTCTGTCAGCACTTGACAAGAAGATCGGCGCTCACTCCCACAACATTATGGCTGGAATACCTGTAAATATTTATAAGTGCAATAACGCCTTAATACCTATTCATAAGTGAAAATTATTATGCAAATAGTGGCCACGGGGAGGCGGTGAATCCGGGCGTCTGCGGCTTAATAGCGGGTAACCATGATGAATACGAAACAACGTGCGACTTGTCATATCATTATTATACAAAGAAATATCATCGGCTTACGCTGAGTAAAGCTTCATCGTTTACGGCTTTAGCTTCAAACCTGTTATTTTTCACTTTACTACTAGGTTACTCGTATATAGATCAGCTCTTTGGTCTAGGAATTGTGTTTGTGTTACAATTAGAACTTTCTGGGACAATCACCATTACAATAAAAAAGAATCAGTCTGACTAAATAAATATCATATTTAACACCAATAAAGTCGTATAAAAATTGTTTTTAATTATTTATTCAAAATATATTCATTTTTCATCATGTCGAAAATACCGTTTTATGAAGCTACATATCATTATAACCAGTTACGCAACAGAAATTCCGCTACGATTTTATAATCTGAACGCATAGATAAACTACGGATAACAATTAGATAATAATTTGTACACTTTAACGCTGTTCCAGGCGTGGGCAGGTTTTAAACTGCGTTTCTGATACTGATTTGTTGATCAATTTAAATAAATATGCGCCGTAATCCCTTACCATAACATCGAACTAATCTCGTAAAATTACTTTATTATGATAACAGATAAGTGAAGTTAATGTGTGGAATATGATTTTATCGAGGTTTTATTTCCATGAAATTACGGGTGCTGTGTAGAGCGTTCAATATAGGCTTAATATGTAGTTTGAATTTATTAATTATTAGTGTTTAAACTTCAAGTATCGACTTAACAGGTTAGCTTCAACCTATTTTTTGAAACATTTTAAATTAGCTTTATAATATAGGTATGAAAACGACAAAAACATAAATTGAAGCGTCTTGGAGTAGAGTAGAAACAAATTTTATTTTGGAATATTAACATTTCGACATATTGCTAGATCACCAAGCAAAATATAAAAAGTGGTTCCATATAGCAATTGGAGTAGTTTCTAATAACTTTTCATAAAATTTTCGCCTATATTTCATACATCCATGTCGGCTGAAAAAACACATAATATTATGTGAAAAACACTTAATATAGTTTTATTATGAGGACATGATGCGCATAAAACATTTATACGTAAATATTAAACTAATAAAACGTAATATTCTCAAAAAGGGCGCATGCAAGCATTTTCGTGTTAACGTCAAATTAATACACGTTGCAAAATTTACATTTTCGCCTCGCTTATATCCATTTACATGACGTGTAAATTAAATATAAATTTCAATAAACAACGGAACAAAAGGCACGACTCGCGTTAAATATGTCCGCCGACAAATATAATTTTAATGATTTGTTACGCTCAGACAGATTGCTTTCATTAATTTACTTTCGTCACGTATCTGCATACTGAGTGAAAATTATAGTAATCCATACTAATATTATAAATGCGAAAGTAACTCTGTCTGTCTGTCTGTTACTCAATCACGCCTACACTACTGAACCAATTTGCATGAAATTTGGTATAGAGATATTTTGATACCCGAGAAAGGACATAGGCTACTTTTTACCCCGGGACATAGGATAGGTTTTATCCCGGAAATCCCACGGGAACGGGAACTATGGGGGTTTTTCTTTGATGAGCGGGCGATGCCGCGGGCGGAAAGCTAGTGGTTAATAAACAGTATATAAAGGATAATAATTAAGAATCAAAATGTAACTTTCAATAAGACTTCATTCAATCTCATATACTTTCTTATCATTAGCACAGATAATATAATACTATACTATCATTAGTATTCATATAGACACTGGATTTTAACGCAAATAATACCTTTAGAGAACTAAAAGTTGAAGAAAATGAAGTACATAGATATATAAATAAAATATACTTTTAAAATAGTACAGAACTTGCTGAATAAACATTTTAAGCTTGGTCAAAATTTAATAAGACCTTCGTGACTACAAGGTTAGCTTCTAGCTGATGGATAGTGTAAGTTTTTGACAGCATTAATTTCTTATGTTCGTACCTCCACAGAGGCATTCATTTACGTAAATTCTAGCGACATTTATGAGGCCTTGAATCTGCTACAATATGTTTTGCAATTTGACTAAAACATAATTTATACATCTACTATATAAAAATAAGTCGGGTTTTCCTTCCTGACGCTATAACTCCAGAACGCACGAACCGATTTCCACGGTTTTGCATTTGTTGGAAAGGTCTCGGGCTCCGTGAGGTTTATAGCAAAGAAAAGGTGTATCTGGTGGCGAAACGAAGTTCGCCCGGTTTGCTAGTTTGATATGAAATGCAAATGTGAAGAGGTTATATTCGAAATGTTAGTAAATTCATAGTCTTTACAAGTAGACTTACCTTTTTAAGTCTACTTTATGTGAAAGAAGATCTATTTTCAACTAAAACCGTTAACTAATTCAAACATGATTCACATGATCACATCACATCCCTTTCCGAACAGACCACACAACCATCTGCGTAATGGCATGCAATACACACAGTTTCTGTAATTACTAATCTAGAAATACGGGCTAATAATCACCGTTCTCTGATAGTTCAAGTCTGTAATTCCATGTTCTATCAAAGCAGACATTGGCGCCGCCGCCCACCGGCCCGTCTCGAATCAAGTCGAAGCGCGAGAACTATTACCATGCCAACTTTAATGCCCGTAAAATACCGTAGAAAAAGCACCGGCTTTAAATTATTCGGTGCGGTTCATGGGAATCGCTTGATTGGCGATGGGATTGAAATTAACTTGTAATTTGCGCGCGTTTGATATAAATAATCCAGGGTTTAGTATACAATTCTCAGTTTGATATTGACAGTTGTTACTATAAATATTTAGCCTTAAAAACTATTCTGTGATATACAATAGTATATCTTGTAATTATTGGTCAAAATCCACGACTTCGTTCGCAAAATTGTACAGGATATAGGTAGAGTCTAGATTAACTCATTTTTTTTATGTGCGATCTATCGATTTCAAATTGTATTGACATTTGTTCATCTATTTAATGATCATTGAAACTCCAACATACAAAAGAACTCACAAACATTAATTTAAAATATTAGTAGCAAACATAACAATAAGTTGTATTGAGTTTTATGTTTCCTCGTATATCATTCAATAGTTTATCTTTAAATTTCCCAATTCTATTCAAAGTGGCGTCATTTAAATGTGACAATTATGCATCAAAACTGACAAAGCACAATACGGGACGAAAGATTTATCTCTATTTATAGAAGTTACCACCCACGAAGCCGAAATACATCTATTATTACATCAAAGTTACATAATACTTGAACAAACAACATTAAATTATATTTATTTGATGATAAATATTCGACCTTTATCCTGTGACACGTGAAGTATTATTTTCGTCTTAATATTTAGTTACGTATTGTTATAAATTAGAAAGACGAATGATATATAATTCGTACGCACCTACACGATTACTTAATACTATAATATTATCTATGTTTTAAGCGATTTGAAGTATGAATCAACCTTTATTTTAACCTATTTTTAAACCCCTTTTAGGAACAATTAGGCACGTGGTGGCCTAATTGTTCCACTTTTATTGTACGTTTTTATTCTATTTTTCGTTTGTCTATTACATTTACCAATACTTACTATAATATAAACTTAGTCTTTAAAATCCCACGAAATTCATGATTTCCGAAATCACCTCGATGTCATAAATTCCTCCATAATTATTCGATCAAAAGGTCCTTGCTAACGGTGTCCCATTCACCCAATCAAAATAACTCGCTTCAAATTAAACCATGATTACTATATGTGGAACAACTCAATCGAAAGTGTTGACTACTAATCATTGAAATACCGAAACTTATAATTGAAAGTCGGTAGTTATTTAAGTAGCCAGTTACTGGCGCCACCGCCTACAAGCGATTGAATTTGATTACCTGAACGCACCAATTAAATTTATCTCTTATCAACTAGAGACCATGATATTTAAAGCTTTTAATAGGAGAGCCCTTCGTTATGTTTTGTTCCTGGTAATTGATCATAGTATGAAAGCTTGAGGTGATAAATCACGTAATTCCAGAGGTAGAGAGAAATTTAAATAAATAAATATTCAATTAATACCTACTTACTATGTTATACTTTTTAATAATAACTTTCGTCTTGCTATAAGGTTTAAATGGTGACAATTTATTTTAAAATTAATCATTTGTGCATAAAAATCTTGTTTTTTTTTAGTTTCCAGATGTTTAATTATTAAAAAGTATACCTAAAAAACAAACACGTTTTCTCACTAAGTGACCGTTTAATATATTAATTAATTCCTCTATCTTCCTTATGACAGCCAGTTCTTCGCGATAGCAAAATGTCGCATTCGACGCTGCAATCGTTTTTTATCGATATCTTTTATCCTTGTATATAAATATGATTCTTAATGAAGTATAATGTACTGGAATTGTTCTCTCATAAGATCAGTCGAAGAATATCGTCAAAGATATAACTCTGAACCTGTTATTACCGCGTGGGAAGAGCCTTACAGGCTTTTAATTTCAACACGAGCTTATCAATAGATAAGTAATAGTAGTCCATTTGTACGTGTATCCTAAGTGCATCTGATGGAATACAAATGATAATTGTCCTTGTTTACGAGCGAAAAGTGCTTTGCCTTTAATACGGAAATTTAAACGACCTGCTTGAAGCAATTGTGATACTTACTCTATTTATAGAGTTGATCTATTGTGTAGGAAAATTGGTTTCGTTTTTTCAAATTTATTATCTGTGATCGAAATTGGTAATGATTTGAAGGAATTAAATGGAATTGTAGTTAGATTTGTATAATTCAATTTTCAAAGAGAGATTAATATTTGTAAGTAATTGATTAAGATTTATGCTGAAGTTCCGAATTTAAAAGATACGACTTCTTTAAAATTTGATTTGAGTATTCTTAAATGTTTATGAATATTAGAATAGGTAGATATGTATTAGAATATTTTAAGAATTTATAATTAAGGTTAATTTCACTCCATAGTTAATTTAATTTGTATAAATATTAATATCTGCTCTATGCATCTATACTCAATTTATTAATGTGTTTTATTTCGTCCAAATTAGTAAAAAAACGTTTAGAAAGGGGATATGATATTAATAGTAAAAACACGATGTATGAAACCCACGAAGGTTCATAAATAATTCCAAAACGGAACTTACCGCCGACTTAGTGAATTTCAAATAACACTCAAAGCATGTAGGCGTTTACATTCAGGCTAAGCGGTTTACATTTGTTTACTTATGTCGCTTCTTATTTATGAAATATATAAGATTTGCTCTTTTCCCACGCCTCTGTTTATTTTTGACATCAACTCCTCCATGTCATAATATATTATTTACGCATAAATTTATGGGTAAAAAGCTGTTTGTATTTACTCTACAGTGTGATACCGCGACGCTATAATTATTTTTACTTTACACCAAATATTGAGACATTAACTTATAATATAAAATATCTCTTCATCCTTATTCACCTTTACGTATAAATGCTATCGAGAGGTATGTTAATTTAATATACAACTGAATTGGTATTTCATAATTATATGTATTTTGTTGCAGTCGTTAATAAATTGTATTATTTAATAGGTACGTAGTTATGGCACACAATTTATACAAGTTATGTATATTAACGACGACAACTTTATCGATGCAATGGATAATGATTGTGATAAGTATCTGAAAGTGTTGGTTTTAATTTTTATATAAGAAGAATATAGTGTGATCAAAAATGTATATTTAATACTTATCTACACCTCAAAAACATTAAAAATATTTTGGTACTTTCCAACTTTGCTCGTGAAGAACGTTGCCGGTATTTGATAATGCAAAATGAAATATTATTCTAATAGAGATATTTCCTGGAACATGCACGACAAGTTAATGCAAGGATTGTCTGTTACCTCAGAACGCTACAATACTCTCGCATTCTGTCAGCCCGAACAAGAATATAAATCTAATTATTGCAATAACTCATCGATGATTGGGCATTCGAGCGCTTAGAGCGTCTAAATATAATTCCGATTCCATTAAACGGCGGACATTAAATATCGGTTGCTCTGCTAAATCACGTTGACGCGGGTGATTAATCTTCCAAGTAGAACGCTTGTCGTTAGCTGAGCAATAAAGAGATAACAAAATAAATCAAAGAGCCGTAAATACGAGCGATGAGCGATCAGTCCTAGAACTGTCCGATCCCATAGTTTACGGAACGTTTTATGGGACTTACATGCAACTTTTGAAAATAAATATAAAAATACCGCGCAGTTGTAAATTTTGTTTACTATCTCTTGTTGTAGTTAAAATGGTACTTTGTTGCCTAAGAGGCGTTTAGTTTAAAAATAGTATGAGAAAAGTTTGGGCCGCGGTCGGTATTTCCCACGAGGTTGTAACAATTTGAAATGAATAAAAAAGTGAGGATAGTTTGAATAAGCTTTTGTTTTGCTAATTTAAATAATATTTAGACAAGTGTGGTTTTATTATAGGAACGTAAAAATAAAATACTGATCAAAAAAAGTCGATTAAAGAATAGCACAGTAGCTAACTTATACAGACAATATGAGCATTGAGCAAGTTTCTGAATTTAATCTTCAATTAGAAAGACCATTGTCAGCGCACAGTTAGACAGTAGTTTATCTCAGAATTTCATAGGCGAAAGTTTATCAATGAATTCGCAAAATTTCGTCTTTTGCATACTAAGGAGTTTAAGCTCGATATAGTTCCAATCTGTTATTATATAACTTTTATATAACTTCTTAATGAAGCTTAATACAAACAGATTTATGTTATATGATCATCTCTATACGTTCATAAGTAAATTAATATAATGGAGCGTAAAAAATATCAATAAAACTAATTTTTAATTTACACTGTTTAGCAAATAGCACGATATTTCATGATAATACAAGTGTTTCTTCTTACAGGTAAAAACAAATTAAAGATACATTGTTATAAGCAATAATTAATAATTACTACAACACATCCATGCTTTATTTCTTCATAAATAATCTCCCCACAAAACTTTGGAAGATTCATTGAAACATGAAGTGCAATTGATTTAAATGTCCAGACCACACAAGATAAAACTTTTACGGTTAAATGTTAACGGTTCTTAAGCGTAACCACTAAGCGACACTTAACATAAAATTGCAATGACTACAATATATACAATGTCTTCATTCATAAGAGTTATTTTTGAGAAGTGACTAACATTCTGAATGCGTTCATAGAGCTAAAGAAAACTCGTGATGTTCCTTAAAGAGTTGTTTAGCTAGAACTGCATTTGGTTAATTAAATCTTACTTATCATTAAATATTAGAATATCAAATCATATAAAAAAGAAAAATAACTATACATAAAAACAACGTGTACAAAAAGTTTAATACGAAATTTTACAAAACCAATTTCTGATCTAGGACAGTGTAGGAAACGCAAATCATCCTACACACATTTTAATAGACTTTCAATGGAGTTAATCCGGCAATTTATTTCGTGTAGCATCAATGGGATTAGTGTCAAAATTTATATTTTAAGTTTCAACTCGATCATAAGGAAATAGGGTCAGATGATACGGAAGCATTCGGTTATTATAAGTTATAACACATAAATTCGGTGGACGGTGCAAAAGTGCAATATCCGCTGGGCTATAACTGTCAACATCAGAATGAATCACGCTCGCATAAATCCCACTACGACAGTACACCATTTTATAGAAGCCAAATGTACACGGGTTTATAGTTTTATAGAGAAATCATATTTTTATTTTAAGTTGAAATTCCTATTGAATATAACGCAATGTTCTCAGTAAGACGTACGTACCTATATTAAAATCTGTGTTTTTTTTTTGGTATGCCCGTTGAACTTTTACAACGGACAATTTATTTGACTAAATCATTTTATTGGTTTCTTGGAAGTTAGTTTGTGTGAAATCGTTAATTTTGTATCGATTACAAGTGAATCCGGTGCGACTAATCGATGAGAAATGATTGTGATTTATATTGCTTGTATCAAAAAAATTGTTGACATCACTTACTCAACAATAAACAATAAACAACTAAATGAAGTAAAACATATCATTAAAATGATTCAAAACAAATCGAATTCCAGAATGGAACTTTCTGGAAGCTTCGAGAAATGCTACAGCCTCCATATGATCGGTTTAAATGATTTTATAATAACCTGCCTTGAAGCAAGAGAAAAATTCGAAAGTTACATGTTTCAGTAACAAAAAAATTAGACAGGCTTTATAATCACAATGCAGTTACAAAGAAATCGAAAGTCCTCTTGACTGGAATGCTTACAAAGAAAACACATAAAAAATTTATGGCATGCATGACTTGCATCTGCTAACGACTAATGCTTTTTTTATTAAATAAACAAATCGAAATTTAAACAAACACTCGCGGATTGAGGGCGTAATGCCCAACGCGTGAAATAAATGGAAACCATTAAATATTAAACATCAAAGATTTAAAAAGCTAAAGGATAAAACGTTTAAGATTTTTTTTAGTTCGCCCTAAATTTGCTGTTAATCGTTCAAAAATTCATCAAGAACACAATCACAAACTTATTCATAACAATGAAAGTTAAATTAGCATATTTCGGTCATACAAAGGAAAAAATAACAAATCATTAATACCCACGTCCACAGCATTGATAGACTACGATTTACACCATTCAATTAGCACATTCGAATCCATCTCTCCCCAAACAAACACGGTGAATGTTTTCACTTCTAAACCCAAGCTTACTATGTTTATTCAATGTATGCACGCCGTGAACAATAGCCCCATTACTCGTGCTAACTCCACGATATACGAGTAGGTTATAACAATTATTTGCATTTTAAGCTGTGTTACACGCTATTACCGTACCTCCGCGGTATAATATCACAACGAACCAATTTGCCTGTCTAGGCTACGCCAAATAAATTTCAAATACAGCGTGCGAAGCCTCGATTGCACGCAAGAGCCTTAAATTGTAGCGCAGTGATTTTCGGCATATATCGCTCCACTGAATCTATTGTAGACACGCCATAAAGGATAGATCTCTATTGTGTTTAACCATACACTATTGAACTATACGTAATCCAGGGAACGATGAAACAAAAATGTTAATTATATTATTGTGTGAATTGCTATTTTATTCCCAGAAAATATGAACTAGTGTATAATATATGAACTAGTGATGACAATTTTATTTGGTGGTTGACGAATTATGTAATAACAATTGTATGAATGAGGTTTTAAGTGACGATAACAACATATTCAAGCTTAAGTGATAAAAATGAAACATGCAATCTAATAAAGTTTTAACTAGAAAGACGGAAAAAACTGGACTCTTTACCGAGAGCTGAGATAAACTAGTCTTATCTTGCCTCACCTCCTTCATTTTAAAATACAACCGGATAAGAAAGCACGTACCACGATAGCAAGGAAAAACACTAATAAAATTTTACAACGTTTACCTCACGTTCAATAAAAGTTTGAATACTTTATCCGGGCGTATATTCATTACCATCTATTCCGGGTAGACCACCCAGGGAAGATGTTATTTTAGGTGTATATAATTGAGCTGTAGTGAGCGTGAACGTCGCGGTGACACGCATAATGTGGTGTTTTACATAGTGCGCGGAGTTCCGAACAAAAACTTAAACATCTGGCTTGAACGCGCTTTCACGAATTCATGTTTAATGTTAAAATTAGATGGTCAACCGAGCTTTTTCTCTGGACTTAACTGTTGTTCTGAATATTTTCGTCGCAATTATATTTCATTCATGCTTACATATTTCCGATACCTACGCATATAAATAAAATACATATGAATAAATAAATAATAATCTTAGTTAATATTTTAAATAACGTGGTTAAATAGGCAACGAACGTGCTTTTAACACAATTGTAATCATATGGTAATACAGTGCTTCTGTTAAGCTTAAACTCCTTTTATCAATTTAAACGATTTGTTGATTTTAACCCTCCCTTGACAAGAGTTGTCTCCATAACAATTTCTCTAACACGACACCATAAACCTTTCCCTTTTTTATGTCGGCATGCATTGTGTTGATATGATTAATAGTTACGTAGCATTAGTGATACGCGAGTTTTCCTCTAATACATTTTTCCTGACATTCCGACAAAATTAGGTCACGGGGAACAAAAATGTCGGCTGACGGATTAGTAGGGGCAGAAATAAAACCTACACGAATGTGAGTGACGTGACACACATCGCAAAGTTTTTGCTTACGGAGATATGTCTGAAAATTGTGCTTTAAAAGCCTTTATTTTACGTTCCTTGTTTTCGGGGAATTTATTGGTCGTATGAGATTTTAACTACCTACTCGATCGAATGATTGTATAGGTATTTTATAGTCAAATACTGATTGTTGGTTATTCAACACGAACTTTCAAGAGTTTTGTTGTTTATAAGCTAGAATATGGAAACGACGTTAATTTTGAGAATAATTTTCATGTAGTAAAGTATTTATCTTCAAAAGTGGAACTAGAACAATATAATGCCAATACAAATCTATATATACTGCACGCACAGACGTTGAGGTGCTTCTACAGAATATGATCATGTTATAGTATCGTTTATAATAAATTGGAGCTACAATTAATTTTAGAAGAATCACGCTGCCAACTATTTAAGATTCTTTACTAGTTCCATTTCACTAGGAATGAGGACATCGCTTGATTAATTTATAGCATTAATTATAAATCATCTACGAAACAGTTAATTCGTAACAGCGACAATCACTACAAAATCTTTGTTCACTTATAATAAATATTTTGCTACAAAGTAATACATTTTTACACTCCTTTCCCGTAGCGAACATAAGAGCTTCATACTCGGTGCAGTTCAAACATTAATTGACTTAATTTACCATGTCCAGGCAAGAGGCAATGAAAACCGTAGTAGGTCCATAACAGTGCAGTTATTTCTATCGGGGGTTAGCACTTGGCTTAGATGGGTTCTCCTTGTACGTAAAGTGAACGACCATGTTAGCAGAACTTTATTTTTATTACTCTAGAGCTTTGCAGCGAAATTATAAAGATTTTTCAATACAGCTAATTGGTTAGAGATGACGTGGGAAGAATGAAAACGGGAGCGCGCTTCTGAGTGACTCATTTAATCATTTATTGGTTCCGGTTTTAAATTCCTGATTTTTGTGTCATTTGCAATAAGTTTCCAGAAATATGTATTATCCATTTGTAATGATTTGAATATGAATTATGAGGTAAGAAAAAAGTTGGGAATTATTTCGCAGTACTTAAGACGCAATATACAATGTGTAAATATAAAGCCTTAAATAAATCGTAAAATATTCCTTAACCAGGTCTCTTACCTTAAATAAGTCAAATAGAGATATTGCGTCGGACAATGACCTAGAGCATTGTTTGCCTATTTTCAAAAGAAACTAGAATCCGTCTTTGACAAGCCAAATTAATAAACGTCTGGCACCGTTTAAAGAAAAACTAACGTTCGAACTAAATATTAATGCGCGTTTTTAACGATAATTAACCTGTTCCATTTAATATGATATAGCCGCATGTGTTCGAATAATTTATGCGCTTCTTTCAGTAATGAAAACACGTTTCACCGGTCGATGGTTTGCATTTCTCCGAATGAGTGTAATTAATTATGACCGTTGCTCTAAGTCGAGTGCGCCGATCTTTTGTTTTTACTCCATTTCTAGAACAATGCAAGGCGACTTTTATCTCGAAGCCAACAAACGACGTTGTGTCTTCTTTTTGTTACCGCGCGCCCCGCCTTGTTTCTCCGCAATTTTATCGCCAATTTACAAAGACTATTCCGAAACTTCCAGTTCAAATTTTTAGCGGAGAAATATTTCATCCGTGCGCGAACGTTAAAATAACTTCGGTACAGTGTAAACCGCCCAACTTATATTGAATTCCTGTCGTGTCGGGCCCAAGTTTAAATAAAAATGTACAGTACGAAGATATAAAGTGATGAGTTGCATTGTTTGAAGCCGCTTTCAACACGGATTGACTCATGACTGTATGTTGTTTTTATTAGAACATTATTTATAGTTGTGCCCTAATGGAAAGATCAAACGCACGGTGCAGTTAATTTTAATGTCTCTGTGTAAACGGCATGAGGCCGTTTGATATAATTAGAAGGATCAGTGAAGCCTCGCTTTGCATAGCGTTCACCGCCATTTCGCCGGCTAGATATTTTGATCTCCTTGGCATTTATTATGTCACTGGCAATAAAACTATGATTACATTTTGCTATATAGTTATAGCTGGAAGATTTTCTCATATAAAGCAAAGTTTTAATGAATACGAACAAATAAACAAGTACCTAGTATTTATTTTATTATAAGAACACATTAAATATCTTTCTAGTAACCTTTATTTCATTGATTATTATCAAAATATTTTATTCAATCTATAAATTATACAAACCAAAAATGACCAACCAGTCTTATTTATAGCTCAGCTTATTGGCGTATTGTCATTGTCAGTAAACAAAGCATAGCGAATTACCTGACGCATAAATATTTGCTCTCCTTAACCGCTGCACCTACTGAACACCCACATTCTTCAGAACACATAAAGTACGGCCAACAGGTACCGTCAGCATACTGCAGAGCTAAATCGAAACTTGTTAGGGGGAAATAGGATTCTACGGCGCCTCGCGAAATACGAGTCATCAGAGGAGCTCTCATCAACTTTAACGAGCCATTACTAGCGCGCCTCGACTAGGGGAACCTCGTAATTTTCGAACTCACCTAACATATAATTATTTTGGAAAGGGCGTCAATAGCGTAACCGCTGAATTTGTATGCGTCTGCTGTACTTTGAATTTTAATTAAAAGTAACAACATAGATCTTGTTTGTATGTATATCATTCTACATATTCATAAGGATGAATTTATGGTGATAAAACGTCGAACTGTTTGCTTAGTTTAGTTTAAATTTCGTGATCAAATTATAATCGAGCTGGTTGTTTTAGTTTGCTGATTGTACATTATAAGTGTGTTACTATGCGAGAATTAAGACTTGCCCTTAATACCTTGAAAATCTACATCCTTACTTATCTACTTAAACGTATTTTTTGTTCAGATATAATAAGGAGTCTAGATAATCAGTCTAGTGATAGAGGTTTCTTTTTACCGAGGCGAAACAGCTTATTACCATGAAAAATTTCTTTGACTACGCGGTTGAAGCCGCGGGTGAAAAACTAATAGACTATATTTTACCTACCTATATAACAAATAATGTTTATATTTAATCGATATGTTGTTTATATTTATACGACAAAAAGGATCACCAAAATCCAGTTAAATTTAGAACACATAATTCATAACACAACACGCACATCGTAATGAGCCATGAGCTTGAGCATGGACACCAGTGAATTATTTTAAAGTGTCCGCTGAAAAGCAACAAGTTCTGAAATAATTCACAGTCGATTCGAGGCGACCGTGGGCGATGTCTCAGTGCCGACAGCTCTTGTCCTACTGGTTATTTGTAAAGCGTATCACGTCGGATTCGCTCGCTACCTCTGAATGCTTTGATGTTGTTCTCGTTGCGAAGTGGAATATTTTCAGGAACTCTTTATTTAGACGAGGTGTTTGTGGTTGGACAATTAAAGCCTTGTCTGTATAATAAATTGGTGATTCAAAAATCAATTGTTTATTTGGAACGAACAAATATAATCTGATAAGCTATTCACAAAAAAAAGAGTTCGTATTTTTCTACCGATATGAAAAATAGCAACAATTTTAGTACCTGTATTTTTATTTCTTATTCTTGTATTTTACATTAATTATTCATTAATTGCCATTACCATAATACATAATGGCCTAACTAACACTGATCTGTTATCAGAATGTTTATGTCACTGTGACATATCTAATAATAATTTATATCGTTAGATAACAATCTCTCGAGATTATAGAAAATCTAAAATTTGTGATTTGTAATATGTTATGTTTATTTATAACAATTTAATGAATTATTTAACTTCATATTATTAACACTGATAGAAATCAAATCTAATTTATACCTGTTTAGAGGTAAAATTGTTAACAAGCCTTCATATCCAAAGATGTCTAAAATACTTTCTAACTTTCAGTGAAAATAGAAAATAAAATCCTTACAAGTATGATAGTGATATCTGAACGAAATTTCATTTTATAGTTATTTTCAACACCCGTGTCTTTTTATACTCCAAATAATCCAGAAATATGGATCGAGTCTAGTTCGCGGGAACTCGGAACACCAACGTAGTCCCAGATAACGTTACCAAACCTTGGTCAAATAAGCGCCACAAAGAATTATCAAAATTCTCTTGAATATTGAGTAATTTATTTCAGCAAAATGTTGTTACTGATAATAGGACGTCGTAAACTGCGTCGTGTGGGCGTCACATAGATAACAGGCTACAACGATATCTCTTAAAGCAGTAATTTGTTACTGTATCTCCTCAATATTCCTGATAAAACAAGAGTTATTCTCATTGGATACAAAAAGTGGGAGATATAAGCATGTGGTTATTTATAACGTTAGCTTTCAGCCGCTCGGAACGTTTGATATGATTACGAATAAAGTATTGTTAAGTTATTGTAGGATGTCCAATTTATACGTCTAGTATCTATGAATATACAATATACTTTAGAATTAAAGTATGTATATAATATACCTTATAACAAACAAAATAAACTGAGTATCTAGAATCTAGATAATCTAAACCTGTTTATTAAGATTCACCTACAAAAAAATATAAGAGCATCTTTCTTACTTCAATGGAAATTTATTGACAGATAAACTCTTATTGATTAACATCATCGATACTCTTAGTAAATTTTCCTTTATTTCAAACATTATAATATTTAATATTAACTACGAAGTAGCTACACTAATTTCGTACCAAACACTCTTGAGTTACCAGACCACTTTAAAAAGTTTGCATATTTAAACAGGCACGCAACAAACAGGAGTCTTCTGTCTTAAGCTTAATGAGTAGTTCAGTAAGAACTCCTTAGACATTAAATAGACCCTATCATTCTAGGAATTCTGAAAACTATTTATAAGCTTTGTTATTGCTCCCTTAAGTACTAAAGATACCGGTTACATAGTAACAATATTATTACCGCTGCTAAATGCAACATGCAACGGAATAAAACCTCATTATTATGGCTATAAACGTTTAGTTAATTAATAGGTATTTTCATTATAAATAAGAATTAACTACTTAAAAATAAATTACAGCAATAACCGTGTTTTGATTTTATAATTATTGCTTGTACAGGACATATTAAAGAGTAATATAAAAACAGTTATTTTTATTGGCTTGATATTGGTTGTGCTAATTACAAACCTTTAATTATGTACCTAATGGCAAAGCAATTTATTATGCGAACAAAGTGCGTATATTAACGCTTACTTAGCTTTTATTCTCGGTTTTAATTTTAATCAACAATAGCAGCAGGAAAATAAAGTCTATGAAAAGTTTTCCTTCAAAATAAAATACGCATTGTACCTATGCTATTTTGTACCATCGATCCTCACTTCAAACCCATTGATTATGTTGCAAAATTCATACGTTAGCTAACACAGTTGTAGAATTTTATAGACCAATGATTTATACCTCGCTTCGCAATAACATCTTGATGTTTCAAAATTTTATACTATGTAGTGTAAAATAAATCATATAATATTATATTACCGTAGTTATGCTGTCTACTCTAAATGGTCATAAAAGACCAGCCGGAGATAATAACAGGGTTCGATCGCAACACCCATGAGGGCGTTTATTAAAAAGCAATTTCGTGTTTATTCTATCAGTTATGTTATTAAAATTACGGCTTTTTCGATATGAAAATGTAATTCGATAGTATTACTCTATTAAATGCTTATTGAGGTTGATTGTGGTGCATGAAAGTGTTCAACAATTTTAATGTATTAAATAATTTCGTTTAATAATAGTAAATGCATGTGTGGAGCTGAATCTTTTCAAAGAGAATTTCCATTAAAACTTGATTAATACTTATTTTCTTAAATTTACTATTTTCTTGGTTTTAGCGCACAAAATCCTATGACCTATCCCATACCTTTCTTAAAATAGGGTTATCATTATTCCAGCCTGGTCATCAAGCGCTACAAAATGGATAATAATTTAGCCAAACGTTCAACCCTATTCGATGGAGCTTAACCTATCTGGGATGCGCTCGACGAGACAATTTACTTTGATGGTAATACTTATATCGAGTTACGGACAACCCTAGACTGGGCCAGACGACTTCAGTTCATGAGCGAGGCGATTGCTTTATAAATCACTGGAGTACCTCTGTTCTTATTTTTACTGTGTCCACTTTAACCTCACTGTAGTCATATGTTTTTGTAATTATTTTACCTAAGTTGCTTGGCTTTGTGTATGTTTGGGTAGATGGTAGTAATAATGAATTTTAAACATTGAAATAATTTGTTTCACTTAGCTAATAAAACCTCAACCACATAGGAATCTATACTTAATATTATAAAGCTGAAGAGTTTGTTTGTTTGTTTGTTTGAACGCGCTAATCTCAGGAACTACTGGTCCGATTTGAAAAAATTTTTCGGTGTTAGATTATAGAGGAAGGCTATATCATCACGCTAAGACCAACAGGAGCGGAGATATGCGGGTGAAACGCGGAGAACAGCTAGTTAGTAATAAGGCAGTTTCTATGTACCTATTACCTAATTTAAATGACTTACAAATAATTGTAAGTTACAATTTGCAACCTACTTCACTAAAAAGTACTATAATAATGAAAGTAGGTAATAATTACTAGGAATACAAAAACATAGCACTTATAATAGAGATAATACTAAAGCCACGTGCACCGTTATCCTTAACAAATAACAACACATTAATTGAAGTACAAATCAGAATTCATACGAATTCCGCCCTCTAGCATTGTAACCGTACCCTTACAGAGAAATCCCATGAAGACGAGGGGAAGTGAAGCCTCGTTGATACCTCGAATTTCAGTAATTAAACGCTTCGTCTAATTGCGACCTTCGCCAACCACTCCTTTACACTTCGTTTCACTTTGATTCAGTGCTCTAGGAATTATTGCAGTCTTTGTTTAAAACATTTCTGAAATGACAATGTTTCAAGGAAATATATTTTTGAAATGTGTACATGTGTTTTTTATGAAGCTCTTGCAAAGTTTCCTGTTAAAATTTTCTTGGTTTAACGAATTAAAATGATTTTTTTAGATGGATACATATATTATCTACTAACGCAATATGTTATGTTAATTAAAAACATTACGATAATTATAGATATTTTAATGTAACCCTGTTAACCTGCTGTAACCTGATTCTGCTTTACAATGATCAATTATTATTTTTGATCATATCATTTTGAGAGAATTTCGTGATAAGTATACCTAATATATTCATGGTCCCACCCAACATGGCTATAT
This sequence comes from Colias behrii, assembly GCA_029959065.1. NCBI lineage: Eukaryota > Metazoa > Arthropoda > Insecta > Lepidoptera > Pieridae > Colias > Colias behrii. The sequence goes on from JARWMC010000009.1 coordinate 7,856,350, forward strand.
CAGCTTCATTAAAATAATATTCTTTCTACAAACGGGAACTAATTCCGATTTGTGATTTAAATTCCCGGCAAAGGAACTAAAATTGAATTCGTTTACATAAGAAATGTAAAATCCGCGATGGTAGCGTTTATGTAAATTGTTTCCGTTCAGATTACGCCAGGATTTATGTTACAACGTCAACAACAATTAAATACGACCAACAATTCCTCACTTCAAATGATTTACTCATAGTTAAGCTATTCGTACGGCGATAAGACAAAACGAAATTGTTTCTCGCTAATCCTTGTTTGATTGCTTGATTTATACGTTCAATCTACGTCAATTAACTCTCTGTAAACACTTTCTGTATCATCGTGTTGACCCTTTTTTCAATTGAAATTAATAAATCAGAATATAGCAGAACGAAAACATAAGTAAATATGTATTCTTGGCTATGTAGGCATTAAGGAAGAAGCTATTCGAAATAATGTAACAAAATCTATCCAATTTATGAACTAATCGAAAACATTCTAACAATTTCTGATTCCATTTACGCTATTATAAGTGTGAAAACCACACAAGCATCACGTTCAATAAATGTTTATAGTGTATGGGTCAGTAATAAATACCAAATATCATCTAATGCGACAGAAAGTGCAGGGCTGCACCCTCCGGGGGAACATTATATAGGTACCTGACTGTTTTATTGGCGTATATTAACTTTTCATGTTAGGCTAATGGATTAAAGCAGTCTAGGTCGACGGAGAATATGCTAGTAGTTTTAATAAAATATCAGCTCAGTTTGTTCCTTGACTGACATCTTATAGACATGAACATAGCGCATCCAGCAAAAAGTGCAAGCATTTTAATTCATCGTAATTAAAATAATGGAAAATTAATTGTATTCCGAAAGCATTGTTATTAATAATTTAATATGTTAAGCTGAAATGTATTTTGATTTAAAACAAATACCACACGTCTCTCAACTTTGTTAATTAGCATAAACATATTACTGCAAATGGAAACTGTATTTCAATTTACAACAACGGCAGTTTTAAATACAATTTCATTATAGAATGATTACCAGATACATAACGTTACATTGAACAATCTCATTGACTTAAATATTTATAAAGTATAACGAATAAGAATGGAATATTTTAACCTTAATCCGGTGAATGTTTCGAAGCAGCTCATTAAAGGAGTCTTTGTTAAGTCAAAAGCATTTTGCGCTTTATCGAATAAAATATGTCGAGATAAATCCAATATAAAGTTGCCCGAACAACTCCTGCGCAGCAAAGGAATGGTCGATTTTTATCTGACACCAGTAGCGGTCGCTTGTGAGTTAAAAGCACTTTATCTCTTCATTGTCGCACGAATTCGATATCATGACTTATCAATTAAAAGGGATACCATGGTCATATAACCATTTAGGACACTTAGCGATTAAGATCCATCGTTTCACTTTTACATACCGTGAAGTAACGGTTCTTTACGGTTATTTTTTTTACTAGAAAATTCTGTCTGTTCCGGGTTTAGATTCCGTTGAATATGGAACTACATCAATAGGTACCTACTTCAATATTCCAAGCACAGCTTTGAACCAATTTAAATCATTGTAATATATTTGAATAAAAACGTCCCAGTCTTCCTATTAAATAATTATCGCCTTTTAAGAAATCTTCCAGTCTTCTTTTTGCTCTCAATTTCACGTTGCGTTTTTAATGAAGGGACCCGAATAGAATACAATAAACATTGGGTATAAAAGAAACAAATGTCCCCGATTTTAAGTACCAGGAATATTTTCTCGTCTCGACGTCTCGTTAATTTATGCGAGCACCTTTCTTCTGCTAAGAATTTCGACCCATATAAGACTTGTACCATATTGAGAGGCACAACTAATTCATTGTTCTTCGTTCACGTTTTGTGGGGTTACGAGTATATGGGGATGCGTGACTGCAGACTTGAATGCACTTTAACTATGTCGCTGTGTCTAAATATGACCAGCGAGTTTTTAGCTTGGAGGTATACGTATGACGTTATTTAATTGGAATTAGTTCCAGTTTGCAGTGGGACTTCTGATAATGATCAAGTAGAAAAATTTACGAGGCAATATGTTTTAGGAGCTTTCAAATAACACTAAAGATACTGAGAGAATTAAAAGCTAGCTACCAAGTAAATTTAAAATTTTCAGTTGTGTAATGCATCTAGTTATTTTCAAATAGATAGCTACATTTTCCAATAAATAGGTACCTAAGTGGGATAAACGTAATAAGATATCGTCTTTGCTACTCTCTACTCGAGCAGCGTCTTTCGATATTATGCTGTAGAATGGAAATAAACCAGGAGCTGATAAATATTTGCATGAATTATACTCACAGATTTATATCTTCAAGTATTTCCATAGATATATTAATACACAATGAGTGCGCTTGAAATTTATGATTTTATCGGATAACGTGTGTTTTGTATTGTAAATGTACGAAACGTTGTGTCGATCTAAGTTTATTCTCGTTCAAGTAACGTTCTCATTATACAGAATGTTTATAAATAATTCAACGTTATTCCTACACAAAGTGACATCAGGGTTTAAACTTTGTTATCTTGTAAAATTATAGTTCACTTAAATATAGCGCAGCACGTTTATACTGGTATTATACGTATTGATACAGAAAAATATGCAATAAGTAAATCAAGTTATGCTGAATATTGTTTCCGTAACAGTTTTACATTTAAATATTACGGATGCAAAAAGTGAATTTTTACAAAGGACACAGCTTAATTATTTTTCAGCTGACAAAGCTCACTGCTTTCTGAAATGTTTCCACTAAAACGCAAAATCCGTGCCAAATAACATTTTTCGGTGTATGAAACTTAGGTACATTTGTTGTTATTTATTCATTTTTCACGTACCTACTTACTTGAACTAATTACTTGAATTAAGTCTGTTCATTCACAAAAAAAAATTATAACCAAATTTTAATAAAATAGCTATGCAATAAAATAGTTTCTACCCGCAATACTTGGTTAATTTGCTTTCATTAGATACAAGACCAGATTTACTAGAATTTCTCGCAGGACATATTCAATTGTCTACTATTCCCTTTTGCGGATCAATTATGTAATCAACAAATGTTAGCGTCGTCGAATAATTAGAATTGTTTCACGAATTTCCAGCCATTCTGCAAACGGTACGAATATAATTTGAATCGAATGGCTCTTTGTCTTTCCCGAACCCTTCGATAAAAGTTTCTCATTTCGTAAGGAAAGGTATCTAAAGCCCGGATAGTAAGAAGGATTGAACTTCACGATTTATTACCGAAAGCTTTTAACTTGCCATTGGTATTTCTGAGATTTTCATTCTATTTACCTTGACAGGATAATTAATACCTATAACATTGAATAATTCATTCGATAATTGAATATCGAGGGATAAATAAACATTAGTTATTACAAGAACCAGTCAATTTTACACACAATTGTCGTTTTTTACATGTTATTTTTTAATAACATTGTCGGTTCTAATAGAATTACTTGTTAACCTCAATACAGTCTTATATACGACAATCGCTACTGATGCAAGGCTTTGCGCTGTAACAAAAAATAAATACTTAGTTACCTACATGTTACTCGTGTAACTGAATCATGCAAAACTAAAACCTCGACATTATAAATATTCAAGTAGGCTTTATAAATCAATTTTCATAACTAGAAAAACTGAATACGTTATTGGGGCATGGGCGCAATAATATCTAATAGACATATAATATCAATATTTATGAAAAATGATTTTATCGTAGATATACCTATTCTCTTTAAGAACTGCATTCACTATATTAATACTAATACTTACATCATTTAAAGCTCTATTTTTAACTGAAACTGAAGATTATGGCCTAAATTGAACAGCTGTTCTAAACACATGCAATGGGGCCGCTGATGTCACGACATAATATTTTTGAGTAGTTCATAAGAAGTGCCGTTTTTTAGAGAAGATGGGATCGAACAATGCACATTACTTATTTTTTTTATAATAATTTTAAATATTTAATATAATAATGAGAAATAAAGTGATAAGTTTAATTACTTCATACCTAGGCCTTTTATTTAAGTTCATAGGCATTCAAAACCACAAAAAGTGCCGATTTAAAATGGTTCAAATATTTTTTAAGTCATTACTGGTCAAATTTAGTAGCGCAATAACTATCGAATGTCTTTCAAAGCACATTCTTGTTACGAACTTATACTAGCTGTTACACCGAGCATCATTTACATTTAATTGAGTATTTAATGCGATCAGTTCAGTTCTTCTTGCAAGGAATAAAAATAGTGAAGATACTCTCCTACTTTTATCAAGGATGGGATTAGGTTATAAATAAAACGATTATTTTAAAAAGCTATGTATATTTCCAATTTTTAAACAAAACAACTGGCTCAGAAAATATTTGGGGTCGCAAACAGAAGTCATTAGAAACGTTACATGAAATACATTGTTATTTACTCCTACTTAATATCTAAGCTTACAACGAGTACACGTAATTTAATATACATAAATATCACAGTCAAAAATGTTATACAACTAAAATACTAAGTCTAATTATAAATGGCAGTGATTAACTACTATTTCGACAACCTGAAAATTTGCTTAATGTATGGCTAGTTATAATTATTCTATTTGTAGCTGGCGCTAATTGCTGTCGTTAGTCTTTTTTGTATTGACTTTAACCTGATAAAACCGACTTTCCAAATCATGTAAAACTGTAAACTTGATATTACAAGCAAAATAATATGTAATTAGTAATTAATATAATAAGTAATATAAGTTTATCAATAATTGGTGATGTATATTGTCATTGTTTCATATTGACCAGAACATACAAATACATTCATAGCATATATGATAGGTATTGCTATGTATATTTTGCTACAAGTCACTTGAATATTTTTTTCTCTATTTAGAGACGAAAATACTCAAGTGAAACATGAAAAATTCCGCCTATATTTTTGAACATTAATTTTCGACGCATCGCAGAAATGGAAGAATATTCGTATTTTTGCTCGTCCTCCTTTTAGGTCGTTCGTTATAGATGTCAAGTGAAAATTAGGTCACCTAAAAACGTGAGCAACTAGCGCCAGTTACTATCCACGTCTAAATATCCGTAATGTAACTAGTCTATATACACGATGACTAGAATTAGGAATAAGTTATCTACAAGCTTCTATGGTTATATTGTTCGCTAATTACGATATTTTATCTATGTTGGATATAACGTCACTATATGATAAAATATCAATTGATTACTGGATAGAAAAATCGAGAAAATATTTTGCATTGCCTAGAAATCAATAATAAAATTAAGATTATATTTTTACTTCTAAGCGGAATGGAATTCTTTACAAATTGTAATTGTCAAAAAAAAATTTGAGAATGTCTAAAAAAGTTATATAAAATTGATCATTTCTTATTATATGCTCTCTGCGAAATACTGGCAAAAAATTAAGGTTTTGCACCTTTTGGCAATAAAAGCTTTTTGTAGGCAACAATCATACTTTTCAAAGAACTCAAGGCTTGAATTATATTGTTATGTTTTTTTCTGGTTAAATTTGGAGCAGATGTGTTGATATCTATAAAGGTTTTTTTTTTTATTTTATTTCGGATTCTATTTCTAAGTTTAACTTTATATTATTATATAATATAGTTAATGGGTTTTTGGTACGTTTTACAATATCCGAGTCTAAAGTAAAAGTTTTAATAATATGTTTTTATTATTGCCGTATAGGAAATTCCTTCAACTTCTCTTTATTTTTGGTTACACGATGCTTTGGGGTCATAACATTAAAATATGTAAGTAGTTGGTTATTTCTTATTATATCAATGCTATTAAAAGTATCGTTTTTTAATTCGATTTTATTATTTATGATGATTCTTAATATATAAAAACCCTGTTAATTTAAAATCTCAATTTTTCACATTACTCTATATTTCTAATGACCCCAAAACATAATGCGTTAATGTTCAAATTATTATTAAAAATCCTTTTGAACATTAATTTATTTTATATTATTTTTCGGATATTGTAAAACCACCAGTTAAATTATTTGATATAAAAACAGAAACGGTTAACGTAAGTAGAAAATAACTAAAACAACGTAAGTCGGTTAAATATACAAGAATCCTATTAAATTGGATACAGCAGTTCCGTACACTTTCTAATACACAAATAGTTACGTATAAATTGTCAAAAGTTTTATTATCTACATGAGTTTCAAAATGATATATTGATTATTGCTTCATATTTCCACTAATTTCTAAGCTTCATTATACCTTACTTCAGTTGATTTTTGCTCTCGGGACTCTGTAAAAAAATAATACATTAATATTGAGGGCAATATTTAATTATAACAAATTGAAAATATCAAAAAATATTTTCTTTGTATATTGCCAATTTTTACTATCATAAAATTTTGCCATCTAAAATTATATTACATTTGGAAACATAAATAAAGAATGAATCAATTTAACTACATTAAATACATCGATCATAACACCGAACTATTTTTCAGGCCCACAGCAACTGAATATATTATATTATTCACCAAAAAAAAGCTGGTTCTAACATTGCATTACAACTGTTTTATAAAAAAATGAACATCAATCACACCCCAAACAAATAACCCGTACAAAACAAAAAATCGCAAAAATCAAACAAAGACAACACGCACCTCATACGGCGGCGGCGGCAGTATATCACACAGATTTATTTGACAGCCCTGTTCCGTTCTGTTCCCGCGCTGTATCGGAATTTTGAAGCTATTTTCCCTTCCCAGCCAATGCCACTGTGGGTAATCGTATTCTAGATCGTTCTGTCGACTACGACTAGAGTCATCATCTTCGTGTTTAAGCTCTTTGTAGTCGCGGTTAGTCGATCGACTAGACGAGCTGTGGCAAGTCGAACATTCGTTGGAATATTGCACGCTGCCGTTGCAAGAACGGACTATGCTGTTCGAGCGGCGTTCTGGGTAGTGTGCGTCTGTTTGTTCGTTTGTGTCCTGTTTGGGATAAATTGTATTGTAGAGATTTTAGTATTTTGTTCAATTTAGGGCCGATTTTTCAATCCTCAGTTAAAAATTATTCTTCGAATATCGAATTGTACAACCATTTGAAAAAATGTGTGGCTTACCCGTATTTTGCCAGTTTAAGGTGACATTTTTATATTGTTTTGTAATACTTTATTGGACGGATAAGTTTTATCCAAGGATTGAAAAATCAGCCCTTAGAGTTTTTTTTAAGCACAATTTATGCAGGCTAGTTTCTCAACTTTTGAATATGTTCTGTAAAGCTTATCGGTCAGTAAAATGTAAAATTATGTACGAAAACAAACACAAAAAGCTTCGGGCTACTTTATAAAAAGTGTGAAACGAGCCCACAAAAGATGTGTGTAAAATATACGAAGAAGAATATAACCTAAAAATATAGGTAGGTAACTTAAGAAAAATGAATCGATGACAAAGACAAAAATTTCAATCGATCAGTGAAAAGTTAACATAAGAATATTAAGCCTAAAGTATTGGTCATTCGGAGACATTCCTATCCCGGTTAATATAGAAATGTAAGCTACGGTGTCATGAGCTAAAAATGAATATACCTAATGTTGTCGTTTTAAATGAAATATTAAAACGCATTGTTATCCATAAATGGTAAGAAGAGTCTTGTTTTGTTGCCAATTTGATTTATTCGTTGTGCAAAAGAAATATTTCAAAAGATGTAAGAAAGAACATAACAGTATAATTTACTTGAATAACCAAGAATTGCTAACGTGACTGTAATTAATCAATAAGTTAAAATATATTATGACAAAATATTTCTAAAATACCAAAACATTTTATTTTTAAAAGCGACATAAATCTAAATGTAATCAGAAGTTATGAATCAACTTGCAAATATAACATCGTATAAACGAATTACACAATACTGTGTGAATATCAAATCTAAGCTCAAGCGAGAGCTTATCTAATATCAACAAGAGAGTTCTCATAGTTATCAACATAGACCTTAGATGTACTAGATAACGCAAGTTTGAGCGTGTCGTTTTTAGTTAAAAGTAGGCGCTAAGCGCTTAATCATATGATATAGATTGACAACAGCAAGAAAGATTTGTATAATGAACTACATTCTTTGATTATAATTATGCTAGATCAAAGTGAAAGTTTAAATATCAAAAACTAGCAAAATTACGTAAATTATAAATGAACATACTCTCTCATCTATGACTATTGATTACCAACACGAAAGGTCTAATTGCACCATCTAGTCAAATTCCCAAAACACAAAAAATCATACATAGAACCATTTAGTAAATAGTTATAAACTAACCTAAATCTTACCTTAAAATTAAGCTCCGTGTATATAGCACTAGAAGCATACGGTTCGGGTCTCTTGAGTCTTTCCATACTTGCGTCTAGGCCTTGTATTGAGTTCTGCGGGAGACAGTACTCGGGCTCTATGTTGATCGCTGATTGGCCCGCTGTGAACGACCGTTACTTTGATTTTTTTTTCGATTTTTGTATTTTTTTAACCGACTTAAAAAGGACAATTCAATGTGCTTAGATTACAAAATAAAAGGCAGTCATTGTATATTAAGTCAATGTGTATGTAATACTGTCAGAATTGCACAGTTCGTAAGCTAATGTAAAATTTTGCATTGTGACTTTTTTTTTTATTTGTAACGCTCTAGATTTTAGTCAAGCAGCATAGTCACATTGAATGGAATTTTTTGTAGGTACCTACTCGCTTTCTGATTTGTTTTTTTTTCTATAAAAATAGCTCGTAGTTATGTGATGTGACAATAAAAATATTAAACATAGAAAGATTATTACGATTGGTTTGTCGTATTTTAAAAACAAGTTTAGTTTTCTATAACAATGAGCATTTAATTTGGGAGTAATGGTTATTTGGTGTGGCAATAATAATAGTATGTCTGCCCATATAATTATTTCACGAAAATGTTTATGTTTCCAGCTGTTGTTTCTAACATAATAACTAATAAGTAACTATAGTGCGTTTGGGTACTAATTATATACTCTTAACATTTTAGGAATTATAATTTGAATATTATGTAATATTGTTTCATGTAATTAAAGTTGTATAAATTTTGTATATTTTTTCTACCATATCTAATGCGATACATATTATTTTATTCATATTGACTTTATACCTTCTTTATACGAGTAGATTATCTAAAGATTTCCTTTTACTACATGTGTTATACGGTGTGACATATTAAAGTTATTATGTTATCAATGTTTTAAAAATACCATTGGATGCTATACAATCTATCTTTACCATACATATTCAACAGATTGTATATTAATAACAAATATCAATAATTAATAGATAACATTGGTATGCAGTGTTCAAATATTAAAAATATCATGAGCATTTTTCATATAAATTCATTTAAAAATACGTGCTTTGATGAATGTTTTCAATCGGCTCGGACAAATGAGATCATTTGCCTCATGTTTATTCATAAACTTTATCGTTACAATTACTCGAGATAAAATAACTAAGTGTTTTATAGTTTATACGACTTATAAATTAAGCAATTCGGAACATTAATAATGTGATAAGATTAATTAGTGGAATTAATTGGTGTAAGAGTAATTTCGTAACAATTGAAACAAGGTTTATGAGTTTATGATGTCTTTTCGGGTTTTGTTTTTGTATGTCAGTTTTTATGTATTTGGTAAATATATTTGTGATAAATATATTTTTGCTCTAAGTAGAGGGATTATATATTGGGAATTGATTAAAGTGATGTATGATATGGATGGGGATATTTGATGAAATGTAAGATATGGGATAGGTGGGATTGAAAACTCAATTAGATTTTACTCAATGTCACTTAGGGCTGATTTTTCAATCCTTGGTTAAAACTTATTCATCGAATAACGTATTAAACTACCATTTCAAAAATATATTATATTTTTTCGTATTTGAACTGTCAAATATACTGATATAATATACTGATATAGGTGACATTTTAAAATGTTCGTGTAATACTTTATCGGACGGATAAATTTTAACCGACGATTGAAAAATCGGCCCTTACAGCATAAATAGGAAAACTTAATTAATGGAATAGATGGGTAGTGGGATTATAAGAGTTATGGGATGATGGGATAATAAGCGATGATGGGATAACTTACTACTCAGCAGCGTCTGGCAGGTGTCCATATGATTATCAGGTGCGGAGAACACGGGCCGATCTCGTAACCAGATTCCTTGTTCAGTAAGAAATGCGCTAGGACTATACGGAAATTATAGGATTGGTCTATCTAGTGACCGCCTCCTTGGTACAGTGGTTGACGCGTGAGCGTAACACCGAGGGGTCCTGGGTTCGATTCCCGGTGGAGACGAAGAAAGAAAAAGGTCTCGGTCTGGCAGGACACAGAAGGCTGATCACCTACTTATCCCTAAAGAAAATCGATCAGTGAAACAGATGTATAATGCATCTGCCCCTTACCCCACTAGGGGACATGGGACTTCACTTTTTCTATCTAGTGAGATTGGAAGCATGATAAATATGCTATGGATGAGAATATTTAGAGAGAAACATAAAATATGGATGGGATTAATAAATGTAGTTGGATTGGAAACATATTATATACTGGTATTGCATGAATGAGATTTTTTTTAATGACTTGTGTTATGGAATGATGGGATTTACTTACTACTCAACAGCGTCTGGCAGGTGTCCATATGATTATCAGGTGCGGCGAAAACGGGCCGATCTCGTAACCAAATCGTGTCCTTGTTCAGTAAACACTGAGCTGGGACTATTGCTTGACCTAGGGGAGAATAATTGGCTAAATTGAGGGTAGTTGGAAAACATATTTTTACTAAAGTGAGGGTAGATGAAAAAAGTTCGATGCGAATCTATTTGAATTTAGTTACTTGTGATGTCGCTTAGTTTTATCTGTTCGGACTTTTATTTAAACGATTTCCAATGCGTTTTATTAAATTCATATGTACACTTCATTACTCTCTAAAAATCTGGTAGGTTTTAGCTAGGTACAAACATTATTTTTATGTTGAAATTATATTAAAAAAGTTTAAATAATTCATACATCTGCTATAGTTACGTACCCGTAGCCTTCTTCCTTTGAACACCGTTCCGTCGCCTGATGTAATAGATGCTGACAACGCCGATTACAATCACTGAGAACAATGTCAGGCCGAGCGCCAATAACCAGGTTTCTTGTAAAATGTGCGGGATCGTGGAGTCGTGAGGTGGTTCTGTCCTATAATCAATTACAACTTTAGAATCAGTTTAACGCGATCAACGTTATGTCGATATCGATGTCGATGTGCTTCAATGTAATTGATGTTACGTTTGAACTATAGATCGAGTTGTGTGAAAGAATTGTACAAAATAACCTTGTATGAAGGTTCACTGACTCTGTACAGTAATTAAAAACGATGTAGACAGCTTAAACATTATATTGCTTAAAATTTGAACTGACTTAGTTTATATTTTCTATCAAAGATCTTGAAAAAAATGTATACCTCTTTAATAAACAAATAATAAATAATAATCCTATTACGCCCGCGCTGTTTCACTAGGCCGCTCGAGTACTTATTCGCTGCCTGGACGCAACGAACTAGCTGCGCCCGCTCGAGTACACGAACCAACAAACATATTTTGTTCCATTAACCCTTTAGACAGCAGACGATGAAGTGTTGGTCAGCTAATAATAAGCAACGTATATGACGTAACGAACTACTTGCGGCCGCTCGAGTACGACAATTTGGCCCTTGAATCTTATAGAGTGCAGAAGAAGCCGCGTTGACCACTTAGTAAAAGTTACTTACTGCACATAATGCCGCTGCGATTGCATAGGCAGCATATGTATCAGCGCCGGTGCACTGAACGGCCCGTGCCCGCGCCTGTTCACAGCGGCCGCTCGAGCACTGTACCGCCCGCCCGGGCGTAGCGAACTAGCTGCGGCCGCTCGAGTTCGAGCCCCAAGAGACATATTATATTACTTAAATCCTATAGAACGCAGAAGAAGCCGCGTTGACCAGCTAGTAGACTACTTACTGCACATAATGCCGCTGCGATTGCATAGGCAGCATATGTATCAGCGCCGGTGCACTGAACGGCCCGTGCCCGCGCCTGTTCACAGCGGCCGCTCGAGCACTGTACCGCCCGCCCGGGCGTAGCGAACTAGCTGCGGCCGCTCGAGTTCGAGCTCCTAGTGACATTTGGCCCACTACACGGCCCACGGTACCCGTGCCCACGCGGATTTCGATCTAGAATAATAATGGATATTGTTTAAGGATGCTAAAAAAAAGACGGGTTGCACTCCGGGAGTGCGGGCAGAAGTGAAAACTTGATTATTAACGTTGAGCAATGAGCATGTTTGATATTTTGGAATGGTATCCGTCTTACGCTTTTTCGATCAGGTCACGTGTCCTGACGCGAGTTTAAGATTTTATACCCATTACAGAAAAAGTGCTCAATGCCGCTAAAGAAGTTTTCACTTCAAAAAGTTAGGGAAACAGAATAAAATAAATAGAATAAATAGACCAAAACTTTTGTGGATACGGTAGGTAAACATAATTCAGATTATTTATTCAGATCATTAAACAGATATATTTAGGTATCTTTGTGAAAATAACATATATTTGCTATCTTAAATTTCCCCCACAAAAATAACACTAAAGTGTTAGGTATTTACGAAATAAGTCCTGATGTACAGAGAACAACGGTAACTGGTAATGCGTATCGATTTGTATATTATGCAATCAATAATCCTACTGCAAACAATAATGATGCTATATTTCCCAAGGCATGGACTCTTGTCCGCCTTGGACGCATATTGTCATGTTCACTGCGTAATCCTTACTGCTTACATTATAAGGATTCCCTTGCAATGCTATTATTATAAGAAGCTATTGGAAATGATACTTAATTTTATATAGGTGCATTCGAAAAATTCTAACCATCATGAGATAATTCCATTTTATTACCAACTTTATCTTTTATTTAGCTAGTTTTTTATTGAGTTTACAATGTTCACATAATCAAGGACACCAGCGACTATCCAGAATGTTGTATATTTTTTATATTCCCTTAAAACCCGGAGATAAGAAAAGATAAAATCGGGTCTGGCAACTAAACTCATAAATAAGTTCTATCGACAGATATGGGTCATCTAACTTAAACACAAGTTCACGGCGACGATTTTATGACCATTGGGAAAATAGACTGCGGATACTGGGTATTGATTACATAATATATTGAGTATAGTGTTACATAAGGAACTGAAAGTTTTATGTGAGAAAAATTAACTTTAGGAAACATTACAATTGCCAGTAATTTCGAAAGTCATGAATATCTGATTATGTTAATACCACTTTAATGCTGTTATTCAATATACAAGTTAAAGTCTATCTTACTTAAAAATATAAGCTTAAAAAAACATCAACATACAATAATTGAAAACCTCAATTAAAAAATCTGATAGGTAAATTATTGTAATTTCTACAGCATGCACATTTCAATACCAAAATTTTGCACATCACGAAAATAACTGCTATACACCAATTGTGAATAAAAAAAATCATAATTATACGTACACTTTAAACGGTCTTTTAACATTAACATAAAAAAGGACCAAAAAATTTTGACAAAAAAAAAACATTTTTTTTTTCACAAAATGAGCTAGAACCCACCAAATATCCCGTCAGCTCCCCGTTCCACGTGTCAGCTGGCGGCGGCTCCCAGCGGATCCAAGCGGAGGTCGCGTTTATCACTCCGCCCGTCACGCTTTGTGGAGGGTGCGATGGCACTACAATTATTTACGGCTATTAACGAAAACCCATTAAAAAGATCATTTGTCAATGATAGGTACCTGTATGAACCCTGTGATAATTAAAAAATAGTGGGAATTGGTCTATATGTTCGTTCTAAACTAAGTTTTGATTAAAACTATAAGAATCAGACTTGAAACGAAAAATTTGTTTCGTGATTATTTTTTGTTTCGTATAAAAAATACAAGTTCATAGCTTTGTTCACAGCAACATTTTTAATTAATACAATACTAAATAAAGATAAAATCTCTTAAATTAAAGCACTTTTACTTCATTGTTATGTATTGAAAAACTAAAAAAAATCCAGCGATATGCAATCTTAATTTCTTATTTACTTATATCATAAACACATTAATCAACATCACTCACCATCCTCATCTGTCGAACCAAGCATCGAGTTGGAAGGTTTTCCCAACAACATCTTGTAGAAGGGCATTAGGAAAACATCATATTGCACATACGCCCGCAACCCAGACAGTATGTAACTAGACGAGCCACTGTTATCAACATGCACGAGAGATCCATTAGAACATGTGTCCACTTGAGACACATTTAAAATGGATCCATCTTCAGTACTATTACGCCAATTCAACGAAGTACCATTGTACCAGATCTTCACCCCTTCCAAATACTCGTTGTAATCAGTTAAAACCTAAAACAAGACGTGACATGTTAACTCCGCGTCTTTTTATCGCACGACCTAACATAAACATAAACACTCACATCCCAAACAACTTTGAGCGAAGTCGACGACAAAGTTTCCACCCTCTTTAATACTAAAACGTTCTGTTGCAAATATTTCCTCGCTTGAGCGAACTCATACTCCGTCATACGGATCTGGTGTTCGTAATTTACGTCGAAGTCATCCGAGGAATGATCTAATAGATCGCCTTTTCTTAGAACATTAAGATAAGCTTCTTGCATCACGCTTCCAGCCGCATTAACAGCAACACATATTACTCTTCCGCCGTGTTCTACTTTTACCCCGTCGAGATACAATAGGCTGGAATTGCTCTTCGTACATTCTGGGAATAAAAGGCTATCCTCAACACCTTCTAAAATCCAGAAAGTAGTAGGTGTAGGTAAACCTTTTGCTTCACAAGGTATCGATACTACGTCTCCTTCCCAAGCGGTCAAATTAGACGGTATCTGTGTGAAGTGTGGTAACGCTGAAACAGATGGCCGTATTAAAATAACACTGACATAAATTTTACTATTCAACTAATATTGATTTATTACGCGCCAGATTTTTCTAATATATTTTAGGCGAGATAAAAAGTGTCCTACGTGACTTGAAAGTGCCAAGTTCCGGAATTACGATACTTTTGAATATTTTATTTAGACTGTTTATGCTTATAATATTTGAGTAATGTTACTTTTACCGACACAATTATTTAATAGATTCACACAATAATCATCATTGGAAGTATCTAGACATGATTTGGCGCACCAACACATAGAACAAATTTAATCTCACATCCAAAGCACCACAAAATGACATTCCGAAGATGCTAATGAAACATATCCACTCACAATAAACAGTCAAAGTAGCACTCGCGACACTAGTTCCCGTATGGCTATCAGCTCTACAGGAATAGACGCCCGCATCGGACGCGGACACCTGTTCCAATCTTAACAGTCCTCGGATTATGGACGCGTGCGACGGGAGAACACCGTCTTCCTTGTACCATGTTATTTTTACGCTCGCGTCGTAACTCTGCAATAAAACACGGTTAATGACTCCCATTTATAGTGGGATTAATGAATGATGGATAGCAATTTGTTGTTTTAAATTTTGAGGAAGGATATGGATAGATTTTAATAGCAATTCGGAGTCAAAGCTTAGAACATAATACGAAAATATATCAGGAACCAATAGTGATTTATGGAAATAAGTTTACAATACATTTTTTAGAAATTTTCAATTAATAATATCGTGATATGGGACAAATTGAAAACAGCCGCAATCAATATCTGATAAAACAATTAAGCTCGTGGTTTCGCATGTTTACCTGACAGTTAAATTCCACATTTTGGCCAACCAATGCGGTAATATTGGCGGGTTTAGTGACAAAATGTGGTCGCCTTAGTACAATAAGCGCGGCGGCTCGAGATTGCCTCTCTCCAGCTATGTTGGATGCAACACATCGGAATAGACCACTATCGTTTGGTAATGTTTCCAATATTTTTAGGCTACCAGTTTCTGTGATTGTCACCCTAAAAGATAAAACATTTTAATAATACTTGTGTCTCATGTTTGCAATTATCATAAAAAATAAACATATTTTATAGATGTAACATAGATGGAACTTATGGTTTATCTAGAATCAACTTTCTTTCTTAAGCAAAATAAAACAAATACTACCCATACCATATCAGACGTTTTTGTACTATTTTAAAGATATAATTTACAGTAATAGTTTCTAACTCAATAACAAACCAAAAAATCATACAAATAACGACATAACCACATGGGCGACCTGTCTAGCATTATCCTTAATTATAATGAATTATTCTATTTTATTTAATTCCATAAAAAACACGCTCCGTACTCACCTGCCATTAACTTCAACATCATACGGCTGACCATCCTTCAACCAATGCACAGAAGCATCTGGAACACCCCTGGGAGGTATACATTCTAACAACGCGGGATCTCCAGCTGCCACCTGAACATCCCTAGGTTCAGCTCTGAATTCATCACGTAAAACTGAAAAGCCAAGAATTTAAGTCATGTTTTCTTTTAAAAATGTTCTACAATTTCACTAAAAATTTGCAAGCCAAATTTGAAATACAAGATAATAGCTAGATGAGCTGGAAGATAATAGGAAAATGGACTACAGCCAAAATATATCTTACCCGCTACGTTTAAAGTTGCATTTTGACTAACAGCTTCCCCTGCAATATTTCGTGCTACACACCAATAAACCCCTTCGTCACTCTCTTTCTTTCCACGATTTACCCTAGTAAAATTATTAATGTTACATTTTGCACGTTCATTATTAGGTAATAAATAAATGTAAGCCAAGTAAGTAAAATACCTCTTACTGAAGTTTCATTTTAATTTATGGTGTTATGCCTTCACTATTTCTCCTAGACTTAACTTTTAACATTCAAATTTTAAGGTAAACTATTCAGGGTTAAAACTGGTTTTAATATACAACTACGATTAAACTTCTTATAATAAATTGGAAGGTATATATTTTAAAATTGGTACCTATCTTCTCCTTGGGACAGTTACTTTTCAAGCAACATTTTAAAAGTCCAGTAAAAAGACACATAACTCACCTAAGAAACAACAAGCCGTCCTCCAAAAGTACCCTGTGTCCATCTTCCACCCTGGGCAAGGGGGACCCATCCTTGTACCACTGTACAGTCGGCTTCGGTCTCCCCTCGACCACGCATCTTAGTGTCGCCGGCTCGCTCCGACCAGACACAGTGTTCGAAGGGTGCTCTTTGATACGCGGCGCCCGGTTTTGAGCTACAATGTCAGAATTTTGTAATGGTTGGAGCGGTTGGCCTTTAGTTAGTCGTTGAATTGTGAAATATAACTATTGTTATAAAACGATTGGAATGTCGTATCGTATTAAATAGATACGTCTTCTTAAACAAATATTCGTGAACATTTCAAGTCAAACAGATATATGTATTATGTAATTCTAATTATATCTGTTTGAATTTAATTCAAGGGAAGAATAAAAGTTGTTTTAAAGATTTTCATTTAAACCTATGGAAGTAATACTTAATTGGTAAAACAGATAACTAGAGTCTACAGCATAAAGCTTATGAGTTATGGTTGCCTGACAGTCCTAAAACAGGTATTCGTCTAAATAGCCCCTATTTATACAATTCATTAATAATAATTTATAATTATTTGTTTTTATTGAGTTTTAAATAAATTAACTAAACATCTAAGGTCCATTAAGTTTTATTTTTGTACTTCGTTAAAAATTAAAAATCATTCAAAAGTAATTAGGTCACCACCCACCAAATTGCAATGTCATAATTATGATTTGAGATGATTTTGCACTTTTGACCATAGAGAATATTATAATGACATTCAAAATACTACAAAATCTTAAAGGTTAAAATTAACCCGCCTTCACTTTGTTTTACTCTCTCTAGATAAAATTTAAAGTCCAAGACCAAAAAGATTTTATACAACTACATAAAAAAACGATAAACTATTCCTTTATTTATATCCCGGGCGGTCAAGCGCGGTAGTTGTCCTTTATTAATACTTGTCACTGTCACGATAACCCTACAATATGTATTATCTTGACATGTGACAATATTCGTTGTATTTTGTACGTTTTGTCCAGACTCTGGGCAATGTTCGATATAAATAATTAATTTTGTTTGCCCAATAGCTGTGTTGATTAATGAGTGATAGCTTTTTTATTTATTCGTGAATGTTTTTCTACTATATTTTTTAGATATATTTAACGGGTAGATTTTTGATTTCAAGTTTAAAACCAATCGGTTAAAAATGGTCGTAAATCGTAATATATTAAGAGGAACTCAACGAAGTCGTAAACTATTAATAGGTTTATGTACTATAATAATAGAGAAAGAAATATTCTCCAAGTGAAAGGAATAGTAATGTATCACATCAAACCTATGTATAATAATTGATAACAATTGTTTTTTAACTATAACCAGACGACACAGAGCATTTACTGTTTTTTTTTTTACAAAATCTTAGTTGTCAATTGTAACTGTTTCATATCCAAATCATTCCATTATTTTTTTTAATTCTCTACATATCAGACCAACCAATATCGAGACCCAATTTAAATCGAGTGAATTGAGTAGTAGACATTCCGACGTCTAAAATCCTAACAAGTAACGTTCTCATAAAACCGGATTATATTCAAACAAGTACCTCACAGTGGGTACGTACAAAAATTATCTTTATATTACTCGCCGAACACTAATTAAACCGAGTAAAAGAAAAAAACGTTCCATTGTTTCGTCTGTACAACGCTTTTACCCGAATACATTTTGTTAATTGGCCTCAAGCTACTTTTAATTATTCAATGAACAGTACCACCCATAACGAAACGAGCTCCTTGTTTAATGATTTTTATGATATGGACATACAGGTCGTTATACCATGTACCAAGTTTATGGCGTAAGTTAACATGGCTTGCTTCATTTTGATTCTGTTGATCTGATGATGTGAGATCTACATAGTTCTCAAGATATAATATTACGATAAGGGTGTTAAACTTTATATGATTAAGGTTATATTTGTTTCCTCAAAATTACCAAGAATTATATTTAAAGTTCAAAAATTAATTTGTGTAATTTATCCAAAACGTATTTTAACGTAGACTCTATGCGCTCTACCTGCGGAAATAGGTATATCGATCAGAATTTTCGATTGGTGCAACTGTATTTGTGGCGCCAGTCGCTACCGTTTTCTAAGGTTAAATAATTATAAAGAACCAACCAAAAACGGTTAAAATCCACTAAGATTCAACAAAAAATAAGTTTATTTGTTTAAATAGTTAAATCATAATACGTTCTCAACAAACAATTAAAATGAAAATTTTATATATTTTTCGTTCTAATTTATCTCCCCTCATTTTTAGTTACGGAAATGTATTTTCAGATATTTCTATTAAATTTTTTTTAAATATTTTAAACTCGTCTTAAACATCTATCGCTTAGTTATTCTTGTGGATACCTTATGGTGGAAAGAAACAAATCTTTGAACGAAACTTTTATTTATTTCAATTTTCAAGCCGAGTAAAAAAATAAAACATGTTAATTTCGAGTTAAAAGGTAAAGAAGTGGAATAAAATCTAATATATTTAACTTTTTTTTACAATAAATATACAGAATAGCGATACCTTACAATTTACAAACTAAATTTAATAATACATAAGCACCTATCTCCAACCTATGAACTGAATGTCTGAATATATTATTAAAGCGAAATTGTTTACGCACATACCTATGAAAGCTTTCTAAAGAAGATTCTTGCGATATTTCAAAAGCAATAGATACAGTTATTGTTATTAGACAAAATTAGCCACTTTAGTGTATCATCTCCGTTGGGCCCGGCGTCTCAGAGGTTCGAACCTAAGACCGGAAGTGATACGGACTTATTGCATTTCACCTCTAAACAGGTTACAGAAGCTATAAAAAGGATGGCAGGGGGCAAATCGCCAGGTCACGATTGTCTCAGCGTCGAACATCTGAGATATGCTGGAGTGCATTTACCTAGAGTTTTGTCCATGTTTTACTCTCTTTGTGTGAGCCATGCGTACTTACCTAGAGATATGACGAAAACTATAGTGGTTCCTATTATTAAAAATAAAACGGGTGATATCTCCGACCACACCAACTATAGACCTATCTCGCTCGCTACCATTATAGCGAAAATCTTGGATAGTTTGCTTAATGAGGAGCTCAGCAAAACACTAAAATTTCATGACGCACAATTTGGTTTTCAGACAGGGCTGTCTACAGAAACAGCTATTTTAAGCCTAAAGCAGACCGTAAAATATTATACGTCAAAAAATACTCCGGTGTACGCTTGCTTTCTCGATCTTTCTAAAGCTTTTGATTTAGTTTCTTATGACCTCTTATGGGAGAAGATGGAGAGAGCGGGCGTGCAACGTGAGCTTCTTCTTACTATGCAGTTCTGGTATGAGAGCCAAGTGAACAACGTCAAATGGGGGAACAAGCTATCTGAGCCGTATAAGCTGCAGTGTGGTGTTAGACAGGGTGGACTGACCTCCCCAAAGCTCTTCAATTTGTATGTGAATAAGCTGATTGCGGAGCTAAGCAGTAAACCAGTGGGTTGTTGGGTAGATGGTGTTAGTGTAAATAATATCAGCTATGCCGACGATATGGTGTTACTGGGTCCTTCTGCTGGTTCTATACGGGAGCTGCTACTTTGTTGCGAGAAATATGCGGCTAGGCATGGACTCATATACAATGTGGCTAAATGTGAATACCTCATATTTAAAGCTCCTCGTAAATGCGTCAAATACGAACCCGTAATTACCCTAAATGGGAAAATACTAAAAAGGGTGTCGCAATTTAAATATCTCGGGCACTATGTTACTGAGGACCAACAAGATCGGTTAGACATTGAGCGAGAATGTAGAGCGCTGGCGGCGCGCTGTAACATGCTTGCTCACAGATTTGCTCGCTGTAGTGAGGAGGCTAAAATATCTTTATTTAAGGCGTATTGCCAAACTCTCTACACGGGCAGTCTGTGGTGCAACTATACAGATAAAGCTCTTAGGGCTATTAGAGTGCACTATAATAATGGATTTAGAATGCTGTTGCGTCTGCCGCGATATTGCTCAGATTCGAATATGTTCGCTCAAGCGCAAACTGACAGCTTTTCCGCGCTCCTTAGAAAAAAGACTGCATCTTTGCTAAAAAGACTTCGTGGCAGCAGCAACAGCATTCTGAAAGTGTTGTGCGACAAGGTGGATTCGCCAATATTAGAACATTTCCGTGAAATTCTAATATATCATGAGTAGTATTATGTTTTTAATTTTTTATGTTCTTGATGTTAATGAATAAAATGTTTTATGTAATGAAAATTAATATAATTCATAATAAGTACTGACATATTAACTAGAATAAAATTTATGTATTGTTACTAACCTAGGAGAAGAATATTGTTACTAACAAGTGGACCAAGGATGTTACAATAAATAAATGAATTATTAATTATTATTATAAAATAAAAATTTTGTCCTTGTGTGCAACAAAATATGTTATCAAAATATTCTAAGGAGACCATAGACAGTAGACATGAATTTAGCAATATATTATACCTATATGCTAGTAGTTAGTACTAATAAATAACAATCCTAATGAATAATGATCTATTGGTGTTTGTACTACTGATTACGTAATTAAAGTAACGGTTTATATCCAAACATAAAGTTAGACTAATTAACTATTATTAATTAGTTTCGTTGGTAGGTATTAATATTTTATTTTGAAAAAAGGTAAATTCCGAACTTACTCTTTCGAATAAGATTCGAGTTTGATCAAAAATAGCAATGTTAAAACTTAAAAGTGACGGTCACTAAATAATTTATTATACTGGTGTCTATAGTATAGTAGTATCCTACGTTGGTTTATGTATAACACGTGGGATTTCAAGCCGCAGATCGCTCAACCTATAAAGTGAAAGTGTCTGAATAAAATTACGAATTTAGCAACGGGAAATTAGCATTAAATAATAAATATTATGTTTATTTATATAACTATATAATATGTAAATTGTTGTCGCATTTCCGTGTTATCGTTCAGAGCCAAGACAGACTGGCAGTGTGCTGGTTTCTTATCTAATGTAGAAATGCAGACTGACTTGTTGACGGCTTGCAAGGCCCTCCACTTGAACTTATAGTGGGGACATTGTTATACGACGAAATACATGCTGTTCTCGAGTTGGTAAGTTTGGGCATAGATACGAAATATTATTAGGTGTTATTTGACTTAAATTATAAAGTTATTTAACCTAGGTAGGTAGGTACCTATATGAAGGATGGTATCGTAGATGTTTATTATTATTATAAGAGGATTTTATTTTTCGGTTTTAGATAAAAGTAGAAGCACATATAATTGATAGGGTACCTGAAGATATGAGAGGTATATATGTACCATATTTTTACGATAGTACTTCCTTACATTTTTATTATGTAAAATTGTCGTTATGTTTTTTTATTTTTTATTTCATTAATAAATTAAGCACCAAATACCTACCTACCTACCTACCTACGTACACATGAGTAGAAAAACGGAATTTTCTACTCATGTGCTACGTACGACGATTATTAAAATATATATATCCACATTTGTATAAAAACCCATTTGTTAGACTGAACTGATTTTTGAATGCTACCTAGTCTTGTGATAAAGCCTACATCTCAAAAACCAAAAAAACAACCTACCTATTTTACCCGAGGTCTATTGACCTCAGGAGTTCAGGACTCAGATAAAACATTATACCTACCTACTTACTAATAATCAAGTAAAAACTATCTATAGATAATACGGAAATCGTGAAAGAAATAGGTAGGTAATAGGTATCTACCTATACTTACTGAATACTGATATTATTTCTTACAAACTTTCGTTTTTTAACTTTTCTTTGATAACATAAATAACAAAACTATAATAATTCTGATTCATACGCCTAAAAATAAAGACGTCTTCCTTATCATGATAATAAATTATAATAAAACATTAATGACCGATAATTTGAACTATAAAATAATATACATAATATCATTTATACATATACATATTTTAAAACATACTTATAAGAAACATATTCACGGTAAAATAGAGGCAGCAATGATTTTTTTTTTTCAAATCAATTTTCACAATAAAGTGAAAATATATATAAACTGGTTTTTTATTTACGTAGGTACATTAAATAATCACAAAATTATAATTACCGTTAGTCCCATTTAGACCGATGAGTAATAAATGCACAAACACCAGATAGACAAATTGACTCTTTCCATTTATGACGTTATCACAATCATTCCCACCGAAATCCACCATACTGCCACCAAGTAACACTTCACACAATTATCTATTTACATTTTTACACAAACTCCATCAAAACAACAATATTTGTGAGCAATCCCGAATAGAATTGCGTCTTTTTCTATTTCAATGTGTCAAAACTTTTTCCCGCGTAAACATAGCGTTCGGATACTCGTCCGTGACACAACCAATCCGCCTCGTGTCGTGCGTCGTACTATCGCCTCCCTCCCTCATCTCTGTTTACTCTCTAAAATGGGGGGAATCGAAGGCGCCGTATCGTTGATCTTACGTGATATTACAACTGACGTTTGACCTAATGTAAACAAACTTTAAGGCGTTACCCGGCAATTTCGACTATGTTCAACCTCTATAAAGTCTGGTACAACATAAAGCACAATACCGAAAAAAATATATAAAATAGGATGGTCTTTGATCTTTAATTGCTCGCGAGGACTTTTTTCCAAAGTTAATAGATTTCTAGAAAAAAAATGTGCCGTGGTCATCGATTTTTCCGCAAATACTCTATAAACTTCGTAACCTGCTGACTTAGAGCTCTGAAAATTTTATGTTTAATAAATTATCAGTTACACAACAGTCCCTGACGAGGATATTTTGTTTCACTGATTAGTATCTTTTTAAATACAAAATGCGAGGAAAAAAGAAGGTGCAGCGGGAGAGGTTTGAGATCCGTCAAGTATGGTCAAGGTTATTAGCGCATGTATAAGCCTTAAGCGCCGTGAACTTACGATGATACGGTATTTTAATTGCATAATTGTTGCGTGCCTTATTATACTTACAGTCCCCCGGCTTATCTTTTTTTATTGTTTAGGTAAAGTAATTTGTCATACACGATTTTCATGTAAAGCAGATAGGGCTAAATTAATATTTTTAAGCGCAGTAGGTAATACCTAATGATAAATTTAAGTTTAGCATAGGTAGGTATTAAGTTAAATTATCTTCGCATCTATGTTCGGCTTTTATTTTCGGCTTTCGCTATAAATGTCAAGATAAGAGCTATAATAAAAGTTTATAATAAATAGCACATTTTAATAAAAATTAGCAGCTCTCTTTTGTTGGGACCTCAGGTGTGATTTTATCGTAAAAATAAACAGCGAGTTCTCTGCTCAAAAAAAAAATTCAAAAGGCCATTCAAAAAAGGAAACGAAACAAAATACGGCTTATTTCATTGGATGTATTTGTCGAGTTAGCGCATGCGCACCGGGCGGGCGCCGACAAAGGCGGTGTGTTCAAATAAAAAAAACGTTCTAATTTCAAACCGGTTGCCCCTCCCGCACGCGCTCCTGCGCATCCCTTCATCCATTATTATGCTGAAGAGGTCATTCACAGTTTGCACAATAGCGCCCATGTCCCATACAACATCTACAGCTAATAGATGAGGTTGCAGCAACCCTTTTTAGGGGGCTTGCGCTCATTGCTTTGAGAGTTGAGACTCGTTCAATTGTAATGATTCCTCTAAAAAAAATCGAAGTAACATTATATGGATGTGAAACTCAATGTATGTATGAAGGCACAATGACTACGCAAAGACAATATATTATGGTTTTATTTAAATGTATGATTTAAAATGTTGAACTTATTTGTTATGTTTTTCAATTCACTTGATATTGGATCGTTACAACTTACATCTTATAAGAGAAGCCCTTATCCTACCCCAGATCAAAATAAATGAGACAAATCTTAATTAAATGACACAGATAATGAAAGATAAAAAGAAGCTTCATTTGCATGCTAAGAGGATTCGAGAACAGTGAGAAAAATACTGAAACAAATTAATTAATAATCTATATTCAGGGTAATGACCTATCAAGAGAAATGAAATCATTTCTGAATGTAAGAATTTCAAATTAAAGCTTATTTCTTTAAAAAGCTTTTATCGGATTATGGCTTATTCTCACATAAATTGATATGCAAACTTAAATTACCTATAGATAACGCTTTACAATTTCATCAATATTAAAAGTTTTGTCTGTATTTGAGGTGGTCATTCTATGACGTGTTAAATATACGCCTTTCACATGGTTTTCAGCAAACCAAAATATGAAATTATGTCGTTAAATCTATAACTTTATGATTAATTCAAACTAATAATATTACACTAAGGTATAAAACATTTTTGAATAAAGAAAATAAACTGAAACATAATTTTCACAAATTTCAAGAACCAGCAAAAGGCGTTGGTGTTGAAATAGAAAGTAAATACAGTATATTGTAATCAGTGAAGAAAAACAGAAGCCACACACGGATGTGCTACTTGGTACGTGCCTACAATACCAAGAGACGCCAAATAAACTTTGGCAGAGGCGTCTTAACAAATACAGAACTTAAGCTAAGCATGAACATTTTATTATCCTACAAAAACCATAAAACGTTGCGGGCGTTGAATGTTAAATAATGCGTTTTAAATAAATTCAGATCTCTCGTATTTTATAGTTTGACATTCATGCTTTAAGTATCTGTTTACGACGAAAATTGTACAGCAAGATTGCTCAAGCTGGATTTGGTAATGTTCACATAATATGGGCATTATTTAAATGTGTATATTCAATTTTTTAACCTATAGATGCTTTTTAACCCCTGCTTTTTTAGATTTGTCTAAGTCTGTATCATTATAATCTACATAGTTTATATAAAATAACTTTGATTACCTAGATTCTTGTTAGTTATACTAGAATATCCACACTGCCTATTACAAGTCAACAGTGCATTTCAATTTATCATTATAATTATTATAATTTATAACAGTAAGCACTCGACACATCAACATCACATTATCTCGGACGTCAATAAGAAACATTTCAAAGAAGTAACGAGTTAGTTTCATTAAACAAATAGAAGCGACCACGTGTCGCTTTCTCAGAACTGTGCAAACGTGCGTTTACTTTCATTTTGTTCAAACAAACGCTAGTTAAATATGTATCCTTATTTAGGAACAAGCTTTTTAAGGCTTACAGGTATGCTCGTGTTTGTATTTAATTTCAAAAGACTTTGTATGGGACGTCTGTATGCATTTTAAAAGAATCTTACTTTGCGATAATTTTAAATAGCAACGTATGTTTCGTTTAACATTCATTGTTAATTATAATTACGCATTTAATAAGAAATTTCTGTTTATTTGTCCAACAGTTGACTGACCAAGAATGTTTTCAATAATATTTAGATTGAATAATATTATGTAGATTACAACAATTTCATGAAATGCTTCGAAATCCAGGCTTTATGTTTATGTTGCCTATTAGCGATTGACACGCCGCGCCGCCGCGCCGTCGCGTCGCGTCGGCTGTAAAAGGCCACAACTGCCCGCTTGCGTTGCCCCACTGAACAGCAATTGATTGATGAGCGGACAACTGCCATGTTTTGCATTCAGCTATTTACGGGTATTTCCGTCGCTTAACCCGTCTGCCATCATGTGATTAATGTAAACCACCTATCAAGCGCTGAAGAGCTGGATGTGCGCTTCACTGCAAGGGAGGAAGTGAGGATTTCAAAGTCAAGGCGAATGAGGACTAATAGATTGGACGATTTGTCTCCCGATGATTTCAGTTCTAAATTTGGATATTGTATGCAGATTCATTCGTAGCTGTAGAGAGAGAAACATTAGATGCATTCTCTTTAATCTGATTGTGGTAAAGTAAGCATAATAAAATTATAAGGTAAACTGCACGATACGCGACTAGAATATAAACAATCATTACGAACTTGCGATACCTGTAAGTTTAGTTGAGACTGCATTGACCTTATAGTTTTAAATTAATAGAGGACCTGTTCCTATTGGAACCTCCATTGGTTGCGAATAACGAAGCTTCTCAAGCAATAATTCTATTATTCATGTATGGTGTGCATAAATTGAGACATTAACAATTGATTATATAAAATTTCTCTGAATAAAGGTTCACAAGCTCTTGCATGAATGTATTAGGCTATCCAATAAATCATTTTTTTATTCGTGGTTCTGAAACTCTTCTATGCCCTTCTGCCTGATATAATTATCCTTAATCATCCTCCACCCACAGCATATCAGATCGGTAAGACAACTTTCTAACATGATTAATGCTTCAACATCCATATCGATAAGTCATTATATCTTGAAATTAATGGTGAATTTTGCAGTCGTCTGTAATTGCTTTCCAATAATTCAACTGGAGTAAAGAGTACCGCGTAGGCTCGGCGCCGGCGCCTACGCATGCTGAGTGGCCGAGGTCCGAATAATTTGCAACCTGTTAATAACTTGCATGTTAGTAACTCGTTTTCTATTGTGGTGTAAGTTAAAAGACATTATGTACTTTTGATGGATGTTTACGAAAGGTTATGAAAAATTTTTTGAACCAGGTTTTTCAATTAATTTTGAAGATTGAGATTTTTTAAATATAGGTAAAGGAAGACAAACAATTGACTGTTTTTAGATTCAGCTATATTTTTATTTGACATAAACGTAAGTTGTATAATACTACAACTTTTTTTTCTTATTATAAAATTTTAGCCAAGACTTTATTTTCTAATCAAATTCTTAACATAACCAAATTAGGTACTAAGAATATAAGTTAGTGTACACTCATACCGTATCGGTTCACTTAAGCTAGCTAGCTACTAGTTATTATTCTATACTATGGCTAACTAAAATGTTGTAGTAGCATTCTATTGAAATATTGTACCAAAACAGCATCTCTTGAAGTATTGACTTGTTTCAAGTAGTCACCTATTTATTTAGCAATAGTTACACTAGTGTATTTAGACAGCGTATGTTTGCATACTAGAAACGCACGGCAAATAGCGCTTTTCCCAACATATTTGCATTTAAGAACGTATTAACATAGTATTCTGCTATAACTTAAAATGTCTGTATTCTGAACAATAGGCGTGGGCCAAGAGTTTAAGGCGTTAATAGGGGCTAGCGACCTTGACGACGATTTACAAGGCGGGATCGGGGGACCGGCGCGAATCTACCGTAGTAAAAGTACGTATAAAAATTATTTAAAATGATATTTGGGTATGGAATCAAAATTTAAAACAACCATGCCCTGTGTTTCAATTTCATAAACACACTGTAAAAATACTACAATAATTGACGTTATATTGACTTAGCGTTTTGGTTTAAAGTCCAAAAATCTACCTCAGTTCATGATTTTTTTCCAAAAAACCTGATTGTAAAATAAAAAAATTAAAACAACCATGCCCTTTATCATATTCGAAACTTTAATATACATTTTTTTTAGATATGTACATTAAGAATCTAAGAAGAAAAACGGTTATAACTAGAGTTAATTTTCGGTATTAAAAGGTCATTCTACCCGATTCACGCCTTAATGGAGGTTCTTCATCTGTTAAAGTGCGAGAAAATGACGCACAACACGTTACGTTGAGTTTTAAGATTTATAACCGTGCATGCAAGGGTTATAAAAAAGCAATTTGCCTCTTACCAATAAACCATATTAGTTCTGTGGTTGTTATACGCATCTATTTTTATTGAAGGGCATTGAACTAGCCAGTTTCATTTTATTTTCTTTTTAATTGTGTATCATAAATATATCTTATTTTTGGCCTTATTGCTATTCGATTAATATTACCTTGGCATTTAATCGACTTCTGCATGAAATCAACGATCAATAAATAAATATAAATTGAAACTGAAATCAAAGTAGATAGGTACTTAATTTTATTCTAATTTCTAAATTAAAAATGTCCTATAAGACGACAAACAATCGTAAGCAATACCTTCTTATAATATTACTTTAAATTAAACACAATGATATTGTAACTTCCACAAGAAATAATAGCAAAACAAGGCAAAGAAAAACTTGCATAAAAATGCAACTGTTGGCAAGAGTCGCGAAATAAAGAGGTCTTACCGAAAACCGTATTGCATTACAATACTTCATTAAAGCAACAATGAAACAAAGTTTTCCTTTTCATTTTATGAAAATTCATTGGAATAAAACCGTCTGGCTATACGTCGTCAAGCACTTTTTATGGGACTCGAGTAGTTCTCGCCGACGTGAATACAGTAACTTGTACCGAGTTGAAGCTTTATTTTAATTTTCCTCGGCTCGTGAATTCTCTGCAGAAAAATTGCCCGTACTTCACACATGTTGACTGTTTTAGCAAGTCTTTGTAAGTGGTTCGGTAAATAATGTATGTATTAAGCCTAAAAACAACTGTTATAACAAGTAAAAACTTGTTGTAACTAAAAGTCTTTTTATATATTTTATATAATATTTGTAACGGTAGCAGACTATTTCGTATGTTTAAAAAGAGGCCTTAAAGTAATCTTAAAAAGCAAACACTTCTATTCTATAAATTAAAAACGTAATCCTTTGTTTATAGCATACGATCTCTTTTATTACTTCCTCCTATAGCAATCGTAAAATGTCGCGTTCCAGACTCAACAAAATCGCTTTTTTATTATTATCTACAAAAATGAAAGAGATACTTTTTATGTAAAGTAAATAAATCTGGCATTGGCGATTGCATTAACAGCGACATAAAATAGATTTATTTAGGAATCCCTTCAAATTCTTGCGAGAAACATTTAATGCTCTTTTATTTATACGATTTACTCGAAATTATGATTAGTTACTTATTTATTCATTGTTAAAAATTTAATGCCCTAAAGATGCTATAGGTATCTAGCAGAGCATGAACTCTTCCTACAATAATGATCACCAAATGCTAATAGGTAGGTAATTCTGTTATTCATGTTCACCACATTCCTCAAGTTGATTTGCAACAAACCACAAATGTAGTAAATAATGAAATAATATAGATACTCGTACTATGATTTAGCTCAAATTAAATTAAATTAATTCCGGGATTCTCGTTTTGCGCTTAGTAGTTTTGAGATTTACTAAATTGTAGCAAATCAACATTACCTTATAACCACAATAACATAATAGCGCGTTTAGCTTCGAAGTTCGAGAATCACATATCCCAGTTAATCCTGCCAATTTCAGGTGACGCTACATTTGCTTTAAGTCGGTAATTAGTTAATGGATTTCATTATCCCTATTCCCTCAGAGATCTTTAGCTATTTGTACATAGCTATGTATATAATTCTCTAAATACGTACCTATGTAAGAACAATGTGGCTCAAGGGGCACAAAACAATAGGTGTGTATGAGATAAGCAGAGGCACGATACCTTTGAGTCCATTTATCATACAGAAGGGAGAGACAATTGTTTTTGTTGCTTGCACTGCAAAAAAGATACCACATTCTATCTAGTTAACTTCGTGTAGATATTTCTGATTGTTTTTAGACAGGATTTATAATATAAATACCTTAAACTACTGATTTCATAAAAAAGTATGAAATCAATATTCCACATTTACGTTTAAAATATTGGTAAAACATTGTTATAAAGAAGTAAACAGAAATTGTTTCAGTATTAAATTTAACTTCAAAATATTGCATACTCTTAACAAGTACGTTCAAATGAAAAATGATTTTAATATGAGAAAGTTTCATCCGGCTATAAGCTAAGCCGGATTTGCAACTCACTCCCTCGTCTTTCCTACTTTTCTTTTTAATTAAAGTATTTTATACTTACCAAGAATTTTAAGTATTTTCAGCGGTTATAATACGTATTTAAAACAAACATAAATGCATGTTAGTTAAACATGGTTTACTACAAAAAGACTACGTTTTAAAAACAATAATTTAAAAACTAAAAAGTTATTTTCATATTTGATTTGATAAAGAAATTATCCCGAAACATACTTTCCACACTGTCGTCTGTCACATCTACATTCTACATATACTTTTTCATATAAAATATTGCTAATAGGATAAGCAGTTGAAACGTATGTTTCATGGTCTCTAATCGCATAAACATTAACATTGTTATCCACAGTAAAATATTAACAAACAAGAAATAAATTTTAGATTCTATTTCCAGAAAATTCAATCGAATTCTATTACCATTCATATCACATAAGGACGATAATCGAGAAGGACAGCTGAGACAACGGGTTCTGGACATAACATATATTCTACATAATGGTCGATACAAACGAGGGTTCGGGAAAAATCGTACTCTGCACGTTGACTTGCAATCAGATAAGGAAATGATGATAATTATGTCGCTGTCTATTTTAATATTTGTGCAGACTCATTTTAAGTCAGAATAAATACATGTGTATGTAGAGATCTTCTGACAGTATCAGTAATTTTAATGATGATTATATAGACGATATTCTTATTCCGGTTGTTATAAAAATACTAATTTATTTAATACTTTATAGAGCAAACATTATATTCACGCTATACGCTAATGTGCCCTCAACCATATTTCTGAATAAGAACTTTTATTTGAATTGACACAGCCAATCTTTCCAGCGCCTCAGGTTGCCAAAACTTTGTCATATTTCATAAGAGTTCAATGTATAGAGGGAATAGAAATTTCTCACACGTACAAAAGTTAGGAAGTAACAAATGAGACTAAGAAAAATCGTCAGAATATGTGAGTCGGGTTGATTTTTCTCGAGAGACCTCTTAGTCGGATGTTGCAATACCGTGGTGCGATTAATGGCCTACAATATGTTGTGCCGTTCAAATCCCGTTGAACATTAGTTAGATGGCTGTAAGAACTTTATTGCCTCCAATGAATACCGGTGTCGAACATCTTTTCACATACGGGCTTAATGTCTAAAGAGAAGTTAGATGTTAATCGGCGTGTTAGTTTAATTAGTTTGGAATCGTAGTCATTAATAAAGGTGCGGTTAAGTAAACATTCGTCAATGTCTAATGAATAACGTTATTTACAGGAAATGGGATGTTTTTATTTGTATTTTACATTTAACTAGAGACATTATCCTAATAGATATAAACCATGATAGGTTTGACGTAATTTTAAAAATATCAGTGTGTATTGGAATTGCTCATAATTCCAAGATAGGTAAGTTTAATTGTATTTCCATATTAAAATTGTATAATAAACTTTAAAATAATCATATTTCTCTAGTTAAGCAAACATTTCAACCTGTCGTAAACTACTGTTGGAAAACATTAACTCGTATAAAATCTATCAAAACGATATTACTAGTTTCCAGAACATTCCCTCAGGATAAATTAATTTGTAGTAGCCGCAAAAGGAATGCGATTCTTCCCAGCGGCATCGAATCCGTATTTATGGTACCCGGTAGACGATAATTTACGTAATATTGCTCTTGTAAAAGCAATTTTCGATCTAAATAGTGAATAATTGAATTCCGCAATGAATGACCCTGATTTCTAATTTATAAGCTTATAATGCCGTATTGTATTTTAATCATTTCGGAGATTAGTTTATTTTAAAGGAAAATGTTTTGATTTAGGTTCAATATTGTTGTTTAATTTCATAGTTGCGTATATGTCAAAAAAAATATTTTGGTCAGTTCGGAGTTAAATATAAAACAATAAAATTTCCTCCATCACACCACATCCTACGCACGAACGTACTCCCAAACTAATAATGCGCATAGAAAAATTCGTCACTGTTCGGCAACTGTCATATTCCCCGAGCTTCCGAAGACGATATGTATATAGAGTGGTTAAATGTATTTTTTTCATGCATAGTTTATTAGAATTATGAGTTTTATTGTGATTTTATGGTAAAAGAGATAAGTAACGAAATTTGTTTCGATAATTCAATGTAAATTAATAGCGAGGATAAGCCACACGATTGCGAATATATATTTGTTGTATTGATTTACTTGGAAAATTCTATACTTAGAACTATTAAAGTGTCTTACTGAAGCTGGCGTGATGATGGATGTATGGAAGGTTAAAATAAGACAAAGTTTATATTTAAAAAAAATATTTTCAATCACTGGTTTACATTTAAATTGTAGAAATCTAATCATTAAAATCTCAGTCCAAAGGATTTACAGAATCAGGGATTATCTCTATTTCTGATATCGTAGAATGATCAGAACTTTCATTATGCTCTTATTAACTTTCACTTTCCCCACTGCTATCTGCTACCTGTGTAAATAATCATTTTATCGGAAAATTCAACTTTGAAACAAAACTAAGAAGGCTATGTAACATCAGCTCTATATAATTCCATACAGAGATAATACGTGCGGTAACCACTAATATATAAAGACGACTGACGGATTTTTGAATTTTTTGACTGACAGGCTACCGTCACCTACCGTCCGAATTGTTTTCGATTGTGTATGACTCTGAATTGACTCCTATTTCTTTCGAACAAGGTGCAAGATGCAAGTGCATTGTTTAGGGCACTTACGATTCGATGATTCGGGGTGATTCGGGTGTTTCTGGAAATACGATAATTGGCGAAGATCTGCATGCGCATTATTAATTTTGGAGTACTGTACCATGACATTTCTTATATAAATTTATAAAGAATAGAAAAAATTCGATCACGAGGCGGGACTCGAACCCGCATCCTTCGCGCCATTCCGGGGCGGATGCCTCACCAACTCAGCCACTCGTGACCCGCCCGAGTGATCGAATTTATTCTATTCTTTCAGTTTTATGTGTCTGAAGGGACACACCGCGCGCCATCTATTGAGATGATTAACAACCATTTCAACCAATATGACAACCATTCAACCAATATGTGTCCCTTCAGACACATAAAACTGAAAGAATAGAATAAATTCGATCACTCGGGCGGGTCACGAGTGGCTGAGTTGGTGAGGCATCCGCCCCGAAATGGCGCGAAGGATGCGGGTTCGAGTCCCGCCTCGTGATCGAATTTTTTCTATTCTTTATAAATTTATATTTATAAAGCATTTGAATGCCATAAAACCAAAAATATAAATTCAACAAAAAAGGTCGTGTTCCATCGTTACAATATTGTATTCACTGAAAAGTGCTTCATATTGGTTGAAATGGTTGTTAATCATCTCAATAGATGGCGCGCGGTGTGTCCCTTCAGACACATAAAACTGAAAGAATAGAATAAATTCGATCACTCGGGCGGGTCACGAGTGGCTGAGTTGGTGAGGCATCCGCCCCGGAATGGCGCGAAGGATGCGGGTTCGAGTCCCGCCTCGTGATCGAATTTTTTCTATTCTTTATAAATTTATATTTATAAAGCATTTGAATGCCATAAAACCAAAAATATAAATTCAACAAAAAAGGTCGTGTTCCATCGTTACAATATTGTATTCACTGAAAAGTGCTTCATATTGGTTGAAATGGTTGTTAATCATCTCAATAGATGGCGCGCGGTGTGTCCCTTCAGACACATAAAACTGAAAGAATAGAATAAATTCGATCACTCGGGCGGGTCACGAGTGGCTGAATTGGTGAGGCATCCGCCCCGGAATGGCGCGAAGGATGCGGGTTCGAGTCCCGCCTCGTGATCGAATTTTTTCTATTATTTATAAATTTATATTTATAAAGCATTTGAATGCCATAAAACCAAAAATATAAATGACATTTCTTTGTATGTAAAAAATCATAAAAGCGTCCTATATTTTGGTACACTTCAAAACATATATTTACGAGCGTAGGTATACGAAATTAGTGGAATAGCATAAAGCCGAATATCCACGCTTTATAGCATTAAATTAACATACGAGGCGTGAAAACTCTCGGCCGGCGAGATGGAAACTTTTAATACATTTTTATAAAAGCTATTTCGCCGAAATACGAATGATAAATGACCGACCCGTCACACATTTGACGGAAAACCGATTTTGCAAAGTCGGGCCAAATATGCTTATGATAAAAACGTTTATCTGACACGCCCTGTTTATGGATACAGCCGCGGGTTAAAATATAAATTATCATAAATGGATTGAGATCAGCTATCTCCTGTTGGAGTTATGCTAATCATAGACTCAAATGAACGACATTTTTGCCGCGTTAAGGTAGTTACTTAAGTTTTATTGTATTTATTTAGTTTTATGGTAGAGCAATCGGATCGCTGCCCGTTATGACAGCTGAAGTTTTTTAATGAAATCTAATGAATCAAAATTCCCTCCATATATAATTATTATAATTTAATTGAAGGTTTATTAATTAATAATATTGATAAGATGAACCAACCAACCTTTGATATAAATGAAGAAATAACACGAAATACATTTGATGACACCGTTACCACAATATGTATTTTACGAGTAGATTTATAATAATTGTATGCTATTAAAGTTGGTTATTAAAATGCAGACCGAAACAATAGGTACAGTACATTGATTCGTCTATAACCTATAAGCTGCACAAATAACTCAACATATCTATTATTCCGTAAGAGCGTATACGCACTATGCGGGTAGCCGCATTGCGGGTAGCCGTCCGGCTGACCGCAAGCACAATTATGTACGTAATATTCATTTCTATGCGCACTGCGATGCGGCTACCGCAGACCGCACAGTGCGCATAGAAATGAATATTACGTACATAATTGTGCTTGCGGTCAGCCGGACGGCTACCCGCAATGCGGCTACCCGCATAGTGCGTATACGCTCTAAGGCGTAAACATTTTCACCACTATTTGCTGAAAATTCGTTTTAACAAATACGCCGCCCAAATAAATGTGTTATCCGTTTATTTGCGAGTAATTTCAGCCACAGCAAATTGGATTTTGAATTCTGGTCTGAACAAATATTTTATTAATAGTTCTTTAAGGCTCTTCGATAAACAAACGTCTTATTTATACTTATGTTTACGAGACCAGATTGTAGTGACTTTATAAACATTGTACCTATGGCGCCATGTTGTAAAGAAATCATATTAAGATACAATAAAACAATTCTATGAATATATATTAGAATCATTGTAATTCAAGGAATATTTCATCGTAAACACTATGGATGACTTATTAAAGGAGTTCCGAGAAGTGTCGGCTAACTTTAACATAACAATCTTCAATTGTTTCAGACATTTCACTCATGGTGTAATAAAATTTATATTGCCCCATCCACGAACGCCGTAAGCGAATTGATAAGTAGCTGCTTATGATACAATCGCTTCTTAGTAATCATTCTACTGATAAAATTGTAGAGTTTGATAATTGTTCGTGTGTGAAACGAAGTTCGCGCGTCATTTACAGATTAAATATAGTTTTGTTATCTGTGCTTGCAAAACGTATAGCTCGCGCTTTACTTTTTTCTTGTACTCATTTATTCAATACACAGAGCAAGTAATATAGTGATTCAATATGGCTGTCGATTGTGAAACGATAATTATACGATGTGATTAAGTAACTGCGTTTTAATTCTCTGCCCAACAGGTTATGGGCCCAGTTGCAGTGTTAAAAGTGTTTTGAGTTTAATTCTACATAATATAGTTGTAAAAGTTGAGAAGTTTCGAAAGTATTCATACGTTATGAAGACAATGGTACAGCGTGCGTTTAATTAGAAGATTTCGATTCGACGAAAAAGTACAAATACATATTTTATTTGGTGTATTGTAATTGAAGAAATTACATACATAAAATGGCAACGTCAATTAAAATTGAGCCTCTTAATGGTGATAACTACGACACGTGGAAAGTGCACATGCGCGCCATTTTGAAGAAAAATGATTTATGGGAATATGTTTGCGGGATGGTCCCGCGCCCAGCGCAATCTGATGCAAAATATGTGGAATGGTTGAAGTTGGATGGAAAGGCCGAGTCGGACATTTTATTAGCCGTAAGTCCAAGTGAGCTCATTGCTTTAGATGGTTTAGAAACATCCAAAGCCATATGGGACAAACTTAAATCGATGTATGAATCGAGTGGGCCTGCTCGCAAAGCCTCATTGTTAAAGAAACTTGTCTTATCGCGCATGCAAGAAGAAGACGACCTGCGCAAGCACATTGCAGATTTCTTTGACGCCGTCAAGAAGTTAAAAGAAATTTGTTTAAACGTCATTGATGAATTACTTGCTATTTTGTTGCTTTATAGTTTGCCAGATTCCTTTACTATGTTTCGTACAGCTATGGAATCACGAGATGATTTACCATCAACAGATATATTAAAGGTAAAAATTGTTGAAGACTATGAAGGACGTAAATCTAAAACTATAGATCAAGGTGCAATGTTGATTAAGCCTCGTCATGTAAAGAAGTATACCCATGAGAATAAAGGCCACAATAATAAGTTTAAGATTGAATGTTATCGGTGTGGTGGTCGTGGACATATTGCGAGAGAGTGCAAATCTAAAAACATTAATAAAAATATTCATAATAATAAGTATAAGCAGAGCGCACAACATGTAGAACGAAACTCAGACAAGGCAACTATTTTGATGAGCACTACCGAAGAGGTGATGTTAGGTAATGGAAGAAACATTACTTGGTGTATCGACAGTGGATGTACGGGCCATATGTGTAATGAAAGAGACATTATAAAGGGATTTTCAAGACTAGATTCAGAACTTCAATTAGCTAATAATGAGAGCATTAAAATATCTGGTACAGGCAAGGTGAGCTTATCAGTTGACACAGGCTGCAAAGAGCGCCAAGTGGATATTGAGAAGGTTTTATATGTCTCGGAGTTGAGAACAAATTTATTGTCCGTGGCAAAGATAACTGACCGTGGGTTTGAAGTTCGTTTCAGAAAGAATGATGCAGTAGTCATAGATAACAATGATCAGGTCCATATGCGTGCGGATCGCATAGGTAATTTATATCATGTAAGACTAAGTGAAAATAGTGCAAATAATGCTGAGGTGGTTAAAAAGCCTATAGATATGTGGCATGAACGTCTGGGGCACTTAAATGAACGTGACTTAAAAGCAATGGCTAAGCATGGCTTAGTGAATGGTTTGAATTTAAAAGATGGTGAAAAACTGTCAGAATGTGAAGTTTGTATAAAAGAGAAGCAAACATGTAAGTCCTTTTCTACTAGTAACATGAACCGTACAAGTGAACTATTAGAGATAGTACATACAGATCTATGTGGACCAATGAGATGTCAGTCTTTCAGCGGTAAAAGATATTTTGTAACTTTTATTGATGATAAGTCAAGATGGTGTGAAGTTTATTTTCTTGCAAATAAGAGCGATGTATTAAAAGCTTTTAAGGAATATAAAGTGTATGTTGAAAAATTTACAGGAAAGCAGATCAAAACTTTACAATCCGATAATGGTCGAGAATATGTGAATAATGATTTTGATTAATACTTAAAAAGGGAAGGAATCAGAAGAAGATTAACAGCGCCATACACTCCACAGCAAAATGGTGTTGCTGAAAGGAAGAACAGAACACTTGTTGAGATGGCGCGTTGTATGATGCGACAAGCTGGGAGTCCTCCTTCATTTTGGGCTGAAGCCATTCAAATGGCGAATTATATAAGGAATAGATGTCCTACTACTGCACTTAATGGAAATATACCATTCACAGTTTGGAAAGGGAAGAAACCAACTGTTATTTATATGAATATATTTGGATCGAAGGCATATTATAAGAATAAAGGTACTCAAAAAGGAAAGTTTGATTCAAACGCTGAATTGGGAATTTTTGTGGGTTATGATTTACAGTCAAAAGCTTATAGAATATATGATCCAAAAGTCAGAAAAATGGTTGTGACACGCGATGTTAAATTTATGAATGAAACTGCATTTAGACATGAATATAAAGAAATACTGGATGATGAAGAGAATATTACAGTTGATTTATTTGAACCTAATGGAAGTCATAAACAAGATGAGGAGAAAGAAATAGAACTCGTAGTCCCTAGAACAAGAAGAGTAAGAAGAGATGACACAATGCTAAGAAAAGTACTTGAAGCCGAAAAAGAAACAGATGAAAATACAGACAGGGTTATAACTAATAGAAAAAGAACATCAACTATGTTTTGGGAAAATTTAGTAGAACCACCTTCAAAAAGAGGTAGGGGAAGACCAAGATTAGCAAGAACAGGATTAAAAGGAAAACCACACAAAGTCAATGAAATAGAAGATAAAGACTCTAATAATGGATCTAACAGTTGGAATAGCTATTATTGAACCTACATCATGGAAGGAAATCGAACAAACAAGTGAAGTAAATGAATGGAGACATGCCTTAGAAGATGAATTTCTGGCTCAAATTAAGAATGTAACTTGGGAAATAGTGTCTCGACCACAAAATCGAAAAATTATTGGTAGTCGATTTGTGTTTGGTTCGAAGACAATAGGCAAAAAAGTGAGACTTGTGGCAAAAGGATGTGCACAACGGCCAGGGGAGGATTTCCACGAGACTTTTTCTCCGGTCGTGAGATCTTCATCTATAAGAATTATAGCTGCCTTATCAGCAGAATATGCTTTTGATATACATCAGATGGATGTGGTCACTGCCTACCTGAATGGAACGTTAGATGAGGAAGTATTCATGGAAATACCAGACCAACTTGGCAATGTTCTGTGCAGAATACTGTCTAACCAAAAGATTGGAACAAAGAGAAAAGTTATTAATGATGATAAAATATTGGAGACGGCTAGACGTTGGTATGATGCTTTGAATGAATGTGAGAATGGTGTATGTTTGTTAAAAAAATCTTTGTATGGATTGCGTCAGTCGGGGTTGCAGTGGCATAAAGAGTTAGTTCGAGAGCTTACTAGTATTGGATTTAAAGCAATGCCTCAAGATTCTTGTTTGTTTGTAGCACAAAAGGGTGAATGTATGATGTTGATTGCAATTTATGTAGATGATATTATTTTGGCGATGAATGATAATGTGTGGATGAAAGAAGTGAAGTTTCAGCTATCATGTGCATTTGAGATGAAAGATATGGGTAGAATAAATCATTGTTTAGGTATTGAGTTTACTCGTGATGAGAATAATAGAGTGTATCTTAATCAGAGGTTGTATGTAGAAAAAAATTTTAGAACGTTTTGGTATGAGTGAATGTAAACCTATTATGACTCCTATGGATGTGAATGTTAAGTTAGAAAAACCTGAATGCATGAATGATGATATAATGAGTAAGTATCCTTATCAAAGTTTGATTGGTGTGTAGTGTGTGTCACAGTAATGTGTGTATTCACAGTAATCAAATATCGTAAATTCAGCGGTTTGTAGCGTGGCGAATGACGACACTCCTGCGAGAGCCAGTCGTCTGCCACTCGCCTAACTAAGCTAACGTTAATAAAGTATAAATGTATAAATATAATAAAGTAGTTCAGAACATACAGTATTTAATTTGAAGACCCCAGCCTCTGCACACCAAACTGGTGACCCCGACGTGATCAAAAATCGGCGTAAATAGTGACATTGGCTGTGGGGCAAGTTTTTGTTCGAGATCAAATTCCACGCGGCACGGCGACAGGAAGTTAGCGTGACGCAATCGAAGAGTACGCGTGACACGTGGCGACTACAGCGGCAGGCGGCTCATCAGCTCATCGGCAATCAAAATGAATAAAACAGCAGCATCAGACACGGAGATCAAGGAAGGGGCGTCAGGCGCGGCGTTGGCATCGATAAGCGTGTCCACCAAGCTACCGGAATTTTGGACAGACTTGCCAAGGTTATGGTTCGCACAGTTCGAGTCTGTGATGGCCCCACAGAAGCAGGGGGAAGAGACCAAATTCAACCTGGTCATATCGAAACTCGGAAAAGAGGCCATTCAGCAGGTCAGTGACCTCGTGATGTCACCACCCGCCCAGGACAGGTATACGGCGCTTAAGGAGAGGCTGCTGCAGGTTTATGAAGAGAGTGCCGAAAGACAAATGCATAAGTTGGTGTCGGAGCTGGAGTTGGGTTCACAAAGACCCTCCCAGTTTTTAAGGTACATGAAGGATCTGGGTCGAAGCGCACAAATTGCAGACAACACACTCAAGAGCCTGTGGTTGTCGAAAATGCCGTCATCAGTTCGAGCAGTCATGGCGGTTTGTGAAGATCAGTCTCTGGACAAGCTGGCGGCCATGGCAGACAAGATTACCGAATACACCAACGTCGGGGATGTGGCAGCCGTGTCATGCAAGAAGGAAACAGATGAGCAGCCGGACGAGAAGATGAGAAGATTGGAGCTGGAGGTTGCAGCGCTCCGCGCCGAACTGAGGGGTCGCGGGCGCTCTAGGAGCAACGACAGACGGACCGACTTCAGGAGAAGATCGACATCGCGGCCGAGAAGAGCACCTGGAGACCCGGACTGGCTGTGCCGTTTTCACTTTCGGTACAGATCGAGAGCTAGCCGCTGCGAGCAACCCTGCGCGTGGCGAGCCAAGCAGTCGGGAAACTAGACGGAGTACATGCGGGCGCGGTGGACGGATGTACTCAAGGTCAGGTAACCAAAAGCCATCGTTTATTAATCAGAGATAATTTAACGAAATATAGTTTTTTGATCGATACAGGCGCTAACATTTCCGTCATTCCAAAGTGGTGTGTTAGAAAGCCTATCGAAAAAGTCGATCTAAAGTTGTATGCTGCAAATGACAGCGAAATTAAATGTTATGGAATATGTAATTTAGAGTTATCGTTAGGCCTAAGACGGTCATTTAAATGGCCTTTTGTCGTATGTGATGTAAAACAGCCGATTATAGGTGCCGATTTTTTGAAGAATTTTAAATTAAATGTAGATTTGTATAATAATAAGTTAATCGATTCAGTTACCAGTTTAAATGTCTGTGGAATTAAAAGTACACATTTTTTCGGCACTATTAAAAGTATAAATAGCAACCATCCTTACGCGGATTTACTGGAACAATTTCAGGACATCACGCGCCCGCCAGCCTTCAAGGATGTCCCAGAGCATTCCGTGTATCATCACATCGAGACTACTGGACCACCTGTGCACGCGCGTGCCAGGAGGTTACCGGCCGACAGGTACGATAGGGTCAAAAAGGAATTCCAATTGATGCAAGAGCTAGGCATATGTAGACCTTCAAATAGTGAGTGGGCCAGTCCTTTACATATTGTACCTAAAAAGGATGGTGGTATCCGACCCTGCGGGGACTACAGGATGTTAAACGCAATTACAAAGCCAGATCGTTATCCGATACCTAGGGTACAAGATTTTACGTATGGGTTACATAATAAGAATTTTTTTTCAAAGTTAGATATTTGTAGAGCGTATCATTTTATAGGTATTAATCCAGACGACATTAAAAAAACAGCCATTATTACGCCATTTGGGCTTTTTGAATTCCCAAGAATGACGTTTGGCCTGCGTAACGCGGCACAAACATTTCAAAGATTTATCAATAATACAGTTTTATCAGGCATAGAACAATTGAATTATGGCAGCGACTATACAGGGGGCAAAGGTCAGTCAGTCGTGTTCGGTTACATAGATGACGTCATCATAGGATCGGATAACCCCGATATACACAGAGAACATTTACGATTAATATTTGAGAGGTTGAGTAAATATAAAATGTCTATTAATTTAAGTAAATGTGTTTTTGGACAGTCCTCTATAGAATTTTTAGGCTATTTAGTTTCAGAAAAAGGCATAAGTCCGATGCCGGAAAAAGTTAAAGCTATCGAGTCATATCCGAAACCGGAGACAGTAGAACAATTACGTAGATTTTTGGGCATGTTAAATTTCTACAGAAATCATATTCCTAACGCTGCTCGAGTTCAGGGAGTTTTAGATAGGTATTTACACGGGGCTAAAAAACGAGATAAGACGCGTATAGATTGGACAGACGAGGCGAATAGTGCATTTGAAGTGTGTAAAGAAAATTTAAAAAATGCCGTTACTATTTCGCATCCAATATCTAGTGCCAAATTAGGGTTAATGACCGACGCGTCAGATTTTAGTATAGGGGCAGTGTTAAATCAGTGGGAAGGAAATTCTTGGAAACCTTTAGGATATTTTTCAAAAAGATTATCGGAACCGCAAAAGAAGTACTCCACATATGACAAAGAGCTTTTAGCGATTTATTCAGGAATAGTTTACTTTAGGGATTTAATCGAAGGTAGAAATTTAACAGTTTACACGGACCATAAACCTCTCACTTTTGCTTTAAGTAAATTAAGTTCTAATAAAGAGTTACCTAGGCGAGCGCGTCAATTGTTGTATATTAGCGAATTTACAAGCGACATACAACATATTCAAGGCACTGAAAATCAAGTGGCTGACGCTTTATCGAGAATCGAGAGTATCGTATGTCCTAGTTCGAGTGAATACGCGGAGGTTGCGAGAGCACAGGCGACAGACGCTGAGCTCGCGGATTTGATGAAAACAAATGATAAATTGCAATGGAAACAGTTAGCGCTCGATAATAATGACGATATTAAAATATATTGTGAAACATCAGCTCAGAATATTAGGCCGTATATACCAGCACAGTTTAGGAAAAGTATTTTTAATAAATTTCATGACGTTTCTCACCCCGGAGTTAGAGCATCGCGTGCGTTAGTTAGTAAAAAAGTTTTTTGGCCAGGCATGAATAAGGACGTGGGGACCTGGACCAGGACGTGCGTTAGGTGTCAGAGAAGTAAGGTTTTTAGGCACACTGTTTCAAAACTTAGCGATTTTAACAATAGCGAGCGTTTTGAACATTTGCACGTGGATCTGATAGGACCTTTACCGGAAACCGAGCACGGTTTCCGTTATTGCGTCACTATGATCGACAGATTAACGCGGTGGCCTGAGATTTGCCCTGTGAAGGACATGACTGCGGAGTCGGTAGCTAGAGCAGTTTATGAAGGATGGATTTGTCGCTTCGGTTGTCCTAAAGTTATTACCACCGATCAAGGTAGACAGTTTGAAAGCGAATTGTTTACAGATTTAATGAAATTATTAGGTATTCAAAAAACGAGAACTACCCCGTACCACCCGCAGTGTAACGGTAAGATAGAAAGGTGGCATAGGTCCTTGAAGTCGGCTCTGGTGGCTAGATTGAACAATAATCTATCATGGTTAGTAGAACTACCTACGGTCATGTTAGGATTGAGAGCAGCTTGTCAAGCGGACACTGATAATATCAGCGCGGCGGAATTTGCTCTGGGTCATTGTTTAAGGTTGCCGGGAGAATTTTGTTCGGATAAAAGTACGAAAATTGATAATCCACATTCATTTATAACTAAATTAAGAGACACTTTGAACAAAATTAAGCCCATAAAAAGGGCATGTAAAAATAGTAATAGTACTTTTGTGCATGCTGATCTAAATTCCTGTTCACATGTTTTTCTAAGAGTGGACGCGGTACGGAGACCGCTAACGCCTCCGTACAGCGGACCATATAAAGTTTTAGAAAGAAATAGTAAAGTTTTTAAAATATTAATTGATAATAGAGAGTGTAATGTGTCGATTGATAGACTTAAGCCTGCATATATTTTAGAAGAAAATGAAGTTAGACATGACAGTAGATTAGATCAGCATAGAGAGGCTAATGTGTGCACGCCTTTACAGAAATCACGTAGTGGCAGAATAATTAAAAGACCTGTAAGATTTTTGGACTGTAACTAGGTTAATGGTGCATTGGCATTTTTGTAAGCAAGTAGGCACGCGAAGGTTGCGTAATGTCATCTCAGCACATATTAATGTTATAAGTAGTTGTTAGGAATATTTGTATTCATTTTATTTCAAATCTCGGCTCAACCAGTTAATTATATATAATAATATATAAATTTGAGTGTCGGCTCATTTCACAAAGTTAAACTTTAAAGTTATCAGCATCAAACAATATTTAACAAAATGGGAAAAACATATTCGGTTGAAAAGAAAGATG
Source organism: Colias behrii (assembly GCA_029959065.1). Lineage (NCBI taxonomy): Eukaryota > Metazoa > Arthropoda > Insecta > Lepidoptera > Pieridae > Colias > Colias behrii. The sequence goes on from JARWMC010000009.1 coordinate 7,901,301, forward strand.
AAGAAATTGTTATCGCTCAAAACGGAGCGAATCACGCCACAGCATAGACTCCCAAATGTTAATGTTTGCTAATATATATATATATATTTTTTTTTTTTTTTTTTTGATATTTGTCAGTTATGTAAATCATTTTTTTTTTTAGAAGGGGGTGTATGTAGTGTGTGTCACAGTAATGTGTGTATTCACAGTAATCAAATATCGTAAATTCAGCGGTTTGTAGCGTGGCGAATGACGACACTCCTGCGAGAGCCAGTCGTCTGCCACTCGCCTAACTAAGCTAACGTTAATAAAGTATAAATGTATAAATATAATAAAGTAGTTCAGAACATACAGTATTTAATTTGAAGACCCCAGCCTCTGCACACCAAAGGTGCTTTGATGTATTTAGCAGTGTCCACGAGGCCAGATATCACATATACAGTTAATTATCTTAGTCAATTTAACACTAATTATGATAGTGAACACTAGAGCTGCTAAGCGTGTTTTGAGGTATTTGAAAGGGACGCTTGATTATGGATTAATGTATGAAAGAACAGGTTTACCATTATTTGGTGTGGTAGATGCTGATTGGGGTTCAAATACAGTTGATAACCGTAGGTCATATTCTGGATTTGCTTTTATTTTTGCAGGTGCTCCTATCAGTTGGCAAGCATCAAAACAAAGAACAATTGCTTTATCAAGTACGGAAGCGGAATACATGGCTCTCTCTGAGGCAACAAAGGAAGCCATGTATTTACAAGACATGTTTGGGAATCTGTGTGTTGAGTGTGAATGTATTACATTATTCAATGATAACCAGGGTGCAATTAAACTTGCACAAACCCGACATTACCACCCTCGCACGAAACATATTGATGTTAGACATCATTTTATTAGAGATGCGTGTGAGGAAGGTCTGGTGTGTTTAAAATTCTTGTCCACAGATCAAATGCCTGCTGATGTGTTGACCAAGGGCCTTAGTAGAAGAAAGCATTTTGAATGTATCAATAACCTTGGAGTTGTGGATATTTTTAAGGAAGGTGCACTCGCGACTTCGAGGGGAGGTGTTCGTGTGTGAAACGAAGTTCGCGCGTCATTTACAGATTAAATATAGTTTTGTTGTCTGTGCTTGCAAAACGTATAGCTCGCGCTTTACTTTTTTCTTGTACTCATTCATTCAATACACAGAGCAAGTAATATAGTGATTCAATATGGCTGTCGATTGTGAAACGATAATTATACGATGTGATTAAGTAACTGCGTTTTAATTCTCTGCCCAACAATAATTGACTTTAAAGGAAATTATATATTATTTAAAAAAAATAATAAACAGTTAGTATAAAAATAGCTTTTATCCTTACGTCGCGTAAATGTTTGCACTGTTAAAGCATCCATTATTTAGAAACTGTTTTCTAAATTTTCAGTTAATATTTTCACCGCGCAGTGTAAAGTGCACTTGGCAACTTATGATTTACATATTCTTAAAGCTTTTTAATTTACTCGAATCGTATTGCAGGGAAACGAGCAAAACTTGTGAGAAATAAAACACGCTGCAAGAACCTTCTAAATGATGTCCCGAAGGCACAAATTTTATATTTCATTTAACACGGTCTACTGAATTCCAATAAGAGTAAAATGTTTTAATGGTCCCCGCTGGATTCTGTTATAAACCAGCCCATTTTTTACACGTGGAATTAATTTATTGATTCTATAAATAAAACCCCGGCAACAGGGAAGTTGTAAAAAATCAATTGTCTTAGAACGACCTTAATGTTATCCGTATACCCGCCTGCTTTCATTGAAAAAATATTTTCGTCGGAAGATAAAATGTTTTTAGAGTTAGTTGTAAGTTTTATGTCTAATTGATATGCTAGACTGATGCTTATAATTTATTTTATTTTTTGTGTCAGATTTTCAAAAAAAAAATGATATCTCGTCTAAAAATTTGTTATTCACACTTTTTTTTCTACTATTACGCCTCTTTTTCAAACGGTGGCGGATGTTGAAAGACTCAGGTAAGTAATGGCACCACAATGGCACTGTATTTCTGTAGAGTTCGTTCGGAGACGTGGAAATGGTTAAAGGAAATAGACCCTATTCTTCAGATACGGAAAGCGTCTACATTTCACGAACGTGGGAATGAAGAGATTCGTGCTATAAAAGTGAAGAATATAGTCATGATAAAAATAATTCTTATTACACCAAACGCGCTTAGTACCTAGAGTTTGATGTTTGAGGTTGATCTATAAATCTCAATCGTATGCTACTATTAAAAACAGAAATAAACAACTCGCATCTAGAAAATTTGATGAGAATGTGTTTCATTTCAACTTTTATCTATGACCCGATTCATGATTTGCTTTTGCAGTAAATCTTCAAATTTGATCTGCCAGCAAAACAGCTCTGTGAAATTTTACGACGTTTGGTCGGGGATTCATCGGCGGGGCAAGTCAAAATTACGGAATTCGAGCTTGCATCTCAGAAGTAAGGAGCCGTAAAACTCCAACACCAGGTGTCTTCAATGACCAGAGGTACGTGAGTCTCGTCTAGAAAAATAAAATTTTATATCTGACATTTGAATAGAGACCTTAAAACTCTCTTGAAGTATGCACGCATATGAATGAAATGGCAAAGTAATTCCGCATCTGTTCCCACTTGAGCAAATGCACTAGAATAAAAGTTTCAAGGCACTTCATTCGAGCGCTCCGCGATTGTCTTTGGTCGATAACATTTCTCGTAATAGTCGATTTGCTAGTGAAAAAAGGCACTAGAGACGGTGAAAAAATGGAAGGGAAGTCGATAAGACCACTGCGAGCCCTCGTTATCTAGGGTCGTAAATTACGCTGACACCCTCGGGGGCGCAGGTAGCCTCTCGTACTCTGAAACGGTATGAGGATTCCGGGAAATGAACTCACTACGTGATCCAATTGCGATTGAAGGTGCATTCGATTTATTCGTAAGTTTGTTGAAGTCACGCGACATTAGTCTCCAACTTGCTTTAGAACGCGCCAATTCGATAACTAAGTCTTGCTTCAAATGCAGATAAATTGTAGCAAAACGTTTGCAAAGATATTATATTTACACCGTGTGAATAATTAATATTGGGAACACACAAGTTTAGCAATTCTGTGAAGATTATTACTTGTTGGAAGCTTCTACTTCTATCATATGTCTGGATAGAAAAGTAAAGAATACACATGTTTTTGATGTTTATTCGACGACTTCTCATAAATCGCTATGATTAAAATAAATATGATGAAATTTTACTGCTTCAATAACTATTAAATCAGAACAGTGAAAATCCCAGTATCAATCATAACAAAAATACTAAATCCAATATTTACAGGCATTAAATTTTAACAATAAATATCAGCATTTTCGACATCCTGCGAACGTATTTGACAACCTAGTACATATCACGGTAGTTTGAAAATATTCCATTGCAGAAGTCAATCAAGTTTTAGTTTCTATTCGTTTAGCAATAAAGTTCAATATCATTTGAAAACGAATAAAGGCTGTATACTGAAGTTGGTATTCCATGGGTTTTGACAAATATCTGCAGGTGACGTGGATGTGTTTCGGCGGATGTTTATGACATATTGCTATGATAGCAGCTAGGTGACACGCGGGGGTCGTAAATTATAAACTTCGCTGTCGGCTTATTGTGCTAATCTATTTTAGTTTACATTTGTTTCACTGATAGTGGAATAGACTAGACATGTTTCAATCATTATAATTGTTGTGTTGGAGTGATAAATCAAAGTTAATAGAATTATCCATTTACCTTTTGCCAGAATACATGTTTATAATTTAATCCAACATTGCCATATAATGTTTGTGGCAAACTCATCAGAAGGCATACTGAAAATAAAAGAAATCTTATTATTATCAGGAATTACAGGAGAATTAATTAAAAAAATCCACATACAAAAGAAGAATTTTTTCTAAGATTTCTCTAGTGCAAAATCGTATTATGAGCAAAAAGCCAATTACGAAATGAGGAAGGAAATTTTCGTTCCGTCTTGACTTCCCCTTTTGGGCGTATCATTTATTTTAATACGCTTAATCAGACCTGACAATCGCTTCAAGGGGCTGAGTATCGATTGTGCTTTCCCGTGAACACCTATCTATACGAACCTAGTACCTACATTTTGTAATAGATGTTGTATGTACATGTTTTACTACAAATTAACTTTAGAAAAACGCTCTATCATCTGTGATCTTCACCTAGAAAAGAGGTGAAATAGATATTCTTTAAAGATGTACATTTATATAGAGTGCATTATGCATTCTCTTCTATTCTATAAGTGACTATTTGTTTCTTAACAGTCCAACGCTCTGCTTTTTTTCTCCTTCAAACCCCACTCTATTCCGAGGGTTGCAATTTGCGCATTCAAGTAACAAAATAAATCAAATAAGTTATTAATTTTTAATAAAATATGAAATCAATAATGATTGTAATCAACGTGAATGTCGACACGGTGTATAAATTTATTCAATCAAATTAAAACAAACCTTAATTTGTTATGTATATAAACAACAATTAGTTATGTATGCAGCCTCTAATACAACTTTTATACGGTAATAAATAAACATGCAAACATCGTGATCATATTGCATACTTGTCTGCGTTTATAATAAATTAGATTATATTACAATCATACACACGACCAGGAAACACTATAGAGATTAATTAACAGCGACACATTCAAGGTGATTAAACGATAAACCGCACAATAAACAGTTTATAGAAAACCTTAACGTATGGTCCGTTCCAATTAAGGTTGTTAATATATGAGACTGTAAAGTATACTTATCAGAGAGCATACACGCGAAACCTGGTTCATAAACGAGATAATACGACCCATTATAAAAGGCAGTCTTCAGTTAATTTACGACTTGCGTAGGAACCTCTCCCTAACTAATCCATACTTATTAAGGATAATGGTGAACCGAACAAGTTTTGGTCTTTTATCTCCCCACCATAAATATCAGCTATCACTAAGTGCCAGTAGCCTGAGGTGTCGAAAGTACGACTTAATTTTATTTTATTGGATCATTTTAACGTCCCGTTATAAAGGATTAAATTGTTCAGGTGTTAAGAAATATCGTTATTGCTTTCATAAATATAAACAGTGTTTAATGTGCATGAGGATTTAAAAATAATCATTTTCTTAATTAAGTTATCACGGCTGTCATCTTCTCATTTTATCTAGTTTAGTTTCTTCGGGTAAATTATTATTTCAGGTTAATACATGCAAACACTTCTTCTGTGAAGCCACAGAATACATAATAGTACTAACTTTAAAATTTATATTACACTACTGCAAGTTAAGAAATCATATTTTTTAATAAGGACAACCGTTAACTTGCGACGTATAGCATAGAAAATTAGTTCGTGAAATTTCAGATAGATAATTATCTGACAACTACGCACATCTTTGCACAGGTATACCTATAGGTAAGATAGACTTCGGAGTAACCAACGTAAGGTTTTATTCAAATTCACCGACGCAGACATATCGATTACCAGTATCAGTAACCGTTAAACTGTCGCTCAATACTCCTGACTCCTGTACTTCTAATGGCAGCATATGCTCACTGATACTAAGCCATTTGAAGCCTTTCTTACGTTTCAATTAATTATTTATAATTAACTTATACGGTACAGTCAAACGATACGCCCGAACGATATTTCCAGGGTAACACGATGTTTTATTACATAAACACCATCGGCGTTATCACACACATTTACTCTTATCTAAGCCGGGCTATAAATACGGATAATAAAAAACATAAACATGGTCCACGGCAATATTAACCCTAGAAACATAACCTTCGTCCATCTGATGAATACGCGGTACTAAATACGCCATCTCTTTCTAACGCGTGCGCGTATAAACTTGCCTGTTCTTGTCAACTTAGTGTGCACCGCGCTGTTGCAGGCGACACCGGTGTTCAGCGCGTAAGTATTTTGTTTTTTGATTTATTGAGCATCTGTTCATCGTTTCGATGAATGGTTATGGTTTGTGTTAGTTTTGGTGACGGTTTGAAATATTTGCTTGCAGATTTTTGACATGGAGTCTCGACGTGCACTGAGTGATGACACAATAGCGCGATTTTTGTTGGAAGAGGATGACACCAACTCGCTGCCGGCTTCTTCGGATGGTGAAAATGAAGACTTTATGGAGGTGGACGACGTGGAAAGCGATCAGCAATATGAACCCTCTGACCAAGAGGACAGTCAGCAAATCCATCACGGTTAATCTCCATCTCACTCACGGGACCACGAGACCGACTCTCAATCACCTCTTGATTTATTGGAAGAGACTTCAGGTACTTCTTCATGTATGTATGTACCTTACCACAAAGTACCATTCGTAGTCGCAATCGTCACGTTTGGGCCATAAGTAAAGGTCGTACATCAGGAAGGACAACTGCGATAAATATCGTCCATGTAGCAATAGGGTCATCTCGTGGTGTAAGAGGAATGGTAGATCCTTTATTATTATTTGATCAGCTCATGACCGATCAGATATTTGAAGAAATATTGAAATGGACCAACTCTGAAATCGCTATAAAAAGACAAACGTATGAACAAGTCACATCTACTTTCAAAGATGCTTGCAAAGAGGAGCTTAGAGCACTTGTAGGTATTTTAGTGCTAACAGCAGCTCTGAAAGACAACCACCTCTCCCTTGAAGAACTGTTTAACCCTGAGTATTCTGGTACTAGGTACGTGTCATGTATGAGAATTTGTGGTGAACATAAGGCTGAATTCTGTGTGAATTGCGCTGTGAATAATTAGCTTTTGTATTTTTTAAGTGTAGAGTTATGCCCTAAGTTTATTTTGGCCAAAGAAAAAAAGCTATATTTTGTTATTTTTTTTTTAATTTTAATTTTTACGTACCTTATCAACTACGATCTCCTTAAAACTAGTGCCTTACGTTATTATAATAAAAGTAAATAAAGATTTCCTTTTTTTTTTAATTATTATGTTTTAATTATAAATAAGACCCTTATCCCTAAAAAATTATGTAGTAAACAGTTTTAAATTATAACGTTTTAAGTAAAAATTTCATACTTTAAAAAATGTTCATCAATATGATGAATGGTTATGTTTAAAGGGAGCATTAAGAAGGTTATGTCTCTAGGGTTAATGAATACCGTAAGCAATAAGCATAGGATTTGTTTTCGTTACGTTACGTCTACGTACTATATGGCCTCCGGGTGCAATTCCGTTGAGTTACGAGCGGGTCTCTGTGAACGCGGCGCAGGTGGGGGTTAACAAACGTCTAAATTTATTGTTCATTTATATTATACAGCCGTGGTGTCATTCCGTATGTGAAATTCAGATTCTGATTCTGATGTATTTTTCTGATTTGTGTGTTCTACCCTTTACACTATATTTTTCTGACATAAAATCGATGACCATAATCCTGCAACATAATGTATCATAACGTTACAGTTTGTTAACATGAAGGTAATTAGAGCTATGAGATAAATCTGTCGCCCTATTAAACATGAGAGCTGATTTGTAATAAATAATAACCATTAATCCTTGCTATCCCACCTAGGCAAACATATTAAACAATAAATGCTTGAGTGTAGAAAATCTTGTTTATGTGATACAGTTGGATGACTTTATTCCTTCCTATCCGTACACCATCGTTTAAATTACAGGTTTAAATCGATTTCCAACTGGGGAAAGATCGGAAGCGCAAGGTCCAGAAAGAGGTAGTAGTAGTAATTAATGCTGGCAGTTATAGGCATTTGAACATTTGAATCAAAATAAAATGTATAACCATGTGTATTAATTAAGTTAAAATCTTATATGACGCATTTCACGGAAGCGCACAACTCTTTATTTTTGTCCTCAACAGAGGAAATAAAGTAAGCCAGATAAAACTACAGTACTTGAATACGCAATCCACTTTTATGTATCAATTGAAGCAATATTAACATTTAAAAGGACCCAACGTTAACAAAGTTATTTCGCATTTCATTGATAAAACGCCTGAAGCTTTTCAGTCGCTGCATTTTGGGTAATTCCAGTCATGCAATTTATTTTCATATTGTAACGTTATTTGGACGACGTGAAATTTTAATTGGAGTCCGTAGAAACTGAATTATACTTTTATGAATATGTACGGAATGTTGGGATGTGAACTATTTTATTCTCACCGTCGCACATGACCAGGATTTTTTGAAAACACCTTATAGCACTCCATATTACAAAAAGGAACGAGAAGGCAGTGGCTCGCGATAAACGCTTCGAGAAGCAACTAAATTTAAGGATCAACATAGATAACTAATATACATGGCACTTAACAAATATGTACATTTAACAATATAATAGATATAATGGATCACCATTTTGTTAAAATTTTTTAATTTTGCATTAGTGAATGTTTCTTCTAAGCTCAAAATCTCCAGTATATCCTACGCCATATAAGTTCAAAATTAAACTCGACCTTTTAATTAAGCGGTCCATAAAACTACACGAGGACATATACAATTCATTATGTTGGTCCCTTTCCCTTCGCTTATTGTTACCGTGCGGGTGGCAATAACAGGTAATACGTGCATCTCGTAATGAAGTCGGCTACCGACTACGTCAGGATTATTTGGGAAACTTTAGATGGTTGTGTGTGTGTGTGTGTGTGTGTGTGTGTGTGTGTGTGTGTATGTGTATGTTGTAGTTGTATGTGTATTTTTTCATTACTAAATGAAACGTTGTTGTAGTTTGAGATTAGAGTGAATATTAAAGTAAATGAACATTTTAAAAGGTTTGCGCCAATATAGTTAAAGAATACTTTCGAATTTATTATATTCTACATGCACATGCGATGGTTAATTAGATTCATATTCTAAAAAGGCTTTTTGAATATGTAACTTCAACATATTACACATTATAAAATAATAATAATTTTGCAAAACTTAAAGGATTTTATACACGCACTACCTACTAAATAAACTGTCTAAAGCACTTATCCAAATATCACCGATCGAGCTTCTTAAAGTTCGATATACCTTAACAAAATCTGCCCAAAGCATAAATCGATAGTAAAAGTTTGGGTAGTCCCATAAGCCTGGTTATTTGTTACACGTCGAAGGAAACGCCAGGGCTTCGTCTGGGGAAAAAAGTTGTAACAAAGCGAATGTTTCGCTGACAAAGATTCAAAGGGACTGCCCTTTTGATACAGGATGTGGGTCAATCACTTGTTTATACAGAGTTTGTGTAACTTTGAGAATTCTGAATAATAAAGCGATTTAATGATCTGCTTTATTCATTTCCGATAAAGGTATATTTAAATGCGATGTGCGCAACCTTTTCGCGAGTTTTTGTTTGTGTTATACTTTTACATACTTAGTTATAAAATTTTACGAAATAAAACATATCGAAGTAGATAAATAACATCAAAATTTATTAAGTTTTGGCCAGTTATTCAACCTACTTTTGCGCTCTACAATTCTAGACCACGTTTTTATACGTATGTACATATTATGGAGACTAATATTAAAATAATCACATTTTAAGGAATTAAAAAGCCTATTATTGAAAAGTGAATAAAAACTTAAAAACAATTCCATATATTATGTAAATACTTATTTCTTATTTTAGAAGTACATAGATACTGAAAGCTTTTCCAATAGCTATTAGTAAATTAAAACAAGGCAAGCTCCATGTCTTTACCGAACGAAAACAGTAGGAGTTCGCTAAGTCTCAGGTAATAAAGGGGGCAATAAACACACCTGGCAAATAATATCGGAAGGAGAAGAATATGGAAACAAATACAGTATTTTCACGTAGTGACCGTGTCGTTTGGTCTTATGGTCGCAATTTATCACATTATAAACATAATACTCGCTCGCTATATTTTTGTTTTCGTCATTCCTGGAAGTGATTTGTAGGCCTATAAAATATTATTAAGAAGTTTTCTTAGTTGTTTTCATTGGAATAATATTATTTGACAAAAGTAAATTCGATTCAATGTGGTTTATCTAGTAAAGCTTTCAATAAGCTTTAAGCTTCTTATGCTGATAATATTGTTGCGTACTAAATAATAGTTATCAATTAAATTTCTTCTAGGAAAGGGCAATCATGAACAATAAAAAAGCATTTATTCTGAAATTGCTGCTTTTATTTAATCATAGCTGAAGTATAACAATTCAAGAATTATAGAGCAAGGGAAAAGGGACATTACTTCATACAGCCCTCCCAACCAACGGATGAGATCGAAATTGAAAGCAATTCCTTAGCAGGAAAATGGGCAATATTTTGAAGGTTCACTCTTCCTTAAAATAGCGTGGATAGAAGATATCGGAAAAGTTTTATGAATAAGCGGATAAATTTTAACAATGTAGGTACATTTTGACGAAATGCTTATTTTAAAGAGCGTTTATAAGTTTGGTTTTGCATGATTTTGAAATACATTATTTCTTATGTTCTTGCATTGTAATAACGGAAAAAGGGGTAATCGTTTAAATTATTAGTAAGGTAAAATTTCAGGAGCTCTACAAGACTTTGGAACTGCGTTTCTTAATTAAATTATTACAATGCCTTTTTTCATTACAAGTCTATAAAAATTAAGTATAATGTATATCGACTGCCTTATTAGATAATATTCTGTACAAGAACGGAAGATTAAGTTTTCCAGACACCTGTAATATCCTTGTTAAAATATAATCCCGCGGGGACGATGTTTTTCATGAACCTGAAAGGAATAAAGAAAAATTTAATCTGTCGGAAACGAAGTAACCATCTCTTCTTTACATTGAGTAAATTGAGTCAGTCGAGTTTTAACGTTCTAAATGATATCTCAAATTATTCAAATTCTTAAAAGTTGTTAAAGCGTAATGACGTGTGTTTTGGAAATTCCTACATTTAAATAATTCTTGAAATAAATACATATGAATGTAAAAAATAAACTTATATGAATGTATAGCCAAAATAAATATTTACAAATCGTACATTTTTATTTACAATGTGTTATATTACGTATCCTTACATATTTGCAAAATTAGGTAGGTATGTTTTCTTTTCCATTCTAGACTAAACATATATTTTAATTTCATCCACCTTCACTATAACGAAATAAGCTTAAACTTAAAATTTAAACAAACTATACGTAGGGGAGGCCGGGGTTCAAAGTGCCGGTCGTAGGTTGTTCCGATTGAAATAGCTCCGCGAAGAAAAGAGATAGCAATAAGTGTGAAGTGCATCGCGAAACGTCATATCATCGCGCATTTGCGTCAGTCATTTTAGTGACGGTCTGCCCGCGTGTTAGCGTGGTAGTCGATTGGTGACACTCAAACATCACGTAAGTAAATATTTTCGTCATCATACTTTTTGGTCTATTTCAATCAATTTTCTAGCTATTTGTGTGTTACTTGCTATTATCTGTCGAGCAAACTACAGTGATTAACTTTTTAATATCGTTTTTGGCTTTTTCAAACGTATTCTATCATAATTGGATGTTACTTTAGAAAATGGAATTTGGGGTTCCAAGTTCCTCTGGCGGGGGGCTAGTTGTTCCGCGGAACAACCTGCCCCGTAACGAACACGTAAATAATAAAATTAAAACTTTGTTTTAGGATGAGAAATTATAAACGAAAAACCGAACGGGGCAAGGTTTCATTTGAGCTTTTGAGCCTGAAGCAATTAAACCTTTACCAAAAGCACCGCCAAGATCGTGCGTAACAACTAAGCGACGAATAAGAAAATCAGCAATACTGACAGATACGCCTGAAAAGAATGCTTTGGCTGAAGAAAAAACCGGCCAAGTGCGAGTCGGACTCGCGCACCGAGGGTTCCGTACATTGCTGTTTCTTTTGATTGCGTTGACATAGAAGTTTGATTTTGTTACAGCTTAAAGGTATTATAGACCTGAGTATTTGGTATGAATTTCAATTTAATACCTCTACGCGTTTATGAGGAAATGGGTAGTAAGTTTAAAATTATTAAAAAAAAATATATTATGTGATGTAACTAAAAATTTATGGTTTTCGTAATTTTTCCTTTATCTATGCTATAAGACGTTGCTTCGTACCAAATTTCAAGATTCTGAGTTCACAGGAAGCACCCTGTAGGTTTTGATTCCCTTGCAAGTGTCGAAAATTTGCGGCATAAACGGCTGTATCTTTTGATTGCGTTGGCTTAGAAGTTTGATTTTTTCACAGCTTCAAGGGACAGTAGACCTGAGTAATTGATATAAATTTCAGCTTCATACCTCCACGCGTTCCTGAGAAAAAGGGTCTTGACAGACGGACGGACGGACGGACGGACGGACGGACGGACGGACGGACGGACGGACAGACGGACAACAAAGTGATCCTATAAGGGTTCCGTTTTTTCCTTTTGAGGTACGGAACCCTAAAAAGCAAGAAAAGTAAAGAGCAATAGTAAAATAAAGACGAAGGAAGTTGAAAAAAGAGTCAGAAAGAATAAAGTAACTGGTAAAAACAAGCAAAATTATAAAGTGGCAAGTAAATCCGCAAATGTTAAAGAAAATGTGAAAAGGAAACTACTGCAAGAAGATAATCATGGAAGTGATAGTGAAGAAGAGACAAGAGACCATGGAATGGTATTTATTGTCTAATATGTTGCAATTTATATTCCACCTCACGACCAGGTGAACAATGGATTGAATGCGTCATGTGTAAGAATTGGGCTCATTCAAAATGTCTGAAATCTGAAGATGTTCATTCTTATGTTTGTCAAAATTGTAATTCTGACGATGACTCTGAATATTTTTTTTTAAGTTACTGAAATGAATCTGTTTTTCCAGAGTAGGTTATAAGTTTAGATTATTGATCTCAGTAAAGTCATTGCTATAAGACTGAATTAAGAAACTATAACTCGAAATGTTAAAATTTGTTATTTTTTGTGTTTTCATTAAAAGAAATATTTTTTTTTTGAAAAGCAAACCTTTGTCAAAGTTGATTGAGTAATATTAAAAATGTTTATTGTTCTTAAATCTATTAATTAGGTTGTACTACACTTGTTATTATTTTATGTTTGCAGTTATGTTCATTACATTTTTTAATTTTGTTGAAAAGTTTGTCTAAAACATTAAGATTTTGTACTTTTCTAAATAAAACTCTAATAAATATTCAATTATACACCTAATTTATTTTAAATAATACCTTTCCAACTAATACTACATTATTAGGGACTGGAGTTGATAAGCGGAACAACTTACCTCAGCTGAGGAACAACCAGCCCCTTTGTGGGGCGAGTTGTTCCTTGTCGACTTTTTGCAGAAAAAATATCCTGAGCAATAATATATGCTTATTTCAAAGAACTTAAGTTTACAATTTGAAACAAGGATAAATTATGCACCATTTTATAAAGGAATCGTTGATTTTAAACATTTCTATTACATTTATATTGCCTCCGACTCCAAAATCGGAACGTCGAACCCCGATCTCCCCTACTTTTACCGGTTCACACGAGGTGTTTTCCAAAAGCCATGGTTACCTAGCCGGCTAATATGCTCTCTCCATGGCGCGCCATAAAGGGGAAATTGCCTTCCTAGTTGAATTCATCCAACTTGTAACCGAGACGGCGATGCCAACCTTCCGAATAACATAGCCGTTTCCGCGACGAACATTTTAGTGTAGTGTGGACCTACGCTTTACGCCATGAAAATAAATTTTGAATATTTTTATTTAAGCATGAAATAAGCTAGTTTTACAGAATTTTCCTCAGTTTAACGTAACTATTAGGAAATGTTGTTTAACTAACAATGTTTGACAAAATATAACGATAATAACATAGGTTAAAAGTTATAAGTATTCTTCGTTCTTCAAAATTCTGAGGTTCTTGTATTAATCGCTTTTTTTATTCCATATGAAAATCATTGTTAATTAACATATTAATACAACATCCGCTGACGATAAATAAAAGTAAATGTTAACTTTTACGACCTTAAGGAAATATTTAACAATGTTGACGAAAATATTATGTTTTAAGTATTGATTCTGGTAATTTATTTCTTTAATAATATGTTTTCATAAGGCCGTTCTCGGCGGGATATCAACCAACGGTGATATAGAACTCCCACCGACTTTATGAAATTATCGGTTGCTTACAAATTAATAAGTTTTATTCTAAATTATACCGTGCGTGTATGCGTGGACAAAGATTAAGATATTGTTCTTCAATCTAACTTCAAACCTTTAATGGTTAGTTAAGATACCTTTAAAAGTTAAATACCTATGGCCTATACTATCTTTATATAATAAAATAGATAACTGCTTTTTACCTCGTATGGTTATATTATTCACCAATAAAAATTTAACAGATAAGTATATTTTTTCAATAAAACCCATCATTTTCAACATTTTATGAATCTATGCGTAGGCGGTCCAAACAATCCTTACTATTTATATGGCATATAAATAACAAGCTTACAAATGTCTTGTAAAAAAAGAACCGTAAACTAAAGGACCAAAAGAGCATCCAATCTTCGAAACTACACAAGCGATCGCCAACGGCCAATCGCAACAAAAGAATCGATTGTAATAAAATATATTTTCAATAAACTTTATATTACTTCCTACAAAGACATGAGACAAGTGCATCTTCAAGTGTATAATTCAGTTACACAATACCACATACAGAGTATACGAGCTCTCGAGATTGAATCAATACAAAGTGTATGAAAAGTAAACTCCCGCGGTGCGACCGAAAGCTGCGACTCAAAGTAACACGGTATTATGTTGAATTATTTATTGTTTTGACTGCGGTCGATCTGTTTTTGAATTTGATTCATGACCGACAATTATTCACCAGTCTTTTATGCGTGTATTTACAAAACAGTCAGGCTTACTCAGTTCCCATCATTATAATTGTAAAATATTTTTACGCTTAGTCTCAATTGTCAAGTTGGTTCGCAACTTAATCATGTATTTTCAACGTAATGAATCTCAATACATTATAATACGAAAAAATAAATAAAAGAAGCCGCAGGATTTAGAAATAAAAGTCTCAATGTAATTAATAGCTGAATAGAATAAATTAAAACTGGAACTAAAACTTTACCACGAGTTATGATTACATTCGTAATCAGTTTTCCGAATACCACACAATTGTCTCGTTGCTATAGAGCATAGTACAAGAAGTGATTAGCTCCAACAATAATTAAATTCAGCTGATGAGACTTGCGAAGTTGCGAAATTTCCATTTGCAATTCGGTTTGTTACTACGTTAGCGGAGTTTCAAATTTTGGATTACGTGTTGAACGCAACAATAATTACATTGAAATCTATGATGTGTCCTTACAATTTAAATCACTTCTACTCGAGTTTAAACCACCATTTTATTCCTTTACGGCCCAGCTATATAACAACAAGATAGTCAAAGTGAATAGTACTAAGATACACCGTAACGACAGCAAAATAATCATGTCGAATTGAATTTCAAATTGGTTCCGAAGCGGCGCCGATAAAAATGTAAAGTTAAATAGAACAGCTGTCCGGGCTGGTTGATCTTTATTTTATAGGACATGAACCTATTTACAATCGCTCTTTACGAGGAAAGTTCATGCATGTTTTCTATAAAAGGCAAGTGCGTTGCACGGAATACGGATATCTAGCGAAAGAATTAAATTCTAGCCGCTATATAACCGAATTTTCATAACGAACCAACCAATTCTTTTTGCCGTAACTGAATTTTGCTGTTCGCTTTTTCGTGTTTTACAAAACGAACCATTTTGAAGTGAAAATTGTAAATAAAGATAATTTTCTAAAAATTATATTAATTCTGCTTCTTTAAAATAAATATCTTAATAATGAAAAATAAAACAACACTAAACAAATATTAATCAATTCCTATTTCGATACATAGCTGACAAGATTTGATAGTACATATATTTATATAGGTAAGCCTTTAAACATCAATACAAATGCGATGTCTTCGCAACACCAAACGCTATTGTCTGAAATAGTAAATGTAATCCATGAATCTCATTGTTGTTCCGTATTCCCTTCAGTTTGCTTTACGTGAACATGCTTCGCGAGGAATCAGAGAATTTCCCCTGAGTGCAGTAAAGTCGGACGACATACGACGGCACTTCGATATGGGTTTGATGTGTCCGACAGGATTCTTACAACTTTCTGTGTAGTCATTTATTGAAGTTTATATATCGATTTAGATTAGAGAATTTTCAAAGAGGTGCAAGTAATAGCAAAATTCAATATATAATTGACAGAATAAACACAATAATTTAATACAGAATCATGTAAGGGTTTTAATAATTTTTGCGATATAACCATCAATATCCTAACGTACATGCTTGCAAAGGATAACATAGCATACTCTAACTTGATGAATTAAAAAAAAATAACAATACCCGTAGAAAAAGAATGACAAAGCATTATTTTTAATATGAACTTAACAATACAAATGATTACTGCTCGTAATATTCATTTTTACGAAAGTAACAAAAACGTTTACACTGAATATTCTCATTACACCCGTGGATTTCACTGGGATCCCTTATTCTGCCCAATATTACCGAGTTTTCCTCTCCCATCGAATAAAATGACTAATAAGAAACGTCACAATGATAGCAGTTTATTCGCGACCCATCTCATTCCGGCTTAATTAAAACGAAGATAAAATAATACTTTGGCAGTCCATTTCCATGAGCATTTATTACTTGTTTACCTACACGAATCAGTTATGTTACATGTAAAAATACCATAAATTCTTCATCTTTCCCGTAACTTATGTAACTTTTAAAGTATTTACTTAAAATAAAACAACATATTGTATCATTAATAATATTAACACATTTAGATTGGACACAAAATATATTGAAATTTCGAAGTGATTTAATTACATGCGGACATATTCACAGTCATGTCTCTCAGCACTAAATAAACAATTAACAGAAAGCCCCAATTCATTTGAACTTTCCAAAAAACCAAAAATAAAACTGAGTTACTTTTTATCTTCCGAGGCAATAAATATGTCCACCTACTTCGAACTCAGTAAATGTTTTACCAACTACCACCTAGCCAATAAATTCAAGAGATTAATGATAGATACGAAATTTATTTACTTAAGTACCTGTACCATGAAATGTAATCTGTCCTTAGGTATACCAATTAATCTTACAAACACTTTTTTATCTCGACACCATAAGTCTCAGACTTGAAATATTGAGGCTTAAATAAATTATTCCACAACATTTAAATTGAATGTAACAAAGTGGATTAAATAATTTTTATCGTAACACGTGTCTCCTTAGTTCGGTTGCATAATATGTTAAATAATTCAAGATTTAATTACATAACGTTCTATGCAACGATTTAAATCAAATAAATGTTACGGTATGAAAATTTACAAATAAAGTAAATTATATTGGCAGTCAGATTAAAGCAAAAAAATATTACAGTGATCAAAAAGTGTTACACTCTTAAGAAAGAGGGTAAGATTTAAATCCCTTTGAATAAATTAAGAACAGAAGGGCTGAATAAAGTACTATCACTAATCAGGATTAAGTCACCATTTGCAGCATCAGTAAAAATTTCACGATACTCATTGTAACAAGCATTCCATATGCAACTAGGAGTAACCACCCTCTAAGCAAAGAGACACCATTAGAAACCACATGGGACCAAACCAACCAAACCCCAGGGTAAATGGTTCCGCTGCATTTTTACTTTACCACTAATTGACGCAGGGATCAGCAAGAGATAGTCCCCAAGGACGGTGCAATGCTTTTTCAATGTCACTCTATTTGTTCCAAATGAATATGTTGTTTGGTTTGCATTTTATGAGGGGTACATCGTACATGCATTATTCATTATGCGTGATACCAGTTACTTGACTCGTTTGTAATTAATTTCAAAGCTTTAAAGACAAATAAAGCTATAAATCCATACTAATATTACAAATGCGAAAGTAACTCTGTCTGTCTGTCTGTTACTCAATCACGCCTTAACTACTGAACCAATTTGCATGAAATTTGGTATAGAGATATTTTGATACCCGAGAAAGGACATAGGCTACTTTTTACCCCGGGACATAGGATAGGTTTTATCCCGGAAATCCCACGGGGACGGGAACTATATGCGGGTTTTTCTTTGACTGCGCGGACGAAGCCGAGGGCAGAAAGCTAGTAGTAAATAATAGTTACAAAGCGTCTCATAATAACTGCGCTTGATAAAAAGCCCGTAAAAATTGTCAAAGAAAAACTAATATTCCTCAGAATAGAATACATAACAATGGCGAAGTTCGATTCAAAATTAAGCGCCTTTATATCATGATTAATCTTTACAAATCATTTTTTGCCAAGTAATCTTCGAAACCCGACCCTTTAAATCGGAATTGATTAAAAAGCAACCCTAGGAGATGTTTGGAAGACAACAATAGAACGTAATATTATCGGATGAACGAAGCGTACATATCTACAGAATTTCACGCACCCTTATGAGCACAGTTTCTTATCTACCCTTGTTCGAATTGCGAAACTTCCAAGGCTCTAAAATCCCGATAAAAGGGTCCACTATATCATATTGGCGCTTTCGATATGGATCCAGTAATATTTCGCACTACTCAAGGGATAATGGCACTTCTTAGGACCTCGAAAGGCGAAATTGATGGACGCTTCTCACGAATCAATGGTTTGCCTGAAAGAATTTCAAAGTAGGGCAAAGGGAGGAATTCCGTTCCACAGTTAAAGTAGTTTTATACGAAAATAAACGCTCCTCTTTCTTTTCAACTTATGAGGATAATTCTGGCATTTTGTTTCCTTCAAAATAGTTCAAGTAATATAATATCTGAATATTTTAGCAGTACACCGCAAACCTTAAAAAATACGTAACTCAATGAGCGAGCTCAACTTAAATAATTATAAACTTTATCTATGCTAGTTTTTGTCACTAATACGAACTAAAGCATTGCTCATGTTTAACTTTAACATAAAATGATAATTATTTTAATTAATTTGAGATTATTATTACGTTTTCAGTATCGAATTTCAGTAGAGAAAACACCGTCACTAGAAGCGTTGTCACATAGAGCTGAAACTTTCATATCTCTGGTATGTTTCTTTTAAACAATCTATATATATAAAACTCAAAGGTGACTGATATAAGTGATCTATCAACGCACAGCCCAAACCACTGGACGTATCGGGCTGAAATTTGGCATGCAGGTAGATGTTAGGACGTAGCCATCCGCTAAGAAAGGATTTCCCGGAATTCTTGCGGGAACGGGGAAAAACGGGGATGCACGTACAAAGTCGTGGGCGGAAGCTAGTCATGACATAAAATCGCTCTATTGCGATGTAATAGATAGACAAACGCTTTCGCATTAATCTATACTAATATTATAAAGCTAAAGAGTTTGTTTGTTTGTTTGAACGCGCTGATCTCGGAAACTACTGGTCCGATTTGAAAAATTATTTCGGTGTTAGATAGCTCATTTATCGAGGAAGGCTATATATGCTATATATCATCACGCTACGACCAACGGGAGAGGAGTCACGGGGGTGAAACCGCGCGGAGCAGCTAGTCTACCATAAAAAGCTAGCAAAAAGCATGATCTATTAAAAATCAAAGTTGAGTGAATAATCGCTGACGTGTAAATGTAAACAAAACAATGACTCGCGATACCGCCCCCGCCCTCTGTGAGGTCATCGAGGTGCGGTTTCCAGCCTGAATATTTATTATAATAAGCCGATTCAACCACTATTGTCTTAGCCAAAATTTACATCGACTTTAGCAAATGTTTTGTTTCGCTGTCAAGATTTTAAATGAATTTTAGCGAGTATTCCTATAATAGATACGTTGTTTGAGACCCCTGTAACATTTCTACTCAGATTTTGTTTGCCCGATACAGTAGGTACCTACGGTATTTCATAAGCTGTAATAAACGCGAGGGTCATAAATCGTCATTTATAAAGCAATTGGATAAATATTTACCTATATTTTAACACTGTAATTTTTTAAATAAATATTTATGTTTCAAATATATTTTAGTTTAGTTTGTTTAAAACCTGGGCGTAGTTATATCATATATTTAACAGCACTAAAATATGACGTTCTTAAATAATTTTCCATTACGAAAAATATATATTCCCGAGTTGAAAATATAATTTTCCTGGTTTGCGTGTCGCTACGGACGACAACCACGCGAATATACGTTTTGTTATATTAAAAAAATATATCTTAGTACGATAATATTCTTTACCCCATTCAGGTATGTGCGAAATTTGCTTGCAACGTTTGCACAATCGATGTTATACTGTGTTCGATGTAACTATATCATGGAGTTGCGTGTTTTTCATTGTAATACGATTAACAAAGGCTTAATCCCTTCACAATAGCTGGATTAATCTGGCCTTTGTGTAAACAGAAACGGTTTTATATCAAATGCTACAAAATTCGTTTACACCAATTATATGATGGCGGAGATTTACCCATTTGCGATTGTATATTTGGAACGGGATTATAAAATTTAATACGTTTTATGTTTAAAGCTTTATAGAAATGGTTAGTAGATTATGTGACTAGATTTTTTTATTAAAATGTTGTAAACTAACGATTATTAATAATATAATTCTTATTGAAACTAGATGAACGTAAACATTTAAATTGAAATTATTTTTTTAAACAGTGAATGGACGCTGCTCCAATCATTAAAAGAAAATGTCGTGGTGATACCGATAAGTTGTTGAAAGATGACATGGTCACTGGACAGTAAGAACTGAATTTTTCTTGATCATTAATGACCTGGGGGGTGAGACTAACGGCAGAGAATAGAATAAACGCTAAGGAATAGAAACTGCTATCGCTAATTTTTGACATACGGTCATATTTTAGTAATGGTTCGGTCACACTACCAACGACTACGACGACAACGACCAAAATTTTCATCCTGACAAAATTGTTTCAAAATATAATATTAAAATTTCCCGTCATACTGGTACTCGGAAAGAAAAAAAATTCGAGTACAGTTAATATAAAAATAGGTCTTTTGCGATTTTCGCCGAGACGGTAAGTTAATCATATAATTACCTTTTACCAAAATTGTAGATCATAAAATTGTCTATAAAAAACTTCAAATACATTTTTATCTAGGAGCCACCGTTTCTACGAAAAATCTATTTTTTCATTCGTTGATCTCAAAAAAAAATTCCAATCACCAGAACGACAGGAAATTGTAATATTTTATTTTTAAGTGTGTTTTTCACAATTTTGTTAAATTGCGACTGGATGAAAATTTTGTTTGTGATCGTCTTCGTCGTTGGTAGGGTGAACAAATCCTTAGCGAAATATCGTACGCTTATGACAATTAGTATCGCTAGCGAATTCTATTCCTTTGCGTTTTGACGTTTGGCTAAAGGGGCATGTCAATCAAATTAAATTGATATTTTTTACGACGATGCCAACAAAATTAATGTAAAACTGTTTCCATTTAAAGATATTCTATATTTTCCTATTTATTCTGTAAATAATAGTAATATAACCTGAGGTTGGTAAAAGGATACCTACGACACACATTGACCATTTGCACCCACATCAAATAGTAGCCCATGTTTGTTTAACTTCAACAATAATTGAAAATATTGTTGGAAGTTGATATCGAATAATGGCAGTTCCATGTAAATGTTTGCAGTTAAACTATACCAATATTTTACTGAACAAAGTTTTTTTAATTTTGCTTTTACGAATCTAAACTGTGTAACCGGACAGAATTTCAAAATTATTTCAGCAGTATTACAACAGATAATATAATAATGTCTTGTGGATTCGCCTATGAAAAGCGGATAGTATAGTTTGAAATCTTTATTATTTTACCAGTCCCTAGTGTAAAATTATTATTTCAGGTGTATGTTTTCAAATGCACAGCCAAAATGAGTCTAGACTTAGTAAAAGTTAGTTACGCGCTTATCACGGCGGCTATTTCCCCGAATGGTCACTTATTGATTTTCATGGCCGGTTTCATCGCTCCCATTAAAATAAAACACGTTTACGTTATAATTAACGGCATAATTTACAACGTTCACGTATCGTGAACATGTTGGTTTAATGAAAATAAAATTTGTTTTTTCACAATACACACGCAACTATAAATAATAATCTTTATTGTTTGATGTTAAAATTACCATAATTCTGGGCGTCGTTATTGAAATAAAGTGTGACTACAGGCCATAAATAGCCATTTGTTTAATTAATTTAGATTCATGAAAACGTTTTATAAATAAACTGAATTGGTGGAAATATAAAGTGGATGAGCCAAATGTACCTCAACGTCACGTTACATAACATTAAGTTTACGACGAATTAAAAACTATATATCTAATATACTTGGTACATCCATAACATCTCCCGTTATAACAAATACAATTGCAAACTTAAACATTCAATTCATTCCAAAACAATCTTACGTTATTTTCCTGCCTGAATGGATAAAGGTGAATATTCTATATATACCTTTATCCATTCAGGCTTTTTATAAATTTTAAATTTGTAATTTGACCTGCCTTTACTTTTCATCGTAACATCGAGCAAACTTGATTAAAGACCTTACTTGAATAAAATTAAAACACTAATTACGATGTCAGCGCCACCTGTACTAGAAAGAACGTTACGCTAAAAGCTATGAAATTAGTCTAGTCAGCTTAATTAATGGTTTTCATAATGACAATATCAAAAGCTTATGAATATTAAGTTAACTATTAATTAAACGTATTGTCATTCATAATTAAAAGGTGCGATATATTTTTAATAATCGCAAAAAGTAAATGGTTCAAAATAACTAATTGTGCGTCCCGGCTCTACCTACATTGGTCATGCAATAAAAACAATACCATATTTTGACTATAATTACCACTCATAAAATATAATGTAGCTTTTTGCTGAATACATTTTCCGGAACTTATTTGGTACAACTAAAGAAATATTTCCTTTTATTCTAAACAGGTAAATCAAACAAATATTGGATTGTATGTTCTTTAATAATGCATAAACAAAATCGATTAAAATATGGATATTTTAACATCCTAAACAATTTAGAAAATCAATTTCCAACACGCGCTTTCTATAAACTCAGAAATTATTAAAGCTGGTGGGCAAGCAAGATATAAATTTTGAAAATTTGGTCCAGCGGTTATGTATGTGACGGCAGAATAATGAATATCGTTGGGCATTTGGCTGCTATTACACATTTTTCAAACATATACTGTTGCCATGTTTTATTAAATGTAATATCCATGTTACAGAACGTTATACATCGGTCATCTATCATTCACAAAAAATGTTTTTACAGTATGGGTATGAAAGAGTTGTGATGAAATATAATACGGATGCGACAGTCTCGATCTACGAGCTTTATATTTCAGTACAAAATCTATATTACGATGACTCTCTTGAGACATAATATGAATTTTTCCCTCACTAGATCTATTTTTTATTCAAGTTTAAAAAGATCTTATCTTTACGTTATAAATTAATACGAAAGTAATACTGTCTGTTATCTACGTTTCCACTCTTAAAGCCACTGAAATATTTTGATGAGATTTGCAACCGAGATAGATAAAACTCAAATTAAAAACATATTATGAAGATATTATGCTACGTTTTTGAAAAAAAAAACTTTATCAGAGTAAAATAGGGGAGGCAAACCTGCAAAGATTATGTATGACTGTCACGCTTGGTCAACATAAAGTGTACCTACGTAAGCGAATCCGCGGGCGAAAATCTACTCAGGAATAAAGAACAGAGCTCAGTATGAGACTAAATTTACACTTACACTTTTCACTTTACATTAACATTAATAGATCAGTATAAAATCTTAGATGTTATAATATAGGGTAGGAACTAGGAACTTATTCAATAAAAAAACGGAAAACTCACTTCAAATGTGACTCATGTTAAAAAATGTACTAATAATTTAACAATTAGTCCTCGCATACTTAACGCCTCATCACCTTAGGATGCAGGAGCTATAAAATGTGTTACAAGTTCCGCGATCAATAAAATTTCCTATTTAGTATGTGCATCTACGATTGTAATTTAATAATTTAATGCTAATGCGTCACGTATTGCTACCAAACAATGAGGGTCCGCCGGAAACGCAATTAACTCTGTATTCGACGGAAAAAGGAAATATCAATTCGTCTAAAGAGTACAGGGGAATGGCGGCTTACGGTCAATCTACTCAATTTGTTGCTGGATATGATATGGTGGAAGTTGAAGAAATACAGGGGTCATGTTAATTGTGGTAAATAAATTTAGTAGGGTTCTTGTAGATTAGCATGCTACTGTAGAATAATAGACCAAATGAAAAGATAGAGCAACCAAGATGATCGACAATATATTAGCAATTTTTTTCATGGTTCAATGCACCCTGTAGTTTTCAATTACAGTATAATATGAAAATTATTTATTTATTTATTTGATTTGCCAACAGATGTACATCTTATATATTTTATAATATATTTTGAGTATGTGTCATAATTATCTTACAATTATCTTACAACTTCATATATTCTGGATACTCAATTTACACAATATAATACAACATTGATAAGGTTAAAATAAATCTGTAAAGCAAAACTCAACCTATAAATAGTCCACTCAGCATCCAATTCCATCATTGGGAATTTTATATTAGATTGTGCTCACCGCTCAATCAGGGTAAATGCAGTCTTGGAATCGGAGCTAGTGACGTATGTTTTACTCGATTTTGCATCTCAATTCACTTCGCTTGCGATATTGGGATTGCAGCTAAGTCTAGACAGTCAATATAGGCTCTTGGTGAACGCGATACCTTAATCTTATTACGTGCTGAGATATCTGTGCTATGCTTAGAGCTATATAAGTACATACATAGTCTAAGCTCTTTATAACATGTTTGTTGTCGTTTAAGCATTAACATTTCTACATCGGTGCATATCTTCATAGTTATTTTTGATTTATTTACAATTAATTTTTATCAATCTTGAAATCATGAATAACAGGTGAAAAATGTCAAAACATTTTTAGCACACTCTTCATTAAAATAAATCGGACGTTGAAATGAAATATAAACCATCCCTCTCAAACATCCTGCGTCGAGTGATCTCACTAATGACGAAGAACACATTTAAACGCTAAAACGCGTTGTACTCGAGATTTGATAAAATCAAAAAGACATGCATTCCTGTTTGAGTTATTTGTCGTCACATTAAAGAAGTGTTCTGCAAAAAGTCGGGATACATCAAAGCGCATGACGTGGCGTCTGGAATAACTTCCAGAGTGATGCATTTGCGAATGTTATTATGAAATTCTGTACCGAAAGCGATGTCAATCCTTACTGATATTTTGCAGTACATTACGCACTCTCAATCAAGCAACAATCTGATTACAGTATATATAGCAAGCATTGGATATAACTCAACGAAAATTTTCAAGACTAGATATAGCAGTTGAGCATTTAGGATTTGCTTAGGACCTTTGCGTAATGATCCTTATGGAGTTAACATAAGTATGGATACAATGCAGCGCTTATGCATTGTTCCACAATATAAACTACTAAGTAATTTTGCATTCCTGTTCATTTCTAGTTTATTTATGTTTTAACAAGACATGTCGTTAGGTTAAACTTAGACGATAATTCAGTTAATATCTACTATTTATAAACTTTAACTCGATTCAATTAGGTACTTCTGTTTATCTAGTGATCTAGATTAGTTATAAGTTATAACGATTAACATAAATTAACCATATATAGATAGTATGAATAATTTACTCGCAACCAAAACCAAAAGCATGAGTACTTGTACCAAAAGTACTTGTACACTAGACGGAAATAAATGACTCTTTGATTCCCTACAAAGTGATTTAAAAAAACGTAGGATACACATTTTTTAAACATTCATTTGCTAAAAAATTATGACAGCGAATATTCGCTATTAATATTAATATGATTTTATTTTTTCCCTAGAATGCAAGTTCAAAGATGTTGTATAGGTACTTATAGAAATAATCATACAAAATTTCTAAATTTCTCAACGCAATCTGCGTAATAAATTACCTATAATTTAGAAGATCTTCAGAAGATAATAATATCTAAAAGTTGTGTTTTATAGCTTATGAATGATTTACATTGAGCGTGTTAATGAATTTCATAGAAATTATGTTTAACAAGCATAATATATTATCTTCGCTAACTTCTAATGAGAACTCTGCGTGAGAACAATTATTTATCTTAGAGGTATCGGAAATCAAAAGCGCTAATGTTAATTTGATGCCAATTTACTAAGCCTATTTATGAACATAAGATTTTATTTTTAAAAGTAAATATACATAATATGTCTGCTTCCTTTCTTTGCAATTCCAGCTCTTCCATAAGTACGAGTATCAGCTGATATATTTGTATTAACTTATGTAGCTAAGATAATTTCCATACATTTATAAACAAAACATCTGTCAATGTTATTTAACGCTAAACATATACGATTTTCCTCAATCTGTATGACTCAGTTCTAGTCAAGCAATCAGAAGATAGCCACGTAAGATGTGACACAATGAGACAAGCAATAATTATATTGTTGTTATTAGTGTTCTGTGTATGTTTGTACGATGCTAAGGACTTAGTGGTTGGCACGAGAATAAATAACTTGTTGATATCGACAGAGAAAGTTGTGTATAAAGGAATACCGTTTATACGAAGGGATAAGGATTATAACTATACAGATCCTAAGCAAAGGGTTATCAAGGTAATGAGAAAAGATTAATATATTGAATTTAACAAAAGTAATGCCTATGTTTAAATTGCGTATAAATATGGCCTTGTTCTTTTTAATCTTAGGTTATCAATAAATAGCTGTACCATCCTAATTCTTATCGAAAACAATGCACATATTAATACACAAAAATATCACAATATAACAATATCTACAACTTCATCACGTAGGTTATTTAAAAAAACTAATGATATTAATTCTTGACAATCGATAAAATTTGATGATTCTTTGTTTAACAACATTGTATAAGTAGTAAATTTCGTTCTTACAAATAATTGTTATTCATTGGTTCTTTGATCAAAGCCTTTGAATAGATACTAAACTTTAATTTTACGTAATTGTTGAATAATTTTAATCTATATTCCAGGGTATCATAGCCCGTGACCTATCGCGGACAGACGCGGAGGTGACGCTGGTCTCCGGCGGGGTCGGCGACACCCACGTCATATTGCATCTGCGGAGCGAGAGGGGGGAGGGACTCAACTACCTCATACTCATCTTTAGTCAGAATAAATGATTAGCCATATAACTTATGTATGTTTGGATTTGGTTTGGAAGGTTGTTTTTAGCTGTGACATTGTTATGTTATGAAGGAAGAATGATAGGAAGGACCAAGAGTAATCGGGCATTGGAATAAATAAGACACAATTACTTTTTAATGTATTTATTGTTATAACAATAACTTTTAACAATTAAGTAAAATTATGGTAATTTGTAAGTTCAATAAAACTGTTGCAAATTACGCATGGCATGACTTTTTACTATCCTCTATATTATATACAATACATACATACATAATTTTAGTCTATTATCATGCAAATTTTAATGTACGCTCTGTGTATGTATATTTAACTGACTTGACGAAAAACATCGCTTTATGACGAAAAAGAAACAGAAAAAAGTGCAACCGTACCAAATTTATTCTGCCGCTAATCATCTTAGCCACAACGAAGTCCCCAGTGCAAACATACAAATCAATTTTAGCGAATTGTCACTGTACAGTGTACACAGGGTGTTCAAACCGAGGGTGAGCTAATGGAGACACACATTAAACCAGGCCGCGTGCAGACAACATTGACAGAACAGGGGGGCCTAATTAGTTTAAGCTTGCGGCCTGGCCGCCGGAGATGTATAGATTGATATAAATTACTGGATCTGATATATTTTTTACGCTTGCGCTGTGAAGTACGTTAGCTTTTTTTTTCAGAAAAGTCTGAATTGAAATTTTGAAACAAAAATTTTTTATTAAGATGATTGGCCTTTCACGTCTATTGCAGACTGCAGACATTTTATAATATTATATTCTTCGAAGTAATTACTTTGACGAATAAATTGAAAATTGTGAATTCACTTACCAGATCTTTTTTTGAATACCTATGTAGGTAAAACAATACGTGATACACAGGTGCGCCTGTAAGTGATTTATTTTCATTAATTTAACCTGTAAGATATAATCATAAATACTGGTTCCATATAGGTCGAATTCTTAACTTAAGAAACTTTGTACAAAAACATTTTGCGTCCATACACTCTTGTTTGTAATATGTTTATGGTTAAAAAATACTACATTATTTATATATCTTTGTAAAGTCCAGCGGGGTGCCAGTCGCTGCTCACATTATAGCAAAGGATCAAAAAGCCATCGAATTACCAACTACTAACTAATTTAATACTCATTACATTTCCACAATATTAACGCTAATTGATAGTTTGTTTTAATTAACTGCACTTTTAGTTATTTGATTTCACTGATAAATTTCATTACCACAAATGGATGTAATAGTAGACTGTAAATATTAATTATTAGCCATTTGAAGAAGATAATAATTTCAAATTTATTTTCTAAATACATATATACGTATATCTAGTAAGTAGTATACCTACTGCCTTAGATCATTAACTAACTTACTGCGTCTGGAGTTTGTGAAGCAGATAATATTTTAAAATATACAAAAATACTTAATTTTTGCGTTATCTATTTGGTATGATTATTTAATTAAACAATATTTAGGATATTATAACAAGAAAAAATTTTCGCTAACCTATCGTAAAAACGATATTAATTCATTTAGAACTTTTACAAAAGCAGAAATCTTCAAATTAACACCTTTAACAGTTACAATACATTAACAATATTATAGTCTAAATATACCTATATACAACACATAATATTTATAAAAATTAACACACTCTTAAAATATATCAATATTTCGTTCACATTCATGTGAACTTACAATTAACTTGTAATTGGATTGAAACACTTCCTTTTAAAACTTTCGAAGTTGGGAAAATATTTGAAGTTTTTCAAAGATTTCTATTTCAATATCTGCTCAGATTTTCAAAGTAGAAGTTTAACTTTAAATGGAGTTCTTTAGCGAGCATTGGAGCTTCCTTTGCTAAAGAATAAGGGTAAACTAAAATAAATTTAGTTTATTTTTCTTGTAGTTAAAATCCATTGCAATGTTTTCAATTTAACTAATTAGTGCATTATACCTACTTATATAAATTATACTATACCTGCCTACAGTCCAAACTTATCAATGGGCAGTTTTAAATTTCCTCCTTACAAATTAATCACCAGACATTTTATACATTACTGTACTATTTCAAAACTTAGAAACGACTGATCCTGGTACATCAATTTTATAATAATATGTTCAAATATATAGGCATAAACATGCTAAATATACTCAAATATAATTCCCGACTCCACATAAATATGCATCATAACGTATTCACATAATTTATTATTTACCTCGCAATTTACAGATCTCGAACCGTAAAAGCTTCACAGCTAATATCCAAAGCATGAAACTATATTTTAGCCGCAGTTAAGCTGTCCAGTTTCTGTGAAGTTTGAATTCGGCACTAATGCAACCACTTCCAGACGCAGACGAATAAATAAAACATATACGCTATGTATGTATTGCACACTGAGTAAAGGCCAGTATGCACTATCAGTAATAAATACTTAGCTGTTGTTTTTCATTCTATTTTTAATCGTTGCTGTAGATAGAGAAACAAACGTAAACCAAAATTGTACAGAAGTAAATAATATTCTTTATTGTATCAATTACTGCATCTATTAGGTACCTTTGTAACAATAAATAAACATAATACGTTATAAAACTTTTTCATATTTATCTCAACCTAAAAATATTAAAT
Organism: Colias behrii; assembly: GCA_029959065.1. Taxonomy (NCBI): domain Eukaryota; kingdom Metazoa; phylum Arthropoda; class Insecta; order Lepidoptera; family Pieridae; genus Colias; species Colias behrii. The sequence goes on from JARWMC010000009.1 coordinate 7,931,195, forward strand.
TTAAGCAAAAAAGGAGGAATCCAATTTCGAATCTACCTTCTTATATTTAAAAGTACATATTGTAATACGTTACAATATGTTTTTTGAAATATAAGAAGGTACATTGGAACATAGAACCGCCTTTCTGAAGTCGGTTAAAAATAAAACTATGTTCCACGAGTAAAATAACATGGAGGCACATGATATGCATCGTAAATTTGATAGTCAGTCCGATGATTCTTGTTAAGTGTTAGGGGCAGAAATGAAACAACGTCCGACCGGAACAAATATTTATCTTACATAATGTTTACCCCATGTGGGGATCGATCCGATGAGAAATATCTTGCCCAGAAATAACTTCTCTTATCAAAATAATTATGAACGGCTACAATAACGTTCCGTCTTCATCGGTTTTGAAAGAAGAAATTTAAGAGAGCTTTAATTTTGTGTATTTATGGAAAGAAGTAAAGAGAATGTAGTAAAATGATCAATATAAATGTATTAAGGCAATATGATTTTTATCAATCTTCAAAAAATTATTTTAAACAGTTGCATTCAAAGTTACACAAATTACAAATTTTTCATCATTTCGTTATTTATTTACTACTTAGTCATCGTAGATACATATTAGTTTTAAATACGTATAGTGTTTATTGGAATGCAAAGATTGCTTATAAATTGCTGCAATGAAAGGACAGATACAAGCTAAAACTTCTTTATTTATCTCGCTCAAATATAATAAAACAAAGCAAATAAGAAATCCTCCTTATCTGATCTTGGTTCAAGTTCATTCTGCTGAAAAATTCTCCGAGATGTTGCTTCGTCTGACAGTGAAAAATATAAGTGAGGAAACGGAATAGGTTTAGCTAAATCTTCTAAGATTTTTCAACTGAACAAGATGTTCCAACACTATTTATTGTTACATAAAACATACTCAGAAATAGAGCGTATAGAAATGTTTAAACTATTGAGATAAACTTCCCTAAAAATAATAATAAAATAACTTTATATGCGTGGCGGAATTTACGCTATTACGATTTTTACTTGAACTAAATGTATTCAGGAAACACCTCATTCCATTGAAATGTTACAAAATCACGAATATCATGGAAGGAGTTTAATTTAATTCGTTTCGTTTAATTAGCACATTAACCTTAAAAGCTTTGTTAGAGCCCTTTTTAAGATAAGCCTTTGTAATATTTTGTCACAATTTCCTTAATTCCCTAGATATTAAGGTAAAGTTACAAAATTTGAATATTTATGTACCAGCATTAACGGTAATGATAAACAAGTTAACGCTCATTTGTTGAAATCAAACCAAAATAACAGTAATTTCGTTGCCTGTACGAAAACTTCGTTAATTCCACCGAAAATTGATTTTAGATACGTTCCATTAAAAAGTCATTTCCTTCGTAACAAAAACTACGAAGAAAATTTTCTAATTTGATCCAATCTAAATCCAATTACTTGTAACCGAGGGTTAGCCACGCGAAATGGCGATAGAGATCTAAAACAAACCAAGTTTAGAAGTAATATCCTTACTGCATTATATCAAGAGTCACGTGCATTTTTAAATGCACTATATAATATTTTTTGCGGTACTTGAGAAACATGCAAGCGGTATAGGCTTTTGGTTAATTTGTATTTACTTTGTTGATGTAGAATAAAGCTTGATATTCCTCTCTGAATCATTTCAATAGTGAATTATTTGTAATTTGCAGTTTCACGCGTGCGTTCTAGGTCTATATGTGTTACTTATTTTACAATTCACATCCATTGTTTCATATTATTTTAATTGAAATGATGTCAATTATTGTAATCAGTCTTGACTCTTGTTTAAGTTAAATTGTTTTTTGTATCCTTATCTCTTTGACACATATTAATCATAGTTTGGCACGAGCTACAAAACAGGAAAAAAAAAACAAAATTGAGATTTTAAAACTTAATATTTTATTCATTGTATTTTTTTTATTGTTTGGTAGCATAGTTTGACTTTAAAGACATAGAGCATCTGGATATTTCTCTAGATAACTAAGAGGTTCGCAAGCCCATATATCAAAGACAAAATATCTCAACGATAAACCCACTTGAACCAGCACCCATAAATTTAATAATTATTGGAATTGCTTATCACTGACATATGTCGCTTACTTTTAGTTTCGATTGATCTATCTTTTGTCTAACAGTTTAACGGTAAGAGTCAGTTAAATATGTTATGAGTAACATACATATATTGTGCAATATTGCTGCGTCTTTTAAACTGGGTTCAAAGTTAAAGTATTAACAGCGTTAATTTCCCTTGCTTGGTCCGAAATTATGTTCATATTATTATCTTATTGTTCTGTATTCTGAGCTTATTTGATACAAACGTACTCCATCAACATTTCAGACGGTTGTGTAAACGATACCTTAAATTCTCTCAATGCACCTTCACTGCATATTTTAAAGTTTTACCAAAGTTACAAATAACAATTTATTATCTTATCCATCTATCCTATTGAATATAGTTCGCAAGAGACAAATAATTTCAACGCGATACTATTACGAGTTATCGCTGTCGACTGTAAATTTTACCTTAATTACCAGATTCAAGACACATTTTATGTATCCAATTCATCTAGGGCACTTAGTGGCTTACTTATAAATCTTTTCTTAACATTTGCAATTGTAATTAGGTGATATCTTGAAACGGCCTACGCGGGGCGCCTGAAATAGATAATTATAGCTCTCGACTGTTTAATTACATTGCTATCTTTCATCTTGAGTGTTATCTGTTTTAAAATTGTTTCTAGAAAGTTCACGTAATAGTATACTTTCGTGATTTATTGATACTATGCTCTATAATTCTATATCCTACATAGGTATTTTATATTTTAAATAAATTTTATTGCTACATTAGTTGTATATTATCATGAACTAAGCAATACGTCTTTTACCAATTTTCTCAAATATATCTATGTTATAATATTATGATGAAGATGAATATTTAAAATTTTATATCCATCGAGCGAGAATTTGTTTTTAAAATTAAAGTAAGTACTTAATTACTTGTTAAGTAATAATATTCGATAAAACAAAACATGGTAATTCATGTTACATAATTGAGTTCCCTATACGTTTTTATGTGAGAGTAAAAAATAATTACGGAATGATTTATTATAGTTATCGGTGGCCGTTGCCCTCAGTTTTTTAGTTTATTCCCGATAAGTAAAGTAATTTAGGAAGCAGAAACTAAGTGATTTATTGTTCGTTAGTTAATTTTTCAATGAACCACTGTTTATTCAATATTATGCGGTGATAACATCTAAGAATTCATTAATATATCAGTGAATATACTTTTATTGCCATAAACAACAAAAGGTTTCTGTGTTAATAGGCACGATAAATGTTATCAGTTTTTAATTTAATGAACGTAATAAATTTGTCGAAATAGATTGTTGCTTTGACTGTGTTCTAAAAACAAACTTTAATACAGTTGTACAACTTTGAACAAGATTTGTAGACCCAATAGTACTAGAGAATTAAATTTATTTCATTAGTTAGATACCTATTACCATAATACTTGGACTGTACTGTTTATAATTAACAATTGCAAGAAATTACATTTACCTATTTGATTTTGCAATTAAAGATTATGTCTAGTTTATACTACTTACCTAAATACATATTACATAATATGTATAATAATTATAATAATTGTACAATTAAACGAACTTGAAGTGAAGTTAAATTAAATCCATGCCACTAACATTTGCACTTTGAATTTAATTGATCAGAACAAAAAATAAAATCCCACCTTCAAGAATCCGTTGAAACAACTCGTTATTGCAATAAAGCTGCTGGTTTGCAACAGCTTGCTAATTTTGGTTATAGCATAGAAGTACTGTTTTGAACAATCTTATACAGGGAAGCTAAAAATAACGTTTGTCAGCGAGTTTTGGTAATGAATGTTAAGTACCAGACGCCCTGATCTTCAGTCGCACCATAAAACTTCCTCGACACGCCTTCGATGACGCACAGACAGTTTTACGATATTACTCCGCGAAGGGGCCTATTTTAAAAGTCATTCGATACAAATTATAATGCTGAAATAATAAAGATACCCGCTTAAAAGTGTAGTGTATATATATGCATGCCATATTTTTTTCCTTTATGGTCCCTGAATACCGATCAAATCCAATTAAGACTCTCCATTTCTATTACTTGTTTTTCTGAATAATATAAGTTGTTACACAAATCTGTTTATTTATTCACAACTCAAATGTTATGAAAAAGTAGATATTTTCAGATAAAGCTTTGCGGAGCTTTCTATATATATAGAAAATCTTATAATACTGTGAATTAGTTTAACGTTTCATTTTATAAACTGAATTTAAAATACGTAACGAAAGCTTACAGAATAGGCTCCCAGGAATGACGAACAGCATTTTGAGAGCGTGGTACGAATGAACAACACACATGGTGTCGTTAACTTGAGCTAAGCAACTCCCAGGGGTTTCGTAACATACATGTATAAAAATATTATTATGGGGCTGTTTTTAAACGCCGAGATCATCTTTAGCCTCAGCTTGCAGGTATTAAACATGTAACATATTTCAAATATTGATATCTAAAAAAAATAATATCTTTATGCGCTAAATAATGGAAACTAAAGAGTAGATGCAATATTGTTTGCTTTAAAAATAAAAATATGTTGCAAAATTATAATTCCGGTTTTGTATAAAAATAATAATTTACAAATTGCAATCCACATGTATGTAAAATGCTATAGAATGTAGATGGGAACTGCAGGTATTCATACAAGGCTTCGCTTTATGTTCTATGGTTTTGGCATGAATTGCAACGCAAAAAGTATCGCTATTTTAAATGTACGTCTGCGTCTGTTTAAAAATCTACGTATTTTATGTTATTTTATTTCATTCATTAGGCTATTCAGCTACAATTAAATATTAATAATTCAATTATTATTTCGTCGTTTTCATTTTTAACTCCACATAATATTATCCTACAGAGTATCCATACCGCATAAAAAACTAAAAGAACATTGAGTACTACCTCAATGTAAAGGAATGACCTTTTTCTACGTAAACTCAAATTCTCTTACATTCCACGCGCCAAGATAATGCGCAGGACACATGCAAGTAATTGCGCAATCAAAATGTGTGAAAGTTGGAGCTAATCAGAGCGATAACACGTCACTTAGCTTAAAAGCAACCGATAAACAAGTCCCACTTAGTTAAGCTATCGACTCGAGGATTTACGTGCCTGATAGCTTGTGTTATATTGTGTTACCGAGAAACATATCTGCTGATTTATTTCGTCTCGATATACACGATTATGTGGAGAAAGTTTAATTTGTGCGACAGATTCGATAACTTTAATGCTAGTCTTAATATTTTAATATCTGTCTTAAGTCTTATTTCCCCTTGTAGGGTATCTATTACACCGATTGATTTTCTTTCCTAAGTAGGACATCATTTCGCTGTGCTAGATAAGTTTTTTGCTATAAGTCTCTACGGAGCTAAAATCGGGAACCAATCATTAACTTCTAAAGTTTAACAATTATTTTCTTACGTAAAAGCGGTCTTTATTATGATAACAGGAAAATTTGAACTAAATAAACAACATTTAGTTAATTTCAGATCGCATAATTATTTTGGTAATTTCATATATTTGATTCAATCAGTACAAGTTCCCTTTCATTTAATAGCCTGTATACAGCAATCGTAAACCAACTACGGCTTAAACATTGATATATAGAGTTGTAATGCTCTTTAAACCTGACTAATGATCGCGGCCTCGCCGGGACCGCGGGCACATTACGTGTTTAAAACAAAATATTACCGATACAATGTGCAATTAACATGAGCCGTATATATCGTGGGAAAACATTCATCAAGCGTAGAACTTTTCATTTTAGCCGGGAGGAGGTACAGACAAAACCCATTAGTTCAGTGATAATGCAAGTTCGTGGCGCAGGTATTGTTTAGTCGCCAGCGAACGAACAAAGCGATGGGGTTCGTCTCATCTATGGACCTATTACGGTCCCATTGTTAGAGATGCAAGTAGAAAATTAAAATGCAGCATTGTTTGTGCTCACGCCTCACACGCTATGCATATCGACGTTTTGTTTACGTTAAACCTCACGATTCAGATCAGTTTTTAATCCCCAGCCGTCGAACATTCATTTTTATTACCGCGTTTCATTTAGAGTTCCTGAAGGTCCCCGAATTTTGCTTTGTCATGTAATTTCCTGTCGCTACTTCTAAAACGCGGTCGCCCACTTCAAAGTCTTGTAAAAGTTTAAATTGCCCGCTTCTTTTTTCACTATCTCCCCGCTGCACTCACTTTTTCCTATTTAAACTTTCCCGTTTTATTTTACGAAGTCACTTCGGACTTGTAGGTACAAGTTTTCCACGGTCGCCTGATAAAAATACAGTTATGAAGATATGGGTGCTAGAATGTTACTGAAAATTTATCTACTATTTAACCTAATAATTTTCGGGTTTTTCCCTCAAACAAGAAGAAGAAGAGATTAAAAAATATTTTATCTATTTTACGAGCCAGCTGAGCCCGCCTGATCGTGGGTAAAACTCAAAGTAAAACAATTAATTAATGGAGAAATATTATAATAGACTCAATTACCAGAACTCCACAATCCTAAATTAATCACAATCCCAATAGAACATTTTAATGAAAATCAACTTTGTAACTTTTAAACCTTTTTTAAACAGATCAGGTAAAGTTTTTAGAAATAACTAAACCTAGTAGGTAACACACAAAAATATAGGTAGATTTATTTGAAAATTGATGAAAATATTCCTACAACATACGCAAATATTACTTAAGATTCCAAATGCAAAGCGTCTCTCACATTTCAAATACATAGTTTCAATGCAATCGGTGTGTGCAAATCCAAATATCACGTAAGAATAATAGAGCTATTAAATAGGACGATTAAGGAGTTTTGCAATTATAATGAACTGTTTCTCAAATGTGAAAGTAGCATTAGCATACTACCGCATCGGAAACAAAGACATCGATATACTTAGTTAAATGAAAATCGTGACTTATAAATTCAGTCAGTGGCATTTGTAGAATGTAACACCGAAACGTTTCTGAAAACATTTAAATATTTATACGAAGTGCACTGGGGTAATTTCAAAAATTTGTGATTTCCATTTCAAAAGATCGCCTGATTAATCGTAAAGGAAAGTAGGTCGAATAGTAGATACTGTAAAGGAATAGTATAAATAGCTGAGATACAATTCAATTGAATTTAAAAAGGGGAACTAAAACCACTTTCGAACCGTAAGCTAACTGAATACCTGTATTAGCCGTTAGAGAGAAAACCTTTAAAAATATCTAAAATAGAATTAGAAATCACAATTGGATTATGCTAATGAAATGACTGGCTTTCAGGGGAATCTCGGCGTTCATTGGATGGTACTCGAGTTAAACGCTCACGGATCGAACACATTATTGCACTGACTGCATTTCCAATAGCATCGTTAATCTTCTCGTGGTTTTGCTCTCCTGGTACTTTATAAGAATTTATTTTATTTAGTAAAAGGGACCGTATTTTCGTTGGTTTGGATAAAATATGTGTAATGTAATGTTTTTAATTTTATTTTATACAATTTCTAGCTTCTAGAAACAACTTGTTTAATCCCTTTTAAACCCCTTTTTTTATTGAAAGTAGACCGTATGTGAGCCAGAAATTTATGAGAGCCATTGTAAAAAATAATAACTTCACAAATAAATCTTTGCCAAATGAGGGTACAATTTTCCCGCGTCACAATCCTACTAATGTTTTTGTTTTACCGCTCCTTTTCACGATATATATGTATTTATTTATTTCGAACGATTACTTTACATGTACTAGTAGGAAAAAATAATATATATAATATGCTTTACTTAGAAATCGTTTTTGCCAAACCAAAGTTTCCCTTTACAGCAAAGTATCGGACCAATTATGTAAATTAACTCCTTTAATTACATAATTTCATCGAGCAAAAAATGCGTCCAATTAGTGGCTTTCGTTTTAACAAATTAAGCAAAGGCTAAAGGTCCTGCGGTTGGAACATTCGAGAAAAAAATAAAATGTAAAATTACCTCTGCTCATAATTTAACCCGGCCGACCCTCGTTCTACGATGCGTGGTTTTGAGCGGAACAAACTTTAACAATGAGCCTGGATTTTCCCGAACTTTAACCCCGACCTGTATAATATGCCATGGAAATAATTACGCCCTTTGGAGGTTAATTTCATAAAATATACGCTTATATTCCCGCACAGTATGTAGGACGTATTCGTATAACAAAAAAGAGAAATAAAAGTTATTAATTATATAATAAAGTCGGCACTGATGGACATTATTAGCATAATGTATTCCGAGTTCTTATTATACTAAAATAATAGGACACCTTAAACTTTGCATAATTTCAATGGTTACCATGGCAACACCCCTCCAATTTAGCAGCAAGTACTCTCATTTTTTGTTAAAAGTCAAATTGCATTTAATCCCATTTCAGTAAATGAGATTAATTAAAAGCTCTATGTGCGTTACATAGAATTTTAAATACAATTAATTAATTAACTTTCCATTAGTTAAAACAACACTGATCTTGATAGGACGTACATGTAATAAATTTTGTTATTCACACCAAAAGATGTAACCACGTTATAAATTTTTAAATAATAATAATAAAATATATTATACGTAGCTACATATTTTACATCTTTTGGTTTGCGAATAACACGAAACGATAAGTCTTAAACAAAGTATGCATAAGAAACTATTTCGTCTAAACCAATCCAAAAATTATGCAGACATATTATGCAAACATACTTTAAAATAAATAAAATACATACTTAAACAATATTATGTCGTCAATTCACAGCGAAAGACCACAGCGACGAAGCTTAATGGGTGCTTATATGCACTTTAAGATAAAAATGCAGTTACACCGTAAAATACGGATAGTTCACATTGATAGGAAGCTATAAAATAGTTAAATTATTATTTGATCAACGGAGATAAATAATAAAGTTTGCTATGTATGGAATAACAACGGAGAATCACCGCATTCAAAATAACCAATATTTGTAAAAGACAAAGTTGATGTGGGTGTCTCATTTATTTAAAAACGATTATTGTATCATAAATTATTATATTATATGCTAGACTTTTTTTTCATTTTATTTTGAAATACTTTTATGTATCCAGTAAAAACATTTTTTTTATAATAAAAAATATTGGTTGTCTGTAAAGTCGGTTTACTGACGATAGTTGAACGTGACAACGGCCGATTGTGCTTCTTTGTCGCTCGTTTCGCGCTCTCGCTTGCACGGAACGCCTCAGAGTGAGGTAACGCCGCATGAGTCATGTTTTTCGTGCGTGCAGCCGGCTCTATCGAATTTTTCTTTTCATTCGTATAAAATAAATAAGTATATAAAATATTCTATCAGAAAAAAAAACAGACAACAATCATAAATCATTACTTGCAATTTGCTAAAGCTTTTCGATTTCACATTACAAGGGCACTAGATCACTGAAGTGACCAAAAGGAAGTAGGGTTGGTAATTGCTCGTTAAAATACATGGGCCATACAAGAGTGGTAATCGTCGAAGGAAACTTTAGGGACAATTGAAACTGCGCCGAGTCTAATTGTGAAACAGAAAATAGCTCTGATACAAAAGAATAATGAATTAAGTGTACCTATTTGTACAAACCGAACGTTGTTATATTTTCCAAATTTATCATTTTTAATCGATTGTAGTCTTTGAAATAATAATTTGAGTTTTTTGTGAAATGTAGAGAAAATAATACCACTTTTGAGAAATATTAATAGCGTTAAATTTAATTAAAAATATAGCTGAACATTTTTCTATCTAGTGTGGAATTCATAACATATCCGCACATGCAATATTTTTTCGTGTAATTTATTAGTTATTCAATACACCGGGGAAATTGCCGGACCCGACTGGAAATGCGAGCACCTGACCCTCTCCATCAAAATATTGATTCATAGAAATATAAAAACTTTGTAGAATATCAAGTAGGTTCCAATCATAGAAATCTAAATAACAAGACACTAGAAGTCGTAAGCGTGCGTGACCTTGTCGCCACTCAGGTGATTTTCACATCACCAGTGCATTCGTCACTGTTCAGTTGCTCTGGAGACGTATGAGTGTATACATGGTGTGTTTCAGCAATTCCCATTGCGGAAATTCTTCCACAAGTTGTAATTATACTTATAAAGGAATAATATTTCATCGGAAAATATTTTTTTTTAGAAATAATGCCGTTTTTCCTTAAAATTATAGAATATTTACAAGTATTACGAGTGTCACCATAGTAATCGAAATAACAATGAATGACACAGTCTTGTTATTTAGATTTCTATGGTTCCAATGTTAAACTGGAATTGAAGGAAATGCGATAAAAGATTTAGTCGGAAAACTTAAGTAATATTACTGCGACCTAATACTGTTTTTCTTTAAACTAATGCTGCTGAAAGACTAGAAGCTAAAGAATATAATTGTCAAGAGAACAAAAATTAGGAATTTCGCTTCTTTATCGAACAATAGTTGGTATTGTATTTATCGCACAGAATTAGATTTTTTTGCATTCTGGCCAATCAAATGACAAAGGTTCAAAGGTTTTTTCCCACTCAACTATGGCTCATTACAATGAGGGTTACCGAGTAACTAAGTGTACATTGAGGAGCGATATCGATACGTCAGCGTAGACCGTAACCTGACCCCTGTTTGTATTGATTCGATTTGTGTTTGACCGTCACGAGACTGTCTTTAAACTAACAATGTATTTGTATGCGTACTGCATTTTCTGTAGAGATGCTTCTTCACACGAGATTGTTGTACTTACCTGATAATAACGATGAATTGAACTTGACCTTTAAGTTAAGGACTGAAGGAAAATTAAACGAAAGGTAGACAGTAAAATAATGTTCAGTAAATTGATCTGTGAGAGTTACAGTACCTATAACATGCTATAACTTGTGGTAATAGTATTAAATTATCTGTGGTATTATTACAGCAGTCAACACTGCCCAATTCCCCGACGGAGATATATCTACGCAAATGTCTGTATCAAGCAGACGTCATAAATGTATGCTGGCCGCCAGTCAATCGACATGACAGCAAGGGTGAACGCCTCGTTAAACTTCATGAAGCGATCGAGCCCGCACTGCTATTGCTGTCAATTACGTCACTATAATACCTATTTTGAATTTCGAATGCGCCAGACGAAATAAAACCGTTGACTTTTATTCGAATTGAATGTCAGCCAATTGTAAGAATGCATTCAAATTCGAATAAAACGAAACATATTTCATTGAGTTTAATTTTATTGAAATGTTTATTTAATTGTAATTAACCGAGTAAACATTTAACAATCTCGCATTCGTATAGAATAATGTACCGTTAATATTTCCACTCGGCAGTAAATATAAAGGCCTAAGAAACTTAAAGTTCGCATGAGTGGCAGGCAACTCTTCAATAATGCTTCAGTAAAGAGTGACTGGAGAGCTCTTCGCATAACAGCTGTTCCTGCAGCTGGGCCTCGTCACAGATTTGTAAGAAATATACACGATCATTGTGCAAACAAATGTCACTACAATAATGTTTGGATGAGCCCAAGAATATTATTGTTTACGTTATACTGAATAAACATGTGGTTTAAAATTTTGGTTTGATTTGTTTATTTTTTCACTAAGTAGCACAGATAACATTGTGGCGTTTAGAGGGATATTTAAAAACCGCAGTTCATTTAAAACATAAACAAGCCGTTTTTTAATTTTTATGTTATTTCCATAACAAAATAAGGCCCTGCAAGTTTGAACTAACTAGCTACGTAAAAGTATGAACAAAATAAATATATTCGTTATTTTGTAGATAAACAACCGCGGATGGTAGGCAGTTTCATTCTGTATACAGAATACATATATACAATAATGGTTGTCAAAAATATGTTATAAGATTAGGCAAATAGTAAATATTTAACAAGACCCATAACCGCGGACCAGTTCTACAAATGTATATTCTGATTCATTAATGTACGTACAAATGTAACATTTTAGAATGCATTCCACACTTTGTGTAACAATAGTGGAATGTTGTAAATAGCATGTACACATCGAACACACCCGTCAAGTCCGTACAACTAGAGTTAACTAGGCCCTTGTGTATCCACTGGCTAATAAAACAAAAACAAACATCGGACTGTCGTCGCCAAGCAAATGCCACGGTGATCACGTAAACGAAATGTCTAATGTCAACCATTGAACAACCAAAACAACATATTGTTCGTATGCATAATGGGTTTGCTCGTTTGTTTTTATACGTTCGGAATTCTCAGTAACCTGTACGAGTAACAATATTGACGCCTACAACAATGAGACGATACAGGAGTATGTTTAGTTCATACAATATCATGCTCCTATGTAGGAATGGGAATACAATACCTTAGCTATCGTATTTCTTATAACATACATCTTATAATTCACTTTATGTAAGTATACTTCTATACAATCTAACAAACTCTACCATGCGGTATTTGTATCACATAGCTTGAGCATATTTAAACAGTACTCAGATTATAAACGACTAGCGGTCCGCCACGGCTTCGCCCGTGGTACCTACATGTTTTATACCCTATGTTGCTCAGTGAAGATGCAGCTTTCTAATGGTGAAAGAATTTTTGAAATCGGTCCAGTAGTTTATGCGTGAAAACCATACCTAACCTATCCTTTTTATAATATTAGTATAGATATATAAATAGTAATTAATACAATCATCTATATGCATATCCACTACAATTGAACTCCAAGAAAAAAAAACACTTTTAACGACCACTTACATCTTGAACAAGTTAAATCTCTGCAGGGTACAGTTTAAATATAGCCAGATTCCGTGAAACCTGGCGCGTAAAAGCGTCAATGAATTACACGGGATTAGCTGAAAGTTATAACATAGTTCTGCGGTAGGTAGAACAAATCGGAACGTTCTGTGAACCGCTAATCAGAAACATGTGTGACGAAAAATAACAAAGATAAGGGTCAATTTCGAGAACGCTGCAACACATACCGACTACAAAAAGAGCATCAGATCAACAAGGATTGACAATGACAGGCGTTTAAGTGTGCTTTATTTATTTGTACATGTATTTCCTTTTAGCGACGCAGTGGGACAAAACAAGGAACTTTTAGATAAGTGTTATACGTCAGGATGGAGTGGTATAATATGGAAGGTAATAAGTTTATCTCAAGGCGGAAGGTCGGGACAGCTACAGGATAGATGGAATTTCTGCTAAAAAAGAGCGGCAAACCGGCAGACTCACCATCAGCATATAGGCCGATCGTCCTCCTCGACGAAGCGGGTAAGCTCTTCGAGCGCATTATCTCGAGCCGCGTTCAGACCCACCTGACAGGAATAGGACCAGACCTTCAGGACGCGCAATTTGGTTTTAGGCGGGGACGCTCCACAGTGGATGCCATAGCCCGCCTTCGTGACATCTGCGAAGGAAGCGTCTCCCAAGGCGGGGTTGCACTGGCAGTATCCTTGGATATTTCCAATGCATTTAATACCCTGCCTTGGGACAAAATATTAGATGGCCTCGCCCGACACCAGCTACCGTTGTATCTCCGCCGTATCGTCCACTCATATCTCTGCGGGCGCAAAATTGCCTTCCCAAGGCAAAATGGTTGGGGTAGCTATAGCGTTGCACGCGGTGTTCCACAGGGCTCCGTACTGGGGCCTCTTCTGTGGAACATCGGGTACAACCACGTGCTACGAGGAGGGCTGCCGCAAGGAGTTAGTGCCATCTGCTACGCTGATGACACCCTAGTGGTGTCCACGGGCCGGGATTTCAGGGAGGCGCGACTTCGAGCTACAGCAGGAGTGGCACAAATAGTTGGTCGAATCAAAAGCCTCGGGCTAAAAGTAGCCCTCGAGAAATCTGAGGCTATATGCTTCCACGGCCACCGGAGAGCTCCACCACCCGGGGAAGAGATCGTAGTGAGCGGGGTGCCCATCCGAATCGGGCCCAGACTGAATTATCTCGGTTTGGTGCTCGATCCGCGATGGACATTCCAGAGCCACTTTTCGGCACTAGCCACCAAGCTCGGCACCACGGCAGCGGCTCTTTGCCGCATTATGCCAAATATTGGAGGGCCGAGCTGGGGGTGTCGCCGACTGTTCGCTGGAGTGGTAAGATCACAAGCGCTGTATGGGTGTCCGATATGGGCGGACAAACTGTTGACGCGTAACACAATCGTGCTGAGGCGGTGCCAACGAGTAGTAGCCATAAGAGTTGCTAGGGCGTATCGCACCGTCTCCTATGATGCGGTTTGTGTCATTGCCGGGACTGCTCCCTGGCATCTTGAAGCCGCTGCCCTGGCACAAGTTTATTGGCGCAGAACTGAGGCAAGAGAGAGGGACGAGAACCTGCCCTCTGAAATGCTCCAAGGATGGAAACAGGAAGCTCGTGACGCGGTGTTTCGCCGATGGCGTCGAGAACTGGACTCGTCCTGCGTGGGGGCCTGGACCTTGAACGCAATCAGCCCGATGCTCAAGGAATGGGTGGATAGGCGGTGGGGGTCGGTCAGTTACCGGCTTGTGCAGGTTCTGTCTGGGCACGGTTGCTTTGGCAGTTACCTGCACAGAATTGGTCGTGAACCGGCTCCTGCCTGCCATCATTGTAGCAGCCCTCAAGATACGGCTTTGCACACGCTTGCGGAATGCCCAGCATGGACGGAGGAGCGTAGGTCTCTCGAGAGCCTGCTAGGAACAGACACCCGGCTGACCCTGCGGGCCCTTGTAGAGACTATGGTCACTGGCGACACTGATCGTGCATGGAAGACCGTCGTCACTTTCTGTGCAACGGTTATGAAAAGAAAAGAGGACGCCGAGAGGGCCCGAGAGAACGACCCAGCGGCGGATCCTCTGCGTCGGCGCAGACCCGGCAGGCGTAGGCGTCTTTATGACCAGCGCCAGCCGTAAACTACCTTAGAGAAAAAGCGCGGGGGGAGGTTTCCGTAGATACGCGCATATTATAGTTATGCTCGCGGCAAGGAAACCGGAGCCCCCCGCGGCGTAAGGTGGTTAGGTCCGGAAATGGAACGACGATATTATTTAATATCGTCGCCCATTGGCACTCCCGGATCTCGAAGGGCCGCCAAGAAGCGGCAGTCGCCACAGACGGCGGGGGTACAAGGCCTGGCTGTTAACCCCCGCCGTTCAAGATGATAGACGGCAACCGTTGGGTTTTAGTGGGTATGGCTTCGTGCGAGTCCCACATACCCCCTTGGACAGTAAAACTGGCGAGGGGGATGCGTAAAGGCATTTCCCAACGTTAAAAAAAAAAAAAAAAAAAAAAAAAAAAAAAAAAGGATAGATGGAATTAGAATATGTTCTTAGTTCTCCGGCTGTCTCATTTGTGGTGGAGACCATTCTCACATGTCAGCTGTAATTTATTGGATATGTTTTGAATGGTTTAACTGATATACCGTTGTATTGCGAGGAAAGCAGTATATAATGCCATTTGCGATAGCTCTGAATGATCTAATGATCGTGCCATGAAATATGCAATAGCATTGAATTGTTTATTTATGCGACTATTTAATTGTTATCGTAATTTGTTCGTGACAAAATGCATTAAATTTTCTAACGGAATCTAATGTACAATAATAACTTATGTCAGGTGTGTTTATGTGGCCGATATGTTATAGACGTAAAATCTCCAAAATAAAAAAAGATTTCAAACAAGGGTTTATAGTACATAATAAATCGTAATATACATTTCAACTCAAAAATTATCACAGTTCAGTTTTTACCAAAAGCTGTAAGGGACAATTTATTAAAGGAGATTAACAGTTCAACGTCCTCGTAAAGGCCAGGCGCGATAGTTTCCAAATCGACAAGGGCACAGAAACTATCGAATGTGTAATTGAGTCGTCATGAGTCACTCACACATCTGCTGCGTAACGTGCACTGCTTCATCGCTGTGGGGTATGTTACTGGCAAACTAGAATAAAAAAAATATAGAGACAATAAAAAAATTAAATTTAAAATTGTTTGATAATAACGGAGTGTTACATCAATCTCTAAAATTGCATCAGGAGGTTTGAAACATTTTTGTAAAATCCTGGGGTTATAAAATTACGTTTTCCGTATCAATTTCGTTTCCTGGGAATCATAAAAATCATAGGCATAACGGTCGAATTACAAATTACAATTTATGTAATGCAATTTTATAAAACTGAATTTCGTGTGATACAGAAACAACCAACAAACTTATTACTTGTCACAATAATATACCTAATTAATATTAATAATCCATATTATAAACAGCTACATACATCAACGCGTTCTTATTCCCCGCGGCATACTATGCTTAGTTCCGGTACTCTCTTGTTTTGCCCCTCGGTTACCGTGTGGTGTATTATTTAGCGAATACTAAGGGACTCTTTTAATGGACTCCACAAAACTACGAAATGAGGGGAGAAAATATTAGATTTCTTATCGAGACAAAACAGCTATAGAGCATATTAACATACTTCAGGTAAGAAAGGTTTTAAAAGAATATTACTCCCTAGAGTTGAGTACAGTAATTAACGACATTAAAATTTTATTTTAGTTGCATTTATTTTCGTTAGTGCACCTCATTCAATTATAATTTTTCTCGTTTATGTAATATATTGGGACGGGTGTATTATGAAGAATTAATTAAAATTAAATTAGATTTGTTTATCTCTAGTATCTCTCACATACTATCCCTACCAGATAGCCTGAAAAATAAAACTGAATTAAATAAAAGAATACCGCAAGTAAGTTTAAAATAAAAAATACAGTAAATAAAATTAAAGGATTTTAACATTTCAAGGTAGGTACATAGATTTTATATTTAATTAGAACAATAAAGATAGAGCTTTTGTAACCGTTTGTAAAATCATTTTCGAAGTTGATGTATTTTTCTGTGTTTCTTGCAACTACGATATGATTTGATACCATTGCCTTCTAATTATTCCATAACGTATTCTTATAATTCGGATACATCATTATTATTTCCTTATATCAAAATTATTATTACCTACCCTAAGCAAGAATAATTATCATTTCCATCAAATTGAGACGCTTCATTTTCCCAAATAATAACATCTGCGTATAATTACAATAATTTATGATGATTTTATACGTTAAAGTTTTAATATTATGGGTGGTATACACCACGAACGAAAGTATCATGATTAGTAGTATTTTACAAAATTGTCAGCTTTACCTCAATGCGGGTGTGGTAATTATCACTATAATCATCCCACGTCACCATTGTTCGTTGTGTACAGATAACACAGGGTGGCTTTGAATTTAACCAATAATATATTTTGTTGGGCTGAAAGTTATATTCGTTATTTTAAAACAAAGAAAAATAATTTTGAAAGTGGTAATGTAAGAGCTTTTCAAATAAAATGATACGATTGTTTTGGACTGTTAATTTAATACAAGGAAATAATCTTAAGTATATAAGTTAAAACTTAGTATTCAATATAGTTCAACAATAGAAGTTCAAAATGTAAATAGGAAATTACTATAAGTTTTGATAATTAATGTTGTGAGTTTTTATTTTTACATTTATAAAACTGTAAGATAAAAATCTTCAAAAATTTTGCATCGTCCTGTATAAACCCATTATATACGTCACGATGTAATCGCCTGCATGTAGGAGATGTTAATTAACTAATATAGATACTAATGCACACATCTGAATAACCGTGACATTAATGATTATCCCAGAATTAACGTTGAATGTATTCTCCATAATGCTCGTATGCCGGCTGTAAAATTAATACAATTAATGTAGCCACTATAATCATAAAGATCCTTTTTCACAGACAGTTGAAATTCACCGTTATGAATTTTATGATATTATGACAATAGTCAAAAAAATTTTTAGCATAATATTTTACCATATCCTTCATGAATTATTCATATTAAAAACTTAAAAAGCATACCCACAGAACTTCATTTTGCGATTCTGAATGCCAATAAACATTTATCAGATACAAGATATCAGATTACCTTTTACATACAGCAATATATATCTTCTAACTAGATTTCCGCCCGCGGCCTCGCCCGCGTTTTCAAAGGAAAACCCGCATAGTTCCCGTTCCCGTGGGATTTCCGGGATAAAACCCATCCTATGTGTTAATCCAAGTTACCCTCTATATGTGTGCTAAATTTCATTGTAATCGGTTCAGTAGTTTTTACGTGAAAGAGTAACAAACATCCATACATCCATACATCCATACTTACAAACTTTCGCCTTTATAATATATAGAAGATAGAAGATAATAAAGGTGCGAGGGTCCCGGGGGAATAAATTATAATCTATGATACACATCTCTAGTCTGCCCGCAGATTCTACCCTAGAGACAGCTAAATGTGACAAAATAAATTACGGAATTTCCGAAAAATTGAATCATTGCCTCTAATAAACCCATACCCAGAACTAGTAAGTTTTAATGGAAACGGATCACTTTGTAGAACTAATTTGTCAATTTGTCGCTTTCGAATAGGGGTAATGTAATTTGTATTCAGTATGAATTACTGCCTTTGTTATATTTTTGAGAAACGTTATAAACTATCAGAAACCTTTACATTATCCTATTAGAAGGTATACAAAAAACATTATTTTATAATATTTTGAATTTTCCTTTCATCATTAAAAGAAGTTATTTAAAACATACGCTAAATCAATAACTATGTATTTATAGAGTTGGTTATAACGTTTGACCCTCACCATCACCACGCATTTGATCGTCTCCCATCACAAAAAAGCAACAAACCATCCGAGACAACGAACAGTTAAACTAATGTTAAGAGATATACACAGACATAACAGTTAATAAACAAAGCGTTAAACAGTTTACCAGAATGGTCCATAAAGATGTGGAGTCAGACAGCGCATTCAGGCCTCCGTCAAATAGCAGCAGAGTTAACGTTCTACACTTTGTGTGGATAACATTTATTATTATAAGTATGTACTCATTTCATAATTGTTAAATGCTATTGCCAACTACGTTCCTGATGACTTTTCTATTAATACCTATCCAGTCTAGTACAAATGCGCTTGTACAGTGCACTTAATATGTACTTACATACTTGTACTAAATTTCGTCATAATTTGTTGTGTTAAATAAAAATTGCATTCCAAACACAATACAACTATCAAATCTGAAAATCAAAAACGTTAGGTAATTTTTGATATTAATTAATTATTAATTGGGCATACAAACTTATAAGCAGTATGATTATTATCTAAGTCTAAAGTAACGACAAAAATACAGTTTTATTTTTCCGGCTTTTGATTCGCATTCTGTCTCGTCGAAGGATTCTTTTATAGTGCAGTAAAACCGCCTACGACATCCTCATGATATTCTGACCTCCGCCCTCCATCTTACCGAGTGTTATTGCAGCTACAACGCGTAATAACCTATCATTTAATCGGTTAGCGATTTATCTTGAAATACTGGAGATAGCAACGGAAAAACAATATTAAAGAGAAAAAGTTTAAGTGGCAATCACATAAATAAGTCATTAAGATGATAAGACAACGTTAATTATTCGATTACAATAATAATTTTAACATAACATTTCAACAATAATCAAGGTTGGTACATAATTGATAATTATTATCGAATTATACTGCACTAAAAAGCAAATTGCACTTAATGCATACATGTACGACGAAATCCATTAGCCGGTACTTTCTGATTTCATAATTACCTGAATGAAAAGGAATATTTAAAGCATATTTCCGAGATTAAACGCCGTAAAAGCCGTCTGCAATGCAGTTATGCTCTGGCTGCCCTCCAGATTTGAGATTGTATAGAAAATTATACAAGCATCTCATGAAAGTCAAGATCGGATCGTGGTTCAGTTTAAAATATGACGACGTAAACGATACATTTAGAACGAAGTCATGTGAATAGGTAGTTAGAAAAATTGAGCTTTCAAACAAAGTATGCAAAAAAGTTCAGACTCAAAGACGAAATTGTAAAAAATAGAGTAAATGATTTACTGTAATGTTACCGTAGCTAAAGAACACTCATGAATACCTATTCATTGTGCTACTAAAATGAATAGGCACATTAAATATAACAGAATAAACAACCATATTATAGTTCTCATCGATTATTCCATCAATTTCAAAACAGCTTGTTATTTCACGTCAATGAATCTATTGATATTAAGAATCTATAATTAATATTCATTCCTGTACTGACCAAATAATGTAAAAATCAAATGCACTCATAACATAATAAAACAAATATTTGTAAAATATTCCATATGCAATATAGAAAAACAAATAGAATCGACTGCAATTTCGCTGGTTGAATTAATATTTATTGTTTGTATCCGCATATCAATTTGCAGACATCACTCATGACGATAACGCGCCCACTTTGTCTCAAAGTATTATGGCTGATAGCATCATCCACCTTCATATCATGAAGGTTTATTGCTTCGAATCGTTTTACTTATTGAGTTTTATTAGCAAAACATTTATCCTTCTTGAAGTATAATATAGGATTGCTATTTCTGCTCTTTTTTCACTATATCAGGGGATAAGTATCCTATTAAATAAATCTTTTATATCAATGAATGTAATTCAATCTTATAGATAAGACAAGAAGAAACGGGTCATCATCTCATTTGTTTTATTTATCCATACTAATATTATAAATGCGAACGTAACTCTGTCTGTCTGTCTGTTACTCAATCACGCCTAAACTACTGAACCAATTTGCATGAAATTTGGTATGGAGATATTTTGATACCCGAGAAAGGACATAGGCTACCTTTTATTGCGAAATATGTACCACGGGCGAAGCCGGGGCGGACCACTAGTACAATATAAGTAGGAATACCATAAGTCTGCTCGTAGCTTTTCAGTTTTATGCATATTATCATGCATATTATGTATGTACTTAAATAAACTGCATCTAGCTGGGTGATACAGCAGCTAAGGCTGGTGATTAAAAATGCAATACTGCACTGTCATGACTAGCATTTCCTATTTATTTTGCATAACGTTTATTTAGAATGGATGTCACCAGCTCATAACTAATTGATAACGGACAGGCAGTGCGCCAAATGCGAGAGACACAAAATCAATAATCCTATGATTGATGGTGCAGAATTTTAATTAAGCTTCCATCACCCTGTTAGCCGACAAAATGAGCTTATAATGGCGTACATTGAATACACGGATGTTATCAACGCAAACTAGCCTTCACACGTCGCGAATATTGCACAAATATCAGCTCATATGCTTTATATTTAATGTCATGTGTAGGTATTATGAAGCATTAATTAAGGTAAACGCAGGTATTAACGACCCCTCTAAGGCAATTTTAAAATCAACCATATTTTTTAAGTATACTGGTTCTTCTAAAGATTTATAGTTTCATTTTATATGCTAGTGTTATGTATAAAAAATGTTTTTATTGAATCAAATACATTCAAATAAAGGATTATCTTGTAAAAAATAATTTACAATGTGACTTAGTCGATTGTTGGAATTACCGACCCATAAAAACGGCTGTGAAGCTATTAACGATTTTTATGCAGCTATTCCCGATCGTACGTGAGAGGAGGCCTTTTTCCAGCAATGGAATGTAATAGAAGCTAGTGATGATGATGATTACCGATCTTAATAAAATGAAATAAAAATGCAAATATATTCGTATTTTTTTATTATATGTAGTTATTTTTAATAAAACAAATGAGTACTTCTTAGTAATGAACTAAATAATTATAAACTTTTAAATTAATCAACATAACACTATTAATATATGTACATAATATATTAAATTAAAGGATTTCAAACTCTAGGGTATTTCCTTGTGCTATTTGATTGATTGCTTCGGCGAGTTGTGTTTTACTGTATACTTTTCGCCGCTTTTGTGGCTCCATATTTCTGGAAAAAAATATGATTATATGTTTTGTGTTAATTTAACCATGAAGAAGCATTTTTAATAGGCACCTATTATGTCATAAAAGTAGATGAGAAACTAAACAATCTATATTCGATCGGTAATAGCTTCCTATAGTTGCTATTGCCGACCCACATGGGTCGGTAATAAAGTATGTAAGTATAAACCTAAATTGTATTACCGACCCATAAAAAAATGGTTATTTTAATTCATTTGACCATCAGACTATAAAATAGATTATAATTGATTAATGTCATACAAAATATGAACAAATGCATATTGTTTAAACAAAAAAACAATGATTTACTACTGTAACTATTCGATACCGATCCTCGAAAAATATCATAACTTTGTATAAATTGACAACGCTAAAAAATAAACACTAGACAAAAAAGTTTAGTCGCTAATAGATTTTTATGAAGACTCATAGCTTAGATTTAAACTGGTCCATAAAACCACTTGTGTTAGTGTGATACAATAACATAAAAGAAATTTAAAACAAAAAGTTACGTTGCTGCCATTGCCGACTTATGGGTCGTTGATACCTGCCACGACTTAAACTGGTGAAGCTAACACCGTCCCATTTTTATTTTAAGTTTTATCGTTTCAAATTACTTTTTATTAATAAAATGTTGTAAGAAATGAAAAGTTGACACTTAAATGCATTGACATTTAGTAATATAAATTAAAGTATAGATGTCATTTGTTTGTAAATGTCTTAAAAAGATAAATCACAGTACTTACCCGAAGGAACAACGGAACAGTACGAAACGTCCTGCGTCCACGCTACCCCGCAGCAACTTACGTATTTTAACTCTTTTTTGCACAGTTATTCACACTAACGTAAAAGTATACGATGCTCAAGTAATACATTCGTGTATAACTTTGCCTACCTATAGCTATAATAGTTCTGGGAACGTTTAAATTTCGAATTACTTTTATAGGTCGGTAATACCTTCAGATTTTCGATGGGTCGTTGATAGCTGCGTTTACCCTATAATGACTTGTATTCATCCGTTACACTAAACGGCTTTAGTTATCTTATATTCAATGCTGTGGTAACTTAGTTATGTTAGACCGTATATTTTTTCTGAACAGGTTTAATTTTTTTCTCTAAATTTCTCTACATTTACATGCCATATTAAAATCAAACTTCCATTAATTTTATTATAAAGAACGGTAAAAAATCAAACAAACCAAAAATATAATTCCAGAAACTGTCTTTTCCCGTAATTTAAAACAAATATATTCCCATTTTAAAAGCGAAATATTATCAACTTAACATGCAGCCATGTCATGAAATTTCAAGAGCTTTTTAAAAATTGCTCCTCATTTAATAGCGATTGCAATTCCGCTTCAAGTGTGCGATACTTGATATTATTCCATTCGACTTTTACGTCACGTGTTATGTTTTAATTTTTTGTGTCCCAACATAAGTGTTATGCGAGAAAAAATGGTCACCAGATGTAAAATTGAACTAATATATTATGGCTAATATAAATTTGGGTGCGACGAATTGCCACAACACCCCGAGTTCGACCCCTGCCGAGAAAATGAATAACCATGAAATTACTCATAAAACTTACATTAGTAAGGCAGTTTATAAAGCCCGATAGTCCATGTGGTCCACTCGTAAACCCGAACTGACTATAAAAAATAGTTAAGAGCAAGCTGTACTTAAATAAGAGACCGGTAAATTTTGATAGCGTCATACAAATATCGTCTTATTTAGGTTTTATATGAAACGTTTACCGCTCAAACAAAACGTTAAACGAGACATAGAATACAATGTTATACGTGAAAAAACTCCTTTTAAAACGTTTTTTGTACATGACGTTTTATTGTTGAATTTTATTTTTACATTTTAATTGCTCTATCAAATTGAAATGAAATACATCACTGCTAATTAATTAATAATGTTCATGTATAATAATTATAATACATACCTATGTAGTTAGTACTGAACCAATCATTCAAGTCCTATTTAAAATTGAAGCCCAATATGATTATGGGCAGATATTATGCGCCGTTTCATTTAATGTCAGGCTTTGAATTTAGAAATGAAATTAGTTAAATCTCATTTTGAAATGTAATAACGATTATAATATACTAGCGGTCCGCCCCGGCTTCGCCCGTGGTACATATGAAAAATAGATGTTGGCCGATTCTCAGACTTACCCGATATGCACAGAAAATTTCATGAGAATCGGTCCAGCCGTTTCGGAGGAGTATGGCAACGAAACTGTGACACGAGAATTTTATATATTAGATTTTACTATTTAACCTGCTTCCTAGTTCCTACGTATTATTATTAAATGACATATTATAAACTTTGAGCTACCAGATACTTTCCGTATTTCATAATAGCATACCATAAAAGTAATTGGACAGCCATTTTTCAAGGCATGCCTCCTTGTCATCCGCTTTCCAGTCCACTGGCTTTACAAAGAGTCTGGCCACCGTGACAAGATGAGGTGTCAACGTATGACAAACGATATGCCATCTCGAGCGGCAAATGAGAAATCTAATTTCCTACTCATACCTTAATATATGGTGCTGCCACCGGCTATTTAAAGATTATGAGCAACAATATTAAGAAATTTCGTGGTATTTGCTAATTGCAAAAACGAATAAAGCTCAAGGAAGGAGATCAAAGGAAAACTGTCAATGTAGGTATGTTTTTAAAAGCTCTCGCAAATTCGCAAGTACCTACATATTATACAGTTTGCATTTGACATATTATTAAATTAAAATTATAAACGCACATCATAGTAACAGAACGTTCATTAATCAAAACATAACGGATTGTAAACAATGACACACAAAAAGCTCCCGAGGCTCAGATATTATAATCTATTCTGGCATTTCTAAGAACACACGAAACAAGTGTCATTACAATAAATCTCGCCTTTTTATTTCCCAATCAATATACGCTGATTTATAATAGAACCAGCCTTGTTTACATTATGTGAACATTATAACAAGGAAACTGTTGCATTGATGTATTCATAATTTCCGCTGTCGACGGGCACAAACCATAAACCATGGTCAAAACGTATTGTTACCAAACACAATAACTTTAATGGAGATATTAATAGGCGAGAAGAATAGACACTCAGTTTATTAATAGATACATGTCACGATATGAAAAAATGTTCTCTCATTCTTTTCATTCAATATTTAGATAATAAATAACTTGTGTATCCAATAAAATTTGTCTTTTAATGTAAAAGAGCGAACGATCGAAATTTTGGAACGATTATTTGCCGAATAGTATTAGGTATCTATTTGAACCGACCGTTAGAGGATCACTCAGTTAATCCGTAGACACTAATCACGGTATACATACAATTACTATTTACTACCCACTGTATAATTTGGAACACGATTCAGCAATTTAGTGTTCTGTTGTGTTTGATCGTACAATACATTATCAATTTAGATACTAAATACTTTATAAGGTTTTTTATAAAGCCAATTAGGTATTTTGTAGTTTTGATAATTGGAGAAATAAAATATCTGCCTTCTGTAGAGTATCAGAAATATTGATTTTAATTAAATATTGATAAATCACATTTCAAATGTTTAATAGGTAATTGTTTTATTAAGTTCATATAATAAGCTAAATTAAAAAAAAGCTCGTAGGAGAAGATGGGAAAAATATTGTAGGATTAACATCCTCATTGTCATAAAAAAAATTCAAGAGCTTCTTATTCCTGTTTATTTTTTTAAACCAACACGTAGGTATTTGCATTAATCGATTCTTCTATACTTATAAGAAATTTTATGAAAATGCACAATATTATTATAATAAAGTACCTACTAACATGTTACGAATGCTTAACATTATTTTGACTTACAAATTAGTTAAGGTATTTATTTCGAAAATACGGGGTTAACGTTTCTGAGGCAAGATAAAAATATCAGTAGCGAGTGCGTTAAATATCCCTTTGTTATTTAATGAAAGCGATCTCAAGACGCCTTCCACCCACGGTTATCAAACGTAGAGACAGAGCCATAAAGTGTGTCAAATTAAAAAACCCTTTGAAGTCACCGTGGGCATAATCGGATACGAAAATAAAAAGATCGTTTCGAATTCGAGACATGTGTCCACATGTTACTAAGCGACATACCGTGTATAATGTGAGAAGATAAAGTATGCACTAATCTTAGGGTTGTTGATATAAAATGTACCTATGATGTGTTATTAGTATTATTCCTAAATATTATGACTCTGTTAAAGAAGGGGAAAATTTACTGACCGTGATCTTAAGCATTTTTTTATCATCGCTTATTTCAGCTTCTTTCCTTTCTTTTTAAGGACCACTATTTTCCATCATAGAATGTGTAATATATTACACATTCTATGATGGATATACCTACCTATACCTACCTTATAGCTTCTACTTGCGATTTTTGATATTGAGTCGAATAATATTATATTATTAAAATATACGAATTGAGTTATTGTTAAGATACTTATATGATTGATATTATATTTTGAATAATTATTACGAAGGTAACCCTATTTCTTCCATCAGCGACCCCTTAATAATTATTGTCCACACTCAAGATGGTTTATTTTTACTCTATGCTTTATGTGGCTTTATTATGACTCGTGAGGGTTGTTTTACAGCGTATTTGTGATTGTGTTCAAAAAACTTATTTATTACTTATTAATAAGAAAGAAAGATTATTGTATTGTGTCCATATTGCTATTCATAAAGATAACTAACCTAATTTATATAAAACTAGCTGCGCTCCGCGGTTTCACCCGCGTGGCTCCGCTGCTGTTGGTCTTATGTGATGGTCTTATCGACGCCCCCGGGGAATAAAATGGTTATGCGCTATTACCACTTTTTTAATGTTTTTGCATTTTCGGCATCTATGGTGTCGATATACACCTACTGAATTTTTTTAGATTTTTTGACAGAAAATTCATAAAGTTATAACAATTTTTATTTTTATTCTACGGAAATCATGTAACAAATTCTTCCCGTAAAAACATCGTAGTCGTTCAATATGGAACGAACACAGGTCGCGAGAAATCTGTAAGGCATTATACGATTTTATTCTCGTAAATAAATTGATAATTGTTTTCAATAACATGCTTTACCTAAATTAGTTTGGTAAATCTTGAACGGTTAACGTATATTAACTGCTTTATTATTGACATAATTATCAATACTATTTCACGTAAACATCTATTACAATATTCTTAATGAATTTGAAAACATGTAATAATGTGATGCTATTTTTTTCTCCTTCTATTAATATAGTATTTGGTTATTATTGTCTTTTTCGCTCGAATTTCGACAAGTTTTTACAAGTTACTATGCGCGGACGGCGCGGTGATCATGCACAATAATCAATCATTGCGTAATTTGAAGTCGTTGGGATGTGACGGTATTCTATTGTTTACAAACAAATAAACATAATTAGTATTCTGTGATAATTATAATAATATATAAATTTAACCATGGAATATCGGCATAAAGGATTACGAGCTAGAAGAATTCTTAAAATGTAAATTTATAAAGAATAGAAAAAATTCGATCACGAGGCGGGACTCGAACCCGCATCCTTCGCGCCATTCCGGGGCGGATGCCTCACCATCCTTTTTCTATTCTTTATAAATTTATATTTATAAAGCATTTGAATGCCATAAAACCAAAAAATATAAATTCAACAAAAAAGGTCGTGTTCCATCGTTACAATATTGTATTCACTGAAAAGTGCTTCATATTGGTTGAAATGGTTGTTAATCATCTCAATAGATGGCGCGCGGTGTGTCCCTTCAGACACATAAAACTGAAAGAATAGAATAAATTCGATCACTCGGGCGGGTCACGAGTGGCTGAGTTGGTGAGGCATCCGCCCCGGAATGGCGCGAAGGATGCGGGTTCGAGTCCCGCCTCGTGATCGAATTTTTTCTATTCTTTATAAATTTATATTTATAAAGCATTTGAATGCCATAAAACCAAAAAATATAAATTCTTAAAATGGTTGAGGGAGGTGATTTTCATTTTTTTAATTATTACGTAAATAGGTATATTATTGAAATAAAAATTTAAAAGGAGGGTATTCGTATACTTACCAGCTTATTTTTTTTTTGTAGTTAAATACCCACCTCCTTCGGTATTATGCGTTCTGTATATTATAAACATACATATTGTTTATTTCAATAATTATTTCATTACAGGGTCTGAAGATATTAATGATGTTGAAATGCCTGATATTCTTCCATGTGACGGCATAGCAACAAAAGTTTTAATTGGTACGTAGATACCTGTTCAATATGTAAAACGTGAGTTTGTTGTATTTTTTTATCTTAATTTAAGTATAATAATAATAATATCTGTTAATATTTTAGACGTACCGACTACATCTAACGGGGAACAAGGTGACAATGTACAGGAACCATCTTTATATATATGTGAACTACAAAAAGTAAACCTAACTCGTGAAAATTCTACTGAAAATGAAATGCTATCCAGTTCTGGTGCAGATTATATTGACATTATTAATCACCAGCTTATAAGAACACCAACATCAGTATCAAACCTTTCTTTTATATTAGACACTTGATTTTATTGCTTCGCCAGATGGGTATATTATTCATGCCAGTAAAAGTAAACCGAATACGCCGACTCTGTTTGATTGCACAATACAGGAAGATAATACTATTTTAGACTCAGATGATAGAAACCTCGATGAAACATTAGTTCCTATTGAGAATAATAAAGGTTCTGTACATAGCATAATCGACGTAAAACATGTTAATATTGATATAAATAAGACTTTAACGCCTCAAAATAGATCTAATTTAAGCCCCAACGAGATGGTTATAATTATAAATAGCGATAAGAGCCCAAGGCAACAAGGTATAGTGATGTTAAGATGGCTACCAAAAGGCAGTATGAGACTATATTTAATACAAAGTTTAATTATTCTTTTTTTCATCCTAAGAAAGATTTATGTGGTACTTGTACGCTTTATGAACAAGCAGAAGGCGAACATAAGGAATCATTAAAAGATAAATACACAAAACATATACATAATAAAGAAAGAATTCGTGAAATCAAAAATTCAGAAAAGGAAAATCTTAACGCAAACTTCAATCTAGCAATTTTTGATTAAGAAAAGGTTTTAGGCGTACCTCAGTCAATGGTAGGAATATTCCATTATAAACGGAAGTATCCTGTGTATAACTTCACTTTTCAACTTCAGTTTTCGATGCTTCAAGAAAGAAAGGATACTATTATATGTGGCATTTGCAAATTGCTAAAAGAGGATCAATAGAGATAGGTAGCTGTCTTTATAATTTTATTGAAGAACAATATTATAAACAAATAAATAAAATTTCATCTTATCCTGATGGTTGCGCAGGACAGAACAAAATAAGATTTGTGTTTGCCCTTTATCTGTTTGCTGCTAATAAGTTCTAACTGGAAATTTTTCATCGTTTCTTTGAATCTGGCCACAGCCAAAATGCATGCATGCGTAGAACGAGCAATGAAAAATAAACAAATTTATACACCTGATCAATTATATGGTATAGTTATGAATGCTAAACAAACTGGTGAAAAATACAAAGTCAAGAAAATGAGACAAGACAATTTTTATGACATAAAATCATTGATTACTGGACAAAATTGGCTAAATGATGCAAAAGGTAACAAAATATATTGGTCAAAGATAAAAGAAATAAAAGTTGCCCATACACATCCACAATCTGTTTACTTTAAATAATATGATTATGATGACGACTATATTGAAATGAATATAAGATCAACTACAACTAAAAACACTAGAAAACGAAAATCTGCCTCTACCACAGCAACTTCGTCTATCGCTGATGACGTGACATTACAGCCAGCTTATAACGGTCCAGTTCCAATTTCTAAAGCTCTACA
This sequence comes from Colias behrii, assembly GCA_029959065.1. NCBI lineage: Eukaryota > Metazoa > Arthropoda > Insecta > Lepidoptera > Pieridae > Colias > Colias behrii. The sequence continues at coordinate 7,961,108 of JARWMC010000009.1, forward strand.
CGAAGACCTATTGAGTCTTTGTAGGATTAACGCCATACCTCTCCATTATCACAGTTTTTACAATTCGCTGATAAGCACAAATAATACTGAAGCCGTTTTAGGTGAGGATGACTGTGACAGTGAGAGCAATGAAACAGGCTGATTGATTTTTTAGAACTAAGACTGATTAATGCCTATTGTAACAATTGTGATTTTCGTAAATAAAAATTATGTTTATTATACTTACTTCATTGTTTATTTTATTTAAGTTTGTACAATGTGACTGAGTGTAGAAAAGCACCCTCGAAGTACCAAGTACCTAGTGGTGTTACAATAATTTATAACCAAAATTCATAAACATTACTGCATATTACGATGAACTCTCTAAGCACATTTATACAAAAACAAAGTCGTTATATAGCTATACGAAAAAAGACACTGGTAGCTTTTACAAGAACAAAATTGTATTAGTTTATTACAATAACCATTCATTCATGAAAATACTGTAGAAAAACATCGTAATGTAGGGATATAGTTTTCATGATATTACAATTTCACGAGAATAAAATCGTTATGTGCCGTTACTTAGGATACACTTAAATATAAAATCAGTATTATACATCTTTTGTAATAACTTTAAAAGTATACATTAAATATTTTTTTATTATAGCTACTTAGGTATTAAGAAAAAAAAATACCGAAAAAAATGATGTATTGTATGTTAATATAGGCCGATTAGTTTATGAGCTAAAACAGAATAACAGTTTTTTGCTCGTCCTGTAAAATTTACTTTTGTCTATTACGATTTTATTCCCCGGGGGCGTCGTTATGTCTTGCGTGATGATATTATATAGCCTATAGCCTTTCTCGATAAATGGGCTATCTAACACCGAAAAAATTTTTCAAATAGAATTTTTCAAATCGGACCAGTAGTTCCTGAGATAAGCGCGTTCAAACAAACAAACTCTTCAACTTTATAATATTAGTATAGATATCGAATCGTAGGCAAGTTCTCTCTACTCACAGAACAGTAAAAACATTTACTGTTCTGTGAATGTTTCTATTAAAATCTTTAATAATTTTCTTTCAACACTTGTCTTTATTTTTAAATCGGATGTAGATACCTCTTCACCTACAGTCTTAGATCATTAAGTAATGGATGGAGCACGCTGGCAAATGTTCTAACTAAACTTTCTGCCGATTTTGGTGCGGGGAGGGTAACTCACACTTTGAAACACAATCACACATTCACAAAAATAATTTGTGTCTTTACAAACTCAAACTATTACAAAATTGACAGACTAGCATGTTTTTGCACACATACATCGATTACACAGAAAAATCTCTGTACATATACGTAATAATACAATCGCTCTAAAGGGATGTAACCATATCGATATTACAAAAATAATAATTTTGTTGAAATTAGAAATAACATTAATATTATATTCATAAAAAATACTACACAGGTCATTTGTAACGTTTTCATCATTATTATATGCATACGAAAAAACAATAAAACGCCATTTTATTTGTATTTGAATATGTATTTATTCAACACATCACATATTATATTCAATAAAATAAATATCGGTACAGAAATTTTTATTATTTCTGTACCGAGGTGTCCATTCTGATTTTCTCCCACAGCATTCAATCCACCTTAGCCTTAAAGCAGGATTTTTTGTTAATCTGAAATATACGCAATATTAATACATACATATAAACAAACTAGCTGCTCCGCGCGGTTTCACCCCCGTGGCTCCACTCCTGTTGGTCGTAGCGTGATGATATATAGCCTATAACCTTCCTCGATAAATGGGCTATCTAACACCGAAAGAATTTTTCAAATCGGACCAGTAGTTCCCGAGAATAGCGCGTTCAAACAAACAAACAAACTCTTCAGCTTTATAATATTAGTATAGATTACATAATAGAAAGGTTACAAGATTAACATTACAAAAAAGTGCGAGTCGGACTCGCGCACGAAGGGTTCCGTACCATTAAAATGTTCTGCCAGTTAAAAGTAACCGAGCGTAGGTAAATTTTAATAAATATATACAAGACTTACAAAATAAACATTATACTCCTTTTTATGTAGTTGTGTAAAGTTTTAATATAATAAAGATTAATTCTCATCTCATTTCAAATTATACTTAGAAAAATATTTTTTTATCGACGTTCAAGTTAAAAGCAGTCCGTCACTAAGAAAGTCGTAAAAATTTACGACCTTTTAAGCGACGAGTTTTTAAATTCAACTCTATCACTAAGTTCATAAAGATTAAATTTGAATTTCTCTTCAAGATAGTCTCGCTACATCACTTTATAGTCTCGTGGGGAGTGCGGTTCAATATCGCGTTCTAAATTCAACTTTATCGCTTAGTTCATAAAGATTAAATTTGTATATTTTCTCTTCAAGATAGTCTCGCTACATCGCTTTATAGTCTCGTGGGGAATGCGGTTCAATATCGCGTTTTAAATTCAACTTTATCTCTTAGTTCATAAAGATTAAATTTGTATACTTTCTTTCCATGATAGTCTCGTGAAGCCGCATCAATGATCGAGTAAACACATGACTCGATTATTTGTCTTGATCATATCGCTAAACGATACATCGACGATTATTAGAAATTGCATTTAAATTGATATTTACGTAAAAAAAATAAAAAAATACTTACAAATGAAAGGTTATTCCATCTTTTTTAATACTTGATGTGTTTGACTTGTTTCTGCAAGACTTGACAGCACAAAACGGCATTTTAGCGGAGCACTCGCAGACGTCCTTTCGATGTTTTACGAATACGCAGAGTGTTTGTAATCGATTACGCAAATAGTTTTTATGAAAGCATAAGACTTTTCGATTCGAATAATCTTATACCTCGGCAAAAGGGGAAGCGCCTGTGAGTGTTATCCATTACTTAATGATCTAAGCCTACAGTATAATATTATGTCTATCGCGGTAAGAGAATATTTTGTTAATATTTAGTGAGATGAAAATTGAGTGAAAGATTTACGTTATTATAATGAGTTTATTAAAATATTTATTCAAAGTAAAAAAAAAATAAGTTCAGGATGTTTCAAGTTCTCATGAATACTTACTGCAATGTTTCAGGTACAGATGATATAGATGGCGCTGCGATAAGAAATATTATTTATTTATTGTCATTAAGTAAACTATTATAACTTGTCTATATTCAGAATAAATTAATACGCAACTGAATATAGTTTACAAACAACAAAGGTAAATAATTTTTATTTTTGTATGAATTCAGCATCTGTGGCTGTAAGAATTATTAAACATAACGACAGACGTCAAAATCATATGGGATTGACATTGAAATCAATGTCAAACTAACGTCAATGTCATTATTCGTTTCAGAAATCAGTTTTATTATTTTCCGAAATATTTAATTAAAATTAATTCAGTTTATACTTTATATCGAAAACATAAATACGTGTTCATTACAACATGAACTGCTTGTGGCGACGAGCCGTTCCAAGGTTATTTCGCGTAATCACTCTACCCAGTATAAATAAAAATCCTGTGCAAATATCATCCTTCTGCTCTCTACATGCTACTCATAAATTTCAATTAAAACCGACTACTTGCACGTATAGCGCACTTCGTCACAAATCAAAAAAGGTAATTTAATAATTATATATCATTAAAACAAAACATAACCTTAAACATAAACATAAACCTTAAATTTATATATCTTCTACCGAAAGTAGCTTTCCAAACGTTTCTCTATATTTTATGATGTTAATTATTTTAAAACATCTAAGTGTTCAATTTCATTCCATACATATTATTTGGACTTAAATTATATAAAGTATGGGTTAAGTATTTTTTATATAATTCATTTATTAATAACTGAAACATGTTCATAATTTCATTATATACTTTTCACCTGCAAAAACAAGAATTTATAATTCTGAGATCAAAGCTATACAGATTGAATACATTTACAGAGACAAAATTATGATTCTGATGATGAACAAGAATTTGACGAAGCTGATCAGTCTTTATCTAAAGACTCAAAAGTGATGAAACTTACCACTACATCACTTAGAACTGATGCAGTTCTGAAATTAGCATTAGGTGTTGCAAGAAAGTAAGTTTATTTAAAGAAAATATCTGTTTTTAATTTATTTCTGAAGGACTCATTTTAATGAGCTTTATTTGAATTTTTTTTTCTGATATAACAACATGATTTATTTTTTCTACAGCAAAATTGAAGATCTGTTTTATGAAAGCAAAATTAGAGTTAATGGGAAGAAGATATTAAAGAAAAGTACACCAGTAAGTATATCTTGATAGGTTTTTTATTTAAGTAACATGTTTAACAATTTATTTAAATATATCTTTATTTTAGGTAAGAGAAGACTATGAAATAGATGTTATTAAAGGTGTGAGTCCAAAAAACCCTGACCATATATTGGTTTCTAGGGTAGAAGTACTGAGTATGGCTGCTAAGGAAGATTCCATAGTTATTACTGTCAGAAGGTTTAAGACTTTACTAATAGAAAATTATGAAAAAGATCCTTACAAACCTTCAACAGCTGATAGTGATAATTAAGAAATGAATGTTTACTATTATTTGTATTTTATCAACTAAACAGATTTGCTCTCAAGCCCATTTTTACAAAATGCTCTATGTAAATAATAGAAATGTGAGTAGGCTTAAGGCTTAAGTTTTTGAGAAGTGAGGATTTTGTTCAAAAATAAAAAACTTGATAAACAATGAGAATATTATTCAATATATTTTATTTTGTACAAATGTTGATTAATTATTAAAAAAATAATAGACATATTCTGGAATTTTATTTACAGTTTACACAAAATATGTATCACAAATTATTAATTATTATATGAATGTATTCACCACATACATATTAGAATAACATTGATTATTGAATTTTAATCTTAAAAAAATCTACAATGATGCAAAAAAGAGCAGTCTCTCTGACACATTGGTAAAAAATATCATACCTACAATAGACGCAAAATATATTATAAACATGATAGTTCTATCTTCACATTCTTATTAATCACATCTTATTTTTCTTCATAACAATAGTTAAAAATATATGATTTATATGTCTAAATCAATATCACAGTCACTTTCAAACATTGATATTTGTGAACTGGACACCGGTTTTTTATTGCATGATTCACTTGAAATTTTCTTCTTAACATTATCTGATAATTCTTGCTTCACATTATCTCCGTAAAATTTATTAATATCACATTTGCCAGCAAATGTAAATTGTTTAAGTTTATTTATACTGCTTGACTTATTAGGTGTTATTTCTAATTTATTTGATTTATCCACAATGTTATTTCTTATATTGTCATTATTTTGTTCCTGAGACTGTTCCAGTTGTTCCTTCTCTTCTTTAATTTTTATTTCTTCTGACTTTTCATTTATTTTGGGTGAAACATGATTCAATGGTTTATTAGTTGTTACATTATCGTCTAAATCGAGAGCTGCCAAATTATCATTACTATCATTAAAATCTATCCCTAGGTCATTAAAAACGTCATTTACACTAGGAATAGCTTTAAGCATATTATTTACATCAACATCTTCACTATCACTTGCCGATTCATCTTTAGGATTTCCACTCTTTCTCTTTTTAGTATTTTTTCTCTTAATTCTCTTTATATTTGTGATTTGAGCACTCGTGTCAACTGAAACTTCTTTTCTTTTTCGTTTTGTAGTCGCCTTTTTTTGTACAACAGGTGGTTTCCTTTCATTTTTATTGAGAGTAGAATGTTTCATTAACGTTTTCGCTAATTTATTGTTGATTGTGTTTTCTTTATCATTTACGCATGATTTACCTACTTCGTCATTTTTACTGTTAAAATATGAACTTGTGATAACCGTGGCAGATAGAGGTACATTAATATCTTCGACATCATCAAACTTTGCAAATAGTGCATTACTCCCAATAACTATTTCATTTTCTAATGTTTTGTGATCTACTTGTAGTAGTTTTGCGTAGTATAATAATTCTTCTCGCCATATTTCTTCCAAACCTAAACGAGTTAATAGCTTTCTGGCCATACACAGATACTCATAATCTGGATATTTATGAAATGTTGAATGTAATGCATCTTCAGTGTCTGATAAAGTACAATCTTGCATGGATATGTCTACAAGAGATACTGCCATTATTGCATCAACGGGTAAAATTGTATTTCTGTACATTAGACGACAATGTGCTTGTGATAATCTGAAAAATAACCATTTCAATAATAAGAATTTAAAATATATCTTTTATGTCAATTTACAAAAAAATATTGTTACCATAATGATAGTCTTGTATCTGTTTAAAATTAGTTGAATCCATATACTTAAAAATTATTTAATCCATTACCTGACCAGACTATCCAGCATCCTAACAGTAGTTCGAGATGGATCTCTATACTCAGATTTTCTTTGCATCATATAATAATGCTGTAATATGGTATTTGCCGCCTTTGTCATCTCCATTTGCCGTGGCCCAATCAATCCTATGTACATCTGGAATAAATGGATCGGATAAAAAATAAACGAAGCTATTTTATCATAAGAAATAATTTACTTCTACGATTTACAAACCTTTGGGACAGTATATAAAACTGTAAAGTATACTTTACAGTTTTATATACATTCGGTATAAATAGAATTTCAGATTTACTTTACTAATAATACTCCATTTTTTAATTCTTTACCTGCAGTTTCTCTATACTCCATCGCTTTTTAGAATCCGAAGAATTGGCGCCACCGAATAAAATGTAAGATGACACCAACTTATCCCAATTTTTGTTTTTTGAGTCCAATAAAATGAATATTAAATCAAACCTAAAAAAGGAAAACATAAAATTTTAAACTTAATTGTTTTTACCTAAAATTGTGGGCTCCTAAGTTCACATTTTTTTACTAGCAGATCCTTAATTAACATGCTTTTAGTAGCATCACCTGTATTTGTATGTAACTGACTCCTTTAGACTCGATTTTGACCCACTTTAATTTGTGATAAATTGAATGATTATAAAAAATAAATAAATGGAATTATATACAAAGTTTAAAAAATGATATAAACATTACCTACTTAGCAGTGGTGTTCCGAGAGAAACATTAACACTCAGAGGTTGATCGGTTTGATAATTTCCTTTTGGGTTACAAGCTGCTATGACCGCGCATCTTGTGTTTAGTTTGCAAACTATACCCGCCTGTGGGATAAGAAAAACCAATGACTTGACTATGGCTTATTTGTGATATTGGTGTCTGAAAAGGTATGTGACAATCTTTTATTACTTAACAAACCAATAATTTTACTATTAAGGTAAAGTAATAAGCAAGTAAGTAAGTTAAGTTAAGTATTCCTAATAAAATTATATTATTAATCTAAACTAATATTTTAAGGCGATTTTTTTATGCTTGTTACAATTTCACTCAAAAATCTGTAATCTATAATCATAACTCCAGTGCAACACATGCAAAGCTGGACAAGTAATATTTATTAAAAGCTTATTTTTAACTATGTATTACAAATTCTGCATACCATAAGGAAATATACCTAAATAAAATAATGATAATAATATACCAAAAAAGACCTAGAAAACAAAAATACCTTAGCAATAGAAATAGTCTGTTGTTCCATAGCTTCGTGTATCGCAGTTCTATCGTGGTCTCGCAAGTGAGATATTTCATCGATACAACATACGCCGCCGTCGGACAACACTAGAGCACCCGCTTCAAGCTGCCATTCACCATCTTCCTGAAATTCAAGAGAAAACATATTTTTTATTATTCTTTTATTTTATACTAACTTTTAAATGGTCAAGATATGTAAGGAATACTTATTCAAGAAGTTTTGGTTGTTACATCACTCACCAGTCACCAATGTAACTTATAACGTAAGTAATATAATATAACAGAAGAATATCTCTGCAGTCAGCACGTAGTAGGTACTTGCGATGACGAAACGAATCCTTCCCTACAAATCATAATCAGAATATTCAAGCAGACGAAGTTTTTAGTGACGTCAAAGAAGTTGGCGGGATAAATATGAAGTCATTCAAGACTGCAAATTGTTATGAGTTATGACGTCACCGAAAATACCTCACTGCATTTCTGCTGACCTAATACTTGCTACGACGAAAGGAACAGTGACGTCACAGAAGTAGGCGGGAAAAATATGACGTCATTCAAGACTGCAAATTATGACGTCACCGAAACCCCTCTGCATTTCTGATAACCTAGTATTTGCGATGAGGTAACGAAACGTGACGTCACAGAAGCTGACGGGAAAAATATGACGTCATTCAAGACTGCAAATTGTGACGTCATCTAAGATACCTCTTAGCATTTCTAATAACCTAGTACTTGCGATGACGTAACGAACAGTGACATCACAGAAGTTGGCGGGAAAAATATGACGTCATTCAAGATTGCCAATTGTGACGTCACCCAAGATACCTCTCTGCATTTCTAATAACCTAGTACTTGCGATGTCGTAACGAACAGTGACGTCACAGAAGTTGGCGGGAAAAATATGACGTCATTCAATATTGCCAATTGTGACGTCACCCAAGATACTTCTCTGCATTTCTCCTGACCTAGTACTTGCGATGACGTAACAGTGACGTCACAGAAGTTGGCGGGGAAAATATGACGTCATTCAAGACTGCAAATTATGACGTCACCCAAGATACCTCTCTGCATTTCTGCTGACCTAGTACTTGCGATGACGTAACGAACAGTGACGTCACAGAAGTTGGCGGGAAAAATATGACGTCATTCAAGACTGCAAATTATAACGTCACCCAAGATACCTCTCTGCATTTCATCTGACCTAGTACTTGCGATGACGTAACGAACACTGACGTCACAGAAGTTGGCGGGAAAAATATGATGACGACATTCAAGACTGCCTATTATTATGACGTCACCGAAGATACCTCTGGGCATTTCTGCTGACCTAGTACTTGCGATGTCGTAACGAACAGTGACGTCACAGAAGTTGGCGGGAAAAATATGACGTCATTCAATATTGCCAATTGTGACGTCACCCAAGATACTTCTCTGCATTTCTCCTGACCTAGTACTTGCGATGACGTAACAGTGACGTCACAGAAGTTGGCGGGAAAAATATGACGTCATTCAAGATTGCCAATTGTGACGTCACCCAAGATACCTCTCTGCATTTCTGCTGACCTAGTACTTGCGATGACGTAACAGTGACGTCACAGAAGTTGGCGGGAAACATATGACGTCATTCAAGATTGCCAATTGTGACGTCACCCAAGATACCTCTCTGCATTTCTCCTGACCTAGTACTTGCGATGACGTAACAGTGACGTCACAGAAGTTGGCGGGAAAAATATGACGTCATTCAAGACTGCAAATTGTGACGTCACCCAAGATACCTCTCTGCATTTCTGCTGACCTAGTACTTGCGATGACGTAACGAACAGTGACGTCACAGAAGTTGGCGGTATAAATATGACGTTACGTTCGTTACAAGTCCAAACAATTAATGTTATTTAAACAATATGTATAGGTATATTTAAATCTAAAGTAACACTCACTCTAAGTGCAGCGCAAGTGAGACCAGCACGAGTGCTCCCCGCTCCTGAGGTGAACACTGAACGGGGTGTCAATTCTGTTCCCGCTCGAAGCAGCTGTGATTTTCCCGTGCCTATGAAAGATTAATTTAAAATATTTAAGTATACCTTATTTACAATACAGGTAGGTAAGTTCTATATGTAAAATGCTACTGATAACACGTAAAAAATTATACCTACTATTAAACAACCATACCTGGATCACCAACAAGTAACAAATGACATTGTCCACGAACTCTGGTGATGTGTTTGTCATCATTAAATGTGTTCTTTTTATCATCATCATTTTCTAAAGTATGGTTTGATCCTGTTATCACTGTTAAGAGTAATGCTAGCTTCACAAGGTGCAGGCCATACACCTATAATTTAATAGCTTATATTTTAATTTTGTAATGGGTATATCTTGTTTCTCTTGCCCAATTAATTTCATAAATTATACAAGTGGAAGATAATTACTTCAATTTAGCAGGTAAATATTTGCTCATTACAATAATTAACACCCTTCTTCAATTAAAAGATCTCATAGATTGATAGATAATATCTTATTAATATTCCAATAGTGACACATATCTATACTTATATTATAAAGCTGAAGAGTTTGTTTGTTTGTGCGCACTAATCTCAGGAACTACTGGTCTGATTAGAAAAATTATTTCAGTGTTAGATAGCCTATTTATAGAGGAAGGTTATATATTGTCACGCTAAGACCAACAGGAGCGGAGCAACGCGGATGAATCCGCGGGGCGAAGCTAGTAATTAATATAAGTTTTTACCTGTGGACAAACAGATGCGAGTATTTGATCTCTGCCCTTTAAAGGACAATGTTTATATTTATCCCAGAACTTGTCAAAGCAGTCCTTAACATCCGGAGCTGAGGCAATAACTTCTGATCTTTGTGCATTGCTCACTTCAATGTAATTTGCGTGTAACACCAATTCAACTTCGGAGCGTTTAGTCTGTGTTGATGGACGCCATCGGCGCCTAACTGTACCACTGAAAATAACGAAATAAGCATTACCTATATACCTACCTTACCTATATAAGTATGTTCTATGACAAATTAAGATAGTGGATTCAGTTACCTAATAACTTTATGAATCAGATATTTTACAGCAAACAATAGCAATAAGTAAATCATCCCTTTACTAAAGAAAATTGTGGTGGTGCGTAAGTGAAATTTATGAAGGTAGTTCTAAACATGAGGTATGATATTTACCACTTTCAATTTCTATTTAAATTTATGTAGTTTATTATATGGAGACGCCACTGGGCGTTTGCCATGCATGCCAACATTAACACTTTTAACCACCTAATGCCTAATAAGGCAGATTGCAGGTTTAGAGGAGATTTAAAAAAAATTAACAATATTATTTGACTACAGATCATCAGCTAATATTAAACTTCTTACCAAATAATAACGTCGTCACCAGGCTTACATGAATCCACTAAATCATTCTCTAGCACAACCCACATAGAGCCAGGGATTGTACCAACATTGAGCTTGTTCACTTGCTCCTGAAATTAAATGAAATAATGTAAAGTATTAGTGAAAGTTAAATTTATATCAGAAACAATGAAAACTATGAATACTTCAATGAGAGTTGTATTTTATTCATAATAATGATGATGCAACTATTTATTATTTTCCAATTAAAGACAAAATAATATAGGGAACCTTAGATCCAGGGAGAAATTTTTTAATGAATGAATATAAGAAAATTTTAATTATTGATAATAAGCATGCAAATGAGCGATAACCATCTCACCTGTATTTTAATTTCCTGATAATCTTTACAATATTCTCTGGACACCATATTTACTTGTGTAAAAGTTGAACATTTACACCTATTCTCTATGTTACCACATTTTGTGGGAGCCCTTAGGATATATCTATTTTCAAAATCTGCTTCTACCGAATTCTCATATTTACATTTCATACACACATATTTCCTTTGATACTCTAGCATTTTTGTTTGTGTTACACGTACAACTGTTCCTGAATTAATTTAAAAAATAAATAGCAGTTGTTAATGAACCGGCCTGAATGAAATTATATCAAAACCAATAAAAATTGTATATAGCTTACCATTGACCTTGAGAAAACATCCCAAATCAACATTCTTTGGAAATATTATCCGATGCAGTTCAGGACACACTGGTAATCCAAAAAACCTTGCATGGACATTTCGTTTTAGACTGCAATGCTCCAGCTTGACTATTACATTTTTATATTCTTCTTTTTCAATCAAATTTTGTTGCGCTTTAATGATATCTCTATTACAAGCAGGTAAAGTATCAATAGGACTACATAATACTTTATCACCTATATCGGGAAATGATTCAAAGAGCTTCAAAAAACTGAAAATGAAAATTTATCTATATTTACAATTTTCATTCAAACATAAGGAAATGCGTCGATTAAAATATATACAATACTTACTCTATATTAATACTGTAATACGCTAAATTATCATTTTCTGATAAAATATCAACACAATCTTGAATATGCGCGGAAAATAAATATTCTAAAATCATATTTTCATTTATTTCTTAGTTATTATAAGCTCGCTATAAAATATGTGATTGATTAAAGAAAATATTGTGGATGCGATTTATGTTTAAAACTTTTACTTTATTGCAAAAAACATTTCAAATCCTTCACCCTGTTCAATTCAATTCAATTCAATTTATTTTATAAATGGCAGTGCTGCGTTGCCACAATTTTGCCAATGTCACGTTGTGGATAGTTTTACATCTCATAGATTTATAAGAAACTGAAATGTATCAGTCAAGCGCAGATATCTACAACAAAAAAATTACACACACAATATATAGAAATTCCCAACACCAGGTTAATTTAATTGTTATAAAGGACGAACAGTAAACTATGTACAAAGTATAACATAAAAACTAAAATCTACAATATTTGGACGATTGATAAATATTCACAGTTTTATTTTGTTAGAGATAATAAATTTAGATATAACATAAACAAATCGAGTATTAATTAATGAGAGGAGGGATTTCATGTTAGTAGGACGAGGAACGGTAGGAGGAAGGTTATCATATAGGGAAGAATTCTTTGTACAGTTAAAAAAGATATGGTCCAGGTCAGCTTCATCAATACCACATTCACAAATTGAGTTGTCCCTCACCCTGATTTTTGCTAGATGCACTGGAGTACTTGCGTGGCCTAGTCGAATACGGCAGATCGTAGAGGTAACACCTTTGGGGATGTCCTTATATTTAAAAAACCATGGTTTTGGAGGAATATAATTTTGTATAGAGCGGTAGAATTTGCCCTTACTTCTACTTGACGTAGACCAAAAATCCTTCCATGTTTCAAAAAGTCTAGGGCGCGCAAGTGCAACAATGTCATGTGAGTATGTAAGTTCATGAGTCTCTGATGATATATTAATGGCTGCTTTAGCACACAGGTCGGCGGACTCATTACCTGTGATACCACTGTGTCCAGGGATCCAAGCCAAGGTAACATCTATATCATTTACTTTGCACTCTAACAGGACTTCTTTTAATTTAATAATTACAGGATATTTCACCTTTGAACGAAATTGATTAGAAGTCAATGCCTGTAAACAACTTTTAGAGTCTGTGAAAATAATCGATTTAGTCAGCTTATGAGAAAGGACATAGAGTACCGCTTCTAACAGAGCTAAAGCCTCGCCCACAAAGGTAGAAGTTACTGGAGGGCATTTACGACACAACATAATGGCAAATTTTGGCATCCAGACAGCTATACCCACGTTTTCAATATCAGAGGTTTTTGAAGCATCAGTGAAAATTGGAGTCCATCCATTCCAATTTTCAGCTAAAATGCTGTTGAATTTATGATTGGCGTCGGGGGATTGTTTTGAAATTTTAAAAAATTCAATATTTGGGCGAAAAAGAAGGGATTCAAAAGGAGAGCAAAAGATAGGATTGGAGGGGGATTTATACAAAGTATAGGGTAATGCTAAAATAAATGAGTAGGATTTTAAGAGGGGGAACGCTGAATTATTGTCAACTAAACCATGTAAAATTTGTAATCTAGCAAGGAGAGGATGGGAAGAATTTTGAAAAAGTTTCCAAATAAATCTATCACACAAGTACTGTTTCCTAAAATGAAGAGGGGGGTCACCGGATTCTATTTGTAAGGCGTTAATTGCTGTGGATCTCATAGCACCTAGAATAATCCTTAAGCATTTAGATTGGATTTTGTCCTAAACTTGATTGCCGGTCTTATTACATGGTTCCAATAAAAATGAAGCATAATCAAAGTGGCTACGGACCACAGCATTATACAGGAGCTTCTGAGAGAAAGGGTGCGCGCCCCAGCTAACTCCAGACAACGCACGCAAAACGTTAACGCCTTTCTCACATTTCTTAGCAATGTAATTTGAATGGACTAATCCAGTCATTCTGGAATCTAAATATACTCCTAAAAATTTTACATTATCATGAAAAGGGAAGGGATCATTATTATAAAAAAGGTTTAAAGGAGGAACTAATCTTTTGCGGGTGAAAATTACACAAGAGCTTTTTGAGACGGATAAAGATAGGCCATGTGAGTGTAACCACTCATGTAGGTAGTAAAGCGCACTATTTAAATTACATTCTATTTCAGATATAGAGGATGAACTGCCGTATAACGCAATATCGTCGGCATATTGTAGGATATTGCAAAAACTATTTACAGATGACTCCAAATCATAGGTGTACAGGCTATATAAAAGGGGGCTTAACACAGATCCTTGCGGGAGACCTTTCCAAATGGACCTAGGAGAGCTTAAAGATCCATCAACTCTTACTTGGATTGATCTGCACATAAGAAGATTGCAAATGAACCTTGTTAACCTCTCGGGGATACTCAGCTGATGCAATTTTTGCCTGAGTATTGGAAGAATAACATTGTCATAAGCACCTTCAATATCTAGAAAGACTCCAGCAAGGAACTGCTTTTTTTTAAAGGAAATTTGGATATCAGTAGTGAGGACGGCAATACTATCTAAAGTGCTAAATCCCTTGCGGAACCCAAATTGAGATTTAGCCAGGATATTGTTATTTTCAACAAACCATTCTAGCCGGTTTTTTAATAAAATTTCCGTTATTTTACATAAAGTGGAGGACAGGGCAATTGGGCGGTAGCTGTTAGGATCTGATGGGTTCTTGTTTGGTTTAAGGATAGGGATTACAATTTGGGTTTTCCAGGATGGAGGAATGAAGCCGGTGGAAAGGAAATAATTTACTAAATCAAGAAATAATACCTTAGTCTTTTCTGTTGATTGGACTAAAAATGAGTAGGGAATTTCATCAATACCAGGAGATGAATCTTTGAGTCCATCAAGGGCACATAAGAGTTCATCCATGGAAAAAGGCGAGTCTAGGTTATTTGTGGGAGGGAGAAAGGAGGGTGAGGAGGGAAATAGGTCAGAGGCAGGGACGGTGGTAGGAGCTAATTTATTTATAAACTCATCTAACCAAAGGGACGTATTGTTAGAGGTTAAGGAAATTGGGGAATATGACTTTCTAAACCTTTTAATTTGTTTCCAGACTAGAGAAGGAGGGGTTTTAGGAGAGAGGGATTCACAAAAATTTAGCCATCCAGAACGCTTTTTGGAGTTAAGAATTTTTTTCGCATTAGCTGAAATCTTTTTAAAGTTTAGGAAATTTTCTGGTGTCATACTAGAAATGTATACTTTTTCCGCATCAGATCTTTGGCGAACAATATCTGTACATTCCTGATCCCACCAAGGAGTAGAGGGTTTATAATGAGATGGTTTTTTCTGAGGGATATTAGCATTGGCAGATGAAATGATGGAGGATTCAAACTGGGAATAAACAAGCAATACATTATTAAATGAAATAGGGGGAATAAGATTAATTTTATTTTCTAAAGAGTATGAATAATTAGACCAATTAGCTTTAGACAGGTGGAATTTTAGAGACGGAACATATTGGGCTTCGGGGATGTTATGGTCAAAGGAGAGGAGGATAGGAAAATGATCACTCCCATGGGAATCAGGGAGAGTGGACCAATTACAGGACAGAGATAAGGAGGGGGAAGACAAGGACAAATCAACAACACTTTTAGGATTTTGATTAGGTAAAACAATATGAGTAGGGGAGCCATTGTTTAAAATGCATAAGTTGAGATCATCAAACAGTTCTAATAGAGATACAGCAAATAGGTCGGATTTATGGGAGCCCCATGAGGTGTGATGGGCATTAAAATCCCCCAAAATTAAAATAGGACGGGGGAGAGAGGACAATATATAGTACAAATCAGGAATTAAGGAGGAACAAGGTTTCGAGATATATATAGATAAAACAGTAAAATCAAAAACTTTTGCTGCAACAGCATTGATATCCTCACTATGATTGGGAATAGGGATTTGGGAGAAGGGGATACATCTTTTAATAATCAGAGCAGCACCGGCATAACCGTCGGCTCTGTCATTGCGTAAGCACACATAATTAGGGATGGTAAAACGAGTCTTAGGAACTAACCACGACTCAGATATGGCAAATATCACAGGGTCGTATTCGTTAATAAGGCTTATGATTGAATGTTTCTTTGGTCGAACGCTTCTAGCATTCCATTGTATCAGGCTCTTCGGAGCCATTATTTAATCTGATAGTGTCGAGAATTCTGAATAACATTTCTTTCACGTTGTGCGGTAAGTCGACATCACTACATGTTTTAATGATGTCATAGAAAAATGTCAGGCAGGAGATGAGGACGTTGCTCTCTCTTTGAGATCTGGTAATAGGGGTAGTGCCAGATAAGGCACACCCGTTTTGCGGTTCTAGTTGGGGATCTCGAACAATGTTATTATGGGTTGCTTTATCATAGCCTTTTCCAAGAGCAGCTCTAGGACGAGGCATATAGAAAACGGTTTTCTTATAAGAGGACGAGGTAGGGGAAGCGGGCGGATTTTGAGAAGAGTATGTAATTGAAGAAGAAGGGGTTTGACGGGTTGCATCAGCAAAGGATTTGCGGGACATGGGGAAACGTAGGGAAGCTTCGGAGTAAGAAATGTTTTCCTCAGACATAATATGTTTTATATTTTTTTGTCTTGAGTGTTCAGGACAAACTGGGTCCGTAGCAAGATGGGAACCTGAACAACTGATGCATGAAGCGGCAGACTCAGAAACATTGCAATCAATGCCATCATGGTCCTTTGCACACCGGAAGCAGCGAGGTTTTGATCGGCACTGGGATTTGATATGCCCAAACCTGCAGCACTTCCGGCATTGTATAGTTGGAAGTTGGTATTTCTCAATAATTAAGGAGGATTTATATAGGTAGACTCTATCGGGTAATTTTTGTCTTTGTAAAGTTAGGACAACAGTAGTCGTCGGAATCCACTCAGTAGTTTCATCAGTTTTTCGTTTTCGGTTGAGTCTACGGGCCTTTAACACCATTCCGAAGCCTTGGGGAATCTCTAGAGCTTCTACACATTCTTGCATGGAAATGTCAGTAGGAACTCCTCTAACTATTCCCATGCGAGAAAAATTATACGTTGGGATGGATGCAGTAAGATTGTTATTACTCAATATTGGATTATGACAAAACTTGTTGGCGTCATCAGCATTAGAGAATTCAACAGAGACTCGATTCCTACCTATCTTTTTAATGCCATCACGTTTAATATTATTAATACCATTAGTAACTAACAGTTGGCCTACCTTTACAGATCTCAAAGTTGAACCAGAAGCAAGATCAGTTTCATTTTTACATAAGTGGACAAGGAATGGGCCAGTGTCTGCTTCAGAATACCTTCTTTCACCTTCAGATAACATAGGGTGAGTATAAACTGTCTGGATAGATGCCGCTATAGGATTATTATCCACGGAAGTTTTTTTTAGTTTTGTGAGGTTTGAAATATCATCGTCCAAATGCCTTTTGTGAGGAAGGCGAGTCTGTACATTTTGGGAGGGATCGTTAGGATCAGGAGGATCCGGCGGATCCGGAGGGATATCCATACTTAGATTAGTTTACTTACCACTAAACACTATACAATACAACCACCACCAATAAAAACAAAAAAAAATCGTAGCTTGAATGAAATATACACCAAATAGAAAACTATAATGAAAAATTTTTCAATAACACGTGCGTTCACTACCACAAACAAGCATCGACCCCCTTCACCCTGTTTTTATTTACTTCAAAGCTTTGAAACATCAAACCAAACATGTTTGAATTTATTTTTTTATGTCTGTAATTTGACGTTTGGAGGATTCTGATACAAGGCTTTTAGCTTCAATATATATTTGTTGAAAATTTTTAACAAAAATATGTATTTTATAAACCTTTACAAATAGATCACTGTAAAAGTCTGTAAAATGATTATATTAAGCTATTGCATAGCTTCTATCGCGGGCCTTGAGCGCGGGGACCGAATCGAGAAATTCCGTAACGAAAAAACCTCACGCTCCCCACTCCGACGGGCTCGGAGGTGTGGCTTGAAGGCACGCTATGCAATAGCTTACCGCGGCAGTCCCCGAGTGCCACACGTAATTTTTTATGATTACAGATTACTGCCCAAATCCCAATAGTTCAAATTTTTCTTATTAATTTAAAAATCATTATGTTACATCGCTTACAGGGGTACCGCAATGGTATATACATTTATTATAACTATTAATTACACTTATTAAAGGGATCCCAAACGATTATGTACTTTTTTTAATTATGTATCGTAGGTTGCTAATTAATCAAATGGGACCTTAGAATAGCTCACCAATCTTGCCCCCCGCAATTTTTTTTTATTAGTTGTAAATTTTTATTAGGCCATATCGTTAGTTCGTGGTTTGTTCTTAATTGTTTGCTATAAATAATTGGTTGTTCGTTAATTGTTTATTAACAATAAATAAAATAAAAATATAATGTTTGGTTGGCCCCTTAGCATTTACATAACAAAAAATAATATTGGGTGTTGAATTAGTTTTTAGATAATGCATCAGTACCACCAATATACGCTAAATAAATGCTTCTACAATAGTCGATGAATGATGACACCTGTACTTTACTGCAGGCTGCTCACCCACGCATGCATGTGCTCGGGTGCATACCTATACCATAGAAATATTTTTTTATTTATAATGAAGTTATTATCAAAAATCCGTTCAGCCGTTCTTGAAATACAAGTTGTATCTATGTTATCTGTGGTTGTATATTGGCAATATTGGTAAAAACTTATCATAACTCGGTATCATAAATACATAATTACAAAAAGAGTCCGTTTGCCGCTTCCATTCGGTTTCAGAACACTCCCCTAACTGTTAAACCTAGCATCGGAATTCTTGGGGTCGAAATTACGCCCGATGTCCAGTTTCGCGGTTTTTTGGAGGACAAAGCTAAAGTAGCTTCGAAAAAACTTGGGGTGCTCGCCAGGGCGAGACGGTATTTCACGCCTGCTCATCGTCTGCAATTATATAAGGCACAAGTCAGGCCCCATATGGAGTACTGCTCCCACCTCTGGGCCGGAGCGCCCCAATACCAGCTCCTACCATTAGACCGCGTTCAGCGACGAGCCGTCCGAATTATTGACGACCCTAAGCTTTCCGATTCGCTGGATCCACTTTCACTGCGGAGAGATGTTGCATCTCTATGCGTGTTCTACCGGATTTATAACGGGGACTGTTCTGAGGAACTTTTTGAACTCATTCCAGCTGCTGAGTTTCACAATCGCACTTCTCGCCACAAATTAAAGTTCCACCCCCACCATCTGGATGCATGGCGGTCTACCACAGTGCGCTTTTCTCGACACTTTCTACCAAGAACGACAACCTTGTGGAACGATTTGCCATCCTCAGTGTTCCCAAACGGATTCGACACGGAGACCTTCAAGAAAAGGGCATATTTGTACCTCAAAGGCCGGCAACACATTCGCGGTGGCCCTAACATCGCGAATGCTTATGGGCGGCGGGCATCACTTTCCATCAGGTGACCCGCCAGCTCGTGTGCCTGCTTAAGCGATTAAAAAAAAAAATGTGTGCGTGTACTAGTGTACACAAGTAAGAAGTGAAACTTCTTTATGACCTTATTTTTCAAAAAATAATTTACTATATATGCAACTTTACAGAAATACGTCAATCACGCTTGGTAGGGATAAAAACAAGATGGCGCGTAACGGAAAAATGTTACACAAAATTTTTTTCCAACCCCGATAAAGAAGTTTCTCTTCAAAAAAAAAAAATAATTAAATAGTAAAGGTTAGTTTATTTTTTTAAACTAGCTTTACGTCGCGTTAATGTTATTAAAGGATAACCCACTTAGTGCCTGTTTATATGTTGTCAGGATTATAAAGGTTAAGAAAATAAATATTAATGAAACAACATAGTTAATATACAAAAATAAATATTTATTTTATCTTAGTATATTCAACACAACGAGATGGGTCCGTCGGGAAGTATTCCTGACACTTCGTCATGAGCCTTTTCAGTGCTTGTATATATTTCCTTTGCGTTTCGTCATTCATTACATGAGCTACGTTTTTAGAGAAAATCTTTTCTCGACCTGTACGAGCGTGAATACCGACCATAGTGACACCGATGGGCCAAGGGGCATTGCCAATAGCCATTTGGAGATATGCATCACTCGCCTGAAAACAATAGTATATTATTAGATCTCAATTAGTATTAAACACAGAACAGTAAAGTAGATAGAAGTGTGATGTGGGCGTGGCCCACGTGTCACTGGTAAGGTAAGATCACCTAACTTGCTCTCAGTTGTGCGCAGAAAAATATTCGAGTCGGTTGTCAGCTGTCAAACCTTTTTTCCATATTTATTCATTAATTAGGACGTGTTGTTCGGTATTAGAGTGCAAAAATGATAGCAGACGAAATAATATCAGCAATGGAGGCATTTCATACCATCGGTAAGTCTTATTTTTATTTATTTTAATTATATTTTATGTTATAACTTCGCTTGTCGTAATATGTCAAAATTGTATACAAATATCTAGTCAAAATGAACCTTAATCCGTAAGAAATTAGTACTATTATAGATTGAACAGCAAACAAGACTTTCTGGAATATTATTGCAATAAACAAACGAATGTCGCTTTAGTGATGCTTGTGGCGCATATCGACAGTATCGATACTTTAGAAAAGACAAACATTATAAATATTAAATTTTATTTTATTTTTCCTTAGCTTTCATTTGTCCAATTTATTTATAGATTTCCCAAAGAGGCTAATTTAAAAGAGAAATGGATAAATGCAACGTGACGAGTTAACTGGATGCCGAACAGCACTAAGCGGTCTAACAAAGGCCACCGATACAGCAAACCTACGGCAGTTCCAAGATTTAAAATAATGCATATTTTCTGTTTGTATTTTGTAAATATAGATTAATACTATTCTATTCCGTTTTTTATTTAATAATAATAATATAAAAAGACGTACTTAGTAGTAATAAACATACTCCAAAATGTGACACATTATACTATACTCATATAAAAGAAAGAAAAAAAAATACACAAAAAATATTTATTTGTGAATTATCGATAACAAGGTTGACATCCCTCAGGGCATAGCATCAGATAAATATCAAGTTAATGTCATTAATGTTGAGTGACACAAATTTCAACCTTAACTCTTTGTGTTGAGGTTCAAAGTTATATTTATCGAAAACTAACGCCCTCTGTTGTGGAGTAGCTGAATGTTTTCGAATTTGGAATTTCTGTGCAATGAGAAACAAAACAGCTAATATACCTAGGGATGTTATACTAAAATAAACCGTAACATGGTGCGTTAGGGTACATATTGAAATGCTGAATTTATAACCTAAGTCAGTTTTTACTCAAATTAAGCTGTCCAATCAAAGGCATAGTTTACTTGTAGTGTACTGTATAACTATCGGTTTAAATGTGTGGGTTTGGCGACACTGGTTTTCATACTAATTATGACATTATCGCACTTCTATATGTTTTTACTGTTCTGTGGTATTAAACTTGTTACATTGTTGTTGTTAGATATATCTATATAATAAAAATGAATCGCCAAATTTGTTGCTAAGCGCAAATCTCCAGAACAGCTGAACCAATTTCGTTAATTATTATTGAAGTGAAACTTCTTTATCGGGGTTGGAAAAAAATTTAGTGTAACATTTTTTCGTTACGCGTGACATTTTTCCGTTACGCGCCATCTTTTTCTTATCCCTACCACGCGTGATTCGACGTATTTCCGTAAAGTTGCATATAGTAAATTATTTTTTGAAAAATAAGGTCATAAAGAAGTTTCACTTCTTACGTATGTACTCTAGTACACGCACACATTTTTCCGTTACGCGCCATCTTTTACTTATCCCTACCACGCGTGATTCGACGTATTTCTGTAAAGTTGCATAATATAGTAAATTATTTTTTGAAAAATAAGGTCATAAAGAAGTTTCACTTCTTACGTGTGTACACTAGTACACGCACACATTTTTTTTATAATATTCCTTGAAGTATGAAGATGGTTCTTATGGCGAGAAAACCACAACATGTACCACGGGTGAAGCCGGGGCGGACTACTCGTTTAAAATAATTAAAATATTACTCTACTTAAAATCATTTTCAGTTTGTACTTGATATTTTATATTTAAAATATGCAAAAAATAAAATACCATTATATAGTTCCTTTCTAATAGATGCTTGGTGATTTCCATTAAACTGTCACAAATGTCTTCTGGTAAATTTTTCTTTTTCAGCTTGCGCATTAATGGCTTCAAATATACTTGTGTCTGTGTGTATGTTGCTCTGGCCATTTTGTGTTTGGTTGATGTTTTTTCAGCAGCAGTAGCAGAGTTGAGTTGTTGTCCCCATATATTTAATAAAAACTGCAAAATCAATCAAGTCAACTATTAATAATAAAATAATAATTATTACAAAGTACTTCTAAAAAATGTTTAGTTCTATTTACTTTCATCAATTGTGCATATTAATTAATTACAGAGAATTTTTTTACATTCCCTAATTAAAAAAGAGAAACAATATAATAATGGTATACAATATAATTATAATAAAATATAATAAATGGTTCCATCGATTTGTAGGTACCTAACTGTGGTTAAATAAGAGCGTAATAAAAAGTAAAAAGAAATATCTTCTTACTTGTAGCAAAATCATTATGACATTCATATCATGATTCCTATCACCTTGTCCCATTGTTTTGGCCATCTCCTGTATTGTTTCATAGGTAATAGAATCATCTAGATCATCTTCCTTGTGTGCCTTTTCACCATCAGACTGTAATCAATTTAAACAGAAGAAAGTAGAAAATGTACTGTGTTTACTTTGGGTATGATTTAACAACATAACTAACCTGTGTGCCCAGTGCAAGAATCTCATTTAAATATGCCTCATCTACTTTGTCCATAGCCTCTTGGAAATCATTTCTGAAACCCTGAAACATAAAATTAAAAATAATAAATTCTCACAACATAAAAAGTCCTATTATTATGGTAAAAGAGACCCTTCATAACCCTGTGAAATAAGTTCAAATGTTGTTTATTTATTAATTAAAAATAAATTCTTACCTTATTTGCTTCTGGTTCCTGAATCTCAATCCTTCGCAATCTTTTGAAAGATTGTACTTCCAATTCACCGAACAAAGTTATAGGATGTCCACGTTCCCTTAACCTCTTTATAACCTCCGCCCTTGGCAATGCAGCATTTTCACTTTGTTGTGTTTCAGCCTCCTGCGTTTTTACTGAAATTTAAATCAATTTAAGTGTTCAACGTACTCCAAATAACAATTTAGTAAAGAATAAATAACACTCCCCTCATTTTGTTATACCTTTTACAGATTCTACTACTTTTTTATCATCTTCATCGTTTTTCTGTGGGCCATACTTCTTCATATACTCTTCCTGTTCTTTTGCTAGAAGATCACCACGTTTGAAGTACTTTTTTGAATTGTTCTAAAATAAAAATAAGCAATTACAAACATTAGGTATCAACAGCATACTTACAATATTTATTTTTTGAGCACTCGATCCTTACCAAAATATTTTTCTCTTCCAAGAGTTTTCTCTTACGTTCTATCTCTGCTTTTAATACGTTCATTTTTATTTATTTTTATATTGTATAATGACATATACAAGACATCAGACCACAATTTCTTCAAACACAATCGTAAACAAAGTTTAAAAAACAAAGTTACACATTTAGGATCTGCAACGAAATGTTATTTTTTTTACTTTAATTTATTAAGAATATTTTTTTATGGATAAACATCAGCACATAATTGGGTATTGACCAGTCTGTCGCAACTTCATAGAAATTTTTTTTTATATGAAACGGGGCAAAATTTTCATGGCGACTATATTTGTTTCGCTCACTCCCTCAGTGTGTTTCACTCTTCATCATTGTCTTTTGTCACAGTGACATTACTCCATATTGTAATTTATTTTATGGTTAAGTACCGGTAAACATTTTGTAATGCGAAATAAGTTTATTTACCTACGTATAGTTTATTATAATAAGTAAGTGTTTAATAGCTTTTTTGTGCAGCTTGTGATATTCTGGACCTTTAGTTGCTAAGAATGGCGTACAGAAAATGTGAAATATGTGGTTTGAGATCGGAGCGTAAAGACGGGATAAAACGCTATTTTATGGCTAGATTTCCTCTAGATGAACTGCGGTCAGTAGAAATTTCTTTATGCAACAGCGTTATCTTTGTATTTTCATTCATATAACCTAGTATATTATTATTAGTCTGTGATATAACTTATATTTCACTTTATCAGATAAGTTGTTATAATTTTGAATCGGGGAAACAGTGTTGGGACACGGAATACCTAATTCATAATTGTCGACATTTCATTTTCAGGTGTGAAGAATGGGTTAAAATGACAGGAAAATAGGATCTTGCTTATTTATCTATTGAAAAACTACATCAGTTGAAATTTGTGAGTGGAAAGCATTTCAAAGACAGTAATTCCTGTTATGATTATCTGGACTGATGGGTATTTATAATGAATAAATAAATATGTAAATGGTTGTTTGTACGCGTTTCTTTTATTTCACATTTAATTAAAACGACAATAACAAATTTCTTTAATGCTGGCGCTACACATTGGCTTCAAAGTTTGAGCAAACATTTGTACAAACTTTGAAGTGAAAACTTTGACGCAAACACGATTACAAATATGCCTGCTAGACTTGTTTTCAAATGTTTTACGGCACAGTTATTGCAAAGATGGCTGATAGATCGGAAGACGATTTTTGTTGTCTCTTTAATTTTTTTTAAATTATCCCTATACTGGGTTAGAAGGCTATTTCTCTTTCTTTTTAGTTCATCTACCGTAAACGGTAGTGATAAATTATTTTTTATTCGGACCCATGCGTCGTTTACAACGTTACGGTTTTTGTGGTCTTTGTTTTTTGGATCCCATATGGAGGGTTCCGCTTCAAGTAGCTGAAGAAATTCGATAACTACATCATTACTCCACTCCATTATGACACTCAAAATATACACACACAACTGCTCCGGTCAGCGGCGCGCGCGTTACTAAGCATTGCAACAAGTGTGGCAGGGCGCACAAACTTTGAAGCAACTTTGAAGTTTGATTACTTTGATGTTCGCAGAAAAACCGACTCGACTCGGCAAACTTCAAATATGTGTTCAAACTTTGAACAAATAGGCAAATGTCAGTGCCACACTTCGCGACTTTGTAGGTATTTGCGTATTTGATCACATGTCTAGCGCCTGCATAACGAAAGTGCAAGTAAAATTATTATCGATGTCGAGGGTAGGTACCTACATTATGCCGTTATTCTTATGTTGGTAGCTCTGTCAGACACTAGTTGTTATGTTGGCTATTCTAATCTAGCCTTGTTTTGACGTTTCTGAAGTTTATTTTTATCTATGGGAGTCCCGTCTCTTCTTAGGGCGTATTCAGAAAGAAAGCTTGAAACTTATAAGCGCTTATAAGCGCTTATCGGCGCTTATAAGCGCTGGTAACCCGCGCAGGAAAATATATGAACATGCGCTTATAAGCGCTGATCGGCGCCGACAAGTTTGTTGAAACTTGTTGGAACTTGTCGGCGCCTATCAGCGCTTATAAGCGCATGTTCATATATTTTCCTGCGCGGGTAACCAGCGCTTATAAGCGCTTATAAGTTTCAAGCTTTCTTTCTGAATACGCCCTTACGTAGTATTTGTATTCTCTTTGTATTGACCTAAGAAACTGAAATTTTATTTTCTTCTTCTTCTCTTTGATTTTCAAACACTTGTTCCAAGAAAAATACGCAACTGGTGACAGATTTGACACTTTGAATCAAGCTTCCAGCTGCCAAGTGCCATGCTCCTGTCAAGTGTTGCCACAAGCAATAAACTGTGCAATAAACTTAGCAACCTTGTATTATTTCATAGCTTTTTCATTTATTTGATTTTAGTTATATGATTAACCTGTCTGCTCTCTATAGTTTAATTTTCAGTTGCTTTGTAATATTTCTACCTACTTTACAAGATAAATTTCATTTCCTGTAGCCTAATAAAGACTCTTCAGATCTTAGAGTATAGATATTCTATAGAGTGCGAACAACCAAGTGGGAACAGTAGGCACAGGTGGGAACAACACGACGTTCCCGCCGCGCGCGCTCGTAGTCGTGGTTGAGTGCTGACGAAGTGCGTTGCTCTGGATTTTTATTCATATCTAGGAATAAACATGGTGAAATGTGCAGTTATATCTTGCAAAAACGATACTAGAAAATACACAAAATTGAAATCCAGTATCACATTTCATCAGTAAGTCGATTGTTATACTTATTTTTATGAAAATAAATCTAGCATCGCGGAGGTGGGAGGCGGACACGCGCAGGCTCGCTCGCGCACCTCACTGCCGCCACGTGATCTTAGTGATGTGACCTGACCAACGCTGTACTCGATATAAAGTTTACTAGAAGAACTATATTTTAACAAATTATTTATTTAACTTTAAAATTAAAACTATTTTAAAAATGTATTATAAATAAATTTGTGGCGTGTTTTGTATGATAGACTTTCTAATATTATGAATGCAAATGTATTATAGTGTAAATGTAAAGTATGTAATGTTACGATATATTTTCTGAACCGCTAAATTGATTTTGAACATTTTATAGTAGAATGGATAAAATTAAATAAAAAAATTATTTATATGATTTATTATATTATCATTTTAAATTACTAATTATTTCTTATTTAAATATTTAACATTTTTAAAACATTATTATTATTGTTTCATTTATTATTAAAGAAATAGCACCAAACCCGAATTTTTATTTTATTAACTTTAATATCGAACTCGTTTTTCTGATATTCATAAACATATTTTTTTAAGTACTTAAAATTAATACAAGAAATATTCAAATGGAAATAAACACTTTATTCTCTTGGCAAACAAATTTAAAATGACATATTTATACTTTATTCATACATTTCTCCTTAAATAACATATTGAACATAAAATTTACAAAAGATACATATTTATTTACATAACTTATCGATAGCTCGGCACGCAATTGATACCTACCCATCCCTATTTGTCACACACACATCTATATATTATCTATAGCTCATCTGCCTACGATGCGCACTGAGGAATTTGTGCAATACACTCGCTCTATACTACTGTAATATATACTCTAAGCTTCAGATGCTGTAGGTAGATCAGAGAAGAGATCCAGGAAATAAAATTGCCATAAATTTTTAGAGGGCCGATCCATTGTGCTCAATGATTAGTGGACAATAATATGGATTTTATTAGATCAATAATTTTAATTTTACTTCCAAAAAACAAAATGTTTAGGTATTTAAATTGTTTAATCTAGTATCTTCCAGTAATCTCTTGATATCGATCTACCGAATAGAACCAAGATAAAATAAATAAAGATCTAATCATTAATTATGTGCTACTTCAATAGTAAAACTAAGATAAATGCAGTATTTGTGTGTTTATTGCCCTCCTATAAATACATATTATAATGATGAACATTTGGATAATTTTGATTTATTTATTTCAAGTAAAAGGTTGCATTGATAAGCTTTGATAGATTGGAAATAAAATATCTAATAAAGCAAGTTACCTATAATTTTATAACAATATATTTACTTAGATATCTTCGTTTTGGGCGATTCAAGAATAGTGGGTGGCGACAATGTTGAACCAGGATTTGGAAAATTTCATGCTTCTTTACAAAATTTAGACGGCCATCATGTTTGTGGTGGAGCAGTTATTTCACACAGACACGTTGTTACTGCAGCTCATTGTTTAGTAGGGTAAGTATACCAAAGGTACATGATTATTATTGAAGTGAGCTGTGAGTCTGAGCAACCCCTTTGCGTAAACTTATCAACTAACATTTAACATTCAGTAACCGTTACATTTTAAAAATTATTTAATCATTTCGCGATATTGAAAACAAAAATTTAATCAAACCTAGTCAAACCTATCCCCAATTATAACATTGGAGTGTCTGTTTTTAATATTGAAATAATCGATTTTTACTAAATGCATATGGATGTATTTAGTAAAATCAAAACAGTAATTTTTACAATTTTTGTCTGTCTGTTTGCTCCGACTAATCACAGGAAAGGCTGGACCGATTTTAAAGGAACTTTCACAGGCAGATAGCTGTTGTTATAAGGAGTAACTTGGGCTTTTTTATACCGATATTCCCACAGGAACATTAGGATTAAAAGGAAAACTCATTCACGCACGCGGCGCGGCGGGGTGCAGCTAGTACAAAATATAATCTATCCGACTCTGTATCGGCTTCACCGATTTGATAAAACATTTTACATATTGTGTTCGGTAGGTTATAGGTCTTTAATTTTTTTGTAGGTCCTAAAATGTACCTAGGTACATTGGCACAACAACTTTCGCTGGCATATTACGTTATGGGTGTGAGTAAAATTCATTATTGTTTACAGTTTAATAAATGCTGCTAATATAATATTATTTTAAGGGCCCATCCGCGTTTTATAAAAGTTGTAGTTGGTACTGAGAATTTGGATATTGGTGGGCTTGAGTACGATGTACGGGCGATTTATGTACACGAGAACTACAACACCTCGCTTCGATTACATGACATCGCAGTATTAAAAGTATCCGGATTATTTGATCTGCAACGTGTTGATATGATACGAATGGACCGTGATGAATTACAAGAAAATGATATTGTTATTGTAACTGGGTTTGGTGCTGAGGAGGTTAGTTTTTTTGTATTTTATATCTAAGCGGGTAGTTTTGCTTTATATAATCTTATCTGAGCACGATTATTTGTTCTATATTATATGAATGCATGAGAGAAATAATAGCAAAAGCACAAGCAAAAGCATAAGTACTCGTTAAGTAACTACGGGAAAATATTTTAATTATTGTTACATTGAATATTAAATTGAATGGCAAGTTTCACTTACATTTTTATTGCAGCCAAAAGGGTCATCCAGTCGGAAAATGCAAAAATTGCAACTACCCGTTTTTAATCAAAAAACGTGCAGATTTGCTATGCGGTATGCTAGAAAAGTCTTCGATACTATGTTTTGCACCTTTACAAGAATTGGAGAAGGTACCTGTCATGTACGTATAACTAATTTTTAATTGTGAAAATAAAAATAATAGACAAAATATATACAGATGCTCGTAGTTAGGTGTGCGGAAAAACTTATTTTATTTTTTTATTTCAGGGAGATTCGGGCGGCCCATTAACAAAAAACAACAAATTAGTCGGTTTGGTATCTTGGGGTATACCATGTGGAAGTGGATTTCCGGATGTCCATACTCGTATTAATTTCTATATTGAGTGGATTGAGGGTACTTTGGAAAAATCTATAAAGAGATGTTGTCGCAACGAACTATAAATATGAAGTATTATTAGAAGTATGTATTTTTGACTTATAGATACATATTACGTGTAATTGTAATTTAGCCGCACGATATACCTATAAATCTACAATAATTTATAACAGTTTAGGTACGAACAAAATGCAAAGGTTGGTGTTGGTACATTAATTTGGCAAGAAATATAGTTTACAATGATATGTAAAAGTATATAAAAATGTAGCATTTAAATATTAAGTACAGTTTATAAAAAAAAGTTCAAATTAAATTAAATGTTTATTCCTCAACTAATATTTAAGATCTAAATAAAATTATCCATCATAACTTCGTTATTTTTTGTCATAAATTTCCCTCTTTTATTATAAATTTACTTGTCTTCTTTTTTCTTGTTGCTTTTATATTGTTTAACCTTCTCTAAACATATCTGAAAACGGAAAAAATATACAAACAATAAATATGATACCTATTAACCATAGAAATCTAAATAACAAGACACATAGAAGTGCTATAATGTCATAATTCGTATGATAACCGCTGTCGCCAAAATCAACACATTTTAACCGATAGCTAAACAGTACACACAAGTAAACTATGCCTTTTATTGGACAGCTTGATTTTAGTGAAAACTAACTTAAATATTAAATTAAGCTTTTAATATACAGTATCCTAACGCACGAATTTACGGTTTATTTTAGAATAACATCCCTAAGTATTTGAGACGTTTTGTTTATTTTTGCTCCAATACGCATAAATTCGGCTTTTCTACAACCACAGAACAGTAAAGTAGATAGAAGTGTGATGTGGGCGTGGCCCACGTGTCACTGGTAAGGTAAGATCACCTAACTTGCTCTCAGTTGTGCGCAGAAAAATATTCGAGTCGGTTGTCAGCTGTCAAACCTTTTTTCCATATTTATTCAATAATTAGGACGTGTTGTTCGGTATTAGAGTGCAAAAATGATAGCAGACGAAATAATATCAGCAATGGAGGCATTTCATACCATCGGTAAGTCTTATTTTTATTTATTTTACATATAATGTTTTATGTTATAACTTCGCTTGTAATTTGTCAAAATTGTATACAAATATCTAGACAAAATGAACCTTAATCCGTAAGAAATTAGTACTATTATAGATTGAACAGCAAACAAGACTTTCTGGAATATTATTGCAATAAACAAACGAATGTCGCTTTAGTGATGCTTGTGGCGCATATCGACAGTATCGATACTTTAGAAAAGACAAACATTATAAATATTAAATTTTATTTTATTTTTCCTTAGCTTTCATTTGTCCAATTTATTTATAGATTTCCCAAAGAGGCTAATTTAAAAGAGAAATGGATAAATGCAACGTGACGAGTTAACTGGATGCCGAACAGCACTAAGCGGTCTAACAAAGGCCACCGATACAGCAAACCTACGGCAGTTCCAAGATTTAAAATAATGCATATTTTCTGTTTGTATTTTGTAAATATAGATTAATACTATTCTATTCCGTTTTTTATTTAATAATAATAATATAAAAAGACGTACTTAGTAGTAATAAACATACTCCAAAATGTGACACATTATACTATACTCATATAATAGAAGGAAAAAAAAAATACACAAAAAATATTTATTTGTGAATTATCGATAACAAGGCTGACATCCCTCAGGGCATAGCATCAGATAAATATCAAGTTAATGTCATTAATGTTGAGTGACACAAATTTCAGCCTTATCTCTATGTGTTGAGGTTCAAAGTTATATCTATCGAAAACTAACGCCCTCTGTTGTGGAGTAGCTGAATGTTTTCGAATTTGGAATTTCTGTGCAATGAGAAACATAACAGCTAATATACCTAGGGATGTTATACTAAAATAAACCGTAACATTGTGCGTTAGGGTACATATTGAAATGCTGAATTTATAACCTAAGTCAGTTTTTACTCAAATTAAGCTGTCCAATCAAAGGCATAGTTTACTTGTAGTGTACTGTATAACTATCGGTTTAAATGTGTGGGTTTGGCGACACTGGTTTTCATAGTAATTATGACATTATAGCACTTCTATTTGTTTTTAATGTTCTGTGTCTACAACAGAGGTTGTCAATTTTCAATAGATATAACTTTGAACATAAACTCATAGAAATAAGGTTGAAATTTGTGTTAAACGTGTTAATAAGAATGGTCGACTGTGTCATTCATTGTTATTTCGATTACTATGGTGACACTCGTAATACTTGTAAATCCATACTAATATTATTAAATGCGAAAGTAACTCTGTCTGTCTGTTACTCAATCACGCCTAAAATACTGAACCAATTTGCATGAAATTTGGTATGGAGATATTTTAATACCCGAGAAAGGACATAGGCTACCTTTTATTGCGAAATATGTACCACGGGCGAAGCCGGGGCGGACCACTAGTATTCTATAATTTTAAGGAAAAACGGCAATATTTATAAACAAAAATACTTACCGGTGAAATTTTATTCCTTTATTAGTATAATTACAATTTATGGAAGAATTTCCGCACTGGGAAATGCTGTAACACACCATGTTTACTCACGCACGTGTCAGGAACAACTGAACAAGCGACCACCAAGCGACGAACAGACTTGTCGCATGGTAACCACCTGAGCGGCGACAATGTCACGCGCGCTTACCACTTCTATTGCCTTGTTATTTAGATTTCTATGCTATTAACCTATAGCTACAATAATTCTATTATTGATAGAAAGCCATACTTACATTATATTTTGGCGCATTTCCGTTCATTTCCATTAAAACAGCCATCACAGGTCTACCATGAGCACATTGGAATGGAGTTTTGCATTCTGCTAAAGATTCCAATAATTCAACGCAATTTTGTTTCGATAACTTATCTCCGAACATAATCGCATATCGACAAGCCTGAAAGTAAAAACAGGGAAAATTATAAGTAAAAAGTATAGATGGATTATTTGCACCTCCAGAGTAGCACGTCCGCGTCGATGTGGCAAATTAGTCATAATTTAATACAGTTGTCTCTTTTTATCTCATGATAATTTAATAATTTCATCTTACTTTGCGTCTAATCGTGTGTGCGTTGGAGGGTGGTTTGGTAATAATTCACTGTCGGTAGTTCTAACAGTTTTAATAAACCAGTCAGACTCCACACCCGGTGTTTCATTGACGTCCCATTGGCGACGAGTCGGAGCTACGCGTGACGTGAGTAAAGTGTTGTGAACATGCCTATAGGGAAATTGGAGCCGTTTGATGTTAACTCCAAACAATGGCCGGCATATATTCGCCGTGTGAGACAATTCTTATTGTTGAACGAAATCAGAAATGAATTGCAAGTGCCATTACTAATTACTGTTGTTGGAGAGACAACATATGCACTAATGTGCGATTTATGTTCGCCGGAGCATCCAGAATCAAAGTCGTTTGAAGAGCTCGTTGACCTCGTAAGACAACACCTAGAACCACAGCGTTCTGAGATAGCCGAGCGCCATGTTTTTCGCTTACGTCGACAACTCGTCGGCGAGCCGCTCACAGAATATTTACATAATTTAAAACATTTGGCGACTACGTGCAATTTCGGCAGCAATTTAGAAGAGAATTTACGTGACCAGTTCGTTTCTGGATTGGCGAGTGAGGCGATGCGATCGCGAATTTTTGCCGAAAAAGACATAAATTATAAACAGGCCGTGGAGCTGGCTCTGGCCTTGGAGGCGGCGGAACGACACGCAGAGGTGAGCGCAGCCCCGAGCGCAGCAGGCGTGGGCGGCGGCAGCGGGTCGACGGCGGGCGAAGGCCTGCACCAGGCGAGCGTACGGCGCTCGCAGCTTCGCGGGGCCGCGCGCCCGCCCGCGCAGCACGGCGGCGGCGGGAGCGGCGCGGGCGGCGGGGCCGGCGGCACCGGCCGCTGCTGGCGGTGTGGGAGGCCGCACCGGCCGGATAAGTGCCGGTTTGCTAATTATAATTGTGATGAGTGTGGTGTGCGTGGCCATTTAAAAAATATGTGTAAATCAGTGAGTGGCAAAGGGCGGGCGAACGCCCGACATAATTACGTGAGTGACGATGAGCGAGACGAGGAATTTTTCAACATCCAAGTGGACGGTACAGGTGACCAACCTTATTTAGTTATGGTTAAAGTGGATGGACGTCCAATCGAGTTCGAAGTCGATACCGGCAGCCGAATTTCGACCATAAGCGAAGATTTTTTTAGGCGTAATTTTTGTAATAAAACTGTATTATCTAATAATATAAACATACGCAGTTATGTCGGTTCGACGATAAACTCGCTTGGATTTATTAATGTAAATGTAACCCTCGGTAAGGTCTCCGTGTATAATTGTAAACTTTATGTAATTAAGAACGGGGGACGTCCTTTGTTAGGCAGAGAGTGGGTACGCGCTCTTGGAGTTAAAAATATAGCCATAGATTTACAGGAAATTAATGTGGATGTAAAGAGCGATCCATTTGTGAGTCAATTAATGTGTGAATTTCCGGAGGTGTTTACGGATAAGTTAGGAACTTGTAAAAAAACAATAACGTTATATGTAAAGGATGAGAAGCCCGTATACGTGCGCGCGCGACCCGTGCCGTTAGCACTGCGCGCTCGCGTTGAGAGCGAGCTGGCGCGGTTAGAGCGAGAGGGAATTATTTACCGTGTTGAGTCATCCGATTATGGGACGCCGATAGTACCCGTGGTTAAAGAATGCGGCGATATAAGAATTTGCGGTGATTATAAAATTACTATAAATCCGATTCTTAAGCGTGATCCATATCCACTTCCTCGGATCGAGGAGTTGTTCGCTTCACTGAGTGGGGGAGAAGAGTATTCAAAAATTGATTTAAAACATAGTTATCAACAATGCTTGTTATCGAATGATTCACAGCGTTATACGGCTATAACTACGCACGTCGGTACATTTGTATATCGTCGCACTCCATTCGGTTTGTCGTGTATCCCGGAGAAGTTTCAAAAGATCATGGAGGAAACCCTTCGGGGTGTTCCAAATACCGTTGTATTCTTGGACGACGTCTGTGTTACCGGGGTGGATAGGAAAAGTCATTTAAGAAATTTACGTACAGTATTAGAACGGTTACGGGCTATGGGTTTTACTGTTAAATTTGAAAAATGCAGTTTTTTACAAAAAAGTGTAAAATATTTAGGTTTTATCATCGATAAAACAGGATTACGTCCCGATCCAAATAAACTAGCCGCTATTACAGAGGCCCCGAGGCCCCAGAATATTACACAATTAAAAAGTTTTTTAGGAATGTTAAATTATTATGGGAAATTCATTGCAAATTTAAGCATTATGTTACAACCCTTGCATGCACTTTTAAAAAAAGACATCGATTGGACATGGGATTCGAGATGTGAGGAGGCTTTTATTGCAGCTAAAAATGCTCTCACCTGTGATAAAGTATTAGCGCATTATGAAGACGGTCGGGAACTCATGTTGTCAGTGGACAGCAGTGCGTACGGGGTGGGCGCGGTCCTGGCGCATCGCTACTCGGACGGGAGTGAGCGCCCTATCAGCTGTGTTTCACGGTCGCTCAATTCGGCGGAGCGGAATTATAGTCAGTTAGACAAGGAGGCGCTCGCGATTTATTTATTTTGTATTTATTTTGGGGTAATTAAACACCATCAATATTTGTATGGGAGATCGTTCATATTGCGTACCGATCATCAACCCTTATCATATATTTTCGGTAAAAAGGGTGGAATACCACAAACAGCTGCAAGCCGTTTACAAAGGTGGGCCGTGCGTTTATCAGCCTATGACTTCAAGGTAGAATTTGTGAGATCTTGTGAGAACGGTCCCGCGGATGCGTTGTCTCGTCTGCCCCTCCCGTGTGAGCGGAGCCCCACGGAAGCGTTAAGTTATGTAGATTTAGTTAAAGATTCATTGCCTGTAAGTTTTAAAGATATTGCGGCGGAGACATATAAAGATAAATTATTATGTAAAATCAAAGGATATGTTTTGTTTGGATGGCCGGCTCGCGCCAGCTGTGAGGAGGAGCAGGCTTATTTCGCACGTAAGGACGAAATCATACACGAATTGGGGTGTCTGATCTTTAAATACAGGCTTGTTGTTCCACCTCCGCTACGCGCGAGGGTCCTGGAGGAAATTCACCAAGGGCATTTAGGAGTGAACAAAATGAAAAGTCTGGCTCGTAATTACGTTTATTGGCCTGCTTTGGATGCAGATATAGAGAATTTGTGTCGATCTTGTGAGGCATGTCGAGTGGTTCGGGACGCTCCGCCCCACGCCACTTTACATCCTTGGGAGTTTCCCCTAGGGCCCTGGCAAAGGGTTCATGCGGATTTTGCTGAATGTGGGGGTGTAAAATATTTTATATTAGTTGACGCTTTCTCGAAATGGATTGAGGTAATTGCAATGAAACGAACAGACACTGAATCCACGGTATCAGTGTTGAGGTCTATGTTTGCTAGATTCGGATTACCGTCACAGCTAGTTACTGATAATGGCCCCCCGTTCTCGTCTATAGATTTTAAAACTTACTGTAATAAAAATTGTATACAACATGTAACGTCGGCACCGTACAGACCACAAGGTAATGGGGCCGCGGAGAATGCGGTTAAGACGGTAAAGAAGGTAATTAAAAGGGCTATTTATGAAGGCGAAAATATTTCTAAAGCACTGTCGAAGTTTTTATTTCAATATCGTAACGTGGAGCACGCCACGACTAAAGTTTCGCCGGCCGTAGCGCTTTTAGGCCACCGTCTGCGCGGTCGCTTAGACGCGTTACGTCCGGACGTCGCTGCAGAGGTGCGCACGGCACAGCAGCGGCAGATGGCTAACAAGGGAGGTCAGGATAGGAATTTCGAGAACGGGGATCCCGTACTTGTACGTAGTTATTCCAGTAAGTCGCCTAAATGGGTCGAGGGTAATGTGACGCAAAAGACCGGCCCTGTTTCTTATAAGGTGAAGGTTGATGACGGGGTCGAATGGCGTAGGCATCAAGATCAAATTATTTCACTGGATAGCGGGAACCGTAAAAGTCGATTCTCTTTATCCCGGCCGAATTTGAATAAATCGACTGATTGTGCCCCCGCAAGCTATGGTGCTGACGGGACATGTGCTGATGTGGCGGAGGAGGAGGAGGCGGACCAGGACGCGACCGATAAGGATACAGGTAAATCGACCGCAAATTCAGTCACGCGCTCCCCCACCCCTCCTCCTGACGGTGCATCCGCTCGAGCTGTACGAGCTTACGAGCGTTCTCGTAAGTTGTTTAATAACGAGTAAAAAAAAAATTAAAATGTTAAGTTTGTTAAGTTCTTGTTATTTAAAGTTGTATTTTGTATTCAAATATGTATGTATTTTAAAGAGGGGAAAAATGGAGGGTGGTTTGGTAATAATTCACTGTCGGTAGTTCTAACAGTTTTAATAAACCAGTCAGACTCCACACCCGGTGTTTCATTGACGTCCCATGCGTAATGTGTAGTTTTTGAAGATGGAATGTTGTGTTGATAATAAATGTTGTGGCAATTGACAAAGGCTTTTTTTGAACAACGTAGCATAACGATTAGGTACTTTCTAAGAGATTTAAAAATATATGTTTATCTGACGTATGCTCACCTCACTAAAAACAAGGTTCATTATAGTTTGTGGGTATAGAGGTATATTTCCTTTTAGATATTTAAGCGCATCAATTAGTTCAGCAAGTAAATTTTTAGTAGCTCTCAATACCACATCTTCCTGAAAAAGTACATTTATTTAAAATAAGAACTTCCGAAATACAATAGAATACACTAATACAGACTTGAGTAAAATTACCTGTCTGTCAATTTGACCGAAAATGGCTTTTGGAATTCCATACAAAGTTATTATATTATCAGTTAGAGTCCATTGTAGACCGAATGCAGACAATTTATCTTCATAGTTATGGAGAAAAATAGCATCATCTTTAGGCAATTTCAAACTAATGCCATCTATTGCGACGCTCTTCCAAGTAGTGCCATCAAAATAATCTAAAGAATACAATGAATAAATACTGAGTCAAATTGGAACAATTTTTTTTTACAATTATTTATATGTTCAATTGAGCAACGTAAAATTATGTAATTTAGGTCACCTGATAAATTTTTCTCAAGACGAATTCTCTCATGAACAGCATGCTGGTCAAAAAGCACGAGGAAATCAGAATATGTGTCATTTGAAGCTACCTTTCCGTGCGTGATTGTAGCAATAAATTTGCAGTCAACTTGACCTAATACCTTAACAATGAACACATTTTTATCGATGAAAAAATAACATTAGCATTACATTACAAAATATTATTTGTTTGTAGAAAAAAATAATTACTTTAGCTTGTTTTAAAGATTTTGCATCGAATACCAAATCTGCATTGTCTTTTATGATTTTATTGTTAACTTTATTTATATCCGTCGTAGTTTTAATTTCATTGACATTTTGAATTTTTGGTTCAAACACTTTCGCAGTTTCTACTACTGATTCTGCGAATTTTTTATAGAGAAGCTGAAAATATTACTTCATAAGTTTACGCAACAAACGTGAAATATCTTATTATCAAATTTATAAAACTTACATCTTCATAATATTCATCCTCTACTGTACTGCACATGTTTAACATTTTTTTGTTAATATTTTTGATAATTGGCGACATACCTATCAACAAAACGGATAAAAAGATATCTAGTAATTTTAATGGAGTCCTTATTTATGAAGTAGGTAGTTAATATTATACTAGATTACTAAAACCATTTTGATTACCTTTAGGCATAAATGTATGTCGACCCTGAATAGTAAAATCTTCTAAAATTTTTGAAGACTCTCTGACTTCAGTTATTATTTTAGGATTCTGTTTTTTGGAAATATCCAAATCAAAAGTATCTCGGAATAATTCATTTATTTCTTCAGTGTGCAGTGAATTAAAATGGTGGGAAGTTACATTAACAATTTCATTTTCTTGCTTTTTATTATGTTGTAAATTTAAAGCTTCATCAAATAGGCTATCATTAGTTATGATTTGATTATCTAATTTAGGCTCATGAACTTCAGCGATAGAATCGATAATCGTTTCACAAAAGTTTAAAGGATCCACATTTTGTTCATATCTCTTTGAATTCAGGATTGATATTATTTCTTCATCAGTTTCATTATTAAATGTTTTATTGGTCTCTTTATTACAAATTAAAGCATCCATGTCATTGCTATTAAAGATTTCAGATCTTTCCATAAAATCATTGTTAATTGTATCACAATTTTCATTAGGTGTATAAATTATGTTTTTCGATAATTGAATGGAATATGTTATATCATATTTTAAGCTTATACTTTTATTTAAATCATGGCTACCTTCCGAATAATAGTTTTCAATGGTATATGTTTTATCATACATTGGTTTAATTTCTTCCGTGATAGGTCTTTCAATAGGCCAATGATTATGATCAGAGTACAAGTTGGTTTCGTTATTATACTCGTGATTCACTTCACAATTGAAATTATTTACACTATTTGACACTTGTATAGTATATACAGAGTCATTAAGGTCCATTTTCAAAGTGTTAAAAAATGATGCTTTATTAAATTTATTGCAATTTTTCTTTTTAAAAGTAATATTTTTCAAATTAAATGGTGTTCGACTTTTTAAAGAAAATAGATCTTTTGAAGCCTTGCTAATATAATGGAAATTACTATATTTGTTTTCATAAATATTGGAATTTAAATTATAATGTCTATGGCTTTCATATGTTAATTTGGTAGAAACTACATTGCTAAAAGTACTCTCAGGAAGTTGTTCTAAAAATTAAAATAAAAATAAAATAAAAATTTATACAGTAGATATATATGTCATGAAATTGTTTTAGAGACTAACCTGGAGGGAAAGTGAATGTATGTGGTTGCATGTTTGCATTAACATCATATTGTAGATCAAATTTTCCAATATTTTTGGTTTCATCTTTCAAAATTGTTTGCACAAGATCATATGATGAAATAACTGCATTTTCTTTTAATTTTTCAGTATTTATTTTTACTTCATTATTATATAAACCTATTTTGTAGTCAATCGGTTTATTTTTCGTTGCGTTTAATTTACAATCATTTATGTTAAAATTAGATTTTTCTTTAATCCTTGTTTTCTTATTTAATTGCACCTTTCTACTCGACCTTGGAAACAATTTATGTTTTTCTTTCAATCTTTCAGGAGGATGTAAAATCTTTTTCATTGCATTATTTTCCAGAATACATTTTGCATTCTCTGCTATATTATTTTCATTATTATTTGCAGAGCCTAGATAATTCTGATTGTTGTTTTTATCATTTTCTTCCAATGACATTTTAGTCAAAGCATGCCTCTTATTTTTATAGTAGTTATAATTTATAGACACCTTTTTCCTTTTACGTGGTTTCTTTGGTTTAGTGAAATCTTCTTTTGAATCAGAGGATGATGCATTATCATTATTTAATATAGTTTCTGCGATTTCTGGTTCATCATTAAATTTTTTGGGAAAGTTATTTAGATTAGGCTTTATATATTTTATATCATTTCTGTTGGAGTGATGTATTGTTATCCTGTTTTCCTTTTCATTCAGGTTTGTGAACTTCTTTTTAATTTTTTCTCCATTTTGAGACAATGGTATAGATTTGTTACCTATTGTTTTGATTTCTTTCTTACTAATAAAAAGTTTTCTTCTATTCTGCTTTCTTTGTCTCTTAATGTTTATTCCTGAAAATAAAATCTCTACATAATATCATAGAATTCATATGCTAATGCTAGTTAATTAATTCTAATAAAAAGAAAAATTAGAGGGCAACCTTTAACTCCATTGTGTATATCTAATACTTTTTGTTTCTTTGGATTCATTAATATTTTATTGACTATTTTTTTTACTTCTTCTCTTGTATTATTTTCATTATTTTTAGTTAAATTTTGATCCCTTGTGTTGTTATTTAAAAACTGATTATTTACTTCTTTAAGTTTTATTTCCCCACAATAGCATTGTGCCAATTTTTGCAATATATTAGTTATTTGGTCCCAGTTCTTAAATTCCACACTTGTTTTTCTTAAATTATAATTAACATCATAGTCAAAATATGGACATGATATGAAAAGGAAATACAATGGCAAATCGTGATTATATGTTTCATCATTATTAGAATGAAGCTGAAATAAATAAGAGAACTATGAATAAGATGTACCTACGGAATTTAAAGAGTGTAATTTATTATTTAAAATTCTCACCTTCTTGATGGGTTTGAACTGTTGAATACACAAAGATTTTTTCAAATGTTTATTCATTATTTGATGGATTTTACTGCTGAAAATAAACTTCCTATTTAAAAAAATCCACTGGTACTTCTTAAAGTCCATATTTCCCTTTCCTATTAAGGCTTTTACTTTATAGTATTTCTTTTCTATTTGTAGTTCTTGTAACTCACTTGGCAAAATGTTAAATAAACTTGATATAGTTGAACAAAGATCTCTATTTTTATGTATTTGGAACACAATTTCGTTTTTTCCATCATCTCTCAGACTAAATGACACATTCACATGAACCAATGATAGGTGCTCTAATAATGTTTTAATAGCAAGCATTTCATTATGAGTTTCAATAGCTTTCCTTTGTATCTTTAAATTATACAGAAATCCTTTGATGTCAACCTTAAACAAAAAACATTTTTTTTTCACACTAAAATATTAAATTAATTCATGAAACAAGATTGTTAAACAATCAGTATGTCATCTAGCAAACTTCATCAAAAAGCATTAAGTACTATTAAAACATTGTGTGTAGTTATAATATTATTACATTAAAAGCACATTTGACTTACAGTAGTGCCTTTAGATGGTCTTGAGGTTGTTTTAGTTAACTCTTTGCATTCTCTCCGGCAAAATATTTTCATCCACGTTTCTTGCGAGTCTTGGTGTCTTGAAATTATTTTTATTTCGTGACAAACATCAATAATTGTTGCAAGTGATAGACCACAATATCCATATGTGCATGGAATAGTTTTCAAACCAAATATATCAACAAATTTACTAGATGAATATTTTTGTCCAAGTAAATTGAAGTCATTCTCTTTAATTCCACACCCATTGTCAATTACTTGAATTAAACTTTCCTGTATGTCTACTCTTATTGCAATTGAGGTTGAATCTGCATCCAGAGAATTATATACCTGTAATAAAGATGATAATGAACTGTTAGTATTAGGTATAAATATTTTTCTGATTAAGTACGTAATATAGTTTTAACCAGTTCTTCAACAGCTCCTCTAAAACTGTTTATATGATAAGCAGCATTTATAACGGATTGAACGTCTGTGGGTATTTTTATCATTTTTTAAGCATATTTATAGTTAACTATGCTTGAACTATGATTAAACTTCATAAATAAAACACTTATCTCTGTCTTCATAAAAAGGAAAATAACAAAAGGCTATCAAAATTAAAAACAAAATATATTTTACAGATTGCAACTATCGATTATGGTACAAATAAGTTCGCAAATATTTATTTTATAAAATATATACTGTGGTTTTCAACGTCAACGTTATCATAACATACCTTCTAATAATAAGATGTCGTTAATCAAAATTTTTGGAATTTGCACATTTTTTTCCACAATAATTCACAAATCACAATTCAAAAATAGTGTTTAATGTTTTCACTTTTCAAAATTTGGCAATTGGCATTGGCCTTTTTACAGAGTTGCCACTTGCCACTTACCCAGTATCTGAACTTCACAACAAATTTAATGTCAAAAATAAAAATTCTTAGCTGTTAAAATAATGAAAATAAAAATACCACCATTCCTATTCAACATTAGGGCTGAAGTACTAAAACTATTCATCTCCATAAACACATTTATAATAATATATTATTAATAATTATAACAGAATGAAAAAAAAACACAAGCATTTAATTCTGTGAATCAAGCTGGCAACACATTCTTACACACCAAGAAGCGGGTAATTTGAAAATCTCTTTACGTGAATATTTTAATATGCGAGCACAAAATTATTAATATGATATTGATTCTGTTAGATAATAATTTAATAATTTATACGAAGTAAAAAATTCATAAAATAAAATTTCAAACAGCATACCAAATGTTTTATCTTTAATAACAGCTCCATTCCTTTGTAACAACTCTATTTCCAAGATCTACATTAATTATATTATAATGTTGATGAATTATATAGTTATTTTGTAAAAAAATTTTGCTCCCGTTTTTTATACTTTATAGTTAAAAATATAATTTTAGTTGAGGGATCTGGTATACGTATGTAATTTTGGACGGTAATTTAAAGATTTTGGCAATCGATCATATATTATATCGTTGATAATATCTGTTATTGCTAGTTAAAAATTTATGGCGTAGTTAAAATATTTCACTCAAAAAACAATAAACACGCTCTACAACAGGTCGCACATTATAATATATTAACGAATGAAAATCGATTGATGGTAATAATTTAGCCCTGAGCTGTCGGTAACGACCGATAGCCAGATAGCCAGTTATCGTAAAATAAAATACCAGTAAGTAGTTAGTTACTGTCAATTGTTTTTTGCCTGTAATGTTTAAAAAAATATAGATTTTAAAAAGAGAATCATAATGTTTTATAATGTTTAATACATACGAAACAAAATATTGAAAAAATAATTGTAATTAAGATATTATGATTAAAAAATATTAAAGTTTGAAGTGTAAAATGATATTAAATGTTATGAATATAAGTTTGGAGGAAGAAATAAGATCCTTTTGGGAATACGTAAAACGGTGAGAAAATATTAGTTAGGTATATTTAAACTGAATTTCGGAGAAATAGTAGTTATCTAGAATTCTTTGAGGTAAGTTCCTACTAGTAACTGTTATTTTATTTATATTTTGTTATCAAATATTTTTTAATGTAGTTGCCCCAGCAGACGTTGTTCTGCTCTATTGCCACTTTTCCGTGTTTTCTCTCTATAAGAGAGACTGTTGACTGCCTTGTGCCAGTTTTATAGATACTTCTTAACTCTGTTGATAAGTAGCTGTAAGGTGCCTTTATTGATTAGGTACTTACTTACCGCCTCAGCTTCGCCCGTGGTACATGTATAATATAACCTACAGCAGGCATCACATATACTCCATGAGGGTAGAGCTGGCAGGCTCTTAGCTTGTTTGGGCCCGGCGACGGGCTGCCGCTGATGGGGTCACGGATGAATTCTACA
The DNA here is from genome assembly GCA_029959065.1 of Colias behrii. Lineage (NCBI taxonomy): Eukaryota > Metazoa > Arthropoda > Insecta > Lepidoptera > Pieridae > Colias > Colias behrii. Next base: position 8,004,718 of record JARWMC010000009.1, read on the forward strand.
CATACCCGTGGCCCTGTCGCTGATGCGGCTTGACGGAACACAGTGGGGTTTTGGTCGGTAGGAATCCGACATAACCCACGGCCTCTTCCCCGGAGGCCGTGGGTATCTATGCAAGATTTCCCCACTAAAAAAAAAAAAAAAAAAAAAAAGGCATCACATATATATTGTACACACCCAACGGTGAAAGAATTTTTGAAATCGGTCTTATAAGCCGCTAGATTTGCGCGTTCAAACAGAGAAATTAACAAAATTAATTGTTAAACTTTTAAACTTTTTGTAAAGTTTAAATGCTAAAAGTATGTAAGTATAGTGTGACTCATGGACTAGTTCAACAAAATTATAAGATTTTCTAAGAATATAACCTCGGGGAAGCAATTCTTTATCAACGACACATTTTTGTCGCAATAATCTTTTTAAACAATAGCATCTTTACCTGATGATGATGAAAATATAGGAGAGCTTCAGTAGGTTAGCAATATTATGATATAATATTATGTACTTATAGTCAAAAACTTTCATCTCCTTTTTCAGCCGTTCAGGGGATAATAATTATCCCCTGAATTATCCTAATTTATTATTAGAATTATTCTAAATCGAATTCAGAACCTACTAAAGTTTATTATTGCAAATATAACAAACAGATAGATCGACTTTCACATTTGTATTATTATTTGTTTATCATGGTTTAATATTAATTTATCAATATGTACCCGTGACTTTGTTTGCGATTATAAAGAGTGCAAATTATGTAGGTAGACAGTAGTACATTCGGTTCAGCATAGATACTGGAAAATAATACGTTTTTTGTGTGTATGTAAATAGTGACCACAATTTAATTAAAAAATGTATTCGATATTTCACTTTAACTGTGTACTAACTGGAAAATATATAATCGATACTTCATAAAGTTTTCATTGCAAACGAAGTATGTCAAGGTCGCTCTGTATTGTGTGTGGGTATTATTTAGTCGTTATGTATGAAAAACGATAAAATTGTGTGCCTTTATTTTCATTAGCATACGATCAATGGTAATTATTACGTATGAATTACATTTTTAACTCGGTTATTTTTTTGTTGGAACTAGTAATTTATACCTAAGTTATTACTTGCAATATAAAAGCTTATTAAAGAATATCACGGTTTTTCAAAGGTTGAACTAAGCGCATAGGAAGGGCGTTTGTTTTTCATAACTTAAGTTTAACTACGTTTTAAAAATAAAGAGTAAAACTACGTGACAGAAACAAAAATTATATCTAAAAGAATAATGTTGTGTCCTCTCAAAAAATATTAAAGTTTAAACAAAAAAATAATGCAAAAAAATATGTTTCACTGCGAATTCCAAAGTTTTGACAAAGTCCTTATCGGGAGTCACCATAGTTTCTTTATCATTTGAATGTCCTGAAGATAACGTGAAGGGACAATAGTTCATAGAAAGTTAGAAGAAATAAATCACTTTACAATGCATTAGTATAAATACTCAAAACACATTGGGATCTACATCAGTGCTTCTTCAGGATCAGCTTCGGGAAGAACAGAATAAGACGTAAGTTTAATATTAATTTACTTTTGGGAGAACTTGCTTGCTCAGCAAATTTAGTTTATGTTAAAATAACATTTGTGTTCATAGATTGTTCCATCGTGTCTTTTTGTTTAACAAAAATACGTATGTAATTCAAAATTATCTAATATCTTGATGAATTTTCAGATGTCCAAAATAATAATAATATCGGCATTAGTAGCCTCCGTGCTATCAGCCGACATTCACCGTTTGGAAAATCAGGGTCTTCCTGTTAATCCTGAAGCTGTAGAAACCCGTCCAATTTATAAGAAAGCCCGATCTGAAGAACATCACCCTGTGTATAAGGCTGATAAGATAGAAACGAGGGAAAAGGTGGATCTTGGGAGGGGAATGGGACCAATCGCTAAGCATGACATGTTAGCTGACGAACCGGCTCCTGGAGTGATGACGGAACCACAGAATAATGTAAGTTACTATTCATTTTAATTAGTTATTAGGGTATCGTTTTGTTTTATATTTAATTTTTATGAAAGTCTGAAAATGGAATATTAGATTAATGTTAAATACTACCTAGTGTAAAACTTTCTTCATTTCTGTTATTTGGAAATATTTTAAATTAAATCGAAAAACTATAACTATTGAGACTGTGTTTAGTCATACCATTTATATGTATATTACCATTTTTAAGAGAATAACATCTTTTGTTCAGGAAAATATTGCACCTACGGGATTTACAAATCCAGCTGAAGTGGCCTATCCAGACATTCCATATGCTCCTGGTTACAACTACGGGAATGGCTACGCGGCCCATGGGTATGTATATCTAATGTCTATGTATAAATAAATAGATTTTTAATTTAGGATACTAATATCAAAAACTGTTTTTTTTGTTCAGTTTATAATAAAGAAACCTGTGTAACCAATGTATGTTTTTAATATATTTTTTATTTTTATTTTAGGTACGACTTGTATAGCAATAATCTTGGAGATTATTTAATCGAGCCAGATACGTCATCCGTAGGTCTATTGTGGAGTCAAGTGCCTGATTCAAGGGTATGATTTTATTTTATTAAAAAAAATCACATTTTATTTTATAACAACTTGAATTTAAAAAAGCACTTACTTAAGTGTGACAATAATTGAAAGGCTACTTATCAATAAATTTTTTGAACAATTTGTTTTCAGACCATGGTCAGCTATGTAGGCCGTACTATAAGCTGGGTTTTTAGCAGCATCTTCGTCCTTATGCTCGGATCCCTACTAACGGTAGGAGTGTGCAGCTACACCAACCTTTGCGCCATTACGTTTAACGGAGTGGGTCCTATTCATGAAGAAATGAGGTCCCTAATCACTCCTGAAAGATTAGAGAAGATCAGCACAGCTGCTGATTTTGTTAAAACGGCGATTAACAAATATCAGAAGATCCAGCAAGTGACTGATAATGTTGGAGCCAGGCGACGAAGATCGCTGTAGAGTGTAGAATATTACATTTCCTATTTTTTTAATAAACATAATATATTGAATTATTGGTATTTTTCTTGAACATCTTAGCGTGATATTAACTATTAACCACTTAGCCTCATGAAGTGTGATAACTGATAATACTTACCAATTTGAAATTTTGTAATATGATTTGGAGGCTTACCTAATGATATGATATGAGTAGTTATAGATTTGGTACCTATTTCATAAAACATTAAAATTTTTTTTTCAATTTAGGCCGAAAAGCACTAAAACACCACGTTCTGTTAGTTATAGATCTATGTTGACAAATTATGGCAAATTGAATCGTTTATACGTCATACCAGTCAGTAATAAGCCATTTAAAATTGGGTAATTAGGTACCTACGTGTTGGAAAATTGTTATGTTGACCTTCATAATATCGACCACAATAGCGTTTCTGTATAGTTTAGTAAGGTTATGTTTTTGTTAGTTTTTCATTCGTTTTTCTTCTTCCTACAATTTCATAGTCTAGTCAGGATTATTTAAGCATTAAAGCATAGCTTAATACCCCCTTATCCTATTCTGGTAGGCAACAACCATAATCTCTGCTATGGTCTATGGGCGACGCAACCTGCTTACCACCAGGCAGTGCGTCCGCTCGTTTGCCTCCCTATAACATAGCTTATATTCCAATACAACAGCCTACAGAATTATAGATAGAAGTAAGTTGTTATTTCTGCGTGGTTTTAATTGAAATACATGACTAATGATAAGTCTTACTTGTATTTAAGTGTATGAAAGTATAAAGAGTTCATACGCATATTTATTGCTACGTGATATCATTTTAGGAGCTATATTCGCTGAAGTGACTCATAACATCTCACAGGCCACAGCACAGTAAGTGCACGATGACTAATAAACAAACATTTAACCGAATGTGTGCGAACAATTGCCACAAATCAGTCAAATTGCGTATTTTACTAGCTGGTGCTATTATAAATAGGGACCTATTACAATTACACAAATCGATTCCATAACAAAGCGACGTAGATTAGATATGACGTATTTACTGATGCACCAGACCGTTTAATTAAGAACTTACCATATTCAAAAATACATAATTACTCATAATAATTTGTGCAATATGGCAACGAGCTGTAGAAGGAAAACGGAGTTTTAATTGTGACAATTCGCTTCAACGTTTGTGTACGACAGGATTAAGAGTGAGGAGTCCTACCTTTTCGTCTGCTCGTCCGATTATCGTGACTTACAGGGTCATTGAATTAAAACGGGCAATGTGTCATTGCCTTATCTTGTAAGCAACGTTGCGCTTCGTTTTTAGTAAATATCGTCGACAGATGCATTTTCGCACTCACTTAGTATCGTTGTTATCAGACGCGCGTCACCAGAGAGCATAGTTAAGGTGATGAATTAATTTTTCTAACATTTACGGCCCTTTTTAAACCTTCGTAATTTTTATATTATTAAAGTTGTCGTGATGAAAATTCTTGACAAGAAAGTTCAATAGTAACACAATACGTCTACCGTTTTAGAAACATGATTCCATGATATTTTCTCGATAGAAAAAAAATACAAAGTTCTCATTGTTATTTTTTTTTAATCTCTGGCATCTTCAAAATAACAAACGTAAAGTTACGACTTTTTGGATATTAACTATAAAATATACAACCTATACGTCTACCGATTTAGAATTTAGAAATATGCGATGGTTTTGAAATAAACAAGAAATACTTGAAATTAGCGCGCGACCAGCCAATATAGCGAGAGCCGCCCTGTACCTTCCCACCCCGATCGCTGCACGAGTCATTCCCGCTACGGCCGTCACACGGGGAACTTGTGTCGCTCGCGCAATCGTAAAAAAGGGTGACAACACGATTAGACAAAATGAGACAAATGGGGACAATAAAGAAAATAAGAAGAAGAAACATAAAGGTTGGAGGAAAAAGAATGCTTACAATTGGAACAAATTAATGAAGTAAGTTGGTTTTATTTTAAATTTGATGATAATTGTATTATAGACGATGTTTGATATGTACCCCTGTTTTAAGTACATAACGAATGTGTAAGGTTTTTTCATTTATAGCATAGATAATCTTGTCAGAAATCCGGAATCCAGAAGGAAAATAAGCCCACTGATTGTTCACAATGTGAATCCACTCCTTCGTAAGTACCTTTATTCAGTCAAAAATGTATGTTATCAAAGCTCTACTGGTTTTATCGCATGATTCCATTTTTAGCAAAAAAACAACAAAGTGCAAAGAAATAAAAAATCATGGTGAACTTAGTGGAAGTATGGTGGACATAATATGGAACAGGAGCTCATTGGAGTAGTATTATATTTAAAAAAATACGAAAAAATTTCAAGAATTACATTTCTTAGCAGGTGGTAGATAAGTATGTTGTATAAAGAATTTGATGTTGATATTTATTTCATTTATACTTACTACACCTGTGCGGGAAATTGCTTAGTACTAAAACAGGTTTATATTCATATTTACATAGTAATGTGAGTTTTCATTTCGAAAAATTTTGTGTAAGTATATTAAATTGAGTTCCTGGGTGATCTGGAAACACAATTGGGCCCGGAAGATGGCGCTGCAGTCACTCCTCCTAATTACATGAACCGATTTGGATGAATATTTGTGTGCACATTTCATTGTTGTGTGATGATTGGTTGATTCGTTTTCACAATAGCTAATATTATGTATTTTTGTTGTAAACTTAATTTAATGTTTATAATACATTATTATTGGTATAAATAAGCCAGTGTTCGTCTCACATTGCTGTACCTGCCTACCTACCCTACCAGGGCCTAACTTTGTTCTGGCTATTTTATTTTGATTATTTGTAATGAATAATTACAATTATAATAGAGTGCAAAAAATAAATACATGCGTCAATATATTTTGTGTTTTTTTTAAAACAATTTTTTTATTTAAGAAAAATATCATTCCCGCTTTTGCTTTGCCCGCGTGGAATTAGGTTATATCGTGAATCCTGTTTTATCCCACAGAAGTGTTCAGTTCGGATAAAAAGTATCCTATGTGTAAATCCAGGCAATTAGCTATATTTTATCAAAATTGGTAATGTAGTCTTGACGTGATTAAGTAACAACTAACAAAAAAATATACAAATTAACATCCAAAGTTTCGCATCAGTTTTACTCTGTGGTTTTACTGTATTAGTGATATCTTCCACTCTTGACTTTGACTGAGAAGAATTAGGGTTTATAACTTCTTTTAGAAATAGTTACCTTTCATTTCTGGGCATGATGTAATATCTACGTCAGCATCAAATTCTATCTAAATCAATTCAGTAGTCCGCGTTATTGAGTACCATTTCATTTTTTCAGAGTAACAATATTTTTTGTTATTTTAAAGATTATTTATAACCTGTACTATTTTGTAATAAAGTAAACATAACGAAATATGTAATAATAATTATTAATAATGTCTAAGTAGTTGTTAAAAAGAAGATTATTTGTTTATAAGCAAGAAAATAAAACCAATAAATCAACAATTAAATAAATGTATAACAATATTATAACTGTATGACGACTCCATACATGTTTGTCCCGAGTCGGCCAGCGGCAGCGCGGCGAGTTTGCAAGAATGACTTCGCGCACACCCGCGTTCGCGATAGCGAGCTATTAGACTCCGCCCGCCAAGCAGTGGATTTTTTTTTGTGTATCGTCTTAATTGCTCAGATTCGCCCGTTATCAAGATTTTATCAGTTGAACACAACACAGTGTTAATTAAGTCACCCATGAGATTAGCTGCATCGAGTGAATATGGGGAATTCAAAGAGCAAGAAAATGAAAATCACACAAAGCGACACAACGACGGCCGAGGAATGTCGTGAAAGAATTAACTCGATTAAAACTGAATCTCCGGACGTAAATAGTGCAGCCATTAGAAATAATGACATGGAAATGGGCTCGGAACAAAATGAAGAGAAGAGCAACGATAATGCCAGCAGTGCCTCCACCGTGGAAGTGTTGGACGATAAATAAGTGTAACAAATGTGCCAATATAAGTTAAAACCAGTCATTGCCAAATAACTTGACGTGTCATACTCTTTTTATAATTTCTTTCTTTTATACGAGTATAATTTACAAGAAAAATAATGGTTTAATATATTGTGTTTTTCATATTATTACCTAGTTTTTTTTATTCCGCCGGCAATGAAAACTGCTGTACTTATCGTTTAGTACGTGCTTCAACATTTATATATAAATTTACTTATGCGTACCTGGTGGAAAAATTAGAACCTTGAATAAAATTATACTTCTGATCGAACAAATAGGGGGCATTAAAACAATCTACACGAAATATATAATTTAAGAAAATTTATGTTGTAACGATGCATCCTGATTTCAATTAAGTGGAATATAATGTGTGTTATTGTTGTGATACTATATTAGATAAAACTAGGATTAGAACATTCGTGTATTATCACTAATGATGTCATTACTTTTCTTGTATGATTAATGGAATATACCATGGAATTTTTATGCATTTAGGTACATACATAATTAATGAACAATATAAAATACGAATACCTATTTGTTTTTTAAATATTATATACACTCCCTAATGTTCTAAATTTAAATGTCATATTCTTTCATTTATAAACTTGTCGCATACAATTATTGTTAATTATTCATCGATCGTTAAAAATAGATGTTATTCATTCAAAGTGCCTTCTAAGAACAAGGGTCACGAAAGCATCCGTTGTCACGAACGGACTATTCTACCGAGTTCTACGCGAAAGATGTTTCATGATTATTTTAGAAACATCATTGTGACTGGCCAATATTTCATGCTCAGTCATCGTCACCATGGTGCCCACAACCATAACACTATTAACTAACATAAAACCAGGCTACTCATTAGTTTATCAGCAGTCGTAACGGTAGAAGCTTTGATTTGCCGTCAGGTGTGTTATTGTCTGTTGAATATACGTTTTACTTTAGCTATAAATATTCAACAGTGATTTACTTTTTACCAAAGCGCGTTTTTATTTATTAAAGCTGGGCCAATGTATGGACAAGTCTGTTTCCGAAAAGATATTGAATATAGAGTGAGTTTGAGTAGTAGCAGAATCTTTGTTATTGAGAATCTTTGGAAGGATTGAATTTAAGGCTATGCTTCTTTTGATTAATAATACGTTAAAACCGTTAAAATTTTTGTTTTAAATTTTTCTTCAGTTACATTGCAATTTGGCTTAATTAAAGCTATATATCCGTTTTTTTAAACTTAATATTAGGCGGTTAGGTTTCTGAATTTTTTTTAAGTAATTATAGGCATCAAGATCCATTATATTTTAGTTTGATCGTTGAAAATTCAAACCAGCTAAATATAAGTTGGATCATGGATGATTCATAACTTCGGGTAACGAATATTTCAGAAAAATAAACAAAACAGAGCGTTTTAAATAACTTTGTTAAGAGGGCATTGTTATTGTATCTTCACTTTCAAGGCAAGGGATTTCTGTAACAATGAAATCCTTATCAGTAATTATGACGGTTTTCTATGTAGCAAATGTTATCGGGTAAGTTTTTAACTATTATTGGGCGTTTGGCATCATGGTGACTCAATAAAGATAAAATGTGATGGTTGTGACAAATCCTTAAAGAGTCTTGGCTAATAAATTTTTCATCACTAATCCTTGGTCTCACTAAGCGTCTAATCTAAGCGTGTTGATTACACTAGACGTTGATAAGACTATTCTACAACATCATCGTTCTAAAACGACATTACCAAAAATTACAGAAATTTCTAAATAAATTAAAAGAACCCTACGAGCCTAACTAGGTATTTCATTCTTTTGAAGTATTTTTTTTAAAGATTATGAGTAATATTTATTGCTTCATTGCACACTGCACTTAACCCATATTTTTTTCACGAAATTTTAAATAATTTTTCATTTCTGTGTGGCGGTTAATTTTATTTTCCTAGTTTTTACACCTGCAAAAGTTCGTGTTGTTCACAATTTTTGTTCTCGCACCTATCTGCTGCACACTGATGGTATTTACTAGTGTTTAGAATATAATATCAGGTACGTGCATATATTTCATATACATAATATAGGTAAAATAGGCATGTAACACAAAGAAGTCGGATTTTCAAGGAGTTCTAAATCATGTTCCAATACTTATTAGAAAATAAAAATCTTAAAACCAAAATAACAACATTCTATTTGTGGCTGCGACAAAACTTGTTTAAAATCTGCTGGGTTGTCGGCGCAAAATTTCCAACTTCCAGTATAATTATTTGATTTGTTTTTTCTTGAATAAAACCATAAATTATTGGGCGTAAGTTGCCTTATTGTAATGTGGGTAATTTAGGTATCTGGGTAAAATTAGTGATGTAGGTAGGTAATATCGGTACTTTTTGGTCATTGAAATGATTCAAAAATGTGTTCAATTAGTATCGTTCAATTATAAACTAAGCCTATTTAATTACAGTAACGCCGTAGCAAGATCGAAAGGTGGCAAAATGCCCGCTCAGCCAATAAAGCTATATTATTTACCACCGTCGCCACCATGCAGAGCGGTGATGATGACCGCGAGGGCGTTGGGCCTGGAACTCGATTTGATTCTCACTAATATTTTGGAAGGGGAGCATAAGACACCTGAATTTACGAAGGTATGATGATATATTTTAAGTTAACTATTTTCGGGACATGAATCTCAAATTGTTAACGCTTGATATTTGTTACGAGCAATCTCGGCGTAGAGGTTTCTACTTCTTATTTATTGCACAGGAACTGTGTTTTATTAAAAAGCATACTTTAACAGAAACCGTTCTAATATGTTCTTTAAAATGTGTTCCAGATAAATCCTCAGCAAACTATACCAACGATGGATGATAACGGATTCATTATGTGGGAAAGGTACTGTGCCCATTGAATTCAACTAAGTTATCATAAATACAAATTGTGAGATAGGTTTAAATTGTGAGATAGGTTTTACTTTGCATGCAAAAAAATTCAAAAAAAGCTTTAACAACTAAGCGATATTTACATTTATTATTTTATTAGGTTTTATAATATATTTCTCTGCTTTTTATTATGCATCATTTAACTCTTTAAAGAAAGGATTTTTATTACGATTTTCGTATCTGAATATAAATAACTTTGGAGAATTATGTATAATTTATAACAGTGATAGCTCTATAGCAATTGGACATGGAAGTAGTTAACACCTATGTGTTAACTACTTCCATGTCCAATTGGTATGGCACTCATGTGCAAATACAAATAATGTGTCTATTGTTGTAAAGAATCTATTGTTATGCTAATCATCGAACTATATTGATGAATAATGTATTAATACTAATAATATAGGTTATAATATAATCCATATATTCCAGTCGAGCAATTATGGCCTATATGGTAAATGCATATGGTCGAGATGACTCCTTATACCCAAAAAATCCCAGACAAAGGGCAATCGTTGATCAGCGACTACACTTTGACCTTGGTACCTTGATTCCAAAATATATAGGTTTATATGTAAGTAAAAGTATCTATTTATAAATATGGTATATGTATATAGTTAATAATTAATCAGAGGAAATGTATGAATGATGGACGATTGATTTCACTTCAGAGAAGGTCTTCATTATTTCTTTTTAATATTTTTTTTGCTGCAAATTACGATATTAATGTGAATATCCAATATTGTGCTGTAAGTGTAAGTGCTGTAAGTATTTTCGTATGATCTGTTCTGAAAGTTATTTATTTTCAGGTTCCGATGCTTTTCAACGGAGCACCCTATAACGAAGAAGAAGCAGTTAAATTAAACAATGCTCTTAAAATACTAGATATAACCCTTGAAGGCCGAGTGTTTGTTGCCGGTGACAATTTAACCATTGCAGATATTTCTATAATCGTGACCATCAGTAACTTAGAGGTATAGAACAGTGACTTAAAAGAGGCTTTTAATAGATAATAATTATTCTGCTTTAACATGGTACAGTCTACCAATTGAAATTAACTTATTACCTAGGTATTATTTTTTCAGGCTCTCAAATTTGATTATAGTGCACACCAAAATATAGTGAAATGGTTCGAACGCACAAAGAAAGCTTTGGAACCATATGGTTATGAAGAAATCGACAAAGCTGGAGCACAGCAAATAGCAGGCTTTTTGAAAAAAACATAAATTAAGCACAACATATTGTAAAGTATTTCAGTTTCAATTAAACACAATATTATATTGTAAATTATTTCAGTTTTTTCACGAATAAATCATTACACACAACGTTTATTATTTTCCTTATCAACTCGTTAAGAATTTACAGTCAAAGTTGTTTGGTAACTAGGTACTAAGAAGCGCGTCTCATATAGTGTGTACTTACTTCTAAATGCTCTTTAGTTTATAAAGAGCATTAATAAGGTGTTAGGATTATGCCTTCCGGTCTCACGTGAACATCCTGGTGATTTGATTGAGCAGGCATTCGAATATGGCACAACAATGCGTCGACGCTCGAGTCGGGCCGCACTGCGCTTCATACCGTCGCACGTTTTCAAAACAAAACCGCCTTTCAATTGTTTCAATCTGAAAAATTCATTACAAAACGATCAAACAGTACGCAATATTCACAAACAACGGGTGATCGAGATCGCATAGTATCGCGAACACATCGAAACGGTACAATTTTATAGGAATGTGTTATCGAAAAATGTTTTTAGTGTTGTGTTACCTTTAGTGATACTGTCATATGGTGCTTGATAATTGCGATGATGCCGTTCTGTGTTAGTATTATTTACCCTATTACCTATTAAATATCAATTAATTAAATCTAATTGAAACTACAGAATATTTCTGGTTTACAATTCAAAATAATGATCCTCTCGTAATCCTACAAAGAAAATGTCTAGAATTTTTTTAAGTATAAAGAGCTTTGTTTTAAAGTATTCTGAAGATTATATTACATAGATTAAATTAATGACCCTTTCCGCTTTTTTCTTTTTTCTTTACAGCGTTGCTAAAATACCAAATCATAATAAACTGGCTGATTCTATATAATAAGGCCATAAACTCGATGAAACATTTATTTTGTTGGATATTGTTACATCTCCTATGTAATTCAATTGTACGATAACTGATATAAAATCATATAGGTAGTACATCTGCAGAACAGAGGACACAGTGATTATTTAATAAGCACGCTAGGTCTATTTGTCTCTTTGTTATCATGCAACTATCCTACTTAGAATGGATGATATGACGACTTTTCATATTCTACATTCATTCGCAGGTTTCCTGTTTTATAGAATTGTAATATTAAAAATAAATTTAGTAAAAATAAATCACATTATTTTGGTAAAATTGCATTTTTCAGAAATGGTTTTGTCTTTCAACAATGATAACATTAACGGCAGCTCTACAATTTCCTGCAAATCCTAATTCAGAAATGTCTGCGGATGAAAAAACTATATCTAGAATAAATAAAACAATCGAACAATCTGATGAAAGCGGTCACGAAATTGAAATAGATGGAGACGAAACGAGAGATAAAAAATTTTTAGATGACGCTATGAGAACGGTTTTAGACCCAGATACAATAATTATAAGAAATGACGATGTGATAGAAAATTTTAAAATTCAAACAGAAGAAATAGATAAGGAAAATGCTACGTTAGAAACTTTTATGGAAGAAATGGATAAATTAAGTCTTGATGTGTGCAAAACGTCTCAAGAAGCATTGTGGTCGTATGTTACGGATACAAATAATGAATTTAAGAAAAATAAAATGGTAAATCGTTTTACAAGTAAAATCAGCAATCTAAAACAAACCTTTACATGTGTAAAGGTTTATTTTAGATTGCTGTATGTACACTATTATGTACATATTATACATAGGCAAGAATCTATGTCATGATCCAATACCCTAATTAAAATAATGTTATTCATGAATACTTTCTTAGAATTGAGCCTTCTGCTTTCTTGAGCCAGCTGCACAGCTGTGCCTTTTGTAGATTAATGTAAAATCGTGACGTCTTCACTTTCAGGTAAGTATAGCTGCCGAGGAGGACGAAATTAAGAAACAATATTGGACAATAATAAAACGGAAGTATTTAGACGAAGCGCAGAATACTAACGATCTAAGGCTTAAGAGAAAACTGAGAATTATAAAAGAAAGGGGAACAAACGTGCAAATGCCTCAAAGTAAAGTAAGTACTATCAATTTAATTATTTTTTGTATTAATCAGAATTCATTTGAAGAAAAGCGCTTAATATAATTAAATTACTTATAGCAACGTGAAGAAATTGATACTATGCAACGCATATGGAGCCGAGTTACAGTTTGTGCGTATAATGTTACAGTTTGTAACACTGAAGAAGCTTCACAAACAATGAATGGTACTGTTATTAAAATTAACATTTTAAATGTAATATTTCATAATTAATTACGCCTTTTCGCTATAGGTGCATTTGTTATTTCAGATAAATATTTAAAAGCTCATTCAATAATTTCAGATGTCATATCTATATTTAAGTCCAGCAATGACTCTAAAGAATTAAAGTATTACTGGAAAGCATATAGAGATGCCACGGGAAAGAAAGTGAGACCAATATTCACGGATTACGTTGATCGAATGAATACTGTTGCTAAATCCGAAAATTTCCAAGACGCTGGTGAAATGTGGAGATACAATTTCGAAGATGACGACTTTGTTAATACTGTCGTGAAACTATGGAAGGAAGTTAAACCACTTTATGATTTACTCCACCGTTATGTTAGGGTCAAATTAAAAGCTGTTTATAGCGATGACTTACAAAATGATAACAGCCTAATTCCAGCACATATTTTAGGTGAGTAAAATTGTAAGCCTTTTTGTCAGATATCATTATTTATTAGGTTAATTTGATAATAATATTTCAAATGTAAATAAATTCAGCCAACTGTGGTCCTCCGTATCTACCATAAGCTTGCCAAGTATTGACGCCTGCTAAAAGTAAAAGGCAAAAATTATGTAGATTGTCATTTTTGGTTACAGGAAATTTATGGGCTCAAGAATGGCAGGCGATATATCCTTTGGTTGCATTTTACCCTGATGTAGAACGAGCACAAATAGCAAGGAATCACAGTGTTTTTGCTAAAAAGTTATTTGACACAGTGGATAAATTTCATCAATCTTTAGGATTCGAAAGCGCTAGTGATTCTTATCAAGATATTAAAGAAATACCAACTACGGCCAATTGCCTCCCATCAAGCCATGATATGTGTGATGGAGTAAATTATAAGTAAGTAGACTTATACACTTATCATAATATTTTAACATTAAAAACAAGATTTGCATAGCAGTTAGAGACAGAAGATGTCTGTTGCTATCGTGGATTCAGTATATCTCCAAAAAACTTTTTTTAAATACATACAATAAAATAGATTTATAATTTTTGTGGGATATGAAAAAGCTCATAATGATACTCCAGTGTAGAAATAGGATTTTATTCGTTTACTTCCCCTCACTGTAGGGACAAGATCGAAGAGTTGCTTCCGTATATTAAATATCCTTTTTATTACAGGATAAAATGGTGTGGAGAGAAAGTAACAGACGTGACAGTAGGTTTGTCTCGAGCGGCAAGGTTATTAGGTCACGTGCAATATTTTCGACACTATAGAAACCTACAACCATTATTTAGAGATGGACCCAACCCAGGTATAACTATTTTGTTACTAGTTGGTTTTCTGGTCATATTTTCACTTGATTACAACACTAGATTATATTGAATCTCTAAGAAATAGACTACGTCCCTTTCCTAAATAGGTGCCTATAGGTATCGTCACTTTTTGGATGCTCATTGATAGGCGAAATATTTATAGATAGATTATAATATTATATGACACACATTTATTACTTTTTTGATAATTGGTTTATAATCATTTTATAATATGTACCTATTTTTAATTATGTGCTATTGGTAATAGATAGAGACAATATACATATATACTTAATTTATAAGGTTGGTTAAGCACCTACAATTAATGTAACAACGACAAACAAAATACAACAACATTGACGTAAAAAAATTGCTAGTCACTGTGACATAGTGTTGAAATTAAGTAGGTATACAAAATATGAATTGCAAATCTGTATTCTGTATCTACCTAAATGAAAAGTATTATATTTTGAATTATAATTGATAACAACTTTGCACAAAAAAACAAGTGAAGTGTGAATTTTATTGTCTCATTGAAGGTCTTAATAGAATGCCGTCAATTTAGTTTTGCCTTCATCTACACCACAGTTATTGGAATTAATGTTCATCAATATACTGTCAAATAAGCATGGAATAATTGTTTAATTGTAGTAAAAGTTCAGAATAAGAATTATACGATTGGGGTAGAGGGCCAAAAAAAAGGTTATTTAATTTACCCGAAAATAATGTTTTTGAAACCACACGACAAAGCTACTCCGTGCGAATTAAGTAAGGGCATGTCACCCTATCCCTATATAATTCTACACTATTAGGTATCAACTCAATTTATTATTGGGCTAATGCCCACAGCCCATAGATTTGATTTTAATTTTGATACTATGTTTTAAATAGATCTTTGGATCGTTAAATAGGTACGTCAGTATTATGTTTCATTCTTTGAAGGTTATGAAACTTTTTGTACCTGCTTATATGTTATTTGTGATTTACATTAAGTACTATTTCCTTGTTTTTTTTTAAGTAATCTCTGCAATCGGATTATTTTAGCTCAGGTTTAAATATCATTCAGATGCTTCAAAGAATTAACGGCTTTTACGTTCTAACGCATAACTGCCCTTTTGTTTTATAATTCCTCTAAACAATTACCTTTCATATTTCTTAGTACGGTTAGGTTTTGCGGTTTGCAGCTCTGTAATTATAAAACCGAGGGCAGCAAAATTTAGTCACAGCATTTCAATTATGTAACAGCGTTTCACGATGCCATTTCCGACATTGTTGCGGTGCAGTTGACCTCTCCGAGCAAACTTCGGACCTTGGAGTTCGTTGAGATGGACGAATGTCCTGAAGCAACTATGAACCATCTATTATGGCTCGCGTTGGAGAAGCTTCCACTGATGGGATATGCCTTTGTCTTGGATAAATGGCGCTGGGACGTCTTTGCCAATAGCAGTATGGAAAATCTGAATCAACATTGGTGGGACCTCAGGTAATGTGACTTTCAAAGTCACCACAATATTGGTGCATTTGTTTTGGATTGTCACGTTGACTATTAGAATGTAATTAAATTGATCGATAGTCGGGCCTGTGTTAGGGTAGGTTTGGTAAGCGCGACGTTCACTCGGTGTTTGAGTCGGTTCTTTCCACAAGGCATGGAATTTTTTGGCAATATTAAAACACGTTTATAAGTAGATTGAAGGAGATATTTTTGCTTTTAACAGACGTTTTCAAAAACGATAGAGTCACTCAATTCGTAGCGTAGGCAATTGTTCTACATTTTGCCTATACATATGTATAATGTAAGAAGTTCTGCAACTTTTTCTTATTAAATTCAAATAAATTATATAAATTTGAACAATTCTTATTAAAAGTTTTGTGTAAAAAACTATAGGTACAATGCCTGTCATACAAACTTTTGTGACTAATATTATAATATATTAAAAGCAAGCATTTATTTAATCACAATAATTATAATTATGTTTGTCGAGATGACGTTGTTAGTTTTAACCCTTATTAAAACGCTGGGAGCTATACTTCCCACGTCTCAGATTGAAGTAAATCGTGTTTTATTTTTATATGCTTAAACCTAATGCAGTGTAATATTTATCTACGCAATCTTAACATTTTAGAGAACTTTTTTACATGGAAACACTTTTCAGAAAATTATTACATGTCATGGTAAACACACGTCAAAGTCAGGTGACGTGATTTTGCAGCCGAAAACGACCGTTATTTTTTAGTTTTTGGTGTAGTGCTCAAAAAAAATTAGATAAGTAGATTTGAGTTCTAGCTATGTAAACTAGACTATATTACGGTTGCGTGAAACGTAAAAATATGCCCAGAATCTTTCTTTTATACCTTGGTAGAGTCGATTGAAATTAAGTCTTTAAGTGGGAAGATATCATCCCAGTGTTCGTCACTGCACACGACATTCGGAAATTCTATATATAAAATCTGTGTGTCTAAAAAATCTTTTTTAATTGGTATAAGCAACTTATTTATTGTTATTCGTTATTTCCTGATCAGATAATTAGAAATCTTAACTCAATACATTAGTATTTACCTATTGTTTTTATTTTGTTGTAGAAAAATGCCATTTTTATGTTGAATTCATTCATTTTTCAATTCCCGAATTCATCCCTCAGTAAAAGAAACTTGCATTGATGAGTACTTTCACCTCCTTTATTAAAAAACTTGATCTTTATAATTTTTTACGATAACATTAAATTCACAAGTGGAGTCAGGGCAACTAACTAGTGTTTTAAAATATTGATGTCTGGAGTGGACACTGGGAGCTATAGTTCCCACCTTTCCAAACTTTTTACAAGAGAGAACAGATGACGGGATTTATACTTCCCACCGAAAAAAGGGTACTTCCCCCCCACTAACCCCTTTTTTGTGTGTATTTTTGAAATCTACGACCCAAAATTACCCAGGAACGTATCTTACTTTTTTGTTAGCTCCTCCACAGGCTCGCGTTTGAATAAGGGTTAACTTTTAAATTAAGAGATATAACTATATTTTCTGCAACCATGTTATGGGCCATGCGAAAAGGGTTCTTGTATTATTAAACCACTATCTACATTGTAAAAAAATCTAAAATTAATGTTTAGGTACAGTTTATGCGTTTTTGCTTCTGAAGTTTATAATAGGTATTGATTTATTTTCAATTGTTTATTATGTAGAGTTTAAATTAAAGATTTTTGTCCTAGGCCTTAATTAAGATCTTTGTTATTGGAAATTTTGCCTAACAAGTTAAAATAATTAATAGGTACGTATTTTCATAATTGTACAATATTTTAGGATAGAGGAGACGATGATATCCCCACCAGTACCCAGGAACGAGAGCGACCTGGATCCGGCCTCCAAGTACCACGTGGTGTCACATGTTCAATACATTACGTACGTTTCTGCAGTCTACATTAATTTTATTAATAATATCTATATTTTTATTGAATTAACTTGTTTCATCATTATTAAAAAACTTAATAATAGTTAATTGTTCGAAAAAAAAATTGAATAATAATCAATTATAGCTTTGGATTCGAACTCGTCTTTCGTGATTCGTCTTACCGTAGCCTGCGATCGGTAGGCCTAATAAATATACATATAATTATTTTAATATACTTTGCTACAGAAGCAAAAATTTAAATCAGTTCAGATATTTTGGAATATAACTTACATACATAACTTACTTTCACATTTATTTGAATACATATCTAAAAATAACATTAAAATGAGGACTAAAAAAAATAATCCTTCACTTTTTATCATACAGGTATTTAGTCTCACATATATTAGAGTTCCAAATCCTACGGTCCTTATGCAAAAGGGTGAACCATACTGGACCACTGCACAAATGTTCCATACACGGTGAAAAGGAAGCAGGAAAACTGCTCAGGTAAGTCATTGTGATTTTAGTCACATTTTAGTAGTGCACTCTATAACATCCTTGTTTGGATGACATAGCTGAAGGTAATTCGTAGACCTTATGCAAAGCAGATTGTGTTAAGATTTGGATAAAATTAGAAAAAAAATATGTGTTCACAGTTTTGTTTACAAACATAATATACTCAGTAAAAAGGCTTTGTCTATATTTATTTCGAAGCAAGAAGTTTTACGATTGAAAATGAAATTAAATGCAAAATTCGAAAAGTAAATGTTTGTAATTTAAAAAATTTTCAATGGTATGAACCTAGTTAAACACTATAATCTATTGTTTAGGTTATGCGAAAATCAGTAGGTGGTCGTTAAATCGGCCAAGACAATATTAAGACCCTGCCAAAGTGAAAATAACGAAAATAATATTGAATAAATAATATTCATTATATTTCATGCTCTATAGTCTACACTTTACACTAATTTAATGGGTGTTATAATTATTATCTATCCTACTAATATTATAAATGCGAAAGTTTGTGAGGATGTGTGTGTTTGTTACTCTTTCACGCAAATACTACTGAACCGATTACAATGAAATTAAGCGCACACATATAGAGGGTAACTTTGATTAACACATAGGATAAGTTTTATCCCGGAAATCGCACGGGAACGGGAACTATGCGGGTTTTTCTTTGTAAACGCGGGCGAAGCTGCGGGCGGAAAGCCAGTAGTAGTTATTTTTAATTCTTAAAACTTACTCCTCTAATTTATGCCGGCGTGATGTCTCTCAACTAGATCATCCTCAAATAAAACGATTGTAATAGTAATTCTATAAATAGGCTGTACTAAGGTCATCGTAACAACCTTAATTTAAGCATTTACTTGCATATAAATGTCGAGACCTTACGGAGGTCACAGCAGTTACATTTGGAAGTAATGAAGAATATTTGGCATTTTGATTTATTGCTCATATCTTTGTCTGAGCTTAGTTTTTATTTTTCAACTAGGTAAAGAAATAATCCATTGTTATGGATGATAACATGAACTATGTATTTCATTTTCATGCCGTTTCAAAAGGTGACCCTTTTGAAACGGCATGACCGATACTTTATTATTTTTATTTGCTTGTATTTGGTCGGTCTTTATGTAAATTAAATGAATCATACATTAATTTTCGTTTTACCTGTAATATATTAAGTACATCCCAAAGTTTTTAACAAAGTTGTGACATAAAATATTTATGTAAAAGACAGTAAATATATAAACAGGAAGAACCTCTCAAAACTTGAGATATACTTTCATTGAAAGACTTATTAGTATTTAGTATGCAGCATATTTTTGTCCCATGATTTTCCTATTGTTTATCTCATAGGCAGACTTAAATAATTTTATTTGTTTTACTTCGAGGTACATACTTAGTTATGTTAGAAAAATTCGGAAGGAGAAAAATGGAAGATTGTGGGCTATGGCCTTAAATCTTCCCAAGAGTAAATACATAGTCTGATGATGTTTATTAAAAAAGATGATAGCTTTTATCTCCCACTCGTAACTATAGTAATATGGTTACTCTTCGCTGCTATTTTTCCTTGTTAAAATTGCCCAAATTTTTCTTTACAGTGATGGTATGTCGTTAGGTGCGAGTGAAGATTGGAGAACAGTGCTTCAAACAATGACGGGAGAAACTGAACTGTCCACAGCTGGAATTCTCGAATATTTTTCCACACTTAAAACTTTGTTAGATTCTGAAACAGCTAGACTTGAAAATTTAAACGACGACATGGACAAAAGCGCACCAATAGTCGTGGGAATTATTGTAATCATTTTAACTTTTTTGATGTTCTTGCTCTATTGTATAAGAAAACGTGACATTCTCAACAAAATGTTTGCTTTTTGTGGTCTAAGAAAGAATGGCTCTTTAGATATAGTTACAAATGAAATATCACACTCAAAATCCAATGAAGTTGAGGGAATCAGTGAGGACAAAGTATAAAGATGTACTGTTATTAAAAACAGTTTAAGTTATGAATCAATTTTTTATTATTGCAATTTATATTGATAGTTAGCTTTTACATGTAGGTACCATATCATGTTTTTTTGTACCGTTAACTAGAGATCTACGGGGAGATTTTTTTATTAAAATATCAGAAAATTTTGGTTGTTTTATTCCGATCCTTATCAAAATATTCACAACAGTCATATTAGATTATACGATGTAATAACACGAAATGCAAGAAGAATATTAAATTACTGGCAGATTTAACAGACAATACAGTTTTAATACTTGTAAAAGAGAGAGTATATACTACGCTACCTACCTTATCAAATTTATTGAGTAGTATTTATTGAGTAATATAGAGTACCATTTTTTTTATATGAAAGGGAAAATCTGGAGACCAAGATTTGCTTGTCGTTTTTTTAATACCATATCGCTTTATCATCCCCGAATTCCTGCATAAAAATTTCATGAAAATCGTTTCAGCTATTTCCGAGATTCAGGTTCAGGATTCTGGGTATACTTAAAGTTTTTTTTTCACTTATTATTTGAGATATTGACCTGTAATAATTATGCACAAACTTGATTAACCCGAATGTTTCATGAAAATTATTTTAGTAGAGGGTAAAAATACGAAGTAACTCTTGTGACCACGACTTGCAGGATTATTTTTTTTAATTAGATATTATTCTCATGTTAGTTTTATGTATATTATGTTGTGTAAAAACTAAAACAGATAAAAATAAAGCCCTAGCGGCGAGTGTCATACTTTGGACGGTTCATTAATCTTCATTAATGACATTATTGGTATTTTATGGAAAAACGTATTTTTAAATAACACAAAATTAAATTTTAAAATGAAAATTTGAAGTCCCATTGACAAAAAACAAACAACCAACTTTCTAATTTACGAAAAGCAAAGATCCAAACAACTTTCGACTGGCCATTTTAGGAAGCAATCAGACATGTAGCTGCTACCGTATGATACGTACTGTCGAACATCACAGTGGACATCCGCCCAGAACTGACTTGTAATGGTTAAGAATGGCTAGCTAGTACAAACAAACTGCAATCTCCAAGTAGTTACAGTTTGGATCAAACGCACGCAGGCGGCTCGACTCGCGGCGGATTTCGCGACATTTTCGCGCGCGATTGTATTTCAAAATTCGAATTCCATTTTTGCAACGCTGTCCGCCGATAGATAAAATAAAAAAAAATTAAATTACTTGTTTAGTTGAATAAGAAAGACTGAATGAGTATTATTACAAAGTGATGAGATTTGACTGTGATTAAATATTTAGCAACAGGGTAAGTAGTCAATTATATTTCAATAAGAATAATATTATCCTAATGCTCTTTTCTGACTTCAAAAAAACAATGCATAGCAATAATAATTACATATTGAATTATATTTACAAATGTTTTCCTTAAAAGAGTTTACAAATCCTATTTTACAATAAAACAAACAATGCTAAAAGCAACATTTAGGCACCATAATATTTTATATTATTAAGTAGAACAGTAAACATCATGTCGATTACTAAAATGACCTATGTAAAAACCTTTTTCCGAATACACACATGTACATACACATTTTTTGTAATTTATTTTTTATATTATGAGTTTATCATAATATTATAATGTATAAAGTTTTTAATATCTACTTTTTCATTTCATTTTTAGTTCGCTTTATTCTTCAAAGAGACGTTTTAGATATAGACTATTAATTCCAGCATAACTACCTTGTTAACTGAAATGAAAAAAATAAAATATTTAAAATAAAAGCTACGAATTTTTTTTTTATTCGTATAGCTTTATAGCTCAGTCTCAGTTGTAAACGGTAATAAGATATCGATTAAAGAGGTCGCAGATTGTGCTTCCTTACCGACGCTATTTTTCTTTACAAATTATGGTTATTTACGTATTCATAGATTGCAAAAGTTTCTCAGATATACATAATAAGTCACATAGAAAAGTCAAAACTTTCCAATTAATATTTTTTTAAAGAATAGGTACTTGGGGCGTAATATTTTACAATCGATATCGAAGCCAAAAATATAGATTATAGAGACCGGACCGCTGCAGCTATAACGGAGCGCTGTGGATTAGACAGCGGGGCACAGCTAGTTAATTTTTAAAACATTATTGTATATGTGCATATAATAATTAATGTCTATTGCTATCATGGAGGTCATTTTTTGTATGAATATAAAAAATCCGTTATAGTTTAACCAGTTTTTATGCAACTTAATCTGCCAATACAAGATATTCCTTTCTATTCAACTTTTTGATTTTTTTGCACCCAATTTGCACCACACAGTTTAATTATAATTATATTATTCAATTATAATTATATTATGTGACTTTATAATTAAATATTTTTTTAAATTATAAAGTCAGATTTGATATATTATCTAATATGTGACTTCTCATTTTTTTAATTACGTGATGAATTCTTGTGACATCAAATATTACATTTTGTAAATAACTATACAAAATTGTTGCTCATTCTAATATAACTACACTATGCTAAATTCATTTACCTAATGTAAACAGGCGTAGAGCATTCTTTCTTAGTGAGTGCTGAAAGATTCTATGCAATGTTCTAATACTAAACAACACTGAATACGAGTGTTCGTTTACGCATCACGAAAGAATGCTCTTGCTCTAGCTCTACAGGTAAATTAGCTTGGAGAAATTTTTGCATATGTAGTGGTGTGTATATTACTCAGATCTTAGAGCGCGTTTCCACTATATCGTTCTGGCCTATACAAAAATGTTTCGATATCCTAACATTACTATTTAACTTTATACTTATTCCTAGCAACACTTTTGTTTTCAATAAAAACAAGTTTTTATTTGAAAGAAAATGGTTTTGACTTTATAAAAAAAAATATATCATTCAATTTTACGTCCTTGAGCAAACGACAAGGCGACTACCGTGAAACAATAAAATATCGTGTCCATAATAATTTGTTTCATAATTAATATTTGACCATAATAATTACGAAACAAAACAAATAAATAAATCGTCACTTGATAGTGGAAAGTGGAAACACGCACAAAACCAGAATAAACCAGTTTACGCTGTCCGCAGGTGCCACGTGCAGTCGTTTGGTAGCGTTAGAACATAAAGCACATTTCATTCAAAAATTATAATTATTATGTACGTAGTTTAATTGATAAATTTTGTATTTGTTGATTGTTGTTATTATTTGTTATTATTGTTATAATATTTGTTGAAGTGAATTACATGTCCCGCAGCCGGAGGCCCCAAATGAAAACTCAGATGTACTTAAAAACTACATTTAATAGCTAAAATGAGACTTTTACACCCATGTCTGCACGATGCAGACCGGAGTTAAAGAATGAATTTATACAGTTTAATAATTATAAAGACGTAAGCTTGGATGCTATAAGGGAAATCGCATCCACATTCTATTCCCGTGCGAACGGCGTATTCAGCAGTTTTGTATGAAGGCAGGGCCATAACTAGTGTTTAATTTGTGTGTAAGTGTTGTAACTTTATATTGTTAATTCAATATGGCTCCAGTGTTAAAACATGGTCGAGGCAAGCCTTTGACTTCTCAAACTAAAGAATTAAACTTTAAATGTCG
This sequence comes from Colias behrii, assembly GCA_029959065.1. Classification (NCBI taxonomy): domain Eukaryota; kingdom Metazoa; phylum Arthropoda; class Insecta; order Lepidoptera; family Pieridae; genus Colias; species Colias behrii. Next base: position 8,028,865 of record JARWMC010000009.1, read on the forward strand.
TTTCTTTTTCAGGTTAGTAAATTTTTCATTTTAGTAACATTGTTAATGTAAAAGTTATATGTATGTTAAATGTGCAAATATTAAAATAAAGTCTCATCTTTTTCAGAGGAGATGTTAGCTATCTTGTCCTGCGAGGTTGCTGGTGTTTTACAAGTAACCCTGTATAAAATAAAAACTAAAAATAAAATGTTGTTTTATTTTATTTGCTGACCATACACTACTACAAACGCAAAAATTTCTCCAAGCTAATTTACCTGTAGTTCTATGTTCGTTTGATGTAAATGCACTGTATGAAAAAAATCTATTTTAACCAATTCGTTTGTTATTTTCCACTATTACCCAATTCCCTATATACTATAAAATAAATAATAATAAAAATCGTTTATTTAGAAACAATACATACAAACAAAAACAATTTAGACACGACGATCGCCTCATCTAGGAATATACCTGTGCTAGAGACGATCGACGCCTTCCTCTCCAGACTTAGCCAGTATTGTTAATTTAACTTATATACTATTACATAAATTTATAAAATAGAGAATCATTAAGAACTAATTGAGGTTAAAAATAACATTTCGGGCATGCAGTTTGTGTGTGTGTGTGTGATGTTCCCCTATTTGAGATTTGTTGACTATAATTTATATTATAGTAAATATACATACAATATACTCATACTAATACTCATAATAATGATCAATATCATGTTATCATGATATTGATCATTATTATGAGTATACTTTCAATCTTGGAACATTAAACTGCTCTAAGCTTTCTTTAAATAGCCTCTACCAATGCAAATTCCTAAACCAAATCAGTGACTCTACTTTTTGGCATTTTAGTATGTGATCGTTCCTACTTAATAACCGTCTTGTTTTAATTCTCGAATTTTGAATGTACAATTTAAAACAAGTTAACATCATTTTCCGGGAAAAAATTGTTAAAAAAGAAAGTTTCTCATTCGTTCGGAAATTATGTAATAATTATGCGAACTTTTTTAGACTCAAGCTTTTATATGTATTTAACGCACGATTGTGTATCTGTTCTATAACTATAGTCTATTGAAACTTTATTAAAAAATAATGGTTTTGATTACAATAATATTACATTCGTTTTTCATCTGAATGAACAAGGCTACAAGACTAGGCATAGGCACGTATTAATTATGCATAGGTTGACGACCTCAAATAATATACTTCATGTCGACTGTCATCTATATGTGCAATTTGCTTTATGATTACATGTAAATTGAAAATGTAATGATTGTACTTTTCAAACTTCCAGGCTGGACTAGTACTTAGGTACATCTACATGATGATTTAACAACACCGCTTTAGTTTGCTTTTGTTAAAGAGCACAAAACATGTGATTATACAAAAAGTACAGAGTAATAATTTGATTACGTGTGCAAAGTCGGGTAACAATAGCAGTTGTTCAAAGTTGCAAGGACACAGGACTATTAGAGCTGATAATGTCATATGGGTACTGTTTAACTTAATTTCTTAATTCGATACCTAGAAACTTCAATAGACTCACACGATTATATGTTGAAAACGATGCAATTTTTGAAAAAATAGGTAAGTATGTAGTTATGAATATAACACGAATAAAGACACTCAAATAATTGTATAGCGCGTATATTATATTGGACCAGCGATAGGGCGATATTAAGTACAATTTCTAAGGTTAGAAAATCATGATTGTTAAAATAAATGTCTTTGAATATACTAAGAACTAATCAAATATTAGAAATGCTGTTGAATTTATCATTACGCATAATTACGATGTCACTTTAAAACAGTTTTTGCATGGTATTTCCAGTGATTTCGTGAACATAAAAAGTAAAAACCCAGTGGACACCAAATGTATGTTTTGATAGTTACTTGCGCTAAACATCATAATAATTCCAAATATAACTTAATACTTTTTTGCTATGTGAGTGTGAATTCTCACCACAACCACAGAATAATAACTATAGTACCTAGCTAACTACCAAAACACATAACACCTACAATTTCTTAAGAATGCAGAGGGTTAGGTAAATTATTTAATTTACAGTTATCAGGCTTAATTATGGAAATATTTTCTTTTGTCTGTCAGTATAATTTGTATTTTCAGTATCGATGATTTTCTAAACTGCATGACTTCGGACTTCTTCTTGCTAACAATAGAAATAATATCAATTTAATTAGAATTAGGTACACCGTACAGTAATTTGTTCTTGATAGAGTTGTTACAACTTACAACCAAAGTTTTATCTATCGCTTAAGGTACGATACCTTCTAAGTTCTAAGTATCAAAAAACCTACAAATGAAGAAATAAAAATATTTCTTCTTTTATCCGTCTGATACAGTTCAATTAGGCGTATGTATACGGATATCAAAACAGTTCGATGAGTTTTCTATGAATATTTGTTTTCATTCCCATAGTCTTTAATTGGCTTTGGTATTAAGAAAAGCACCGGAAAGCCGTTAAAATGGATAGAATTATTTATTTACGTTATATGTATTTAACGTAAATGTACTCACATATTTAGTAGGAAAAACCATGATCTTGTCAACTTTTTTGTTTCCGCCTTGCGTTCCAAATTTTTCCTACATTATGTGTACAAATTACAGGAAATTACAATTGTACTTATAATACTTCCTGTGTTATCGTAAACAAATTAAGGTTTCTACTTTTAGATGAAAAACTAGCTCCCGCCCACGACTAGGTATGTACGTGCATCCCCGTTTTTCCCCGTTCCCGCAAGAATTTCGGGAAATCATTTCTTAGCGGACGCCTACGTCCTAACATCTACCTGCATGCCAAATTCCAGCCCGATACGTCCAGTGGTTTGGGCTGTGCGTTGATAGATCTCTATATCAGACACCTTTAAGTTTTATATACATATATAAGATATAGGTACCTTTTTTTTTTTTTTTTTTATTTTTTTTTTTTTTTTATTTTTTTTTTTATAGTGGAGAATGCATTTAGGCATACCCAGGGCAACTCGGGGGAAGAGCCCTGGGTTATGTCGGACTCACCCTGCTGAGTGCAGGGTCCTACCGACTAAACTCCACTGTGTTCCGCCGTGCCGCTTTATTGACGGGGCCGCGGGTATTCGGTAGAACCGCATCCGCAGACCCGTCAGCGGCAGCCTATCTCCAGGCCCAACGCGAATGTGGCGGGAGGCCGCCAGGTCTACCTTCCTGGGGGGGCGGCGAGAGTGGAACACTTCTCACGCCGCCTCTCCGCACCGGATGATGGATTATATCCCCGTTCCATCATCCGGTGCCCATCATCAGGGAGGCAGGTCGCGACCGTGTAAAGCGGCCGCGACACGGTGACGACGCCCAATAGGACGACGACGCCGGATCGGATCCGCGGAAGGGTTTCTCTCGCGGACCCGTTCTGCCTCCTCCTTCTGCGACATCACATACTCGCAGAATGTGATAGCCGCGGACCACGATCTGTCGCCGCCAACCATTTCGCGAACTATGGAAGGCAGGGAGAGATCAGGGCCGACGACTGCGACCAGGCGAGCTCGGGGCTCTGACCACGCGGGGCACACGGCGAGAGTATGGTCTGCCGTGTCCTCCGGACAGTCGCACCAATGACAAGCCATTTGCGGCTCCCGTCTGGCGACTTTGCACAGGTACCGCCCAAAACATCCGTGTCCGGACAGTACCTGTGTCAGGCGGAAGGTGATGGCCCCATGCCGCCTGTCGCACCACTCACGTAGGACCGGTCGGATTGCTTCGACCGTCCTTACTCCTGCGCTGGGCTCTTCGAGCCGTCGTTTCCACTCACTGAATCGCCGCTCGAGAGCATCAGCCCTCCATTGCTGGACCTGCTCCAGATATGGGTTGATCCCGTGCGATCTGGACGCAGCGACGCGGCGATAGACGTCCGCCAGCATTTCGGCGTCCAGGTCCCACGGGGGCGTCCCCGCCATTACGCACGCGGCCTCGAAGGACACCGTGCGATATGCCCTCACGATTCTGAGCGCCATGACCCGCTGCGGTCTACGCAATAGGGGTCTGGTACGGACACTCAAAGAGTCAGCCCAAATGGGCGCACCATAGAGGGCCATGGAGCGAATGACGCCGGTGTAAAGACGACGGCACGCGCCCCCAGCCCCCCTAAGATTCGGGAGCAGACTTCCAAGTGCCCCGGCCACCCCAACAAGCCGGGGGGCGAGGCGACGGAAGTGTTCCACGAATGTCCAGCTGCTGTCCAACACGATGCCCAGATAGCGCAACGTGGAACCAACGCTGATGGACGCACCGCCCACCTGAATGGCTGATCCAGCAGCCTGCGCCCTTCGACGGCCACGAAACAAAATCGCTTCTGACTTGTCCAGGGCCACCTCTAGACCAAGTCTTCTAATCCGGCGCACAACTTCTGCAACACCTGCGGTCGCAAGGAGGGCCGCGTCCCTATACGAGGCCCCACGCGCAGTCACCAGGGTGTCATCCGCATAGCAAAGCACGCTTACACCCGGGGGATAAGTGGCGCGCAGGACCCAGTCGTAACCGATGTTCCACAGGAGAGGCCCAAGAACCGAGCCCTGTGGAACACCGCACGACATTTCCTTTTCCATCCATCCACGGCGTGCGGGGTACGCCACCGCCCTCTCTGATAGGTAGGACTGCAGCAATCGCACCATGTACTCGGGCACGTTGTGGTAGCGGAGCGCCTCAATTACGCAACTCCATGGTAGCGTGTTAAAAGCGTTGGCGATGTCAAGAGACACCGCCAAAAGCACTCCACCTTCATCAGCCACATTGTCTGCGAGGTCACGCAGCGCAGCGATCGCATCAATGGTGGACCGCCCCCGGCGGAATCCAAACTGGTTTTCGCTCAGGTCCGGCCCCACTCCCTCCAGGTGGTCGATGAGGCGAGCTGCGAAAACGCGCTCAAAGAGCTTGCTCACCTCATCGAGCAGCACGATCGGCCTGTAAGCCGAGGGCGAATCGCGCGGGCGTCCGTCCTTCTGCAACAGGATCAAATTCCCGGTCTTCCACCTCCGGGGAAATTGGCCCTGTTGGAGGCATTCTGTGAAGAGCTGTTCCACCCTGGGTCCAAGTGACTCTAGCGCCAGTACCCAAGCCCGCCCTGGGATACCATCAGGGCCGGGAGCGGTCTTTTTTGCTTTGAGCCGCTCCACCGCCACTGCGAGCTCGTCACGCGTGACCACAGGGACATTTCCATCAGCATACTCCTCCTGCACAGTCATTGTGGATGCCATCGGCGGGGGAGAATGTCTTCCCCGATTCGGAAACAGGGACGTCACCACCTGCTCCAGAAATCGAGGCTCCAGAGTTTGAGATAGGGGCGGGGCCCAAGGGCGAAGCTTTTGCCTCACCCTCTTGTAAGGCCGACCCCAGGGTTCGTGGTTCAAATCCTCGAGCATCTCCTCCCATGCGCGAGTTTTTGCTGTGCCTATCGCGTCCTGGAGAGTCACGATACAGTCTCTGTAGACGGCATATAACCGCGCCTCCTCCTCTTCGTCACGCCGTCTACGGCGTCTATGCCTGGTGTACGCCCGCCTCGCGGCTACGCAAGAAGCGCGTAGCTGGGAGATATCGGCGGACCACCAGTACATTTGTCGCCTTCGCGGGACTGACCGCGCTCTCCGCATGCTCGCGTCGCATATTTGCGCCATTGCGTTGGCAAGCCAAGTGGCCTCCTCCTCCACATCAACATCGTCACCCTGCGGCGTCGGGAGCCAGGCTTGCACTATGGCAGCTTCTATGAGAAGCTCCTTATCAAGGGTTCCAAGCGCCCAGCGCGGACGGCGCTCGCCAGCGGGGAATCGACTGTTAGCCGTCGAGGGCGTGGAGACGCTGAACCGGATGTAGCGGTGATCCGAAAGCGTCTCCACGTCCACCAGAACCCTCCAGTCTTGAATACAACGAGCGAGAGGGGGGCTTGCGAAGGTGACATCTACAATAGAGCCACCCCTCTGTCGCACGCATGTCAGCTCTGTTCCGCGGTTAATAAGTGTTAACCCAGAGGCGACCGCCCAGTCTGCAAGCAGAGTACCGCGCACGTCACCTGCCCGGCAACCCCAAGACACGGACTTGGCGTTGAAGTCCCCGGCCAGAAGAACAGGCAGTGGCTGCGCGAGGTCGATCATATCTCTCAACACGACGAGGAACTCCTCGAAATCAGCGAGACAGCGATTTGGCGAGAAATACACCCCCACGACGGTGTATCCGTTAATTACCGCTGATACGCAGCCCCGTCGCCTGACCACTTGCTCTATTTGAGTACCGCCTTGTGCAACTAGTGTCACCAAGCTATCTAGATCACCCGCCCAGTTATCCCAGGCGGGGACATTGTACGGCTCAGACACAATCGCCACATCAATCTCCCACTCTGCCAGGCTTTGGAGTAAAAGATCCTGGGACCTAGCACAGTGGTTGATATTGGCCTGTAGGAAACGCAGTGGGGCCATTACTGCGTTTCCATTGCTGCCTCCGTTTGCGGCACCTCAGGCACCAGAGCGGAGCGTGATGGAGCCCGAGCACCATCTAGCTTCCGCATTCCGCCTTTTTTTGGCTTGGGGGCCTTACAGGCTAAGCTTCCAAGCCGATGTTCTGCTGGTCGCTTTGCTTCTGCACAAAGGGCGCAGTGAGCAGTGGTAGCAGAGCATTCACCCGCTTTATGGCCCATTTCACCGCAGCGGAAACAAATGGTACTCCGATCCGCAAGTGATGAGCACGTAGCACTTACATGGCCTAGCTCCTGGCAGCGGAAGCAGCGGAGGGGCTTCTGCTCGATTAATGAGACACTTGCGGAAACCCACCCCACCAGAACGCGTCCCACCTGCGCCACCTTCTTCGCCGCGGTCACCGGACAGCTTACCCAGGCTGACATTGCGCCCCGCGGGCCAGAACGCAGGGCACCACACTTTACGTGCTCGACGGAACACTCCCCTGCACGTGAGACCGCGGTCGCAATGTCTTCAGCAGAGGCCGAGTCATCCAGGCCAGTAATACGCAGCTCTGCGCACTTCACTGGCCTGGTCACCTTCACATTAACCTCGCCTAATACCTCCCGCAATTTGGCGGCTAGAGCATCCGCTTCCTTTGTGCTGGAAGCACCAGGTATCTCCAATATCCTGGCACCGGTAACACCACGCTTAAAGCGCATCGCATCGATGCCCATCTCCCCAAGATTGATCCCACGCCGCGCCTCCATCATGATCTTGGCATAAGTTATGCCACGCTCCTCCGCTCCCGGCTGAAGGGTCAGGACGACAGCCGAGGAAGAGGGAACGTGGAGCTTGTGCCGCTTTTTGCGGGACTGCGCCGCAGGCTTCTTAGCCTTGGCCCTCTTTGTTTTCTTCCCACCCTTCCCGACAACAGTCCATCCTTCCTCTGGCTGCTGTTGCGGGAGGGGGTCTGACGATGGGGCTGATGTGGAGGGCGCGACTATGCTGGCGGGTTTTGAGTTCGCCGCGCTTTTCGACGCCACTTTTTTCTTCTTGTTGGCCTTCGGCTTCGGCTTCATGGCCGTCGCTGCAACCTGTACCGCCACTTGCTGCTTTAAAGCAGTCTTCCCGACCGGAGCCGCAGCATGCTTCACGGCCCGTTTTGGAGTGGACCCCGTCGCCGATATGCCTGGTTGCGGTACCGAGGCAGCCATTGCATATGTTGGGGTGGGGTTGGGGTTGGGGTGGGGGGTTGGGGTGTAATGGCTGTCTACCACCTATCAGCCAAAGCCAACCTCACCTGCTCGCGGTGCACCCTGCTGATCAACGAACGAGGCTCTGGTGACAAACACATACAGTGGTAGAGCTACAGTTGCTTATATAATCTATAAGTAGCACGAATGGGCGGTAGCTCGTCCGGGGTGGAACCACTGTCTCGCAGAACACCGGCGTGAAGTTTTTCATCTTAAAAGCGTTTCGCATAGGTAAGCGAGATAACCGGGCGCCCATCTCTCCCCTCCCCTCTCTCTTTCAATGGCAGCGGAATTAAATAGATATATACCCCAGGAGGGTACCAGCACACATCGTGCAGGAGAATCCCTCCCTGAGCTCAATGGTTCAGGCTGCCCAGCGTATTCTGGGGTGGGCAAAATTTCGCACAAATCACCTTCTTCCCGGACTTATAGGAACAAACATCGTCCCATACCCTCCCCCACACTTCATGTGGATTTCTGCAACGTGAGGGGTTTGCACTCAAACATGAATGCCGTTCACTTTCACCTGGAGACCACGAAACCGGCATTATTCTTCCTAACGGAAACTCAAATCTCCTCTCCACCCGATACCTCCTACCTCCATTACCCTGGCTACAGCCTTGAGCATAAATTCCTGCCACGTGCCGGTGTATGCGCGTACATCCGAGAGGATTTGTGTTTTCGTCGCCTTGGGAATTTTGAAGTAAAGGACCTATCAATATTATGGCTGCGTTTAGATTGTGACGACCACCCCCGCATCTATGCGTGCCTCTATAGGTCCCATAGTGGTAACCCGGAGACCAATAAACTTATTGAGCACATGGAATCCGTGACAGATCACATACTCCGTGAGATCCCTTCTGCTGAAGTCGTGATACTGGGCGATTTCAATGCCCACCACACAGAATGGCTAAACTCTCGTACGACCGACCACGCAGGGAGATCTTTCTATGAGTTCGCCATTGCTTATGGCCTGACGCAACTAGTGCCCTCGCCCACACGAGTGCCCGATGTGGAAAATCATTTTCCTTCCCTGTTAGACCTCCTGCTAACTTCTCACTCTGAAGGCTATCAGGTTAGAGTCGATGCTCCCATCGGCTCGTCAGACCATTGCCTAGTACGATGTGTAGTGCCAATAACGTACTGTCGCCGCCCACCTTGTGCGAGTTCTCGTCACTTATGGCACTTCAAGTCGGCGGATTGGGACGGGATGCGCACATTTTTCTCATCGTATCCCTGGGACAGAGTTTGCTTCTTAGAAAAGGATCCTAGCGCATGTGCCGAAAGTGTTGCTGATGTATTATTGCAGGGCATGGAACTCTATGTCCCTAGCTCGAAGGTTCCCATCGGCGGCAAGTCTAAGCCCTGGTTTGGTGGCTCTTGTAAAGCGGCAGCTCGCGTTAAACAAGAATGCTACCAGGCCTGGGTTGCTGGTTTAGCGTCTAGTGATCCAAATTCTCGAACACTTAAAAAGAAGTTTAACTCTGCCTCAAGAGCCTTTAAAAGAGCGATTGCGAAAGCGAAGTCGGAGTATATTACCAAACTTGGGGAAAAACTAGCCCGCCTTCCTTCTGGAACAAAAGCTTTTTGGGCTCTCGCCAAGGCCGTACAAGGCAACTTCTGTCGCCCATCTCTTCCATCCTTACACATGAAAAATGACCAGCTAGCACACACGGCAAAAGAGAAAGCCGATCTTCTGGGCTCTCTTTTTGCAGATAATTCTACTTTGGAGGACAAGGGTAATCCACCACCTCATATACCGCACTCTAAATGCTCTATGCCGGAAATCCGTTTCACGCAGAGAGCGGTACGTAAAGCCCTTCTTGCTTTAAACGTGAACAAGTCATGCGGTCCGGATGGTATTCCACCGATTGTGCTAAGGATGTGCGCTCCAGAGCTGACTCCGGTGTTAACGCGACTCTTCCGACTCTCGTACTCCACAAGCATTGTCCCGTGCTCCTGGAAAACTTCTTTAGTGCATCCCATTCCCAAAAAAGGCGATCGCTCTGATCCGTCCAATTATAGACCTATTGCTATCACTTCCTTGCTTTCAAAAATAATGGAATCCATTATTAATCGCCAACTTCTTGAGTTCCTAGAGGAGCACCAGCTGATTAGCGATTGCCAGTACGGTTTCCGTAAAGGTCGCTCAGCTGGTGATCTTCTAGCGCTCTTGACACACAAATGGGCGACCGCTATTGAAAGCAAGGGTGAAGCTTTAGCGGTAAGTTTGGACATAGCGAAAGCCTTTGATCGGGTTTGGCACAAGGCACTCCTTTCAAAGCTTCCATCGTACGGGGTTCCCGAGAAATTGTGTCAGTGGGTCTCCAGTTTTCTCACAGAGCGGAGCATTAAAGTCGTTGTCGACGGTTCGTGCTCCGAGTCTAAGCCTGTGAATGCTGGGGTCCCACAAGGCTGCGTTCTTTCTCCAACTCTGTTTCTTCTGCATATCAATGACATGCTACTAACCAGTGGCATTCATTGCTATGCAGACGACAGTACTGTTGACGCGCTTTATACCGGCCGATGCAATATGTCTCGGGATACCACTATTGAGCACCGGAACGAACTTGTGTCTCAAATTGAGAACTCTCTCGAGAAAATCTCGAATTGGGGAAAAGCCAACCTCGTTGAGTTTAACCCTAAAAAGACACAAGTTTGTGCGTTTACCACAAAAAAAACACCCTTCATCATATCTCCATGCTTTCAGGGCATTCCTACCAGAGTCTCAGCTAGTATTAGTATACTTGGTGTCGACATTTCGTGTGATGCCCAGTTTCGTTGTCATCTGGAAGGTAAGGCCAAGTTAGCCTCTCAAAAACTTGGTGTGCTCTGTAGAGCGGGACAGTATTTCACACCCGGCCAACGCCTTCAACTCTATAAGGCACAGGTCAGGCCGCACATGGAATACTGTTCCCATCTCTGGGCCGGTGCACCCAAGTACCAGCTTCTTCCTTTTGACCGAATCCAGCGACGTGCAACACGGTTTGTGGATGATCCTTGTATTACTGATCGGCTGGACTCTTTGGCTCTCCGTAGAGATGTCGCATCTCTCTGCGTTTTTTACCGCATTTTCCACGGTGAATGCTCTGAAGAGCTGTTTGGTACAATACCAGCCGCCGAATTTCACCACCGAAGCGCACGCCACAAGCTCAAATTTCACCCACATCATCTCGATACTTGGCGTTCTTCCACCGTGCGTTTTAGGAGGAACTTCCTACCGCGCACTACTCCTCTGTGGAATGACCTTCCAAATTCGGCATTTCCCAAGGACTATAATTTAGAATGCTTCAAGAAGAGAGCGTATTCCTCCCTCAAAGGCCGGCAACGCAACCACAATACTCCAGAGTCTGTGGTTGTTCATGGGCGGCGCCAATCATCGCTTTCTGTACGGTGACGCGCAAGCTCGTTTGCCGACTTATACATAAAAAAAAAAAAAAAAAAAATGTTTTTTCTGCTGGTGGTGGGAGAGGGACAAGGTCCTGGGTCGCCTGTTGGACGGCCTCCACTGTCGCTCTCCTGTTATCCGCCGCCAGCGCCGGTCTTAATCGCTTAGCCGGCGGCAGACGCTCCTCCAGGGCCTCAAACCTAGCGTTAATCATGTCTCCAACCTGGCGCAAAATGGAAGCTACCAGATCAGCATCTGGTTCCCGCGGTTGAGGACACACTTGAACGCTTTGCGAGGTCTTCACTTTTTCGAGCTCCCTTTTGAGGAAGTCGATCTCGGCCTGTAGGCGGGAGTTGTCCGCCTGCAGAAGCCGTGTCTCCTCTGAGACTGTGAGCCGCTTGAATTGTGCAACCGACAGTTCAATGTCATCGTGCGCCAATTTGAGGACTTTTTTGAAAGTGGTCTTCAAATTGTTTGACCTGGACCGCACCTTCTCAATGGCGGCCAAGCTATCCGCAATACGGAGGCTAAGAGCCTCCGCCGTGTTTCCTTCCTCTATTGGAATGGGGGGGAGGGGAGCGCTAGCACGCATCGCCTCGATGCGCTCAGCGCACTCCGCGACCTCCTGCTCAGCCTGCAACTCTGTTTCCAGTTTGCGCGACGCGTCCAGTTTGGCTGCGCGCCGAGCGGCGCACGTACCCGGCGTGCGGCCCTTCCCTCTTTTGGATGTTTTTTGGCAGGGGGTTTTTGAACCCCCAAACCCATCCTCCGAATCCGAACCGGAGCGGCTCCTATCTAGGGACCTCTTCCGCCACAGCCTTCCCGTTTCGTGGGATTGCATATCCACCATGCTGTTGGCTGAGCTTGATTTAGAAAGCCCCCCAGCTCTCGTCCGTCTTGTCCTTGCGTCATCCGAGTCGTGTTGCCTATCATTGTCCAAATTTATTTTGCTAGAGTCGTCGTTATTAAATGGGGCCGGGTTAAAAGACATTTTTGTTCCCACGAGTATGGGGGATATAAAAAGTCCATCCGGGCGGTGCCCCCTGCACCCGGATAACCCTTATACACCATGGAGGTCGGGCGGTATCCATGGGAGGCCACAGCTAAAGCTCACGCACTCCCGAGCCAAACTGTCCAAAAGGGACAGGAAATCCACGCCGCTGGACTGAAACGCAGATTTGAGGGTTTTTTGATGAGGTGTCCTTCCTCTCGAACCGGCCGGTTAAGGCAAGCCCCCTGGTCCGTCGTAGCTGCTAGACGTGACAACAACACTACGACGGGTAACAGGTTGCCCGACGGGAGGCCGAAGCCCCTAACCAGACGTCAGAAAAAAACCTGCCGCCCAGCCCGCCGCGCCGCGATTGTAGCAACCGCCATCCACCGCTGCAGAGCAGCCCCTCGCCCAGTAGGACTAAAAACGTCCGCAACCACTGGTTACCATACGTCGCCGCCAACAGCAGCACTGTTCGAACTCGAACCCAGCAACTGCACAGGGAAACTCCCTGCAGAGCAGAAATTTCGACGAAGGCATGTAGCCCTCGAGTTCCTCCAAGCTGGTTTTGGTCCGCGCCGGCAATACCACCGGTACCCCCCATATCTGGGAGGCCTCCCCCTATCCGCCACCTGGGGACGCGCCCGATAGGAGACCAGAAACTCCACACGGGAAGATATAGGTACCTAAGGTATAGGAAACTAAATAACATTGTAAAATTATTATTTTTTAAAAGCATTATTTTATAATAATTTTATATTTTCCCTTCTCACAGACAATGTTGCGTTTACTTTGAATTTTTTTTTGAAAATCTTATGAATATATTTTTTTATAATAGATATCGGTTTATTCGAAATTTACACTGTATGTCCACTATTGTAAAGGTTTCTAATATCATGGACCAATATACTCAAGCTAATATTCACATTTCCTGTATTTATAACAATTTTCATTCAAGCTCGTTCTAGGCTCTTTTTATGCAATAAATATACTATGTACAAGTTCTTCCAAAAGGAATAGTCTGTATCAATTTAATCAATTTTGTAGCATGAGTTGATAATTCTAGTAATAAATATAAATTTCCATGTAGTTTACTGTCGAATATTATTCCATCGTTCTGACTTACTTTACGTACTTTTTGAAAAATATCAAACTCTATGACATGATTATAACGTCGCTAGGAATCATCAGCCGAGAGGCAACGATGCAAAAACATTTAACGAGGCAGCAAATTACTGACAATTTTATATTTAGCAGTTTATTGTGTTTTTTGCGTATAAAAAAGTCATTTTATACAAATAAGTATACGAGTGTATTTTATTAATTTCAAAGCATTCATGGAGCCATTATAATCAGAATGGTTGGTAACGTAGGTGACATTTCAATTTTTAAATAAATATATTATATATTCTACAAAAACTTGACTTTTTTTTCTAACATATCTGAGGTATGTTTATTATAACTTCTTTTCGTATCAAAACTTTTAACAATAAAATTGACTGCCCCTATTGCTAACAAGATTCAACATTCGTCTCCCGGCTGGATATCTCCGCTTTAAAAAAAAAAAAAAAAATATAACTCCATTAGCTCCTCCTCATTACAATATTTATTTAGTTCATATTGATGATAACAATATTTTCAATGTCAATCATATGAAAAATATTGTTAACGCTCTATAGGTATTATTATTTTATTATTATTTTTTTTTTTTTTTTTTTTTTTTTACTTTAGGTACTCGACGGTACTGGTGATATGTAACAAACATAAAATTAATTATCTATCGTTTTAAACAATGACATTCAAACATTCAGATAATGTGATGAGAGGGTTATTGTATCTCATTATCTAAATACAAAACACTTATTGTTTTGTAACAAAAACATCATCTTTGTTTATGAAATTGTTCAAAGGATAATACATAATTTGTTTCATTTCTTGTTTGGTTTAATAAGCTTTATGTGCAATGCTTCATATGTATTGAATAAATTAATGACAATTTTCTCGTCTGCTTAGTCAAAATATCGTACACAAATAATAATATGTATGTTTACTACAAATTTAGTTCAAATTCTTAAGTGATGAATATTTCGGCCATGCTAAATCCCAATTTTAATATCTTCAGGATACATTGTATTCTTCTTCTTCTTCTTCTCTTAATTAATGGCTCCACCCAATAAAAAGGGACTTCGCCAATGTCCAGTATATATGGGAGAGACAGGACTCAAATTTCAGCCAGTTAGACTTGTTCGGTTGTGACATTTAACATTTGGAACTGAGTGGGAAAATGCAGAAATTTTGATCAACTTGGAGCGGCTAGAACAAACACATAAGACAATACAGGTTATATATATTACAGACTACAGGATACACTAATATAGTTTATAAATATAATAAGGGGTTAATACTTTAGTTTGTTAAAGGAAATAAATTTAGATAGAATTTCAACAAATTTGGAAGGCACTAATGTCAACAAACATTTAAAATTTGTGGGACGAGGGATTTCAGGAGGGAGGACATCCAGTAAAGAAGAACGAAGCTTGGTACATTCAAAGAATAGGTGGTCAGTAGTGCCTTCATCCAAACCACACTCACAAATAGAGTGATCACGTACTCTAATTTTCGCCAGGTGGACAGGAGTACAAGCATGGCCGAAGCGGAGTCGACAGATAGTGGATGTTACTAGTTTGTCAAATTTGCGAAAACGGAAAAACCACGGTTTGTGTGGAATAGTAGGCTGAATATCCCAATAGAATTTACCTTTTGTGCGGCTGGACTCTTGCCAAAGATTCAACCACTTCCCATCCAAACGCAATTTTGATAGTGGAACAAGGTCTTGACTATAATTACTGAAGTGAGTATTGCAACCCACTTGCGTAGCAGACTTAGCCAAAGAGTCAGCCATCTCATTACCCCCTATACCAGTATGACCTGGTACGTAAGTGATTTGAATGTGGAGACCCTTATTGAGGCAATTTAGAAGCACCACACGTATTCTTAAAATCAAGGGGTGACAGGATTTAGATCGAAAAGGATTAGATAGAAGGGCTTGGAGGCAGCTTAATGAGTCGGAAAATATAACCGCTTTATCAAGGTTGTGAGAGATAATGAAATTGAGGGCTTCGAGAATGCCTGTAGCTTCACCAGTGTAAACAGTAGATAAAGGGGGGCACTTAAACTGAAGAATAATGCTGGATTGAGGGTACCAAACAGCGACTCCCACACATGACATATCGGACATTTTTGAGGCATCGGTAAAAAAGAGGTGCCAATTGGGCCATTTATTGGCTACAATTTCATTAAATGTAGCATTAGCGTTAATTGTATCTTTAGTTATGCCACAATTTAAAAGTATGGGTGGATTGTACGTAAGTGACTGGAAGTTAACGGAGAAGAGAGGATAAAGTTCAAACTGAACAGTAGGATCAGGCAGACGGGTGAATCTTATGAAGCTTTTTAGTAAACAAGAAAAATTAGCAGAGGGTCGGAGATTTTGACTAGTGGAGATTTGAAGGAGATTATGGAGTTTGGGCCAAAGGATATGGGAAGAGTTATAGATGGATTTAAAAAAATATTTATCACACAGATACTGTCTGCGGAGAGCTAGGGGAGGGTCAACACACTCAACCTGCAGGGCGTTAACCGGGGTAGATTTCATTGCTCCGGTAATCAAGCGTAGACAACGAGATTGTACTTTGTCTAGTTTATTCAGTGCCGTCTTATTGCATGGATCGAGTATGAAGGAAGCATAGTCTAAGTGACTACGCACCACAGCATTATAAATAAGTTTCTGACAGTATGGGTGGGCCCCCCACCATACTCCTGCCAGAGATCGTAATATATTAATCCCTTTTTCGCATTTTTGACTGATGTAGTTAACATGTGGGGAACCAGATAACCTTGAATCCAATATAACGCCTAGATATTTAACTTTATTAGTGACTGGAATTGGTTCATCGCCCAGTATTAAGGTTGGTGCGGGAATGTGGCGCTTTTTAGTGAAAACTACAACACAACATTTTGGTACAGATACAGTCATACCATGATCCGACAGCCAATCACGAAGATACGACAAAGCTGAATTAAGGCGCGAGGTGATTTCATCCATGTCATGGGACTGAGCAAATAAGGTTATGTCGTCTGCATATTGAAGTATGTCACAGAATGATGTGACCGTCGTGTCCAAGTTGAAAGTGTAGATAGCATATAGGAGAGGACTTAATACCGATCCTTGAGGGAGCCCCTTCCAGGTAAGTCTAGTGGAAGAAATATGAGAGTTATGACGCACTTGAATGGATCTTGACATTAAAAGATTGCAGATAAATCGTATCATCCTCACTGGGATGCTCAGCTGTAACAATTTGTTTCTGAGTACCGGAAGAAGTACATTGTCGTAGGCAGACGCTATATCTAAAAAAACGCCTACCAAATACTGCTTTCTTTCAAAGGCCGATCGAATGTCAGTGGATAAAATGCCTAAACAATCCAGTACGCTCATACCCTTTCTAAATCCAAATTGAGACCCGGATAACAGTCTCCTATTTTCTACAAGCCACTCGAGTCTATTTTTAACCATGTGTTCAGCTATCTTAGACAGACACGAAGAAAGAGCGATTGGTCGATATGAGTCGGCACAACAGGCTTGTTTACCTGGTTTTAGTAAAGGAATTATGAGATGTGATTTCCAAGAGTCAGGGATGTAACCGAATTCATAAAAGGAGTTTACTAAGTTTAAAAAGTACTGCTTGGCTATGGGGCCGGATTGGCGTATGAAAGAATAAGGAATGCCATCTAATCCGGGAGAAGAGTCTAAAAGGCCGCTAAGGGATACATTTAGCTCTTCCAGGGAGAATATGGCTTCCATATTGTTGTCATGAGATGAGACGAGCGGACCAGTGGCCATAGGAAAAGAATCTAAAGAAGGAACAAAGGGAGGGGAGAACTTATCAGCAAACTCTTCAAGCCACACTGAGGAGTCATTGGAATCTATGTCGTTACAAGAAAGAGAGCCACGAAATTTACGTATGTTCTTCCAAATAACCGTTGCAGGTGTTCTAGGCGACAGACTCTCGCAAAATGTTCGCCAGCCTGCTTTCTTTTTATTTTTAAGAAAAAGCTTGGTACGCGCGGCTATTCTTTTATAGTGTATAAAATTTTCAACGGACATGGAAGCATTGTACTGATTTTCGGCCTCTCTCCTTGAGTTGACAGAAGTTGAGCATTCATCGTCCCACCATGGCGGAGAGACTTTGCGAGAACCAGAGTTGGAAACAGATTTAAGAGGGATGTTATTCGCTGCTGCGTTTTTAATACAATCCACAAAGTCAGAATAAGTACATAAATTGTTATGAAGAGAAACGGAAGGAAGGGACTCAACCAGATTGTCAAGACCAGTAGCATAATTCTGCCAGTTTGCTTTACAAAGTCTATACATGAGTAAGGGTGGAAAAGAAGAAGTCATTGGGGTAACAGACTGGGAAAGAGAAGAAAGAAGAGGGAAATGGTCGCTACCGTGAGTACTAGAAAGAGTTAAATTGGTGAGGGATGGAGCTAAGGAGGAAGAACAAATACATAGATCGACTACAGAGGAAATACTCTGATTAGGAAGGACTCTCCTAGTGGGAGATCCGTCGTTAATTACACATAGGTCAAGGTCATCCAGCAGATCCATTAGCAGGTGTCCAAAAGTATTGCAAACAGAAGATCCCCAAGAAGTGTGCTGAGCATTAAAATCGCCCAATACTAAAATAGGAGACGGTACGGAGGAAAATATAAGTGACAGATCAGGTATAATAGAAGGATGAGGATGAGAAATGTAGACAGAAATAATAGAGACATTATTACATCTTGCGGCCACAGCGTTAATACGCTGATCATGCATAGGTAATAGAATGCGAGAGAAATTTATACAATGTCTAAGTAAAAGTGCTGTTCCAGCATACCCATCGGCTCTGTCATCTCGCAGACAGAAAAAGCCAGGAATCCGAAAATGACTTCCGGGAACTAGCCACGTCTCCGAGATGGCAAAAGCTATAGGGTTGTGGGTTGAAATAAGGTCAAGTACTTCATGACATTTCGGACGAATGCTTTGAGCATTCCATTGAAGGATTGTGAGGGCCATAATTGTTAAATAAAGAGATAAGATTTATTAGTCTATGGGCAACGTTGGTCGGTACAGAATCTGTTTTTTTCAGGAAAGTTTCTAATGCTGTAACATACAATTCAACATTAGAGGACTTTACAACAGGGGTGTCAGGGTTTTGGGGATGGGGTAAGGCACAACCATTCGGTTGGGTAGAAGGTAATTCCTGAGTTATTTGGCGGTGTGTAGCTACATCATAAGTTTTACCTAATGGTGCATGGGTGCGAGGGGGCATAGAATAAGTCTTTTTGTATGAGGTTTTATTAAGAGGACGGGTTTGACGGATACTATTCGATTGTTTCATAGAAGGAATGGGGAAAACGGGTGATTGCTGAGGTTTGGGCGCAAAGACAAAACTGGCTGTTTCTGAAAAAGGTCTGTACACTGAAGGGGTAAGCTTAGAGGCTTCCTCGAATGATATACCCACTGTGGCCATTAAAAGTTTAATTGACTTTTGCCGGCTGTGTTCAGGGCAATTTTTGTCAATGGCGAAGTGAGTGCCATTGCAGTGGACACATAGTGCCTGTGATTCTTGAATGGGGCAGGAGTCACCTGAGTGGTTTTGCGTACATTTGTAGCACCTCTCTTTTGAGCGGCACTGGTCACGGATGTGCCCAAAGCGACAGCACTTGTGGCACTGGATGGTTGGATAATGATAAATTTCTACGGGGAGTGAAGTGTACCTACAATAGATTTTTGTTGGCATTACTTGACCCAGGAAAGTTAGAACCACTGTTTGGGACGGGACCCAAGTTGTAATTCCATCAAGACTAGATTTTTTGTTAAGTCTACGTGCTTTAAGAATGCGACCATGCCTGTTAGGAAATTCTGCACACTCCACCAAATCATCCATGGACCATTCCACAGGTATTCCTTTTACAATACCCATGCGGGTGATGTGATAGGTAGGAATGAATGCCTTAAATTTAGCTTCGGCCAAAGCAGGTAAAGATATAAAATTATTAGCATCTTCAGCCGATGCAAACTCAACTGAAATCCTGTTCCGGCCAACAGATTTTACTCCGTCTCTTAAAATATTAGGTATTTTTTGGCTATACAAGAAAGATCCAAATTTGATGGGGCGGATGGACAGGCCAGCAGAAGGATCGTTTTCTACGCGAGATACATGTACAATGTATGGTCCAACTTCATCACCACTATATCTTATAGGATTATTTAAAATAGGATCAATGAATATAGACGGGTTAACAGGAGGTGAAATGGGATCTGATGGAACAAAGCGTTTAATAGGAGATTCATCTGTAGATTCAGGTGACGGACACCTTTGCCTCTTATTCTGAGAGATGTCCAATTCCATACTTCTTTCCTGAACGTCCGGGGGCTTAGGGGGATCAGGTGGATCGGGGCCCATATTAGTTAATTGTTAGTACACTTACCACTAAAACCACCAACTAAACACTTAAAAACGAACACAATACAGCTCAAAGTGAATATAATATTGTTAAAATCGCCAAAACAGTAAATAAAAAACCCAAACACGTGTGACAGAAATCACGCCAAATGTCAAAGTGTACATTGTATTCAATCCCGGGTAATTCCAACCAAGATTACTTAAATATCCAGATTAAACAGTCAGTAGAGACCAGTAAGAGATAAAAAAATAAATTAACGAAGTCATGAAATAAAAACTAAAACACGTTCAATTGAATATCGCAAAACCAATCAAGACAAGAAGTAATTTCAGCATTTAAAAAGGATATTTTTTGCGCATAAAATATGGTATATATTACCTATGTGTATATATTTATTATCGTTAATTAGATTGTAAGTACATATTTTAAGCGAAATAATATAGTCTGTATCTGAAATGCCCTTACAGCTTCATACCTGTCGGCGCGCGTCAGTGTGAATAAATAACAGATAAGTACATATATAGTATACCATATAAGTTATTTATGAGTATCTAGGATTAAAATCTAACTTCATATATAATTTGGTGCATCATCTTCAGATAGTAACATGATAAGCCACCGGGTTGTTAAATAATCTCAGTATTGATATTGATATAAACATGTTAACAAGTCTGTAATAGATGTAGTTAGGTACATATTTTCATGAATGAACAGTGCGGCCGCGGCATTGTGATCATTGCACAATAGGTGCTTTTAAAAACTCGTTGATAATTTGCGAATATTGCATAATACCATATAATACTTTTGTGACTGACCATTAGCCTAAATTATAAATCTATCGTGTTGTTTGTAAATATTTATATCCTAATAAATTTGAGAAGCAATTAAATATCTGTGACAAGGTTAACGCTAGCGACTACATTGGTTAGTGAAAGGATTCTGATTTTTAGTTCAGTACCTAACGATTCACAATTCGTGTCTTATCTTAGATGCATACATTGTATTGTACACGGAATACAAAATAAAACATATTCACTAGTAACTAAGTAGACACTCACAGCCTTGTTTCAATAATAATTGGTCCTATCTTTTAAAAGCAAAGCAAAATGCAATCCTTACCTACTTAAAATAATTAAAACAGACAATAAACATCAAAACCAACATCAACCACATATTTATATTTACGAATATTTTTCAGTTGTGGTATCCATGATGACTCTCGTTACGCAAGCGGTTCCAGTGTTTGCAATTTTGCAAGTCACATTCAAAAATTGAGCATTAGATAATATTGTATGTGATAGCCTTGATTAGGAATACGGAACCGCCAACCGGATGGGTAAGGCCAAAGCGATGACACCGCTTAACAGTTTTTGTTGGCCTGTATTGTGGAGATGTCCACAAGGTCTGGCATACAACAGATTTGCGTGTCCGTAGCATATATATTTTAATATAAAACCTTTTTGTTTATATAAATTAATGTATGCTAACCACACAGGTTAACTACATGTAAAATAATTATTAATGTGACAAAAAGGTTAGGTGATAAATAATAACAGTTATTTTTTATCAGTTTCATCAAAAAAAAAAGGTTGGTACACAAGAAACGATTTTACTTAATTAGCTCTTTTTAAAGTAGGGTGATAGCATATCTAAATGTCTTTTTCACTATCAAGCTGTTCAATGAGGATATAGACGTTGCATTTACAGTGCGCAGAATTCGGTTAATTTACCGGAAATAGCCACAGTAAGAAATTAAATCAACCATTAAATAAGTTTGTTGTTAAACTTAAAAATCAATTAGGTACTTGAGATATCCGTGTTCTATCTGTTTTACATTAATGCCAACAAAGAGTAGGTGTCAGGCAGATAAAATAAAGAACTGTACAATAAATTACTGTATTCCGTGACTTTTGAAATAAACAACGATGCCACCACGAGATAAAACCATTGTCTAAGTAAAGCTAATTCTGTCCACAAGTCGCCAACGATTACAATAAGTACGTAGTAATCATTAATCATGAAATGATTACCACGTCCGGTATTAAGGACCAGCATTAACAAATTAATGGCGTACATTAGCATAATAAACGTCCATAATTTTGGCAATCAGTAACCTATTTGTTATTTCTGTTTCAGGTACTTGAATTGGCGCTATGGCTTTCGATGCGAAGACAAAAGATAGAGACGAAAAAGCTTCAGATGCAACACTTAAGGGAGGAAACGACTTAATCGCTACAAATGAAATGAAAAATAATTTTATAAAAAACAAAATGGAAAAAATGCCGGTCGATAAAGCCGATTCCCCAGAAGATGATTGGAGTGGTCTTAATTTTTTCCAAAAAGCCAGACGGATGATGTCTTTGATAACTGTGGAACCGATATTGGCTTGTTATGTTATGCCTTCCGTTCTGTCAGCACTCGCAACACAGAATTTGTATCTAGAAAAAGCGTGTCGAGTTAATTTAGGTTTCGAACACCACGTATGCGATGCTCTCACTAAAAGAGCAACAGCGAATTACACGTTGGAAGAAGAAGCTGTACAAACACTTGTAGCCTCTGTAGCAGGCTGGAAAACTGTTCTACAATCGTTTTTGCCATGTGGAATATTAATATTTTTGGGAGCGTATAGTGACAGAGTCGGCCAGAGAAAATTTTGTATGTTACTACCTATTATTGGAGAATTTCTAACAAGCATAGGTCTCATTGTGAATACTTATTTTTTCTACGAATTGCCGGTCGAAGTGGCAGCGGTGACGGAAGCTATATTCCCGGCATTGACAGGCGGGTGGTTTACTATGTTTATGGGAGTGTTTAGTTATATCGCTGATGTGACGACTGATGAGCAAAGAACGTTACGGATAGGCATAGTGAACTTATTTTACTCCTTAGGGGTGCCCGTTGGAGCCGCACTCAGTGGAATTTTAGTGCGAAAAATAGGCTTATATGGTGTTTTTTCTTTGAGTGCTACGTTATATATTTTGAGTTTCATCTATGGTTTCTACAGGATAAAAGAAGTCAAGCGGACCGATTTGGATGTGGTAAGTTTTTATCAACGAGTTTATGAATGTTTCTACGAAACTACAATTAAAATGACTTCACGGTGGATTGTTGCGATAATGATAATTTAAACAAGTTTTTATACATCTTCATGTGCCAAGTTATGCCTGTTCGTTGGGGCTGAAAGATATGCTTACAGAAATGAAAAAAAAAACACACATGTTTATTTAAATTGTGTATAAAAAAAACAAAAGAATTTCAGTTTATGAAAATATATTGTTGTTTTCAGGTAGATAGGTGTTGGGTATATCCAAAGAACTCTACGATTGTACATAACTGTTCATTACCTAATACAAAAGATAATGTACCTAAGTAAAGTTCTAGACTACGTAGAATTGAATGATTATACTGGATTCAGTTAGATCTATTTAAGCTGATCATGTGACTAGACAGACTACATCAACGTATGCATGTAATGTATCCCTAAGTTAGGGTTTATTTTTATTTTTTTTTTTTTTTTTTTTTTTTTTTAATCTTTATTTAAGGAGCTTAGTCGGAAGTCGATTATGTCGCTCCGTATGTCCTCAAAAACATGTAATTAGCTCTGATTTAAATACACATTACCTAGCTTATATAGCTGTCTTGCATTGTCCGACATCGGGAATGCTAGACAGCTATTACAAAATCCAACCTTAGTTAAATAGTCATCTGGTAGGGCTCTTTTCCGTTCAGTTTGGTTCCGGACACACTCCATCAAGACATGATAAACATCCTCAACCACTCCACACTGTGCACAATTCATTGTATTCGATTTACGCATAAGATATTTAAACTGATTCAATGGAATGTGCCCGGAGCGAAGACGTAAAGCAATCACAATTTCGGGTCTTTTAAAATCACATTTACAGATCCAAGGACATCTTAAAGGTTCCGACTGCATGGTTCTATACCAGATACCCTTCTCTCTAGATCTACGATCAAAGTAATCTTTCCACAAATTCTGAATCGTTCCTTGTAGGTATGGTAGATACTCTGTAAAGAAAGGTATAATATTCAAAACCATGCCGTCAGAAGCACCTAATCTCGCTAATTCATCCGCCTTATCGTTGCCTATAATGTTCGTATGAGATGGAATCCACTGCAAAATGACTTCTCTTTTACTTAATTGAAAATTATAGATTATTTTCAAAGCCTCATAGGCTGCAGGGAGACCTCTTGCTGAAGAGGTGCATTGAGCCAAGTGGTATAAGGCACTCTTTGAATCAGTGTATATAACCGTTTTTTTAGTATTAAGAGAGTAGACATAGGACAGGGCTTCAACAATGGCGAGTAACTCTAGATGCATGGTTGAAATATTAACATTATCTATCACAGCTATTCTAAACTTCATAAACTCTAGAGTCTGCTCATCATAAAAGGCGGCACCAAGACCATAATTGTGTTTGGATGCATCCGTATACACCTTATAATAATTCGTATACCCCCCACTAATAAAATCATTACAAATGGTAGACAAAATATTTCTATCTATTTTATTTTTCGGTCTGCTTACAGATGGAATGTTAGTTTTAATAGCATCAACTAGATTAATATGATTTATCCAAGTATCCAGACTATATCGCCCTAAGACATCGCTAGAAAACATCACCTTATCCTTAAACAATGTATAAGATTCTATCAATAGTGGTTTATACTTCCTACGCCAAAGATTATTATTGTCTGAACATGCAATCGATAATTCGTTTAAAATATCCAATAGATTATCATTTCTAGATTTAATTTTTAATAAAGTTTTACCAGATAAATATTGACGCCGTATATGCAATGGTTGTAAACCAAGTTCCCTTTCCATTACATGGATAGGTGTGCTTCTAATAAATCCTCCAATAATGCGCATAACTAAATTTTGAATTTTTTCCAACTTATACAGGTTGGATCTACAACCATCCCCATACAAGAAGCTAGCATAATCTAAGCGACTCCTTATCAGTGAAATGTATAATGTACGTAGATATTTTGGATGTACAGTCACGAGCAATAATATATGCCTAGGGGGCGATGTGCAAAAATATCTGTCACTAGAACAAATTCAATAATATCTGTCTGCCCGTATACAGCAAAAATATCTGACATTATTAGGCAGCATAATAAAGTGGCATCAAAATTATATGACGAAAATGTAGAGCAAATAATTGTGACAACCTCTCGAAGCATAAATATGTGACGTCACCTAGGAGGTAATAATATCTGACACAATTTTATATTTCTGTATTGTAAAATATAATTGATTCCTCACAAAAACCATAAATATGTGACACTAGCTTTCCGCCCGCGGCTTCGCCTGCGTTTTCACAGAAATACCGCATAGTTCCCGTTCACGGCATAAATATTTGACATCAACTAGGTGGCAATAATATCTGACACATTTTCATAATTCTGTATTTTGCATCGATTCCTCACAAAAAGCATAAATATGTGACATCAACTAGGAAGCAATAATATCTGACACAATTTCATATTTCTGTATTTTGCTTCGATTCCTCACACAAAGCATAAATATGTGACACCAACTAGGTGGCAATAATATCTGACACAATTTTATATTTCTGTATTTTGCGTTGATTCCACACAAAAAGCATAAATATGTGACATCAACTAGGAAGCAATAATATCTGACACAATTTTATTTTCAATTTAATATTGAATTAATATAAAATAAATAAATTTTATTTTAACTACGTTGTTTTAAAACATGATTACCATATTAATTAATATGTGCCGTCGTTGTACATATTTTATGTCTAGATATTAGCTTAACACCCGCGGCTTCGCCCGCGTTTTCAAAGAAAAACACGCATAGTTTCCGTTCCTGTGGGATTTCCACGATAAAAGCTCTCATAAGCGTTAATCCAAGTTACCTTCTATGTGTGTGCCAAATTCCATTGTTTTGTCTTTTATTTGTGTGAAAGAGTTACAAACATCCTTATATGATACGAACTTTCGCATTTATAATATTAGAAGGATATCATATCATGACAAAATTAAAGTATTCATATACTTATATGAATACCCACTTGGGTAGATCTATTTTATTTGAAGGTTCAGTGTAACCTTCGTGTATTATTTAGAAATTGTTTTGTTATATATTTTGACGTTAGCGGCGTTTGACACAATTGCTTCGTTATTCATTTTCATTTACCTTTATTTAAGCCTTTATTATTGCTATTATTTTATTGAGTATCGAAAATTATGGCAAGTTATCATTTTATCGTAATTTCATTTAAATAAAAAATATTTACAAAATATAATGTGTCTTTTGTTCATATTCTTACCCCAGCAAAATACAAAACACTAATTCAATAAAAAAACGTTTGGCCTTTTTAAAATCCTATCCTATCTTATCCTACTAGTCCTACTATAATCCTACTTCCTATCCTACTAATCTAGTATTATAAATGCGAAAGTTTGTGAAGATGTGTATGTGTGTGTTTGTTACTCTTTCACGCAAATACTACTGAACCGATTACAATGAAATTTAGCAGACATATAAAGGGTAACTTAGGTTAACACATAGGATAGGTTTTATCCCAAAATTCCCACGGGAACGGGAACTATGCGGTATTTCTGTGAAAACGCAGGCGAAGCCGCGGGCGGAAAGCTAGTGTCACATATTTATGCTTTTTGTGAGGAATCAATTATATTTTACAATACAGAAATATAAAATTGTGTCAGATATTATTGCCTCCTAGGTGACGTCACATATTATTTTATGCTTCGAGAGGTTGTCACAATTATTTGCTCTACATTTTCGTCATATAATTTTGATGCTACTTTATTATGCTGCCTACTAATGTCAGATATTTTTGCCGTATACGGGTAGACAGATATTATTGAACCCGTTCTTATGACAGATATTTTTGCTAATCTGCAAATGGTAATATATTTATGCTTCTGACTGTTACACCCCAGCTACTGCCTGCCAGAACTTTAAATAATTGAACAAATCTGGACACTTTACTGATAGTTTCATTAATGTGTTTATTCCATCTTAATGACTGATCAAGCCATAAGCCCAAATATTTAACTTCTTTAACCAGCGGCACGTTAAATTGATCAATATTAATAGAAATAGATTTCTTATTACACCCCTTACTAAACACACAAATCTTACTTTTATTTGGTGATATTTCCAGGCCTATATCATAAAACATTGAAATAACACTATTTAGAACACTCTGTAATTTGGACTTAGCAATATCTATATTTTTCTCCGTAATATAAAGTACAAAGTCATCGGCAAATTGGGACATATGAACACTATTGAGCACCTGACAAATACCTAATGTGTAAACGTTAAATAATAATGGGGATAATGAATCCCCTTGAGCTAAACCTTGGCTGGTTTTACGTTTTATAAAAGAATCATCCAATTTCACAACTAAATTCCTGGAATTAAGAAAATACCATAAGTAATTACATATTTTTGATCCCACCCCTATTTGATCTAATTTTTTTGTCAAAATTGCTAAATTTACATTATTATAGGCACTGTCAATATCCAAAAAACAACCAATCGTTACTTGATTTTTCGTAGTACCTAACTGAATTTGGGATGCAAGCTTAGAAAGACAGTCTAAGGTTGATCTGGACTTCCTGAAACCAATTGTATCATCTGAAAAACATCTCTTTTTTTCAAGAAACCACTCTATTCTATTATTTAAAATGGTATGAAATATTTTACACAAGCAAGATATAAGTGATATAGGGCGTAAAGCATTCATATCATTCAGGTCTCTTCCAGGCTTAAGTATGGGTATTAATAGAATATCTTTCCATTGTTGAGGAGTAATACTGGAAGATAAAATTTTATTGTAAATATTAACTAAAATTTCTTTTCCCCTTTTTGGCAAATATTTTATCATAGAATATGACACTTCATCGTGACCTGGAGCAGTATCCTTAACCTTAATAGATTTTTCAAACTCATGTAAAGATATTTCTGCTTCAATTTTTTCATTAAAGGAAGAGAAATCTGGTTTATCTGGGCTAACAAAATAGGGGCACAATACATTTAAAAGATTTTCAGCTTTCTGTGAGTCAACATGGGTTATCTTGGCTGGAATACCTTTATACCATTTCATCCTATTCCACATATCACGTGCTGAACAAACGTCATCAAAAGAAGAACAAAATTTCTTCCAATGCTCGTTTTGTGCATTCCTGATGAGTTGTTGTGATATTCTTATTTCATTGTTTAAAACATCCAAGTTGCTTGGTGTCGGATTACGCCTAAATTTAGAAAGGGCTAGACGCCTAGAAGCAACTGCCTTCGATAGCTCCGGGCTCCAGTATGGTTTGGGAACGAATTTAGATTGTGGTTTAAAGCAAATTTTAGTAAATGGTATAAATTTATCTGCAGCTACATTGACTGTTTTTGTAAATAGATTATATAATTGTTGTACATCATAATCAATATTAAAATCAAAATTCAAAAATTCATTCCTCAAAAAATTTGTGTAACCCGGCCAATTAGCCAATTTAAAATTTCTACGCTTAATATTTTTAGGTACATATGATATGACGGCTTTTATTTTAATTATTAAATGATCACTTCCCATACATTCATTCGTTACATTCCAAGAAAAATTCAAATAAATATCATTCGAAACAAGTGTAACATCAGGTGAAGATTCTCGTAAAACATTCTCAACCAATTGAAATCTAGTAGCTCTTCCATCATTCAGAATACCTAAATTATTATCAATCAAAGAATCAAACAGTCTTACGCCCCTCATATCGGTCTTATTCGACCAAGCGGAATGATGCGCGTTGAAATCGCCCATTACGATAGACTTATAATTCATCCTAGCGAATAACAACTCCCAATCATTTTGTGAAATAGTAACATTACTCGGGCAGTATAAGGAATAAATATTTTCAACGATAGAACAGTTCTTAATTTTAACATGCATTATTTCTAAACCCAACGGAACATCACTAATAGGTACCTGGTATGCATCTATTGACATATGCGTTAAAATAGCTACGCCCCCATAAGATGAGTCCCTGTCCTGCCGAAACATATTATAGTTAGTCACTTTGCATAGGCTTCCAGGCTGTAGCCATGATTCACATAACGCTACAATATGTACATTTTCTTGAATTAACAATAACTCCAGGGACTTAAGCTTAGGTCTTAAACTTCTAGAATTCCACTGAAATAGATTCAATGTTACATTGTTTGGTAAGCTATCCATTTTTAACAAACATAATTATTGCAAATATTCTTAAATATTGATAAATCCGAAAAAAAGTCTACTACTACTAAAGTCAGCCACTCAATCACAGTCTTAATTACACACTTAATTTTATCAGATAAACTATTTCTTTGATTAAAAATTATCGTTTTAATTTTAGTAATAAGCTCTCTAAAAAGGCTTTTATCCTTTGATGTACCTTCACCGTCCTTATGATTTTTTGAATTATTAATGCTACACTCGTTTAAACTGTCAGACTCAAATTGATTCCAGTCGAAAACCTCCTTTTCTTCTTCTACTTCCTGTACATCCATAATATCAATATTCTTATAAGATGATTTTCCTTTTTTATTATTAATATTATGTTTCGGTGTTTGAAGAGCTTCCGCATAACTTTTATTTGACTTATTAGCGGACGACGCCACATACTCGTCATTTTTCAGATTTGTAACCGAATCATCCAGTTTGTCTTTATGAGTGTCGTCAATTTTTTTATAATCCACTCTATGGATAGGCGTAGGAGGGACATACATAGTTAAAGCCTTTCTATAAGTGACGTTAAATTCAGACATTAATTCTCTCACCCGCTTTTCTCTCGCGTAGGTAGGACATATTCTAGAGAACGCCGTATGACTTCCCCTGCAATTAGAACACTTGAAGATAGTAGTATCACAATTTTCATGATGATCTGCACACTTTGGGCATATTATTCTATTTGAAGGACAAAATTTTTTTGTATGTCCGAACCTCCAACAATGCGTACACTGAGTCACAGGAAATATATACGTATCCACTTTTACTCTCAACTCGTATATGTAAATAAAAGGCGGAAGCGTAGGGCCCTCAAACCCAATTCTAACACATTCACTGGGGATCCACTCATCACCAGACCTCCGGTTTAATCGCCTGATGTTAGCTATTTTAACCGGGCTATCTATTGATTTAAGTAGGTCTTCATCTGGTAGATCAGCGTCAATGTCCTTTACAACTCCATACGAAAACCCAACCTCCCACACTTTCGACGAGCTCCATCCCATCGCAACAAATGCTTCACAGCTCAAAAATTTTTCTGCACAAGTCTCCGTAGAGAAGGTAATTATAATTTTGTACGGATTCGTGTATTTTATTCGTAAAATACCATTAATGCAGTTATCTTTAAATATATTCGCTAATGCATACTGCTTGGGAAATTTCTCCTTGCACGTAACGCTAATTTGTATGTCCTCTAATGCTTTTTTTTTAATTTTTCTCGAAACTTGGGTCCATTCTTCCTCTTGTTCATTGTCTGATTCTCTTCCACGCTTTGTCGGTTGTAATAAAACCACATTCCTCTCGTCGTTCGATTGGTGTAAGTCCTCAATAGCAAACATATTATTCAACTCATAATTCTCATTACTAGGTAGGTCAACATTGCATTCTGTGCTCTCCGCCATGATTCATAAGGCGCATAATGCCACTCGCGCACAACGCGAATCTCGCGCACAACGCGAATCTCGCCCGAACGCGGTAATTAGTTATCACAGAAATACGTATAATACAATAGTACAATTCACACGTGCACTCAGAAAGAGATAAACGCTCGAACTGAAGTTAGGGTTTATTATTACGTGTTATTACATAATTTTTGAGTAGTAGGAAATATGAAGAAACAGGGAATATAATTGAGTCGTGTTGGTACTGAAACTTGTTGTCAAATCGATATTTTCCTGTAACGGTTAAAACAAAAAATACTTAGCAACGGGAATAACTATCGTAATATTTCTAGGTACCTACATTCAAATTCATTCTTGTTATCCAAAACCCACAAAAAGTATTTTTTTTGACGGATTACAGATTGATTTTTCATTGTTTAGCTGATATATTCGTCTTACTAAAATTAAACCTAAATTAATCGTAACAAACCAATCTGTCATAATAGGTATAAGAGAGTTGTTTTTTCACGCAAGTGCTCAAATATTCGCAGTTGGAATCAAGATTTCTATGGTTATTTTATAAAGCGATTTCTGGCGTGAAACACTTTTTATATCGATTTGTAGAATTTAATATCATAAAAATATATTTAATGGCACTTGTGCGGAAAATTGAATATTAATTAAAACTTTAAAGGTATTTAAGTACTTCAATATCCATGGTATGCGCCAATATCATTATGAGCATAATTAAAAGGAGTCGAATTACGAATAAGGCTCTATTTTTAGACGAATATTCGAATTCTTCCATTTTCATGCGAATTATTTTCGACGAATTGTTCCATTTACATGCGAATTATTTTCTTCCAAAACATTAATTCATTTCACAACTATAGTTACTACAAATAGAAAAAACGTAATCCGTCCATTATATCCACGATGAACGACCATGAATGGCAGTCGTTCGCAACTGTATCATCTTTAATTATATAACAGGTTACAAGTTCAATGCCTAACATTTATTCGAGCGTTACAATAGAAAAAGTCCGTCAACTTGACCTAGATTATTGTTACACTCCGTTGATAAGAAGGGTCTTGATAACACTTAATGCTCTAATGATTAATTTTAATGGAGCAATTAGCAAGTACAAGTTGTGCCCTTAGGGAGAAGTGAAATTACCTTGCGATTTTTATACTTGTATTAAAAATGTTCAAATTGTTATTTTTACTGCGATTGCGTGATTCATTGCAACGTTGATGACCGACAAAGATAATGAAATATTAGAATTATCTTTTCGTGAAAATTACAGAACGAGTTAAAATCTCACCGACACTGGGTCCTTTATCGGTGCCTTATTTTTTTTCTTTTGCACAGCACAGATAAATTTGAGGATTATTTTTGAAGGATCAAAATCTGTATTAATAGAAGTTAACGTTCATTTGGAAAGTTTATAATAGAGAGTTAAAGATGAACGTCCGATGAACGAAAAATAAACATAAAATTATTTTTGTATTCCTTTTGAATTTCTACTGTCCTGTTATTGAGTACACTGAAGCATGATTAAGTTAATATCTTTGCTCCATAGCAACTGCTCGACAAGCACGCTATGCTTATAAAAGCAAAAAAAAACCAAAGTAGTTAATAGGTATTTATTTTTCTAAAGGAAAATTTCTAAAAATATAAAGATTATCTTTTAACATATTTGTTCCAATGAATTAGAGAATAAAAATGAAACCCGTTTTCCTTGGTCACGGCATCACGCGTGAACGGGTGGACCGATTTCGATAATTCTTTTAGTATTATATTCCTTGAAGTACGAGGATGGTTCTTATGTAGAGAAAACGTAAATATGTACCACGGGCGAAGCCGGGGCGGACCGCTAGTTTTGAATAATGTTGTTTTTTCGTGGAATCCTCTGCCAAATAGTAAATACGAACGAAGTAGGGTAGGCCTAGCTTTAATAAGTTGATAAATATTTAAGTATTGAATTTACATTATAATATAAAATATTATTTATGTTCCACACTCGATCCGATGACTTTTGAAATTGGTTTTCTGGTTTACTTACAAAACAATAAAATAAAAAATGTTGTCTTTGTAATTTTCCAATTTGCATTTTTTATTGCATTAATCCATAGCGAATACGCTGTTTTCCCATTCAATCTTCCTTTTATTTGTGAAAAGCTTGGAGTAATTTCAACTTATTTAATACTTAGGTATCTAGGTATATATTTTAAAGTTTCCACTAGCTAATGCGTATAATATTATTTAAAACTAATTTTATGGATCATATCGTTCGAGCAAGGAAATTTATAATCAAATTACAATATATAGCACACACTGCGAAGAATTTTGGTAGATACAAATTAAGTCTAAATTTTGAAAATAAGTAGGTAAGTACTGTTGTACCTACCTATTCTGTATTGTACGGTATTCTATTCAACCGTCATGTGAACCATTTTGTGGAAAATTATCTTCATCTTGATTTTTTAAGTACTTACGTAGTCAAGAGACACCAAAGGCCAAAATGTTTGTTTATTACCTGAAGTATCATTGACCTTTCTAGATACTCTTATACTTTTGCGCACGTCTTGGATATAATTGCTATTCAAAGTGCTGCGTTAATTTTATTAAATAATAGAAATAATAAATAAGAATTAATTATAATACAAAAACTCTATAACTTCGAATACATGATTTTTCTCATACAAAAACTTTATTACTTTCAAGATCTTATTGTTCTACCAATGATAGGGTAGACTGGGTACGGTTGAAAAAATTTCACTTATAACGACCATAACTTTGCTCTATATAACCCGAGCGATGAAAAATATATGTTAAATAAAAGAGCATGTATCTGTCTACTAATAGGCGCTATGATTTTAGTTCCATGTGTATTATTTTTTATAGCAGATCGAATTAAAAAAATGAATCCGATTTGTTTCAATCGTCCCCATACCAGGGGCGGTTGAAACAGTGATTGGGGTCAGTTGAAAAATATGCGAATAATACAAAATATAGCATTAAAATATGTTTTATTGATTGTTTTATGAAGTCTAACAATAATTAAGTAACTCTTTTACAATAAGGTCTGCTCTTCAAATATGGTGACATACAAACAAGACAGAAGTACCTACTACCTCATCTTTTGATGATATCTCCTCTTGTATTTTTTTCTTTTTTGCTTCTTTGGTGCTACTTTTACATTTTCTTCTATCAAATTTCTTCCTTTTTCCTCTATCCAATCGCTTCTTCACTTGCTTAGCTCTTGTTCGTTTCAATATTAATTCTTGCTCTTTTGTTATCTCTTCCTTATCTGATGTGTCAGTGTAAATAGTAGACTTCTTGAGTTTTCGCCCTCTATTATTATACCTTCTATTGTTATATCCTCTATTATATCCAATTTTTTTATTTTCTTGCTCGCCAGAGTCATCTCGCATTTGAATTTACCTTAGAAGCGATTAATTGTGCTTATTTGCCGCTTTTCGCAATGATCTCCGGTTTTCACTTCCTCATATGCTTCTTTGTACTTTGATAAGTCTATTTATCTTCCCGAAATCTCTCTTACACGTACTATCAGCATCTAAAAATACAAAAAATAATTAAAATAATGTTTCAACCGTACCCAAAAAAAATGTTTCAACCGTCCCCAACTCCTACTTTAGGTAAAATACAGTTATAGTAATTGTAACAATAATGATACACAAAAACTAGTCACAATGTCATATTCCACAAGATTCACTTCAAACAAAAACGCACACTTAATACTGTCACATATATAGAAACGCCAATAATTGGAAAAATCTCCAAGCAAAAATACTTACTTTTGGTCATAAAAACATAATAGGGTCTTATAAAATCAGCTGAAGCGCGCGGAGATCGACGCAACATTGTGGTTCGTGTTTAGAACAGTTGTGCGCTTCATTTTCCCCTTGGACCCCTAACCCCCCCACCAACGGTTTGCGAGATATTCGTGTTGTTTCAACCGTCCTTTGTTTCAATCGTACCCAGTCTACCCTATACATCATATTATGCATATTGCATATATAAATGCATTTTATATGCATTTGTAGATGTTTCTCAAATAATATAATTAATAAGTTCTTTTATTTTACGACTTTTATTAACGGTTTTAAAACCGAAATCTTTTAAGAAATATAATTTTTTTTAAGAATAGGAAAAACTATCTCGAGACGGCATTTATATTTATAAAGCATTTGAATGCCATAGAACTAAAATATCAAATTATAGAAATTACTGATTAGGTTTTATTAAGATACTAGTGGTCCGCCCCGGCTTTGCCCGGGGTACATATTTCGCAAAAAAGGTAGCCTATGTCCTTTCTCGGGTATCAAAATATCTCCATACCAAATTTCATGCAAATTGGTTCAGTAGTTTAGGCGTGATTGAGTAACAGACAGACAGACAGAGTTACTTTCGCATTTATAATATTAATTATAGTAAAGATTCAGATTTGCACAATATGAGATCTTAGCACTGATATTCTTAATTCTTATTCAAAACAATGTCATTGCAAATTTTGTGCTTATTTTTAATCTATGAGAAAAGAGAACGGTACCTATGTCCCTGATTCTATTGTATGAGGCTAAATAGAAAACATGCGCTGATGCAGTCCTGATAAAAATGTTTTGGCCATGAACAATCGCCAATCTAAAAATATAATTTTGTGAAGGTATTATTGCAAATTCAGCTATTTTGTGGTACCTACCCACTATTGATTAAAAACAAGAATTACTTATTGCACGCCTCATAAGCGAAGCGTTGAGGTGGGTACTACTGTCACTTCGCGCAAAACATCTGATTTTTCAAACTTAAAATGTCTTTATATGTATCATACATTGCACTTGTAAGATAATACATACACACACATATTAAGAAAAAACACTATTTTTAACGTTCATGATATTTTTGATGTCATTTTTGTTATTTAAACTAGTTAAAAAACAGTTTAAAAAAGTTATGTCTTGGACGTCCGTGTGTCTGTATGTGCGGATCCTTTTTCTTGTTAACACGATAGCGACCGAAATACTTTACTAATCGAGTCTTTTTTTTTCTCTTACGCTTGAGTATGCTCAGGAATAGAACCCTTTCATTTTTCAGGGTCTGATTCGATGTGGTTTAATTGTTATTAAATAAACAAAAATAATAATTAATAAATATTTATTAAAAAAAATTATGAGGCGTGCACTTTTGGATTTTCCAAATTATTTTTTTTTACATTTTTTTTTACCTTACTGGAAGGGAAGATCGTAACAAAACTTTAGCTTTTACAAATTCAATAACATAGGTATTCATCTTTGTTTTATCTCCTTTTCAGAAACCAGCAAAGAACTGTTGGGCATGGCTAAAAGATTTCTTCGACACGAAATACGTGAAGGATACCATGATGGTCGCATTCAAGCCTGGGCCCAATAACAGAAGGCTTCGTGTTATTATGTTGGTCGTTGTACTATGTGTAGTTATCGGTCCTATTTATGGTAAGTATACCAATACTTTCAGTGTAAATTGTAACACAAACTAGCCTTAAATCCTCCATTGTATATTTTACCACCAGAAAAATATTTGCCAGATTTTTACAGTCAAAACTGGTTTTGACCAGTAATGAGTTTTGACTGTAGCATCCTACCTATTATTGTTTATTCGATACCTCGCGAGGACAACAGAGATACCATTTATTTAGGAACTCCTCGTAACTCTATAATTTATGCCAGGCTAAAGTGTTAAGAAATAATAATAAGAGCATCTTGCTAACAGGGTAAAAAGCAGAAAATATTTATTGATCATCATCTAAATTATAACCAAATGAAAACGAATCTATGACTTCTTCGCCCCATGTAATTTAAAGTACTCCTAATAATAATTTCTTCACTCCTTATAAATCTTAATTATGTAGGTATATCACAAATACGACAACGAACCCTTAACCAGAATTGCCATGACCTTTTTACTGCCCTCTGTACTCTGTAGTACCTATTTTGTTTGTCCCATTTTTATTGTCTCATTGTTTTGCATAGATTTCCAATAACGTAAAACATACTCT
This sequence comes from Colias behrii, assembly GCA_029959065.1. NCBI lineage: Eukaryota > Metazoa > Arthropoda > Insecta > Lepidoptera > Pieridae > Colias > Colias behrii. The sequence goes on from JARWMC010000009.1 coordinate 8,065,159, forward strand.
TTTGGTAGTCTAAGTATCAATTGTTATTTATCTAATTGCGCTTTGTGCCAAGTCCAAGTCCAAGTCATAAGTTTGTAAATATGAAGGTGGTATTGCAAAGATCTGCTTTTGATCAGATTAATGTAGGTACCTACATAGTTAGTGACATATCACACTAGCGGATTGCGAGCGGTTTCAAAGCGGAGCGGGTGCGCAACGAATACGTTGCGGTTGCGCAGCGAATTCGTTGCGGACGCGTGGCAGATGCGCAACGTTTACGTCGCAGTCATGTACACTCATTAACAAAATGGAATCCGTGCTGGTTGTTACTTATAACTTGTGATAGTATAATAATTATGAGATCATTATTTTTTACGAGTTTCATAACATGTTAATGTTTAGGGTATTGTTTTATCTATTAAATCTTGGTCGAAATGCAATCAGATAACTTAATTGCTCATTAAGAAAGTTCATTAGTGAAATAAATGTTAAAGCTCCTTAACTAAAACAGGGCTATCTTATTATTAGATAAATAGCAGTGAATAGAAAATTTTATCAAGCAACCAGCAACTCACTATCACTTTGCTCATAATTAGGTTCACAAAATCTCTTTATAACATACGTTGCTATGGGAGAGATTATACTGGTCAGTCGTTACATACTTTTGGAATGTATGGTACATTCTAAAAGTCCTAGTAATTCAATTTTATAGCACCTTTTTTTAACAACTCCAGTTGTTATTACATCTTTAGTTAACTGTTAAGTAAGTGCATTTCCACAGTACGGTTAAAAAATTGAGTGCTACAGAAACGATGGAAATATTGAATGGAAGTTAGGCAAGGCGGAAGGGCTGGCTTTTGTGCGAGAGTATACAAAATGACGCGTCCGCAACGAATTCGCTGCGCAACCGCGGCGTGTTCGTTGCGCGCCCGCAACGTATTCGTTGCGCACCCGCTCCGCTTTGAAACCGCTCGCAATCCGCTAGTGTGATATGGCACTTATAGGTACTAACATATTCGTAAAACTAGGTACGTAAGAATATTTTATTTTAAAAAGTTAATTAGGACCGCAGGTGCCTATCAAAAACATTGAGATAATATTAATAATCAAAAATTACTTTTTAGAACTTTCCACAAGTAGGTCTAATCTACGTACTTTTTTATAGTTCTTATCTTTAATTTCAGGTGAAATGTCAGTGATGTACCTGTTTACAAGATATCGGTTCAACTGGAACGAGGTGGATTTTAGCATGTTCTCTACTTACGCCATGTGTACTTCATTAGTCGGTAAATTTAATTAATATGATAATTTTGCTCATAAAGAAATAACTGAGATTCACATTAGGTAGGTAACCAGATTTTGTTTAATTAACTAAATGCAATAAAAAGTTCTGAATTAAATATTTACCTAACTACTTAATATTGTATTCGTACGTAGGTATGCATGCATTAGGTACATAATTATGCATTAATAATTATTATTATCCAAATAAAACTGTGAGAACATAGGTTGTTATTTTCCTTTTTTAAAAGGAAGACCTTAATATTATAAAAAAATATGGGTACATAGTTAACTAATACATATTTAGTTGTTTAGTTATGTGTTTAATTCGATAGTATTCTGGATCTGAAATTTCCTTTGAGAATGTCGAGTGACTTTTCAATATTACAATTTCCTACTTAATGAGTACAAACTGTTTGACAACTTATTTTCTAAACTTAGTTCTGAATCATAATACTTACTAACAATAATTTATTTCGCAGGAACTCTCTTTTCGGTGGGAGTATTTAGCCATGTTTTGAAATTTGATGATGCAATCATTGGTGTTATATCTTGCACTAGTAAGATATTGTCAGGTTTCATGTATGCTTTTGCTACGAAAACTTGGCATATTTACATTGGTAAGTAAATATTCACAGATACTGTACATACTTACATAACATTTGCATGACAAACCATATTATCAAGAAAAAATATATGGCGTTAGATTCAACATAATATTACGGTCCAGTTGCCAAATATGCTTTTTAGAATTATTAGTTATGTAAACTGCAAAAAGTTGTGGAAACCGACATAATATTGGCTAATCTAATTCGAGAGTTTTATAACAAAGTTCAGAAAAGACAAGTCTTTAAACTAATATTATAAAGCTGAAGAACCGTTTGTTTGTTTGAACGCACTAATCTCAGGAACTACTGGTCCGATTTGAAAAATTCTTTCGGTGTTAGATAGCCCATTCAACGACTCATCGAGGAAGGCAATATGCTATAATATGTCATCACGCTAAGACCAACGGAAGCGGAGCCACGAGGGTGTAACCTCGGAGATCAGCTAGTAATTAATAGATAACAGTGTATTGAGTATTATTAATTATTATATATGTTATTTATAGTTATTATTTGGTTATTATACAGGGTGACTGGTAAGACTTCAGACGTATTTTGACAGGAGCTTCTTCTCATGAAACTGAACAACTCGTAGAAAAAAATTTGGACTTTGTATGGAAATCGGCCAGCTGATTAGCGAAGTTTCCTTACAAAGTCCAGTTTTTTGTTACGAAATCAGCAAAGTTGTAGAACAAAAGTTGTTCAGTTTCATGAGTAGAAGCTCCTGACTAAATTCGTCTAACGTCTTACCTTTCACCTGGTATAGTTATCTTTTGTTACTTTTCAGCACCCCTCATTGAAATATTTAACGGAACTTCGTTCATAGCTATGAGGTCAATGGTTTCTAAGTTGGTGGAAAGGGATGAGCTGGGTAAAAGAGTTTTTTTATCTACTTACCAAAAATAATTGTTTTAATTGTGTATAATATAATGTGCCTAGTTACTATAGAAAAAAGTTTTTACATTTATGAAAAAAAAATAGATCTGATTAAAAGAAAAGTTAGATAGTTGCTATCGCAATAATTAAGACAAATGTACCGAGTTAAAAGCCCTTTGAGATTGCAGAGCGTGCCAAATAAAATTTACACTCGAAACTTAGCAATCTTTTGACGTAAAAAGGTAAATTAGTAAGTATTAGTAAAACAGTAAAATAAGTAGATAGTAGGTGCAATATAAATAATTTTATCGTGAGTTTTACTTTTATCAACAGTCATCAACTAATTGTAATAAAAATAACTCAGTATTAATAATATCCAAAACATTTCCTTTTATTTTTAGGTAAAGTGAACTCTTTCTTCGGCTTGGCTGAAGCAATGATGCCCTTAGTGTACGCGCCGATGTACACTACAGTATATACGGCGACTCTGAAAACATTCCCCGGAGCATTCTTCCTTCTAGGAGGCGGTCTTACCGTACCTGCAGTACTTATATTTTTGTAAGTACCTAAGTACAATTCTTCTTCATTAATTTAAAGATGTGATAGGTATTATAAATTTCTAATGAATGGAAAATTCGACCACGAGGCGGGAATCGAACTCGCGTCTGGTGTGATATTGATGGCTCATAAATAATGTTAGGTTATTTTGTAAAAAAGTATGTTTAGCTACATTTATTTTTATTTTTTAGATGGCTATATTTGGCAAACAAAAAGTACGTCGCAACAGAACAGGCAAATGACAGTGAAAAAGACACGAAAATTGAAGAGCAATCAGAAAAGAATGGGCTGGAAAATAAAGCATTCGAAAGCGATGAGAAAGAAAAAAATAATATTGACTCTGGTAACATAGCAGACACAGATAATGTTGCCAGTCAATCACAAATAGAAATAGGTTTTACTGAAAGTATGCTATGTACTAGTAAGTTGTAGAAACTAAGCTTAAATCAAGACATAAACTAAGTAGATGTAGTATAGTGAAATTGAGTACTTCTGTGATATAGTAATTATATTATAAGTGTAACAATAACTAATTTATGCCCCAAGTGACAACGTTCCTTTTGTTTCGACACTTAAACTACCCACAAACTATCAGTATTCAGATTTCCGCCTATTGGTACAATGATTATGTGGTTCGACCCCAGTGGAGTAATAAAAAAAAGTTTGGGTCTGGAGTTTTATAGGACTCAATTGATGATCACCTAAATCCTTTTCTATGACTAAATCTACGTCTCTATCTACGTCCAAAGTACAGTTTTACTGATGAAACTGGTGTGAAAGGCATCTTGTCTTACCTAAAAGTATATACAACTCCACGTCCTATAAAGTACCTACTGCAGTTTTATCGATATTGGTTTTAAATACAAAGCAAACTTATTATAAAGATTTTTCGTGTGTCCAATTGATATAGTAACCTAAATCTGACAACAAGAATACAAATTGAGTTATCATAAAAGCAGAAAAAATATATTCTTACTTCATAATAATTATCATCTAACATTACTTTTCCTCTATCTGTCTCACTCAGATGAAAGATGACATGCAAATAATAGTGAATATGAATGGCTGTTGACATATTACTCTTATTTTAATCTTAAATTATGTGATAATTTATTATTAATAAATAATTATACTTACTAGTACTTAAGCAACATGTTAAACCTATAAATCTTTCAGTATTTCTTATACTAAGAATAATAAATTATTTGTGATATATTGTTCCATATACAATGTTTAACATAATATAATTAGACTGGGGTAGAAGCCTTTGAAAATAAAATAAGAAAGTAGAGATTTCAATGAATAAAAGGCACCCCAAGTTTTTGAAAAAAGCTGATATTTTGACGGGTGACTTTTCGATTGAAAATTAGGTTGTTTTTTTGGTATTAATTCAAAATAAGGCGAAAAAATAAATATTTTCAATCAAATAAATTACAGTGTATTTGGGACATAATAAAGTAAGTTTCCACCAAATTTCGTAGAAAAAAAATAGATTTTGAAGTAGATAGAAATAAAAGACCAAAAACTTGGTTTTTTGAATTTTTCACCTAAATTTTTAGGTTATGTGAAAAAATTGTGAATACAAAAGTTGTAGAACTTTTAATTACCTACAACTTTGCCATTGAACTTTTTTCTATAGGACTTGTAGTTTTGTCGGAAATCGAGAGAAACCATTTTTTTCTCTTAAAAGCTCCCCCCTCCCGCTTCCCGAACTCGGATTGACCGTAATTTATTTTTCCTTACATTTTTATCATATTCCCCTCCTTTTGTAATGGGTTTCATCCGACTGCGATTTTTTTTTGTTTCAAAAATTATCTACTCTAGTCTAAATAGATATTTTTGTATTATATAAAATACATGTTTATAACTTTTATATATTAATTTCCAGTATTTTTTATGAGACATCATGACAAAATTTAACTTTGTGATACAACTATTTACTCAAATTATATTTGTATGTATATTGTATATACAAAATGTTACATATTCATATTTATTGTGATGTTATGTAATAACAAAGATTGTACTTATTTTTAATAAAGATTTTAAAACTTTAAGCAGTGTATTATTTTTAATGGGTAAGCAACTTCGGGAGAGTGTTACACATTTACATAAAATTTAAATTTAATTGCAAATATGTAACTATACAATAATTGTAATAAGTGTGAAATAAAATCAAAATATTTTTCATATAATTACATTTATTATTATTTTAAACAACAGAACTGTTTAATATTTTAATAAAAAAACAGTCTCTTTTCACCATTCCCTTAATAAGATTCCAAAAGAATAAGTATAATCTTAATTTCATAAGAATTACATAGCATCATAAGAACTCGCCTTTGGCGCAGTTAACAATAACTTTAGCACTAAGAGATTACAATAAAAATTCTAGAAAAAAATAAGTAATTCATGTTTTGTTTAGGCTGAACACAATATTTCGTACACCTTGTGTCCTATTTCCTTGCCTCCAAACGATAAATACATTGTCTTGTGGCTCGGATGTACCTGAAAAGTAAATAATAAATTCATATACCAACCATAGGGTAAAGTAAATTTAATTATGAACTAGCTGACTCATGCAACAAACTTTTTAAATGGCAATTTAATACTTAGCAGGGCAAGTATAGATATGTAATGTTTATAAAAGAGGGCTTTTGTGAAGAGCCGAGCACGTGTCAGAAGTGAAACTTCTTTGGCAAGATTCGAAGATACCAAAATCATTGCTTACTCCATAAAGTATCATGTAACGGAACACAACGGACATCGATGGCAATAGGGAATATGCATAAAATTTGGAATGGCCTAAAATATTTTTTTCTCGAATACTTATTATCGTAATATTATAATGAAAAGGATTTTTTTTATTTACTTATTATTTAAACGCCTAAAATAATATTCAAAAAGTGCAAAATAAGGGAGCGAAATTCAAACTTCCAAAACGCGCCACCACTGGTCGAACGAAATGTGACGTCATCTGACAAGACATTGTATTCATCACTCCACAGTAAACACTGAACACCCACTGGACGTGTCATGCGACGTCACGCAAAGCGCGCGCAAAATGGCAGCGTTTGAACTGCTTAAATTTTTTAAAAGTTTTAAATTTAATTTATAAAAATATCTAGAGTATTTTGAAGCCCATTAATATTTTTTTCTACTTTAAAATAGTAAATCTATAGAATAGTAAACTAATAATTTAAGACAAAAATGAAAACCATGAATATTCCCCATTGGCAATAGCCATTAAAGTTTTACTCTTAACAGGTCTAAAGAAGTTTCACTTAAAAATGGGAAAACTCTGTCTATAAATAAAATTCCTTACCTTTCCTGGGGTGAGCGAGCCTTGCTCCCTAGCTCTGCCTATATACAACGGCTCTCCAGATGCAGTATGGCCACCGGGAATAGCGTTTGGTGGAATCGCACCATCCCTGTTCTCTATCCAACGCAGTCTCTCTGCTGGCGCACACAAAATCTGCAAGATAAAGCAAATTCGTTTATAACCTTTGATTAAATTAGAGCAGAACTATCAGCTCTGCTTAATGTGTATGTACACAATCCTATACAGAAATACAGTGGAATCCGTTTATAATGACGTTGAAGGGGAATATCAAACACGTCATAATAAACGGACATCATACAAAGCATTTTGTAGAAAATAAACAATCTCCTGTTTTTGTTAGTATTTAATACAGAGAAACAAAATAGAGATGCCTACACTTTGAGACTCAAAACAAACAAAAAAAAGTGTTGTCGGATATATACCAATTTTCCCAAACAGAAATTAGTGTTGAAAGTTTGAGAATTCATTTCGGTCAGTATAAACAATTCATTAAAAATTGGTCACAATAAACAATATGTGACTATAAACATTTTATCCGACTTTTATTAAGAATTTTATATGAAAACCAAACTTTGCTGTGTAATACGTCATAATAAGCGGTTGGTCAATATAATATGTCATAATAAAAGGATTCTACCCTATACTTAAAAGTTTAAAACTTCAAATCAAAACCAAAAATATTATAAGAATTTTAACAGTCATTACTCATTAATGCTATGCTATGCATTAATACTATTAAATATGAATTAAAAACACATTTTTTTAAATAGTAATTATTAATTAATTAATTAACAAACAACATTTTACTTGATAAGACCAAAACAATTTTGTGACAAATGAGTGAGTCATGTGATCATAAAAATATTATTGTTGACACACAATGAGTAAACAATTTCTCAAAGAGAAATCTGAATCTTAAATATTTCTATAGAGGGAAAAGTCATTTTCATTAATTTATGTATGTTCATGATATGAGTAAAGTATATGAATCACACTTTGAAACATAAGAATAAAAGTACCTAAGGAAAATGAACAGTTAAATTTAATTTCATTGAATATAGATTTCAGCTGTAACACACAGAACACACCTATGTTATAACAAAAAAAAGACGGGTTGCACTCCGGGAGTGCCGGCAGAAGTGAAAACTTGATTATTAACGTTCAGCATGTTTGATATTTTGGAATGGTATCCGTCTTACGCAAGGAATATAAGGGCTAAAAAAAAACATCCGTCTTACGCTTTTCCGATCAGGCTACGTGTCCTGACGCGAGTTTAAGATTTTATACCCAACGCCGCTAAAGAAGTTTTCACTTCAAAAACCTACAAAGATACTTTACCTCGAAATTCGGCACAGCATTCTCTCTACCGTCCCATGGTACATAAGCTGCGTTGTGTTTAATTGCGAGTTTGCCGGGAATGAGGTCGCCTTCGAGTTTAGCTCGGATAACCCAGAGGGGACTCTGGTCATAACCCTCATAACCTGCAACCACGGCTCTGTCACTAAAGCTGTGGGCACTTGATGTGGTAGCGGGAATCCATTGAACAAACTCTGCAAATTGTTACATTCATAAAATACAAGACTATAATTTTCATGTACTTGACCATGATAGATACTTGTTTCAATTAAAAAAACAAGGTTGAGTCAAGGTGAATTGTTTACATGCCTTTGCATTTTCTAACCTTTATTTCTGCCAAAACATTGGTTTTTTTTTATGTCAGAGCAAGCAAAGGGGCAGGTGGGCCACCTGATGGTAAGTGGTCACCACCGCCCATTTAAACACTTGCAACACTTCTAGTGTTGCAAGTGCTTTGCCGGCTTTTATGGACAAATAAGCTCTTTTCTTGTTTACACTTATAAGTTTCAAAACAAATAATTAAAGACAAAAACATTCATAACTTACGCATCGGTTGCTGAGGTGTATTATTTGGAAAGCCATACAATGGAGCTGTGGGTGTGGGCGTTATGTTTGGATAAGACATTGCTGATGGAGGCATTCCAGCTTGTTGCCCAGGGTACATGGGAAATCCTGGCTGGTACGGATACTGCATATTCTGTCCTGGATAACCAGGCATCGGCTGGCCCGGATGTGGGGCATATTGCTGTTGCATAGGGTCAATTGGTGGATAGATCTGATTCGGCTGTTGCGGGTATTGAGGGTTTCCATACGGATCTGAAACATCATATAAATATACACTTAATAAAGATATACAGAATAAGATCTTCAAATATAAAGACGTCTAAACTAACAAATGACAATTTAGGCGGAAAAGTATTTTACTTACATCCAGACATGGCGGCTTTTAGTATTTATAATTACTATTCGACCAAAAATTACTGATATTACCGCGTATTTCCTCTTATGTGGCCGTAGAGAAAGGTGGTGAGACTATAAAATTATAAAAGAAATAATATTATACTCGGTTAGTATTCAGTATCTATGTGGATTTGTTGATTGCAAAATTACACTTGTGGCAGACTTATATTTTAAACCGTTTATTTGCGAATCGAGATACCGATACACACTTTCAGCTTTCATAATCTGAAGTTGAATGTTGAAACTTGAAACTTGACTGTTGAACAATAGAACTGATTTTTATACAACGCACGTCAGTGACGCACGTCAACAGAGACGTCAACCAATAATAAACACAGTCGTGGCGCGTTCAATACAGATACAGTAATACATTTTTAGATAACTAACAACAGAGTAACAGATTAAAAAAAGTGTAGGTATCTGGTTTATTTTCCAGTGCTTATATTGATATTATAATATTTATAGCTTTTCAAGAGCTTTTCGAATAATTATTTAAAATAAACAGAGATATTTTACGTAGTATGTATCGATATTGTGTTAATTAGTATTCTAATAAACAATGTTGTTTCCTCAGAGGAATAAACCTATAGAGTACTTGTATCGAGCGTATACAATTTACATATATTTGTTTCTCTCTATCTAAAGAAAACGTCGTATGAAAGAATGAGATAGCTATAGACAACAAGCTACGTTTCAACATAGTCATGGCACCATTTTTACTATAGGTACGTATTTAGATAGATAGAAGGTGATAGTGATGGGATGTGCTTCAATCGATAAAATCTGTGGATAAAATCGTGAATGCATTTTGCATTTACGGTTTCGTGAAATAATAAATAATAAAAAAAAACAAAATTAATCATAAATTTCAGTTGAATACATTATTTGTTTAATCCTACGAATATAATAAATGCGAAATTATGCGAGAATGGATAACTTTCTCTTTCACTGCTGGATCGATTACAATTAAATTTTGTACATACACACATAGGATAGGTTTTATACCGGAAATCCCACGTGAACGGGAATTGTGCGGGATTTTCTTAAAAACGCGGGCGGAAAGCTAGTATATTTTAAAATAAATTTTAAAACTTGAAATGTAACTAATTTAAAATTAAGATCAATAAAGTTAAAGGAGTGAGGAGAACGGCACAGTCAGCATGAATTTTAACAAGTTCATAAAAGGACAGTCTTAAAGAAAACATTTTCCTTACATCCTACTAATAAAGCGAAAGTTTGTGAGGATGGATGTTTGTTACTCTTTCACGCGAATACTACTAAACCGATTACAATGAAATTTGGAAAAATTACTTTTGATCCCGTAAATCCCACAGGAATGGGAACTATGCGGGTTTTTCTTTGAAAACGCATGTATATTAAGTAATGTATTTCAATAGTAGTTTCTCATCTATGAGAACTGTCATTTAATCAACCGTTTAATTTTCACATAGTTACACATTTAAAGTAAATGTGTAAAAAAATTTCCAAATAAAAATTCACTCACACACAAATGTATTTATTATCTAAAGGAACAAAAAAAAACGTAAGCGTAAGATTGCACAATTCTTCTAGAGTACGGTATCCATCTTGATAACACGCAGGCTCGAAATGCAGTGAACACAATCTAGCAAATTTCGACGGCGTCCAATCTACACGTCTCATGTTTTATACCCATTTTTTATTTAGCTCTGGAAATCTAAAACAAAATGAATTTATTAATAATCTAAAAGAGAAACAACAAACTAAACAGATAAGTCAAATAAAACAACCACGTGGTATTTTTTATTTTCCTGCTGTAGAAAATTTACATCTATTATTTGCTACAACAACTACATATAAATCTGATATGTATAAGTAACAAAATAAATAAATCAACGTTAATATGAAATAGATTTTTTGTCATAAATCGATAATATACGCTAGATGTGTTACAACACTACGGTGGTAAACAAAATGCCAAACGTGATAATATTGTGACATTTTTTAAAAATTATTTAATTCTTTTGTATTCCACAACCCCATAAAGTGGGTAAATGTTACAGTTACAATATAAACTTATAAAAAAGCGCTTGATAAAACCTTCAAATAGGGTTAGAACATAAATATTTATCAATTTGCTGAAAATCACTTACCGATGGAAAGATATTTTTTCATTGTTTTCATCGAAAACTCCCATTCGACTAGTAATAGCCGGTAGCTAAACATACAATAGTCATTTTAGCACACTGACAAATAAAAATAAACACTATACACTTTATATTTTCTAAATATTTCGTTAAAAACACTTGACACACTGAGCCCACCAGCTGGTTGGAAAACAAACTGACTGCCGGCGCGCTACGTTTGAAGACAGTGCAGATACTCTATCGCTATCTCAATCTGACTTATGCTGTTATTGACTAAGAGTAAGTAGATTAGAAAATATGTATTTTGTTCTGTCTCAATATAAGAACTCTATAGGTTTATTCCTCTGAGGTTGTTTCTATAATCGGGATGAGTTTGTTGTTTTTTAAGTTTTTGGTGGCACCCAATATTATTTTAGGATTAAATACACTAATAATTTTTATTATCGCTAACTACCTACCACCGAGACCTACCACCTGTAGCTGGCCATAAAAAATACTAGATACCTATTATGAGATACGAGCGACTAAAAAAATATTTAGCGACTGATGATGAGATACGGTTTTCTTAACTTGAGCAGTGTGAAATTGAATAAGCGAATAATAAATTAAACAAGCGACGATTATTAATTAATTATTGAAATAATTATAGTTAAGTGTAACACTAAATTACTAGGTGAACAACTGAATTACTAGGTGAGCCTCTAATTTACTAGATGAGCGACTAGAATTACAACAAGGGTAAATACAAGATAATACCTACTTACTTTTAATATAATTAGGGATACATTTTATTGGCTTAAAGGGTTTCTTCAAATAGTTATTTCATAAAATAATTATTTTTGTCACGTAAAACTTTAATTACCTATGTATTTACAGTCACTCGCTTAAATACTACCTATCAATTTTGAAGAACCGGACTAATGTTACCCTGTAAGACAAACATACCCAGTGCGAATGAATACTTTGAGTCATTATTTAAAACAGTTTACAATTTCATCGTTTAAAAAGAGTGATTCTGATGCACGCATTTACTACACTATTGTGAAATTGTTATGAATCATTTTTCGGACCGTGTGTGTGTGTGTGTTTAAGAGCGCTTATTCAATTTAATGCAAGTCAAAATCTCCGCGATCTATTACGATAGATCGCGGCTTGCGCTATCCTTTTACTATGAAAAGCATAGGTCCACAGGAGAGCGCCCAGCAACATGTCCTCTCTCTGGAAAGGCTCGCTGCCGACTTCCTACTGCCGACTAATTTGAATCGGGTCGTGCGCAGTGTTTTATAATACTTTTTAAAAAATTGTAGAAAAATAAAAGAGGTAGGTACCTTAGTCGATTTTTTAAATTTTATCTTTTAAGACATTCTTTTATTGCAATATGTATAAATTATATTCAATTAAGTCAAATATCTTGGTGAAAATAATCATTTTGTAGACTATAATTTCTAAAAAAATTCACATTGTTTGGATTTTAATTTCGTAAGTTAGGAGTCCAAAATAAAAAAATCTTTTAACTAACAACTTTAATAAGGATTTTTGCAGTTAGTTAAAAAAAATTGTTTGTTAGATCTGTCAGCAATTTCAGATATTTTTAGCTTCGAAATTGACACTAAAAGTGAAATCAAGTAATCATCGGCTCAGTTATCTTGATGGTATTCACAAATACTGTATTAATTGAAAAAAAAACTCTTAACTAACACCATCTTATCTTATATCTTCTTCTTCTTAGATATAAAAATGAATCGCAAAATGTGTTGGTAAGCGCATAACTCGAGAACGGCTGAACCGATTTCGATAATTATTTTTTTATTATATTCCTTGAAGTACGAGGATGGTTTTTATGTAGAGAAAACGTAAATATGTACCACGGGCGAAGCCGGGGCGGACCGCTAGTAGACAATAAAATTTCCTAAAATTATTAGTAATTCATATGTTTGTAAGATAAGTGGTTGATGGACAATCTATGTAGTTTGAAAAATCACATATTTGAGCCAAACAGCGCACGGACCGCGTGCACGGCCTTAAGCGGAAAATATAATACTTATGCGAAAAAACAGTAAACACATTATAATATTTCTTATTTATTAAACTAGTCACATATTGCGGATAACTTACAAAAAATATGTAATTTTTTTATATTAGGTACCATCTTCTCCATCTGGAGATTTATGTAGGAATCTATAGAATATTATCTAATAAGTACCTACTATTAATGAAGGATTTAAAATAACAAATTGGTTAAAGCACATACACGAGCACATCCAGTTTTGTAATATAACACTCCAATTAATTATACGTTATAAATATAAAAGTATTGAATCATAAAAACGCTATATGAGATAACTCGGTCGGCAAATGCAATCATTATTGGTACATTGACCGCCGTTACTACAGCGGAGAGCTCCAGTTTCCTGGATTGCACCAAATCTATCATTGTTTGCACTTGGTCGTGACATCTGTCATCTGAAAAGATAAAAATAAACAAAGTTTGATATATATACAAAATTATGTTTTACCTTGGTTTTACCAATCCTTTTCATAAAGGTGGTTTCAGATGCATGAGATGCATTATGCCTCGATTAAGACCTAAGTGTCCATGCTTCGTTTGCTAAGTTATCGTAGGTATCGCAGATTCTCTATTGGCTGCTGTATACGGGTAGAGTAAACGGTAGAGTAGAGGCTAGAGCGGTAGAGTACAGTAACTATCCTACATAATACACTAATGTAGACACCATTGGTAGAGTAGAGTACTAAAATTTCTACTAAAACTGGTAGAGTACTGAGAAATGTTAGAGTAGTTTGCTAGTTCACTTTACCCGTGTACAGCAGCCAATTGAGAATCCGCAACACGATAACTTCGCAAGAAAAGATAAAACAGCTTTTTACTTTATTAATGTTCTCTACCTTCCAGTTAAATTCCCATAAACGTCGGTTTTTATCCGAATAAAAAAATTATTAGGTTTTAGTTTAATTTGCTAGGATTACCTATATGTATAAAAAAAAATATTATAATAGTGTTATTTTACCATCACTTTGAACAAGCACGCGTATGAGAATAGAAAGTATTTTCCTTCGTTCTTGAATGAAATAATCACTCAATGTTGTTAAGAAAAATGGTCGTATATTGAGAAATGTGTAATAAAACATGTCACTCCAAATAACATCCGAATACTGAAATCAAAAAAATATTTTTAATATTATGTTAGAGTTAGACGATAATATTGCAATCGCATTCTAAAGTGGCCATAATATACATAAATTTATTAGAATATAATATGTTATCATACAAAACATTACCTTCATCGTTGGTGACAATGATCGGCATATTACTAGTATTGTAGTGAGCAGCCAAGCTTCAAACATAATTAAAATCTGAAAAATTCAACATAATCTTTAGGTAACTTAAAAAATATATGCGTAAGTATTTCCACTTAGGCATTGTTACTTTTTGTATTTGATACCTGTCCTGCATATATCTTGTTAAAGATGTTGATGCAATCAGCAAGTTTGTCATACATTTGCATAAGTTCGAACCAACAGATACGATTTAAATTATCCTGGATTTTATATTTATTCTGCAATCAAATTAAATGTAGGAATGCGCGGTGAACATCATGGAAAGCAGTAAATTCTTTATAATGAGATAGATGTATTTGAAAACGTACTGTGAATAATTCTATAAAATAGTTCTGTTTTAGGTACACGTTGTCAAATGTATGGCCTTCCAGAACTTTCTTTCTAAGAACAGCTTTAAAAATTATTAGTTCTATAAAAATATTCACTATAAAGTACATAAAGTTGACTCCCTGGAGCATTATGAGAAAGAAAGTTATTTGCGACATAATGTTTCTTATAGTGAACTTTCGTAAATAAAAGGTGAAGGAGACCAATATAGGTGGAGTGAACATTAAGAAAATTGCGAGACATCTACGAAAATAAAACATTCTTTCCCTTTTCGCATGATGACTATCCAAACTATTTAATGTTTTATACAAGCTCCAATAATACCCCTCATTCCCAAATGAAATAATAAAAATGTAATAGAAAAATTCGTATATTTGCAGCGCTCCAAACGTTCTCGTTAAAATATTGAGTGGGAGGTCGGACTTGGTTTCCAACCAGCTGAGAGGAGGAATATAAGCGATGACACAAATTATTAAGAACATCAATAACAAGCAGTAACTTTTGTTATAAGTTGATATTTTTTTAATATCGTATTGCTTGTATCTGATAGTTTGCATTGCGAATATTTTTGAAAAGTACACAAGAGGCTTTGATGCATGGGCGATGGAGTACTTATAAAATTTATTTGCTGTTTGATAATTATTCATGAGCACCGTAAAAACATTTGTATTTACATTATTATTTTGTTTTGATATTTTAAAATCACTGTTATAAAACATGGCGCCTTCTATAAAGTATCAAGCAATAACGTTAAACCGTCTGTGGTTACGGGGTAAAAAACTCAAGTAAATAAATGAAAAACATAACGAATTGTATTTCCATTAGAGTTAATAATGTTTGTAGACCTTTAATTACATTCTTCATTCAAAATAAAAATGACTCGTGCTGGATAATTGTATAAAGATAGTGAATTAGCCTTATTTGATAAAGGGACATAGTGTGCGTCCACACTGAATGCGCGGTGGCGGTGGCCTAGGCGGGCGCGACGAGCGGGCGCTCGCGGTGGCCACACCGACGCGCGAGCTCAAGTAGCGGTTCGACGTTTTTCGGGTGTTGCAAACTTTGGACGATTTGCTATTTTTACTGGACAGTCCGATTTTGAGATGAGATCATTATAGAAGTTGTACACGAAATAAATAAAACAGAGGAATAACGGGTGAATCTTATATGAAGAATTGAGATTATACCCTACAAAATTACTGTGGTGTATATAAGTGTTTTAGATTGAATCGCACTTATAAATAAAGAAGTTTCACTTCAACAATTAAGTATTTACCGCTATTTTACGAAAAACAATAAAGGATATAATATAAGAAGTCGAGCGACAAGACCGAACTGGTTTGATACCCCCGCCGTCCGCGCATTGGGTCGCTTGCTGACTGGGCCCGTAGTGTGGCCAGAACGCGCGGATAGGAGAGTTTGAAAACTACGCGCGCTGGCTCGCTCATTACCGTCGCACTAGGCTTCCGCCATAGTCATTTCAATGTGGACGCAAAGGCGCGTTTCATACGTTTGATATTTCGCGCCCGCCGTCGCAACCGCGCTAGGCTCGCAGTGTGGACTTACACATACATAGAAATCTAAATAACAAGATACTAATAGTAGTTCTATTTATTACTTATGTCATAATTAGTATGAAAACCACTGTCGCCAAAATCAACATATTATTAACCGATAGCTAAACAGTACACACAAGTAAACTATGCCTTTTATTGGCCAGCTTGATTTTAGTGAAAACTAAAATATTCAATTCAGATTCCAATACGAAAAATTCAGTGTTTCTACAACAGAGGGCGTTAATTTTCAATATATATATAACTTTGAACCTAAACTCCTAGAAATAAGGTTGAAATTTGTGTTAAACGCGACGATAAGAACGGTTGACTGTGACATTCATTGTTATTTAGATTTCTATGGTGACACTCGTAATACTTGTAAAATATTCTATAATTTTAAGGAAAACCGGCATTATTTCTAAAAAAAAATATATACTTACCAATGAAATTTTATTCCTTTATTAGTATAATTACAACTATTACAACTTGTGGAAGAATTTCCGCAATGGGAAATGCTGAAACACACCATGTTTACACACATACGTCTCGAGAGAAACTGAAAAGCGACGAACGCACAGGTGGCTTGGAAGTCACCTGAGTGGTAACAAGGTCACGCGGGCTTACTGTGCTTACGACTTCTAGTGTCTTGTTATTTAGATTTCTATATATCCATCGACTGAAAAATATACCTAAGCAAGTTAGTTAGGCGGGTACCTACCTCATTACAACCTTTTTATAAGTGGGACCATGGTTCAATCAATATAAGAATCTCACAAAGTTTTATTAATGTTTTATATTTCATGATACATGAATTGAGAATATAATTAATATAAAATAACATACCTACTATACAATAAAAAGTTAATTGATAGCAATTTCATGATAATTGAAACTAAACCAGAAGTATCTTCCAGTAAATATTATAGTTCCTGGGTCCAATATAGTATATTTAATATTACAGTAATTACTTGCCCCTTTCATATTTACACGAGTCTTCCATTACCTATAAAACAATAATTGTACGTGATTCAATCTGGGCTTTATCGTCAAATAATCAAATAAAGGCTAACCTTTATTTTGATTATTTGATTTTCATCAAATTACTATAAAGTTATTTGATGAATTTAGTTCGGTTCCCTCGAAATGTGTATAATTAACACAAATAAACCTATCGATGGAGAATAATGTAAATGAAGGCGAAATGTACATAGGTATATTGTTCTTTAACAGAAAATTTAATAATGGCTTTACGATAATTTTACATTCAATACAATTTGATAAGTGCACTTTACTTAACAGTTCAATAAAATGGTATATGGTATTAAATATGTAGGAATTTATATTTTATTCGTAGGCCAGTGACACACTCGTCGCGGAAGAATTCTAACATATACCCGCGGCCCCATCATTAAAGCGGCTCGACGGAACACAGTGGGGTTTTAGTCGGTAAGAATCCGACATAACCCACGGCTCCTTCCCCGGGGGCCGTGGGTATCTTTTCGTGGGAAGATTTCCCCACTATATAAAAAAAAAGGCCAGTGACACACTGAAGTTTTCCCTATAAAATTTTTATTTTGGCGACATGCCAATGTTAATTGGAAATAGAGGAGTACCGGTATGCTTTTGAAATAATTGCTCAATTATTATTAATAGTAAAATTAAAGAAGTTCATATTACTACTGTCTTATATTTAACATTTGTATAAATAACACAAACCTTAGCGATTATAATATCTGAATGAGGCTATTTTCTTGGTACCACCACGTAATTTGATACAAATCTTATCGCATTTTTATTTTATTTGCCATTATGTGCATTTTATGCTATAAACAAGGAAACAATTAGTTTCATAAAAAGCTATTTTTCAGTTGATTGTAGCTTAATTTTGTAGGGAGGTATATTGTATGCATCCTTCAACAATAATTTATATTGCTTATAGAGAAGAGAGAATGAGTAGGTATGTGTATATCGAGCTTATCGATCGAAAAAATGATTATAGAATAATAATAATAATTATACTAACTTGTAACCTTCAGTTCTTACTTTTCGATCCAGATAACAATGAAACGAAAACTGAACTTATTCCAATTACGACAAACGTTACAATTGCACATATTATTAAGCACATGAGATTACACACGCAACTGAAAAATAAAATAAATGTAATAAGTAGGTAATATTATAATGAATTAAATTTCCAGTTAATAATTATTCTAATTAATCTTTTATAATTTACTAGCAGCTGTGCCCCGCGGTTTCACCCGCATTGAGATTATATATTATAGTCTAGAACTCTAGACTCTACAGCCTTCCTTGCTTAATATAACAGCGAAATAATTTTTCAAATCGGATCAGTAGTTCTTGAGATTAGTGCGTTCAAACAAACAAACTCTTCAGCTTTATAATATTAGTATAGATGATTTGTCAGGCACACACCTCTAGGAGGCGCCTTTTTTAATTGCTCTACATTGGATTTTGTTACATCGTTTAAATAAGCTTTTTTTTCTGAGTAAGAAAACAAATATTACATATTATGCGATACTCACCACATTTCAATGTATTTCTATTAGTTACTTCTATCAGTATAAGTAAAGTATATCCTTAACGCAATTTTTAATTGCCAGAACGAATTCCGCATTGCTTCAAAATCTATTTAACAATGGATTGTCACACGGAATGATTTTCCTTGAGGTAAGGACCTTAAATATAACTGTGAACAATAATAGTTCTTAAAATCAGATGGTAAGGTGGGTTTTCCAACGGAAGTATGCAGCAGGTACATAAATTTATCTAGAGAGCTCTTGTGCAGTGATTGTGTCGTCCTCCTGTAAAGTTTAACAGTTATACCTACAGTTTTCTACTCAGAAACGATTAAGTATAACATTCATAAAATTTAACTTTTTCCATAAAAACTTAAGAACAATGTATAGGTCGATAGAGGACTGCAACAATAGGGAAATGATATTACATAATTAATTAATTATTACAATTCCAATGCATCCGTTTTTGGCATCTACTTTAGATATTAAAACTGCTATGTATAAATCTGTTTGAAAAGTTATAACCTAACTAATGGCAATGTATATTTTAAAAGAAATACTTCGCACAACAGAATAGATAGACATTTTATACTTTTCTGTTTTATATTTTGTATCATGAATATGTTCCTAACCATTGGAAGTTGGCAACATAGTCAGATTGTAGAACGAAGCCATCGTTTATGAGCGGCATGTGGTGTGTGTTGTTCACAATGTATCCGTATATTTTTCTACTGTATACATTAAAATCATCAGAAAATAAATATTATATTTTCATAAGAACAATGCGTTTTACTCACTTATTTTAAGATAATGTTTTTTTCCCTATCAGTAATTGTAATCTTCCGACAGATTCTGTCACAAGCTATTTTTGATGTCTATCAATTTTATCTGAAAGAAGACCTAAATATGGGTTGTAAATAAAAAAAAGATGAATTTATTTGAAGAGGATTTATAATTTTAATCTTTAAAAACACTTCAAATATAAAAGTGCGAATTTTAGGTGCAGAAGGATACCACATCTATATACATAAACTAGCTGCGCTCCGCGGTTTCACCCGCGTGGCTCCAATCCTGTTGGTCTTAGCGTGATTTTATATAGTCTATAACCTTCCTCGATAAATGAGCTATCTAACACCAAAAGAATTTTTCAAATCGGACCAGTAGTACCTGAGATTAGCGCGTTCAAAAACAAACACTTCAGCCTTATAATATTAGTATAGATAAAAATTAATCGCTAAGCGTAAAACTCAAGAATTCGGTTATAAAACAAATAACAGGGCACAAGGATGGGCAGGCAACGTCTGCTTGAGCAGATAGTAATAATGTAATATTAAAAATTATCGATTTTCGTTATGAGCAAATAGATGATCTGTGCTCTACGAGATCCAGCCCCCCTAGACAAGTGGTTTTCTATTAGCGTAAAGTTCAATAGAATAGATTATGAATGTATGAGATTGACGTAATCAATCGTCGTCGTCGTCGTAATCAAACGTCAATCTCATACATTCATAATCTATTCTATTGAACTTTACGCTAATAGAAAGCCACTTGTCTAGGGGGGCTGTGTTTTCTTAATTTCCACGAAGGACATAACTAGACACCCACGCTTTTGAAACCATGTGTATTAGGATATCGATATCGATAGATTATTATAGAATATCTAACAATGTAAGAAAATTAATATTAGGTAGAGTGGATGGGTATGATTAAATAAATATATAAAAAAAATTGTTATCTTGATTTTATTAAAACAAATTATATACTTTAACTTAGGTACATCACAATCGATTCTGATACACTTATTATTTTACAACTAAAATACAAAATCTAATAAATAAATATGTATAAATTAAAGGTAAACAAATAAATTAAAATAGAAGAGACCATTAACAAAATTGAAGAGAGTCAGATAAAGAAAATCAATTTTTTATCATGTTACAATTGTTATTTAAGTATACCAAAACATAACAATTGACAAAACAATAAAGGAAAACTTGTTAGGTGTGAATGTATAACCTGGGAATACATTTTCTAACAAAAGAAGATAAGGACGGCAGAAGTAAAAAATAACTAAAAACGTATGAAATGTGAAACATGACTAAACTTTTTACATGTGCGTTACTCAAATATATTATCTTATCGTAGTTTTTCCCGACACTGATTACAGATACCGGGATCACAATTTGTACTTAGCAATGAAAAAGCATTTTGGACAAGTCTAATACTTATAACCATCGATATGTTGTTTGCTCTACATTTCAATTGTCATATTATTATAAATAGGTACTTGCAATATGTTTGATATTAGATTCTGTTAATACATAATATTTTACCTATATAATTAGTCATATTATCATCTAATACCCACTGATATGCACTGAATAACAAACAAAGACAGGCACTGAAATTATGGAATTATGAGGGTGATTTAAAATCAATTAAAAGGTTATTAACGTAATTAAAAATGAATATGATTATTGAATTATTTGTCTATTGCCTAGTTAAATGACAATAAAGATATTTCATTATGTTTTATCTCTTTAGAGTCAGAATGTCCCATAAGAAATAATCACGAAATAATAGTTATATTCTATGTCACATAATAATTCTCTTTGGAATCACATATTTTCATGTTTGTTATAAAAATAATTGGCTATATATGTACATATTATGCGTTTTTCTTCAGTCTCTCCAATTTGAGACTACTCTTGTTTCCTGAAACAAACCAATTAAAGGCTATTTAATTAATATGTCTAGGTTTCAAAATATTTATCAATTTATTCAATTTCATATTTTTTATCAGTCATAGAAACTTAACATAGTGTTAAAGTTAGTTTGCGGTCTTTTTGTTTCAATTCTTATTTTTTCAAGACAAACGTTTAGCATAGATAGATTAAATATAAAAAAAATAAAAAGATCGTGTGCACGTATCAGAAGGTATTTTTTTGTTACTTTTGAAATGTTTATGAAAAATACTTACTCGCTATACGAAGATAACTCCGACAGCCCATAATATAAGTAATATGATGGCCACGATGAATATCAAGGAGAAGAATAAGCTCACAAGCTTGCAGAAAAGATTACAGACGCAGCCACTGAAAAAAAGATAAAAAATATAACTAAGTATATATCCACTAGAGTCAACAAAATGATATCCTAAGGGGCTAAACTTTAAATAAAAATTTAAAATTTTTGTTTTTGGGGATTTTTTTATGTTGGGTCTAATAAATTTTCGAGCCGGTCATTCATGAATATAAGTTTGAAGTGTGAATTATAACCAACCGGCTACACATTGTTTTATAAAATCTACGAGTATATTTGATCAGTCTCCAGAAATAAATAAATGGAAAATATTTAGAAATAAAGTAGAATGCAAAGTTCAGTCATGCGAATTTAATGTTGTCGTTATAGAATATCAAATCAATAGTTAAAACTATTAAGATACGCTCGAAATCAAAACATTGTATTGTCTTCAACACGTGTTTGCAGTACACAATAATTTTATTGTGTTCCGGTTATTTAGTGCAACGAGGTCGGAGAATATATTTTATAGTTTACTCCATATTGAAAATTCATGTTTGATTGGATCATGGTTTAGTTATTTATTCGTAAGTAGTTTAAACGCTAGCTGGAAGCAACCCTTTTTTATGAACTAAAAACTGAAGTAAAAATTAAAAGTCAGTAAGTATAGAGTAGGTATACTCTATATTAGAATACTATACTACGTATACATCAGTTTATTATAATATGTATTCTGAGCTTATATTATTATGATAGAATCATAATCTATAATATAAAAATGAATCGCAAAATGTGTTGGTAAGCGCATAACTCGAGAACGGCTGAACCGATTTCGATAATTCTTTTTTTATTATATTCCTTGAAGTACGAGGATGGTTTTTATGTAGAGAAAACGTAAATATGTACCACGGGCGAAGCCGGGGCGGACCGCTAGTTTTTCCTACTTTTTTGATAAATATGGAAATACATTGTTGATCTCAGATATAATTTCCAACATGGAACCTAGAGTGGTCACATACGATCTAACTTCTGCACTCAAACTTTATGTTCCCATTCTATACTATGTAATGAAAGTAAGTGAGAACGTTTTGATTTACAATGTATTTATAAAAAATTTTTTTTCAAGAATTGGCGGTATTTTTCTACTACGTACTCTCTCTACTCTTACTCTATCCAGTGATCATGTTCGCTATAAGGCATATGAAGCGACGGTAAATAATTATAAATACAGACATATAAATTTAATGATAAGTTAGTTTTAATCGGTTATATTAAGCAAGTTCTTAAAGTTCTTCCTCATAAATAGATTCCTTGCAAATTGTTGACCTTACAATGCCATGTAGGTAGGTACCACGTAACAAGCTTCTTGCATGTAACCAATATTTAACGCAGTAATTTTATTAGGCCTCGCATTGTCATGTGTCATTTAATATTACAGACTTTTTGCACTAGTTCCGTTTGCCATAACCTACGAAATTCGAATTGTGAAACTTTTTTATCTAATAATATATTATCTTATCTGCCATAAAAAACTAAGTGTAATCGGAAAATGTTTTTATCAAATGATAAATCATACTAACGCATCGACCGTTCACGTTTATGGGGTGGGACCATTGAGTTAATATTATGTACTAGGTTAGTACCTAGTAACATTTCCAAAAAAGAATTCGGTCCCACCCATTGAGGTACTACCACAGTATTACAATATTATTTTCCTACAGTAAGGAATCGCCTTTGATGTCGCGCGATGCCGCCGCCAGTGTAGGTACTCACGCTGCCACGTGTAAATATGCTAGGGTTGTCACCAAATGGGAAATAAAACAATTTTTATCATAGCTATTAATATGTAATTATTTATTCACATGTACATTAAAAATAATTGTGATTGTTGAATCTAATGTAATTATTTATACAGAAACATAGTATAATATGTCGCCGCAGTGACATTGTCATTGCCTATTGATTAATTATTAACAACCAAATTTACTTATTCTCAAATTATTATTTAATTAAACTCAACTTTAATTAAACTCAATCAACTTATTATTTATTTATTTTAAATGTTCATTTCTATTTTTTTTTCAACGTTGTCCTTTCTTTGTACGTTAAATGATTTAAATAAAGAAATTGTTATTATTTTGTAAAGATTTGATGCGCCAGCTATTAATATGCCGGCCGTTTGTAATACGGCGGATTACAATCCGACTGCGACACGTACACGGGGACAGCGGGACGAGGGGACTGATTACTTACCAAATTAAAATTTGATTTGATTGAATATAAGTTGATTTAAGAAATGTTAATTAGTAAGATAATATGAACATATTATTATTATTTTACGGTAAGACTGTTACCCGATTGTCTCAATAAGTACTATAAAACAAAATAACAACGTGTTTTATTACAGAAATCATTTACTTTATACATTTCCTAATACGATATTGGAATTATATACAATTCCTAGGAAGATTATACATTTCCTAGGATATCTATGCATTAAATAGTTTATTAAACAATATTTTATAAATTTCCTAAATGGTATCGGAATTGTACACATTTCCTAGGATTTGTATACAATTCCTTGATTTCATACATTTCCGGTAACATATACAATTCCTTGATTTCATACATTTCCGGTAACATATATTATATGTAATGAAATAACATTTCATCATTATTCAAATTTGGCGCGCTTCGCGTGTTCATGTTATCTGTGGCTCGGATTGACGTAGCAGAAAGAAAAAATGGCGAGAAACGATTAAAATTTTTTTTATTCGCGGATTTAATAAGTACATACATGATAATAAAATTATTCCAATAGGTATCTAACCCAATATCCTTGTCAAATGGACTAATAAGAAAGTAAGTAAGTAATAGATCTTATTACAAGTTAGCCTAAAGTACATAATATTATGTTGTTAAATGATATCGCCGAGGCCTTTGACACAAGCCGCCTTTGTCGCAAGCCGCCACTGCGATTGATGTTTTTGAGAATGTAAATAAACAGAATGGAAGCAACCTTATAACTCAATAAATAAAGTATATTTTTAAATGTAGTTCCGTTTATAGTAAAAGCCGCTTTGCGTGTTTTATTGTTTCGTCTTTCACATTCGTTACAAAAATTGTGATCCACTGCACTCTTCCTAGTTTATAATGTCAACTAAAAAAAATGAGAAACGAGTTTCGACACGAAAAAAATCTCAATCGTCACCTAGGAACGTATCCCCTATAATCCCATATAAATTACCATTCCGTATTCACGGTTTCTGTATTCGCGGCATATTTATGGAACATATACCCCGCGAATAAGGAACTTTTACTGTAATTGAGGATTTATTATAAGTGGACTTTAAATGTCGTTTCTTTGAATTTACAGGTGAGATTACATATTTTAAGTTGTTGTAGTAACAAACTATTTGTATGTTAACTATTGTGAAAACTTTAAAATAAAAACTTTGAATTAACAGAGAAACAAATTGGTTTTCTTGAAAATCATCAATAATATATTTTATATATATCTTATAGCTACTTAAAATATGTATAGTCAAAAACATCTTCAACATCTTTGAATTGGTACTAAACAGAATTTGAAAAACCTACCTCTCGTCGCGAGGAAATCTATGAAACTTTATGTCCTTGGATTTAAATGTAGATTTGCATCCATAAACACAACAGTTTATGCCCACCATTATAGAATACGTAAGTATAAATTATTACACAAAAAAACTCTGAAGCGTCTGCCCTTCGCGATAGGTAAAGCAATCTCAGCGTGATTGCTTTACGCGGCCCGCGTCGCCCGACCCCCGCCAGTTCCCCTCCGTTTCTCTGCACAAGTACATTCGTCGCACTACTGTAGGAAATATGGTAATACTGTGGTACTACTATGTAGTCATAGTAGTACCTCAATGGGTGGGACCGAATTCTTTTTAGGAACTGTTACTCATCGTTACTAGATAATATTATTATAATAAGTAGTTATGGGTATACTCTATAAATGCGTAGGTACCTGTCTGTTTGTCCGTTTGTATTTCATTCACGTCGCAACGGAGCGATTTCAAGGTGTGATTTCGAAAACAGTTAGGAGGCTAGAGAGAGAGTTATGTGCAACCTTTTAACATTGTGAAATATCACATTTCTAAAGATAAATAATATAATAATTATTAATCGTATCGCCTCATTATACGTTCTTTATTATAAGTTTCAGTGAAATGTTTATTACGAAGAAGTACTAAAAACAACAAGGTATACGACAAGCTGACCAAGGCTAACCAGTAACCACTAACTACGTCATCGTCAGTCGATACTACGCTTGTTTACGTCGCCTATGTGACCAGTTTTATTAACCTACAGCCTACATGCTACAGCTACTTCTTGTGGACTTTGTATGCACTTCCTAGTTTGAATCTTATCAAGAACAAATAAAGTTGATTTTGGAATGTTGTTTATTTATAATCTGTGCATTGTTAGTCCATTTACAGGTATCAAGTGTGTGTTGGAGCCTGGAGGATTTATAATAACTCTTTTAATTGCTTCCAGCACAAACATTATTTTGTGATATATTTGTATCACTTTATAAATGAAGTACAGCGACAAAAAATTACGGATTGAAAAAGATAAATAAATTTGAAAACGTTTACAACAAACTAGATAGATACAGGGTTTTTCCAACTTTCTCTTAGACCATCGTTAGTAGTAGACAAATAAATATGAACTATATATTATCATAGCACAACATATAAATGAGTTTCATATAAGTCGATTATAGCACCAAATTAGTTTGTTTATTCGAAAACGTTAACAGCTAAGTATACCTACAGAAACAAGGTTAGTCCAACTTTCTCTCAGACCTTCGAATAATATTCCATTGCTAATGTAAGGTTGGCACTTCAAACAATTATATTAAATTACATGAATTACATGATTGTTTCATAAATAGATACTGTACAAATTATAGGTACTTAAAAAAGAGCGTGTTAGATATAATTATATTTAAAGGTAAACATACCACATTTTGCTGTATTTCTTACGATCTTACTACTTGCGACCACAACTTGTAAACAACTGAGCGTAGAGGCGTTGTAATTTACAAATAGGTGAGCGCTCACATTACTATGCATTTTATCTTGATAAGAATATTATCAATAAGATAGGACTAAAATCAATGGTAGGTAGGTAGAAGGTAGGTGCAATGGCACATCAGTACTTATTATATTTACTTATATATATTATATATAATTTTTGTTTTTAGGGGCCATTTTAAAGGATGAAATAGTTATTTAATTGTAGCACAAAGCGGTGGTATATAATTAATAAATAATTGAATAATTTAAAATGAAGAATAGTAGGTAATTTACAAAACAAAAAAAATATCTTTGTCTATAATTAGATAAAAAATGATCTTATCTATTCTAGGTCGTTATAATTGTTTTAACATTTTTATTGATACAAGATACGTATGATAATTTTTATATCCACGATGAGTCAATTTATTATTTTATTTTCCATTGCTTACTAATCATATTATTGTATTTTTTCTTCAACTTTACTTATTAATAAAGTGATAAAGGTAAATGGAATATATTATTTTAATTAACATGAAATTGAGCCCAGATTTAACCTTCGACAATATTATCAATAGGGACCATTTACACCTACCTATATAATATATTATAATATAATCATATGACCGAATTGTGATACACTTTGAATAGTAGCTATAGATTCACCATGAATGGGCTTAATGACTATGGGGTGCTATTAGCATTATAATCCGACACCGTTCATTGTGGATCCTGGCTTCAATATAACAGTCAGATTATTGTCTAAGTTTCTGAACGGTTTGCGATTATATTTGCTGGCCTATCTATACTAATATTATAAAGCTGAAGAGTTGGTTTGTTTGTTTGAACGCGCTAATCTCAGGAACTTACTGATCCGATTTGAAAAATTCTTTCGATGTTAGATAGCCCATTCATTCTAAGACCAACAGGAGCGGAGCCACGTGGGCGAAACCGCGGAGCTCAGCTAGTTTTAACTTAGAACCAAACGATTTTCGTTACAGATACCTTGTATGAATATTTTCTTGATATCGGTTTATTTATAGGTAGTTTCTTATGTAAAGGTAAAAAAACTGTCTTTTTATTTTATTTATCAATTTTTTATTTCAGGAAAATGCTTTGTTTATACGCAAACTAATAAACACATTTTAGGCAGATGGATATATTCATTAATAATAATTGTTTTATCAAACAAACCCAAGACGCAGGACGCTATAAAAACTTTGCAACTTCTGTGGTATTAAAATAAAAATCCCTTTTATGATTCGCCCGCGAACAAAAATTTCATATATGAATATAAAAAGTATACGTGATAGTCAGAAGCGCGGGTGAAATTTAAATTGAAACTTTCCTCGTTCGCGGCAGGATAGTTTGCGCTCTATTCTCGATGATTTCAGCGCAAGCAACGTAATAAAAAAGAGAAGTTTTGTATATTTTTTTAACTTTTTCCATTAGACTATTCCCGGAGTGAGGCGGTCGCGTGAGAATGAGCAATTTCCTCTAGACCGCCGCGATTTCGATCTGACTTCCTGTGTGCGATTTTAAAATTTATAGAAACTTTTTGAAATTGAAAACGGGAACAAACATAGGAACATGACACGGAACACGCGTAATGGAAATATTACGGGGGCGCGGAACTGGGAAATTACTGAAATTAGTTTTGTTTTACTTCCGGCGAGAGTTAATTATTATTCAAAACATTTTGGTTGAAGGTATGGGCAATTATATTTATTTACTTTAATCACGAAATTTTCCATTTAATTTCTTTGAAATTGTGTTTTTTTTTTGTAACATCTAATTTAAAACATTTAAAATGCATGTCAAATAGCATAAAAATAACTGGAAAAAGTAAAACTCTGTAAAATTCTAATTTAATTTAAAATTGTACACAATGTCGTGAAAATAACGGAATAAGTAGTTCCTTATTTCTCTATTTCCCAAATTCCTACATTACCTCACATTTACGGTCATGTTGTTGACTCGTTGACATTTTGTTAACGTTAACATTACATTTAAATGGCTTCCACTTAATTTTTTCATATACTTATTTCTATAAATGCATAAATCTGCAAAAAATAATTTGACTTTTCATTTTTAATAATACGTCTAAGTACGAATCTGATAATCTGTTGACCAAATCCCAATATAAATGTATAAAGTGCATATTATGTACATAATAATTAGTACAATTTATTCATTACACACAATTTAATCTTACCAAAAAACAAATAAATAGAAACGGTCGCTGTCAAACCCAAATATTATATTATGTAATACACATTAGTTGAAAATATTATGTCTGTTCTACGTATAACCCACACTTTCAATTTCGACAATTTTGTATCAACATTGTTACTATCCAAGTTAATCAAACTGGCTTTGCGCTGACCCCGTACAAGTTGGGTACAAATTGAAAGTCTTTAGAGCAATTTTAAACGGCCATCGGGTGCATCGGTCGTGTTCTAAACTCTATAAATCAGGTGTGGACGCCGCCGTAAGTCTCCATTCTGGGAACAATAGTCTATAGGCTAAGAGCTGTGGAAGGATTTTTCAGGTAACAATAACACGGATTCTTTGAAAATGTATTTTGGGATATCGCGCTTTTTAAAATATTCTTGGTCACACAACAGGTTATTTACGGGAGTATCGAAATAAATCCCTTTTTCTTATGAAATATAGATAACTGATAAACATACGTAGGTTTATTTATATTCATGTAGGTATGAATTCCGTGTAATAAGTATTTTGCAGAAACATGTCATAAAACGTGTTACATCCTAAAAAAGTGCATAATACTGAATGTACACGGTAGATTGTGAGAAGCACGTTAAATTTTTATTTTGGAGCTCCTTCAGAGTCTTATATGTCACAGATTAGTAAACAGAGTTACATAAAGACAGGCTTATTAAATGTGGTTGTATGTGTCGAATTGATAAGATCATTTAATTAATGACTATCGGATATAGATACTTAACAAATTGTATAAAACAAAACTACAAACATTCAAAACAAGCAATATTTAACAGTCGGTAGCTCTTATTATATCTTAGAATAACGAACTCAATTGTGTTAAGTCAGATGCACCTGCGCATTGGCTCGGAATGGCCCCGTCTTATAATAAGTTATTGTTTTGAGAAATGGAAGGGTTTATTCATTTAAATACTATCGTGACAGTCTTTACAAACGAGCTGCGTCAACTGCAAGTGGCGCTTTTTAACAAAAGCGCAAATGCCGCTTCCATTTCCTTGTTTTTAATGTGGACCGCCTGAAGAAATATTAAATTCTTTCACTCATTCAGCGTCCGATTTCATTAAAACTTTCGTTTCGACCGCCGCGTGGCAGTTCAACGTGAATTTCGAGACATTTCGAAATCAATCTTCGTGAAAAGTTTCAAAATTTCATCAAAGTCTCGGGATGGGCGAAGGACTTAAGACGGGTCACGGGAGCTCGCAGACAGAAAGTTAGTGCAACATTCATCTATAGTTGATTGCAACCTTCTCAGACTTTTCACTGACGTTATTAAGGTCGGTAAGCACTTAAACTTATGAGTTATTTCAAAACTGAAATTATTTATTGCTAGATTTACGGTTTATTCATATGGCTTATAGAAAAACAGGATGAAGAGGAAGTGGTAGAGACTTATCGCTCCGGTTATTGTTCTACAAGGTTTAGTTACTTGCTGAAGTTTTAGAAAAATAATTTCTTATAGTTTTGCTTTTCAATATATTATTCTGTAGATTATATTATGGACCTAATACACCTACCTAATATTATGGACCTAATACACCTACCTAATATTATGAACCTTCAGTATTTTGTATTCGAAAGCCACATGATTCATTATTCTACGTATAGATTATGACTGTATCGCATTAAGTGATAATTATTTTATTCATTGTACTAGCTTGAATCCATTGCTTGTTCTTATCCAGATTATAATCTGTCTACGTACACAATTTTATACATCCAGTCCTTTTCGTAAAAATCGTAAGAAAATCAACCCATCCATTCTCACAAGCTTCCACGATTATAATATTTACCTACTGGGACTAAGTTAACGAAAAAAAAAACAATAATACATGTAATGTACTTATAATTTTTTTAAGAATTAATTAAAAAGTTAATTTAATATTCGACATGAGGCGGGATTCGAACCCACGTCTTCCGTCTGTAATATACCTTTCTACATTATATCAAACGTGAACTAAACGTGCAGTTTGGTTCAAATCGTCACATTTTCTTATAAAGAGAATTTTTATACATCATCAAAACTTCTAATCGGAAAATCCAGTACATATTACCACAAATGGAATTTAAATGTAGATAATCCACTTTATTTATCAAACAATTGAAATGGATAAGGATTAAAATCCTGATATCATAATATTGCACCCATATTTACGGTGTTCGGAATTACTTCAACATTTTTTTTATCAAGACCTTTTTAACTTAACTAAATAATAATAGTAATTAGTAAGTTGCATATTATGACACCGTTAGAAGTGTCTCATTTTTTATAGACAGTGTGTGTGTTATGTACATAACAATAAAAAAAAGAAAAATCACACATTTCCTCATTATAATATTCATTTCACTTACCGACTGACCCTATATAAAAATGAAATAAAATATAGCCTATGTTACTTCATTATAATGTAGCTTTCTTTTAAAGAAAAAATATATTAAAATCGGTGCAGTACTTTTGTAGCATATTCATTACAAACGAACAAATAAATCTTTCCTTTCTATAATATTAGTGTAGATATTTAATGACATGAATTTTTCTTAACACAATCTTCATACAATATCAAAAATCATATCAGAAGAAATGATACAACAACACAAAACACAAATAAATTGCTACCAAAGCCTGTATTATGGTTTCTCATTGCTTTGGCATTAAGTGTATTTTCGTCATCTTAAAGGCTTTCCGATTTCCTCTTTAGTTGTAACCAGTAATACCTTACAACTGTCAACGGTCACGTAACCATTAATATTGTTTGTTTAAGCCTTGCCTCTTAATTATTGTTTATATTTAATAAGTGTAGGGTCTTCACTGCTAAATATAATGCGAATATAGAAGAATAAAATTGAAGAAACATTTAAATGTCAGCGACTTTCTTGAAGTTAATTAATGTTAAAATATTTTGTATATTTCTCATTTCAGTTTAAAAATTTCTTATTTCAGTTTGATGAGTGTTCTTGATTTGAGGGTTTATATTTTCTTTTTCTGAATTTTTATAATAAATTATAACTGACTTGTTATTTTTATAAGCCGCAAATCAAAAAAAAATGTATCCAGTTTTTAGATCAATTAAAAGCTCAAAAAATATTATATCCCTATTAATAATTATCATAATTCCCATGTAATAAACAAATAATGCGACTCGGCATCTCATTTTAAAAATATTGTAGACACGAGAGAATTTTTAATATAAATTCATTTCAGTGTAAACGTTAAAGCCAAAAATGCATGTATTTAGCTGAAAGTTCATTGGGGTGCGTTAAAGAGATAAACTGCGGTTACATAAACTCGAGACTTCAGATATTTGCCCACCACATATTACTCCCAGCGCTGAAATTTTAGTAATAACCGAAGCTACAACAAAGTTTCCGAGTTTTAAGGCGTGTATGAAGGAAAATCCTGTTTTGGACGTACATAATGGTATTTGTAGCTGTGAACTTGGTTTATGCTAGGATCAAGCCTTTGACGTTAAATGAGAGGAGATAGAAGTTTATTGTTTTGAAAGATTATGTTGAAGCTAAATTCCTTTTGGAACAGTAAACACACAAGCTTAACTCACTTACACTTCTCACACCATCCCACAAATGTAACATATTTTCTTCCATTATACTTTGTGACTGTTCATCGATAATAAATATTATAATACGGTTCACTATCATTTAATGTATTTTTATCCATTGTCAATCAGACACGAAAATATGAATCACTATTCACACAAATTATAAAAAAAGATAATAATTAAATTAAAAGTAGTAGCACAGATAATTAATTATCGTATGATTTAAAGTATGGATAAGCAACTCTCATGCGCGAATTTATATAGTATAAGTATAAAAAAAGCTTACGACGACATTTACTAAGCTAAAAGTGGTAATCTATTTACCGTACCACATAGCTTGTAATATTGTATGAACAACTTACAACACGTATTTCATTGTTTTCCAAGAAATGCTCTATACGGGTCTCATGTCATAGAAAAATTGTTGGTTGCTGGATTCTTTACGCTTTACAATAAATTTAGACCGCAATGTTTCCGCCCGGGAATACGATAGTAGAATGGATGGTACGAATAAATCTTTATTTACAACGTGTCATTGGGTGCAAATTGATCGGGAGACGTTGGAGGCTGAAAAATACTGCTGTGAAATATGTGAATTTCAGATATAAAACTAGACGAGGAAGGTGGAACTATTTTGCAATGTTATTTATACTTTGACATGTAAAATGATGAGTACCAAAAAGAATCAATGTAATTGAGTTTTACAGCGTTGATTAAAATGCGCCTGTAGTACATGCTCACATTGAAAATTCACAAAATGCACATTGAAAAAAAAAATGTCATGTTAAATATAAAATAAATCTCATAATAATATGTAACTGATACTCTTAGATCTATATAAATATTTGGATGGTAATTTTAACGTTGATAGCAATAGATTATGTTATCCGTTTAGATACCTTTGAAATGCCATTTCTCAGAAATATAAATATAGTCAAGTAGACTTGCACTATATCGATGATGATGAAAAATTTCTACATTTGAATAAAATCTGAAAGGAATTAATAAATATTCTCTAATATTTGAAATAATATATGAAATGGCTAATATTATTTTGATAATGTTATATTGTAGGTAATAAAGAGTGTAGATATTTTTGTTAAAGAAAAAGTTGAATCAATAAAATGAGTTTTTATTTTTGAGAAGCTTTCTCTCAGGCTTAGATGCAGGATTATCTGAATACTTAATTTATCTCTATCTCTTCAAACTAAAGAGGTGGCTGTGGATTAAATAATAATTGGAAAAGAGATAATTTAAAATGCAGAAATGGATGCAGGGATTTGAGTTAAGGGCCAATGTATAGTTGAGTCAAATATTTTGACGGTATTTTCAAATACAATATGACGTAAGATTTCTTTTATGAAGATTTATTTATTTTATTTATTTATTTACAAAGGATAGCCAACAATTGTTAACACTAATTATAGACATACAAGGAAAATACAATTTAACATATCAAATGCAACAATTAATTATAGGCTAACACCACATGCTTTTAAAAACGGTTATGATTTAAGAACAAAAAAAAAAAATAACTATCACAAAATAACGTTTAAGAAATTATCAATAAAACATTATCAAAAACAAGATTGGAGTACGTATCCCTTAGTCACCCAACAACTTTGAAGAATTGTTGGAATACTCAAGAAATATGCCAAGTCAGTGATATGACACAAGTTACCTCCTATAAGCAGCTACAGGGATTTTTGCAAAACATTTTGTATTTATTCAATTCTGCCAATGTAGATATTGTAATAAGGATTCCGAAGGTTCCATCACATAGATGACTATTTTACGTGACTACAAACGAAAATGGAGTACAGAATTCTGGTTTGAAATATGTTTGAATGAAAGCGAGATTTTTTATCTATGGGTTCCGATGCTTTTTTGGTTATAGAATCGAATGCCCCGTCAATTTTGCTTCGAAATAGTGTTCTCAAAGAGCCTGTCAGAAGCCTTTTAAGGCAATTACATGGTTCAACGACCTTAATGATTCTGTCACTATATTTGAATTTGTTTTTTTAACCGCCCTCTATAATATACATCATTGTTGAAGTAAAAGTGACCAAAGATTATGGAATTGTAAAATGTATCGTATTGTATCGTAATGTGTTAGTGGTTTCTACCTAATTTATGTTTTCTCTGAGAGGCAGTAACATATTACATTTATGAATAGTAAATATTGTGTACTATGTTGTAAATATAATGTAGGAAGACTCATCTTTCAAAATTAACCGTTATAAGCAAAGTCTCTACTACATGACCCATTCTGGAGACCTTAAGATGACTAAGCAAGTAATTATAAGTTCTAGAGTGGGGAACAGTTAAGAAAACACCGATTTAGAAATTAATTTTATTCAAAACGGACTCTACTATATTCTGGAGACCTGATGATGGCTAGGGTGGAGAACATCTCACCTACAGAGATATAAAAGATGGAGTACATTATTTGACGTAATTCTAT
Source organism: Colias behrii (assembly GCA_029959065.1). Classification (NCBI taxonomy): domain Eukaryota; kingdom Metazoa; phylum Arthropoda; class Insecta; order Lepidoptera; family Pieridae; genus Colias; species Colias behrii. The sequence goes on from JARWMC010000009.1 coordinate 8,100,369, forward strand.
AGAACGGCCTCTACCATGTCATATGGTGTATCGAATGGTAATGGTGACCAGGCAAATATATTTAGCGTTCTCTGTATATCTCTTCATACCTATATTCCTACGAATTGCATGCATGCATGAAGTTGCATGCATATATTCCTACGAATATATGCATGCAACCTACACACACCGAAAAAAATAGGGGAACGAACAAGAAATCACGTCTTTTTCGACTTGTTATGTATTTTGAAGTTAGTTAGAGGGTAATTTTTTAAATCCCTTACGTCTTTGAAATGACGATGATGAAAAAAAATGTGTTTCGATTTTTAAACATTAAATTTTTTTTTTCATTTCCACAACCGCACATCCCGTCTCAAACTGAAGTATCATCCTCATCATCTGGATGCATGGCGATCTAGTACAGTGCGATTCACCCGGCACTTTTTGCCAAGAACAACATCGTTGTGGAATGAACTTCCATCTGAGGTGTTTCCAAGCGTCTTCGACAAGGAGATGTTCAAAAAAAGGGCATATAAACATCTTAAAGGCCTGACAACGCGAATGCTAATGGGCGGCGGGCTTCACTTTCCATCAGGTGACCCGCCTGCTCGCTTGCCCGCTTAACTATTAAAAAAAATATATTATACCCATTTAAGAGTTTGGTGCCTATTTATCGACTATTTATAGCAGCTTCAAAACAAAAATATTGTAACGTGTTTTAAACTGAGTTCATTTATTTCTACTGTTTATCTTTGAACACATTACAAAATGAATGATTTTCCTGCGACTGAAGTTACCAGAGCCATAGCTATGACTGATATGGGTCATACCTTCCGTTCAAAGAATACAGTGTTAGTTGTGTCGATATCTATGATAATCGAATAAAATAAAATAAAAATTTTAGGATTTACCGATAGCCCATAAAAAAGAAGTAGGGTAGTGTCCTACCATACTTTTCCGGTGTGACCACCCGCCATACCGACGTGAATGCGTTGATTTAAAAAATAAACAATTCAACCATTTGTACCAGGCTAATTTTTGCACAGGTAATCATCGTCCAGTAGCCATGTACGAAAATCGCCATGCCATACTTTTCATACAGTTCCAAATGGTCGCCATACCGCCAAAAATCAGCAATTTTTTTTGCTAAACGATTTGTACCACCTTAAATTTTATTAAAGTGAAACTTTTATTACATCGTGTCAAACTTTTTGGTCTGTGTAGCGCATGTCGCGTGTATCGCGGCTGCCGAGTAGGTACTCGGCAGCCCGACCGTCACGCGACATGCGCTACACAAAGCAGTGTTCGGAACCGTTCGAACAGTTTCACTTTTACCGTGGTTTCATAAAACCACACAACATTTATTTTCAACAGCTCCTGAATGATCATAAACAGAAGTGTGATAATGCCATACCTATGGGAGGAGGCGAATTTGTATAATAAAGTTTTTCATTGTAAGATTTTATTCGGATTTTGAACGGTTTGTAGCAGTATGGCACAAATTTTTAACCGACTAATACTTTATTAAAGTGTATTAAATAAAAATAACTACGTTAAAAAAAAGTCGGTGCCAACAAAGTGCCAAGCACTTAAGCACTTAGTATTAAGCCCGTGCACTGACATCAAACCTATTTAATCAATAGCACATATAAATAATATGTAGTAATTAATAATATCAAATCTCTTTTATTTTTTATTTTTAACGTAGTTATTTTTTCCTCTATTAAAAGTAAGGCAATTATAGTAATGGTCACATTGCGTCACATACTTTCCAAATAGATATTTGCCATAAATGTCATACTGGTACGAATCGTCAATTTTTTTTTACGTCTTGGCTTAAATCTCACAATCGTCCGCCCCATGTTTTTTTGTAATCTGGGATAACTTTTTGTAGGTAGAATTGTATACAAACAAACAAAATATAATGATCCCATACTATAACAAGTATTTTACGTATTGTACAGTCGTATTTTTGAAACGTGTCGAATAAATAAGTTTTTTAAGGTGATGAATTAATTTTTCTAACATTTACGGCCCTTTTCAAACCTTCGTAATTATTATATTATTAAAGTTGTCGTGATGAAAATTCTTGACAAGAAAGTTCAATAGTAACACAATACGTCTACCGTTTTAGAAACATGATTTCATGATATTTTCTCGATAGAAAAAAAATACAAAGTTCTCATTGTTATTTTTTTTTAATCTCTGGCATCTTCAAAATAACAAACGTAAAGTTACGACTTTTTGGATATTAACTATAAAATATACAACCTATACGTCTACCGTGTTAGAATTTTGAAATATGCGATGGTTTTGAAATAAACAAGAAATACTTGAAATTAGCGCGCGACCAGCCAATATAGCGAGAGCCGCCCTGTACCTTCCTACCCCGATCGCTGCACGAGTCATTCCCGCTACGGCCGTCACACGGGGAACTTGTGTCGCTCGCGCAATCGTAAAAAAGGGTGACAACACGATAAGACAAAATGAGACAAATGGGGACAATAAAGAAAATAAGAAGAAGAAACATAAAGGTTGGAGGAAAAAGAATGCTTACAATTGGAACAAATTAATGAAGTAAGTTGGTTTTATTTTAAATTTGATGATAATTGTATTATAGACGATATTTGATATGTACCCCTGTTTTAAGTACATAACGAATGTGTAAGAGTTTTTCATTTATAGCATAAATAATCTTTTCAGAAATCCGGAATCCAGAAGGAAAATAAACCCACTGATTGTTCACAATGTGAACCCACTCCTTCGTAAGTACCTTTATTCAGTCAAAAATGTATGTTATCAACGCTCTACTGGTTTTATCGCATGATTCCATTTTTAGCAATAAGCAACAAAGTGCAAAGAAATAAAAAATCATGGTGAACTTAGTGGAAGTATGGTGGATGTAATATGGAACAGGAGCTCATTGGAGTAGTATTATATTTAAAAAAATACGAAAAAATTTCAAGAATTACATTTCTTAGTAGGTGGTAGATAAGTATGTTGTATAAAGAATTTGATGTTGATATTTATTTCATTTATACTTACTACACCTGTGCGGGAAATTGCTTAGTACTAAAACAGGTTTATATTCATATTTACATAGTAATGTGAGTTTTCATTTCGAAAAATTTTGTGTAAGTATATTAAATTGAGTTCCTGGGTGATCTGGAAGCACAATTGGGCCCGGAAGATGGCGCTGCAGTCACTCCTCCTAATCACATGAACCGATTTGGATGAATATTTGTGTGCACATTTCATTGTTGTGGGATGATTGGTTGATTCGTTTTCACATTAGCTAATATTATGTATTTTTGTTGTAAACTTAATTTAATGTTTATAATACATTATTTTTGGTATAAATAAGCCAGTGTTCGTCTCACATTGCTGTACCTGCCTACCTACCCTACCAGGGCCTAACTTTGTTCTGGCTATTTTATTTTGATTATTTGTAATGAATAATTACAATTATAATAGAGTGCAAAAAATAAATACATGCGTCAATATATATTGTGTTTTTTTTAAAACAATTTTTTTATTTAAAAAAATATCATTCCGACCGCGGCTTTGCCCGCGTGGAATTAGGTTATATCGTGAATCCTGTTTTATCCCACAGAAGTGTTCAGTTCGGATAAAAAGTATCCTATGTGTAAATCCAGGCAATTAGCTATATTTTATCAAAATTGGTAATGTAGTCTTGACGTGATTAAGTAACAACTAACAAAAAAATATACAAATTAACATCCAAAGTTTCGCATCAGTTTAACTGTATTAGTGATATCTTCCACTCTTGACTTTGACTGAGAAGAATTAGGGTTTATAACTTCTTTCAGAAATAGTACCTTTCATTTCTGGGCATGATGTTATATCTTCGTCAGCATCAAATTCTATCTAAATCAATTCAGTAGTCCGCGTTATTGAGTACCATTTCATTTTTTCAGAGTAACAATATTTTTTGTTATTTTAAAGATTATTTATAACCTGTATTATTTTGTAATAAAGTTAACATTACGAAATAATAATAATTATTAATAATGTCTAAGTAGTTGTTAAAAAGAAGATTATTTGTTTATAAGCAAGAAAATAAAACCAATAAATCAACAATTAAATAAATACAGTATAACAATATTATAATTTATAACTGTATGACGACTCCATACATGTTTGTCCCGAGTCGGCCAGCGGCAGCGCGGCGAGTTTGCAAGAATGACTTCGCGCACACCCGCGTTCGCGATAGCGAGCTATTAGACTCCGCCCGCCAAGCAGTGGATTTTTTTTTGTGTATCGTCTTAAGCACTTTTCCCCCTACTAGAAGTATGGCAAATATAATAATGGACACATTTTATCTAATACTTTCCAAAAATCCAAATACAATACTGGTATAAATCGTTTAGCGAAAAAAAAACATTCTGATTTTCGGCGCTATGGCGACCATTTGGAACTGTCTGAAAAGTATGGCATGGCGATATTCGTTCGATTTTCGATTGCGATTTTCGATATTCGCTACTGGACGATGATTACCTGTGCAAAAATTAGCCTGGTACAAATGGTTAATTTTTTTTTAAATCAAGGCATTCACGTCGGTATTGTGGTCTCTAAATCACACCGGAAAAGTATGGCATGACACTACCGCCTACTTCTTTTTTATGGGCTATCGGTAAATCCTAAAACTAATGTGTTACAAATCGTTTGACTTCCGTAATTTATCCGATGAGTTCGACTTAAGCCCATGCGACTAGTCTGCCGGTACCACTGTTCTGACCATCATTTTTCTTTTTGTCATTGCGTACTAGACCACTGTAGAACCGCCATCCTGTTACAAATGACCCAAAATTTTGTGTCAGTATCTCCCGGCTTTGGATTGTTTTGGACCCTACAACAGCAATTAATCTATTTTAAAAAATATTCAAGGCACAGGGAAAGTCTGGTTACTGTTTTATAGGTATGTGTTTTCTGATAATATTTTACTGTCAAAAATTATCAACACTGGATATTATTCAATGACGCCTTTCAAAAACAAAACTAATTTACAAACAGATTTTTATATCTTTACATACCTATTTTTAACTTTCATTTCATGAACTGCTCATGTAAATACCCATTACAATCTGGTTTAATTTAACAAAACATTCAATTCGGTGAATTTTAGCGTTATTTTGCAAAAAAAATCGCACGTACAGTCCCCCGTCCGAGTCGAACTGACACCGTCAAATTTCGTCGAAAATATGCAATAGAGGTGAGGTTTTATGTGGGTTTTATTATAAATTCGAGTTTTTTCTTGATAATTTAACGATAATAATGAAAATTGAAAAAACAATCAATATAAATTGTTACAAATATCATAACATATTTTTTGGTATAAATTTCATGTATAAATATGTAGCCGTTTTCCTAACAAAATGCGTTTTATGTTCAAAAAGGGGTTGATTTGTATGTATTTTTTTTATGTTTAGGCCGTTCTAAAATGAAAAGTAAACAATACACTTTGTTAATTATATCCTTGAGTATCACATATATTTTTTTTAACACAATCGTACCAACAGTTTCCTCAACAAAATTCAATATGTATAAGGTGTTTTTCGGTTTTGACCATAGTAATCCCCTTAAATATTTGTGTTTTAATAAAAGTACCTACCTAATAAAAGTAAGTGTAGTTTACCATATATTTCTGGTTGTCTTATTCTAACTTCAGCCTAATTGAAGAAAATTAAAAAAAGATTCGAGAAAGTAAAATTGAAAGTGTCATATTACAGTTATTTACACACAAGAACCAATATCTTCAACTAGTACTGAGCCAAGAAACAGTATATACCATTCTTTTTTAACTTTTTTCGACAATGTTGAAGTTCTTGACTACGATATCGCCTGCTGCACTTCTCTGAAGATCTCCAGACTGTACTCGTTGAGGAACACAGATACAGGAAGCAACTATACTTACAAGTTTGTTAATATTTCTTCAATTAAATTTTTCATAACAATGTTTTCTTACGAATTAGCTGAACAATTCTAAATTCAATTTCTAGAACGTGTATTGTTCTCGAAAATATGTATTCCTAACGAACAAACTTTAATTAACAATTAAACTTCAAACACCAAACAAAATTAATTATCAATTTAGTGTTTGAGTATAATTATTACCTTAAACAGGTTTGTCGTATTACGTTTCATAATATCAGCTTAAATTTGAATATATTACACATATACAGTAAATTACTTTTGCAATCTTTATTACATATTATATGTACGTAGTTTACATTAAAATATTGGATATTGCTCTATTTATTAAATTTTATTGATTGTTAAGAAAAAATATACAAAGCTATGAATAGTGAATAATAATAATATATTTAAATACGACACGTATACTATATTCTATAACACTTATTTACATTTTTTTAAAGTACACCATTTATAAACGTACTAAGTTTTATCTACTTATCTAAACACTATTATCTAAAAAAAAACATTGATTACGCATTATCGTAACAAAACGATTTCTTATTACACAGTCATTCTGGGAAAATACCTAATAGATGAGATATGGCTATTTTATCTTTGGTAATCGATTTTCTGATAACCATGTAATACTTAAAATGAATATTACCTATTTATGTGTAAAATATGTTTGTTCTTTATTTTTTTATATTTTTAATAATATATATTTATTTCTCTGTTGTCAGATATTATGTTATCGAAATATTCAATTCTAATTGAGGTGTTATTTCGTTTATTATGCTTATCGTATTTTAATCTTTAGTACCAAAAGTACGCAGGCAAAGTATTTGTAACATATTTGTCATGAAGGAATTAGATGACATAATTTGATAAAAATCTATAATTTTTTAATATGATGTGCTTACAATATTAAAATAACAATTAATTTTAAATAACAAAAATAATCGTGTAAAATTGAAAATAAGCGACATTTATCATATTTCTATAAATGTACCTAAATACGTTTTTAATTTTTATATAGTAAGATATAATTTATGAAACTCAAAGAAATATACCGCCGAACTTATGCCACGAAGTTAATTTCCTCTTTCGAAATTCGAGCTGTCTTAACAAACGGAACTTGAGCTATCAAATTCAGTATCAACAGACTGTGCTATCTCTAATTTACAGAGATCAAGCCGGGCCAAACAAACATCAAGTTTTAATAAATTTCTCCTAAAACTTTCGCATCAAACGCGTTAATTAAGATAACGGCCTTGAAATGGGGAGGGGCCCAAGTTTCCACTGTTCACTGTTGGTCTAAGACAAGTTGGACAGTGAAGAAACTAGTCAAACAAAATGTGGAAGCGGCTGCCAAACGCGCTGGTTTGCTAAATTAAATGCTGGGTCACGTCCAGAGGCGCTTCACAATCAAAGCTCTAAGTTCAAGCACATATACGTGCTTTATGAGTTTATACGGGTGCATTAAATTTTAATATTTACTTTAGTTAAGCGTCTCCTTTAATAGTTTGTGGCAACTGGCAGCGTGAGGGTATTCTGAGTTCAGTCTTTTGCGGTGCTATTGAATTAATTATGCATATTATGCATGCAGGGTTTCGTGAAACTTCTTTGTTACCCACCTTTCTTTCCAAATATCCTTTTTCTTTAGTTTTACTGGCGAAAAACTCATAAAGAAGACGATTATAGCCATCTCCACCCCACAATATCTAAATACGATTGCATGAAATACATTCACAAAAATATACCTTTCCAAAACATAATTTCACATAATCCATACTAATATCTATTAGTCCATGCTAATATTATAAATGCGAAAGTAACTCTGTCTGTCAGTCTGTTACTCAATCACGCCTGAACTACTGAACCAATTTGCATGAAATTTGGTATAGATATATTTTGATACCCGAGAAAGGACATAGGATAGGTTTTATCCCGGAAATCCTACGGGAACGGGTTTTTCTCTGAAAACGCGGGCGAAGCCGCGGGCGGAAAGCTAGTATAATATAAATCAGTGTCACTGTATAACAATAAACTAACGAGCAAATCAGATGGATGTCGCAAGTTTGAAATAAATCCCGCGACAACATCAAAGCAACTCTCCAACTTAGGCGTGATACCTGCTGACAATTTCAATAACAAAGTTTGACATAACTATATACAAGATGTTCAAAGCACATTCAAGTTGTAGCTTGAATTACCGCATGCTAATGATTTGAAGATTACTATCTACTATTGTACACATAGGATAATAATTGTCTGGTAAGGCAGTCACAGTTTGATCTTTGACATTACCACTTTTTGTACATTTTCAAGAGTTTGATTTCTCGAAATTTTGTATCGCATAAGCTTATATTCATTTACTAATAATTTTGTTAATGCAGATTTTCCGAACGTAGATTTCATTACGATGCCTTAAGATATACAGATAAGAGTCTTTCGAGGAAGATCAAATTTGAATTATGCCCAATCATAGTTAAAAAAGTAATGTGGGCAAAATCCAGTATTTTATATTATTAATAAGCCACGCTAATGAGTAGGTTACGCGGGAAGTTTAGTAAAACTGAATTATAGTCCTAATGGTCGGGCATTGTCATCATATAATAAGCGTTCAGAACTTGTCCATTCAGTTTGCGTAATTAACGTAATAATATCAATTATGTATGGTGAGAATTTGCGGTAATTGCAAGGTTTTGAATTATAGGTAAGTTAATTTAGGCAATTTTGCGGCATATTTGGCATTCCCTGTACCTTTATTCACAATTTAATGTAGAATCTCGTTTTTTTTATCAAATTTAACCCGTTACGTTAATATAACTCATAGGCAAACTTCACATTCATATACCGTCCATTGAATACGTTGAAAATCCCATTCTATTAACAGCCGACAGGCCAGTGATTAATTGTCTCGAAGCTGAGGTCGCATCACGTAAAACCGTCCGTCCCTGAGAATGTAAGTAACGTCTAGAAATTAGACGTGCCTGAGTTCTTGAATCACTTCGCATTTCAATCACTTTGCTCTTGATAAATTGATATCGAATTCAAAGGTACGATCTAATGGACATTTAAACAGATATGGGAAATTAGAATCGGAAATCGTTTCTTATTTCCATGATTAGACTTTTGCTGTAGGAACTGTTATGTATTAAGAATTGTATCTTCTTTATTTAAAAGTTTAATATGATATCCAAGCAGATTTCGGATTTATGAGAGCGAAATTATTAAGAAGTCAAAGTGTATATTTGGACGTTGGACCTCTAGTGTCCTTTTGAACAATATTAGAACGCTTTTTAATTAATTTCGTAATATAAACAAATGTCAGCCTACTTTTGTGTGGATTAAGTAAATATTATTACGTCGTAATTTAGGTTCCATTATACACGTTAATAAACACTTAAGCACGTCCCTTTGTGGAATAATATCTTTTACTCTGTTTGCTTGAGGTTCCAGAAATTCATTAACGCTAACCGTTCTTCAATTATATGAAAATAGGCGTATAAATTAAGGGAATACAAGAACATTCAGATACCTAAATTAGAATTTTTGCTGTAAAAAGACAATTAATATTATGTGAGTGAATTTCGTGGAAGTGTATTGAAAATGAGCATTGTTATCAGTAAATAAATATTTTTTTCTGAACAGAAGATAAATATGTAGAAATCTAAAGTTACTAATTAATTATGTATGATAATAATAAAAACTTAGGTATGTAATACTTACGAAACATAAATACATTCGATGAAGATGTAGCGATGAATATTTTGATTGTAATGGAACTCTAAAATTACACGAAGAATATCAAATCAAGATAGAGCAAGCAAGAAGTGAGATTCGAAACCGCATCAAATAACAATTTTGATATAAGTTTTTGTCCATCAGCGTTATTCAAATGGGGTCGGAAATATTGCTTCGTGGCCAAATGCAAATACTATTTGAATTGCGGAAACTTTCAAGAGCGTCGAACATTCAATCGTAAAAGCAAACAGTTTCTATAAGATTAGTCGTGGGATGCTTCGACCATCAATATTGACTCAGTCGCTGCCGCCGCCCAGCGCAGACGGTCGTCTTAACGATGCCAGACTTTCTCTGTGCATTTTGTTCTCCAACTTATTGTCAAGTGGACGATAAAGTATTTGCACAGGGGATATTGCTTCTGTAACGTTTAACTTCACAATCTGGAAACTTTTCACCGCCATTTCCCAACGACGTGGACTTATTAAAGAACAGACTAATGCACCTTTGTTAGCCGATTGCTCTTCAAATAACTTGAGTTAGAACAAATAGTGTTTTTTAACTGTAGGGACGATGTCAAGTCTTGTTGTTTCAGACTCATGTTCGTTTATAAAGAGAACGTATTGATTTAATATAGATGTAGTGTGTGTTGTTTTGTATACTTAAAACAATGATATACTAAATGAATATGAAATAGAGAAGAGGCAAAATTTGACCTCATTAGCCATTATTTTCCCAGCACCCTGACCAATATTTACTGCCTAAAATATAGTTGAAAATGTTATTGTGGTCAGGTCAGTTTATTTAACCTAGCAAATATCTGGTAAAAGTGTTTGTACAAAATTGTTTATTAAGATACATAAAGTTGATATGAAATTGCCATGTATAATTAAAATGCAATATCATATTATGATACACAATATGTATATAGAATGTTTCTAAGATAAATTGTAAACCAAATAACACTAACATAGATTAGAAAATTTTCTATAAAAATAGTTTCTATAAGTATATCATTAGTAAGCCTTTACATCATAAGTATACAATTAGCGTCGTCCTGCGGCAGCCGGATAACGAAGCGACTCCACTCGTATGCAGCATGGATATGGATTATGACAATTGAAACTAGGCTTTGCACTCTCACATGATGTACGGCGAAATGAATCTTCTCCATTTGAAATAAGGTCGCAAGTAAAAAATGAGCGCAGACTTAGTAAAGGTGTCTTTCACGCACAGATGTCGTCCGCAGATGCAGCATTTCGACCTCTTCACCGTAGTGGATACAGTTGAGTGCAGCACTTGAGTTTTTGTAAGGGATGAAAATTTCCATGTAGCTTCAAAATTTTCCACTGTCTGCTGCGAATAAAATTGAATGTTTTACAGAAGCAGCGGCCCTGCAACGGAATGGAAATGGTATATGAATGAAAAGATTTATATTATTTCCCTGACAGCTGTGTTTGATATGCAGTTAATCCTGTTGTTGGGCATGAAGTGTAACAGTTGACTTGACGGGGTCGGTTGTTTTTTGTAGACTTGGTTATTATATTCTTTAAAATTTTAACTTATTCTTTATTTTGTATTATTAGTAATAAATAATTTCTGGGTCAATCAGTAATATAATAATTGAAAATTTTTTCTTATGTTTTGCAAAAATTATGCAATCAGACCTCATACCGATACAGGCAAACTATATTTTCAATAAATGATTCTTAATCAACTATACCTTTTTACTTATCTACGTACGATTATTTTTCTTCAACCAGCAATCTAGCCTCTCATTACCTCTACATAGCAAATCAAGGAGAGTAATCATTCCCATATCATTTACCCACAATACCAAGAAAGATAAATAGCAAACGATTGGCACATTCACAATGCAATGCTGTAAATATTTAACTGTTTGTCGTCCCGCATGATGAGCCTGCATTTGTCTCTTTTACCTGCAGAGCCCGGATTATGGACAATTTTAAAATGAGCATGTTTACTGAAAATTCAGGTCTCTTTTTATTTACTTTGTACCCTGTGTTTGCGTTTTATTAAATTTTCATATGCGCAAGTGCGATGTGCAGTTATACAATTTTTCTTTTACAATGTTATAATATTTATAGGTAGAGGAAAGTCACCAAATATGGAATAGTATCCTAATATGGAATTCCTTCATTTCTCTAAGACTATAAGTATGAATCGCAACATTCGACCATCTTCTGTTTCATTTGGTGTACTAATTATGGCACTAACACCATCGAGTTAGTTGCGTGAACGGTTTCCGTGTGGCAGGGGTGTTTTGTTTTGTTGCCATGCAGAAATTTTTTAAGGTAAGTAATAAATGAGTATTTACCGGCTATTATGTTTGTTTACATAAGTGTTATACTATTTAGTATATCGGTATTATGTTTATTTCACCATTTTGTGATCTTTTGTCTTTAAAATATTGTGAATTGAGAAAATATTTAGAAGAGTTTGAACGAGTATAAAAATCCAAATATGGACAGTCGTCGGTGTCTAATTATGGAATACTATAAACTTGCTATTATTATTTTTTAAAACTGTATGTAATGTTTGTTTTTAGAATGTCCGGTTCACAATCAACCTGACGAAAAATCTGGGATGAAGAAAAAACGGCACAATCTATAAAATTCGTCCGAGAAAAGAAAATGGGGTATTTGAAAGCGGCACAGGATTTCCAAGTCCCTAGGACAACTTTATTTCATCATTATATTTCTATTTCTTCTTTCAACGTTATTAACTTTATTATGAGAAACAAACAATCGAAGAAAAATAAGGATGATAGTGAAGAAGAAAGACTCTGAGGAACTAGACGTTATCCAGTTTGATGAAGGTAGTGGAACATGATGAGTTGATGGACCAAGTGCCTTCTGACTCTGCAGATGCAGAATGTAACATACATGCATCAGCAGAGTCCGGAGGTTCTGTTCAAGACTTTTTTCCATGGATGAAAGTGGAGAAAGTTGAATTAAATGCTTCATGTATGGGCTCTGAACACATTATGATGTGCTGGTCCAGATGGATCTGGATTTGTGACTTTTGCAAGTAATTACGTAACTTCTTCCATTTATCACAATATGTTACATTAATTTAATTGATCTCAAAGATATTCATTACATTTTTGTTATTGTTATGTTGATTTATGCTTATATTCCATATATGGGTACCTATTCCATATTTGGTTACTCATTTGGGATTTTGTTTTTTGTGTAAGATTTTAATTTGATTACTGATATATTTCGTTAAATGCTGTTAATTATTACTTATAGATGTATAACTGACCAGTAAAAACAATAAACTGATTTAATTTATGCAATGTTTTATTTTTATATCCCAAAAACAAAATGGTATTCCATATTTGGTTACTTTCCTCTATTATAGTATTCATTTAGTAATCCACAATTAAAGATATTAAACTTCATAACAGAAGTTAATTTTGAATATGTATATATTCCATGATTTTTTAGCTCTAAGTTTTACATATTTGCAAATACACACACATTTAAAACGTAAATAAGTTATTTTCAGTAATAATTTCGAAGGTAAAACTGAAACAATATAATCCACTGAAATAAAAATAGCTCACTCACGTAAGTAGGTCCATTTTTAACTGTAATTTAAACGGCGGTAAGGTTTTATAAAAGCTAACTCGGTTTAATACCTTAAACCTACATTTTAGTGCTCTTTTCAGAGAGGCCACGCTTAAGCCCGTCACAAAAGCGCGCTGCACCATTCTACTACGCATTCTAATGCAAATTTCATTGAAACACCCTGCCATTGTTATCACTTCCAGTCTCCTGAGAAAACTTAGTATTCATATATCCAAGCCCCTATATTCAAATTTAATAATATTCTTGCGGTTAAATTAAAATTCGTCTCGCGGTTTGTGACTTTAGCCAAAATTTTACATATAAGACGTAACTAACTATATTATACTTTCAACTTTTATTTTTCTTTTGTTATATGCTATTCGAATGATAACAGTGGATTTCGTTATTAAAATAAGGTTTAATGAAAAGTTTACTTTAACATATTATGTTTCTAATTAACAAAAACAACCAGTCCTGAAATAACATAGTTTGAATTTAACTCGCTTGTTAGGGATTATTTTCTTTTGGTAATTAATATGTAAATACGAATTAAAGATATGTACGGTGAATTAAATTAATTATTATTATTACCCATTATGTTTAAGTTATCGGAGGATAAATTACGTAAATTTTCTCTTATTATTATCCTAAAATAATATGCGTTGTTTGATTAAAAGAGCAATGTAAATTCTAGTACAAATAAAGCGGGCAACAAATAGAGCCTCTAGCAGTCTTCATAATAGGTTTCGCAGCGAGAACATTTCTTAGAACTGGCTACACCATAATAGCCGTTTGTACGGTCCTTCTCTAGAAAGATCGATAGCAATTAAAATTTAAATTGTTTAAGTTATACTCGAAGTACAAACGTTAAGATATAACGCGCCCGTATTCAGTACGAAAACAAATAAACTCGAAGCCAAGAAGTTAGTTCGTGCACTCGTAACTTACTCTATCTTCTTGTTTATCTTGTTTCGTATATACGGAAAATTATATTTATTTAACACGAGAACTCGTAGTAAAGCTTTCGTACGCAATACAAAGTGTGAATTTACACTAAGTTCGCTTTGTATTGATATTTGCTCGAGATTGGACATTGTTCAAATGGTGTTTGTGTATAGGGGTCTTGCAATACAGAACGGCTCTGTTGATTTGAGCTTAAGACTTATGTTCGTGTATGTATTGTATTAAATAATACGTATGACAAATTCTTGAGTACAACATCCAACTCGAATTGTGAATTTTATTTGGTAAACTTGATATAAAGGTACGTTTTGTAGCGAAAAATTTTGTCAAGTGCTTTTATATTGGTCCTTATATTCTCTCAGCTACAGATATTGCGTTATATTGTAGTCTTAAAATTCATTTTTATAAACTCACTTCCGCCCATAGTAAATGGGTGTTGGAACAGTTTGTGTACTGTAAGCGTAGTTAGCAGCTGGTTTATATTGCACTTGCTCATGCGGCTTGAGAGGACATTGTATTTGACTGGGACGTTCTGAGGAAATGGAATAGGCAGGTACGTATTATCGATATTGGCAAGGCGACTGGCAACTGGTCATAAATGTACCCAATTAGTTTGTGGCGTAATATGAAGATGTAGTGCGTGTTAGTTGTGAGATAAATTATGTTCGTGTGAGCTTTGTGCTAATAATATTCAAGAGGTAATATTAAATGAATAAGTTTTTTTTCTTTAAGTTCTAATTTTATAACCGACTTTAAAGATCTTGATGATCTTGATCTTTATGTGCTTGTTACTTCAGAGCTTGCGACAGGGTGAACCGATTTTAATAATTTTTTTAAAGCTAGTGTGCCTTCCCCTAGTCCCCATTTAAAATTTATCCAGTGTCTGACTATTGAAGGTTTAGTTTTTTGTCAAAAAATAATTATCGTCATTAATCATTATAACTTGTATAGCTTATAAGATAAACAAATGAGATAACAAGGTGAGTGTACACCTAAATCGTCAATAACTGTAATATCGCATAAATAAGTGTAAAATAATATCTACACTTTTTATATTGTTTGATACTAATTGAAAGAAACTAATACATAAACTATTATTGATGCAGAAATTAAAATCTTATTCAAAATATTATTAATATATTATGCTTAACACCGTATTCAGTTAGTTAGTTTAATGCTATAAGTATTCAGTGTTTAGTGGATACTTAGGATCAAGCGATAAGGTAAAATAGCAAATCGCCAAAATGCAAATGTAGTGAACGGACGTCGCCCGTAAGTTTCCGATGCACCTGGGTCGGATTCCCTTCTAAAGGCTTTCAATTTTAGAGATTCAAGGTGAGGACAAAGGATAGGAAATACCACCATACGTTACCTTCCCTCTACTAAAAAACGAAAAACATAAGGTAAATTTCATTTATACTTAGCACAAATTACCAAAATTATTATTAATTGTATCTTTCTCTGATTGATAACTTAAATAATATAGTCCGGGATACATCGCCCATTTTTGCAAGTGATTACTATCAAGCTAATTTTTCGTGAGTAGCTTTATTTTGATGAGATGCCCAATAATTTCATGTAAAAAACTCTCGATTGTGGTAGCTACCAGAGGAAACAAGGTTAAAATATTTTGATTTGATGGTTCTCAAATATTAATTACTAACTGAATGTTTTTTTTGTTCAATCTCAAGATAATTATCTAAATTATTCGAAAAAATATTTGTCCTACAAAATCTATGGTTTGATCAAAGAGTCCCCCTTTCCAATGTGTATCGATAACGAAGTCATCATAAATGATTACTAACCAGCAGATTTTTTTATTTTCACTTATTTAATACTTATATAATTCAACAGACATATTGTCCTACAAATTGCGTAATAAATATTTGAGAACCGTCAAATCAAAAATTTTTATCCTTGTTACCTCTGTAAGCTACCACAATCGAGAGTTTCGTACATGAAATTATTGGGCATCTCATCAAAATAAAGCTACTCACGAAAAATTAGCTTGATAGTAATCACTTGCAAAAATGGGCGATGTATCCCGGACTAATATATTTTAGTTCAGTAATTAATAACTCAATATTCGCAGCGTTGACGGAGATGAATGAACATTAGGCGCGTTTCATATGCACTACGCTTCGGGTGAAATTCCCGCGCCAATACGTCAGTTTCGGGATTGGAGCAATTTTTTCGGCTTAAAAATCTGAAATTGATGACATAATATAACGTGACGTTATCGAGCCAGTGGGAATAGAGACAAATGTCGTATCGGTTACGGATTTACAACGCGGCGCGCGCCATCTGGCGTCCGTATTTATGAGTTTAATCAGACCCGCGCTAGCTTGCAATGGTATTGTAGATTCGCTATAGATTTTATAAAATATATTATTCAGTGTAATACTGGGGGTGAGATCAAGCTGGTGCTCGCTAATTTGTTGTAGATTACGAGCTACCGTTTTCGAACCGTTCGTTTTATTGAATTTAAAATGTAGAATTTATCTATAATTTACTATGTAAGTTCATAGCAAAACATATATTTTATTTTGATTTTATATCAAAATGCTATCGAGTAGTGTTATAACTACGGAGCATAAGGAATTTTTTAGCCTTAATATGTTTAGTTATAATTTGCATTCATAGCCGTCGTAGGGTTTCCTGTAGATTCCAATCTCGTAATCCATTTCGATACACAATATATTATGTAAACAAATAAATTCATATAGCTCTACAAAATTGAATTAAATCTAAATATTCACAAAAGCAATTACTTACTTAGAAAAGTCCACAAAGTGAAATTACAAAAATCCTGGTTACATAAATGGGCCTACATTTTTTCGCGATCTGAAATTAGGCCGCCATATTGGAATGACCCGACGTGACACAGCCTTTAACCAACGGATAATAAAGAAGAGTTTATAAAGAGTCACAATGATTAAAGCATTTTTCAAATTTTGGTAAGAATCATGAAGAAAAAGAAGTTGCAGCGTGCATGGTAGATGGTAATCTAATAAGATGGTAATAAGCCAAAACCTATAAATGTAGATTCTTTACTCCTCACCATAGCCGGTTGATATATAAACATGGTAAACTATAAAGTTATTATTTGTGATGTTGAAATCGTTTTATGTGAATAAACGCGAATGAATAACCATCTCACTCCATTGAGATTTCCAATAGACTACACATAGGGATGAAACGATATCGGAATACAAACCGAAAATAATATATCTGTATAATATTTTCAAATGAGTGAACATTGTGATCTTAAATAACTAACTGGGTGACTATGCTTCGCCCACGGCGACTACTAACTTGGTACTTTAATTTACTGATATATTTCTCGTGATATTTTAAGCAGTTTTATGTTGGTACATGCAACTAAAACTATCTGTACATATTAAGGTCGATTTTTTACTTTTTTACACGTCATTCTCTAGAGATTTGTATTTTGTGAGCAATCAAACGAATCTTCAAAACAAATCTAATAATAGGATCACATAAAATATCCAAATTTCGAACAAAGACCTTAAAGTGAATTCAAAGATTGATAGAAGCATAAATCTTAGCTACAGCAGCCTGCATGAAATATACAGGAAGCATGTATATTGCTGAGGTTAAGCTTCAAGCGTTTGCGAACAACTAGGCCTTTACAATCCGAAGATGTATTCAACAGCAGCTGCTACGTTCGTGTAACAGGAATTCATCCGTAACAATTTATTAGAAAAGATTAACTTTACGTATAGAACTTGGCTCAGGGAATACGGATAATCCTTGTTATTTATTTGTTTCTGTAAAAACCAACAATTTGTGACATGTTGTGCTCAAAGTACGGAATAGAATGAGGAATGAAAAATTACGCAATCAGATTTAATAAGATTAAAATTGTAGGTACTTTGTATTCAATTAACTGAGCAGTAAAATTCATTATTGTTAAATTGTTCGTAGTTTCTATCGTTTCGGTTTTTATAACACTGCTTGTTGTAAGTTGTTAAACCCACTGTACTATTGTTTGAGTAAGGAAATATAATTTTATGAATTATTTTCCCAAGTTCTCTAATTAAGTACCTACTTTAAAATGTTACCTTGATGTTAATTTCAGGTTCGTGTTCGCTATATATATCTACTGTTAGTACTATGAAAATAATTGAAATAAATATACAATTCAACACATTCTACCTAACATAACAGATTGTAATAGTTTACAATACAATAAAACTTTGAAGAACAACGCTCTAGCTTTCTCCCATTAGGAATACACTCGCCGACCGCAATTAATGGACAGCATTGTCCCGAGATCTCGGAATTGCAATGTAGATAAGATTACTCGATTCTCGTCTAAGTTCATTCTTATCCCGCATTTTATCTCTGCCGTATTGCAGTTGATATAATTTATTAACGGACGACGGTTTCTCGCTTGAAGAACTCTGCTCTTTTAATTATTTATTAAATGCGGAATGAAGACGTGACGAAGATTATGTTTTTATTCTCCTTGTTTCGCCAGTTTAAATCTGGTCTTTTTAAGGCTAAATCTTAATCTTAATGGTACCGTGAACTGTGGTGAGCTTTTTTGCTAATATAGTGGAGAACAAATTTATATTAAAACATTTGTCTTAGTATAACTTAGGCTTAGCATTTCTTTTTAAGTTTCAAAACATAGAATATTAGGATTAAATCCAAGAAACAATTTTTCTAGTACCTTGAGTAGGAAATTTTTTGTCACCACGTAAAGAATTATTTTGTACAGTGACTGATTTGTAGCTAGCTAAATTATCGTTTAATGGGAGCTCGTCAACATGATTTGCGGCAAATTGACGCGACAGATAAGGTAGAAAGTAAGAATCAATCACACTTCCCTTACATTTTTTCAGAGAATTTGTCTCGTGAGATAGGCTGAGTGTTTTATATTATCGCGATAATGCAAGTAATGGTATCAGTTTTATCTACGAATTTCTGAGAATTGTCATAGATTAAAAAAAATGAAAATAGATTAAATGTGTGATGGTCAGTGCATGTGCGTATGTTTCAATTTTTTTTGTGTTTTGTGTATTTCTGTCAAGTTATTTATAAAGAAGATAACAAGTTTTTTACTTTTTTTCGATTTTGTATTTATGTTAGGCCATCATATTAGATGATTTATTTCATTTAAGTTATAAAATATAGTTATAAAGAGAATGTTTCAATTTAAACGTAACAATAATAATTAGATTCCAATTCGTTTGTTTTATTTATTGTTAAATTATTTAGCAGATGCCTAGCCGAAGCACACCCTTTTAATCACTTAAAACTATTAAGGGATTAGAGCTGTTCAAAATGTTGCTAGGCTTCTTAAGTCGCTACTCAATTTACAAATGGAAGCAATGCTATACTCCCATAATGTAAGGTAACCCTTTTTCATCAGGGAATAACCCCTGTTTAAATTGAATTACTATTTAAATGATAGTTATTATAAGTCTATTACATAATGGTTTTAAAGGAGAAATTATCTTTTGTAAGTATTATTAAATGTTGTTTGATTAAGGAACAGATCACGGTTCCTGGTACACACTTCATTACTTGCATTGAAGGAGTTTCTAGAACGTTCATATTGTTGCTATAACAAAAAGTATTTGAAGCTTTACAAATGGATACTATCTATTTACCCGTCTAAACACGAGTGAGTATCACATCATTATCAGTCTGCAACTTTAAAGGGAATTTCCTTTTCCATAGCGTTATTGAGTGCGCGATAAACACAATGGTTTCCAGTCATAAATATAGCTTAAGTTATCGCTGAAAAGATATATATGGGTAGGTAAGGGCGTCGTATCGCTCTCTTGACAGTTATTGCGTTTTTTATTCGTAACCCCCCAAACAAATTCTATTTACAGGCAGCCGTGTTGACAGTAACGCGAAAATATGCGAAGAAAACGGGTACATTTAAAGGTATGAACTTTTTCACGCTAGCAACATTTCTAATATCGATATTTTTTAATATTGTTGTGAAGGTCCCCCGTGGATTCTTGTTGCTTTGACGAACAATTTTAATATCTTGTACGTTTTATATGAAAACTTGAGACGGGCTTTGGAGGTAAATGTTCTGCATATTTGGAGTAATGTCTCTGCTGGGATTGAAAATACTTATGAGATGTTTGATGTTGCGAAGTTGTTTATAAATTGAGAATAAATATTGAACAAGAGAATAGTAATTGTTTTATCAAAAAAATATATTTGAACATTTACTAGCTGATGTTATGCTTAGGTTCGCTAGACTGATTTCCATCTTAGCCTGAAGGATTATAATTTGCTTATCATATTGAAAGGTCGTGGGTAGCAAGTATAGAAAAGATAAAATAGGTTTACATAGATAGCAACCATAATATGACCCGTAAACGACTGTCGTTTGTGAAGAGCGAAGCGACCTAATCAAAGCGACAAACCAAGGTCTAGCGGAATTATGGAGTTTTATCTATCTTTTATATTTGTAATAACGACACGTGTGAGACTATGTTTTCCATATAATTAACTATCGGTCCGCCCCGGCTTCGTCCGTGGTACCTACATGTTTAAACTATCCTGTCTCTCAAGTTGGATCGAACTGCACATGGTGTGCGAATTTTATTATAATCGGTTAAGTGGTTGTGGTGGTGGTCAATGGACTCCCATTGAGGACAAACATTGTGACACGAGATTTATATATGTATAAGATTTGTTTATGTTCACAAAATATGTATGTACAGATTATAAATGAATCAATTAATTATTTATAGCACACAAGATTATGTTTGTATGGATTATAATCTCAAGATGAAATACAATCTACTGTGTAACCGTCTTCTCAATAATTTATAACGTTAGGTACACTATCTTTTGATGTTTTGCACATATCACGATTGATTATTATTGATTATTCTACTACTATATTACTATTATCACTTCCATTACCATAATTATAATCTCGCACAGATCTCAAAGCTGTTATGGGTTAAATCTGAATCAACATTCCGATACACGTCGGATGGATTTGGCTGTATCTATATGAATACCCCAGTGAGTCGACTCTTTGTATTGAGGTATTGTGATCATGAAATGGTTTATATTCTGTGTACATTGTTGATTTGTGTAATGTATGTATTCATTAAAATATATTATGAGGTGGAAAATTTATTAGTATTGGAAAGAGGAAGTTTGATTAACGGGATATACAGAGTTTGGTAATACAAGTTTTCAGAGTCTTTGCTCAGCACTTTCCGACAAACTATTCCTTAATTACGTCAATCCGTTCGATGGTTGGATGAAAAGGATAGTTTGTCAACATCAATGATGATTCATGATACAAGTTGATTATTATAAAGTTAGAGCATAATTCAATATTACAATATTGCCCTTATACTTGGTAACTATTTGGAGCGCGATAAAACTTAACTGTTGAAACTACTCCAGGAATGTTTAGCATAATCGGCGGTTTACAGCGAATAGTTTCTTAGGTATCAAGATAGGAACTAACTCGTGTGGTTATAACAAAAAAAATTATGGCTATCGTGCAGACAGCAAAGTGTTTGCTGTTTATAAATGCATGAAATATGCATTGCTTTTTCGCGAACTTTTGCATTTTCAACTTATATGAACATTTATAAAAACTTTACCAAATTTACTACAATTTATACTTTAGATACCTCATATAAATTGAAGTCAACTGCAAATAATAGCTAATTGTACCTATGCATTGCACCTATTTGTGCCCAGCTTTGTTTGGCCATAGTTTCCTTGATAATTGTCTATTGTGGCTATCTGCAGGCTCCATGACGGCTGCGGCTATGCGATAACAGATAGATTTCATCTAAGCTATTTCTATTGTTTAGAATAAAATCTATTATATTAACTTTAATGTTAATACATAGTTTAAACTTCTAACAATATTGCTTGTCTTTAATTCATGTGCAAAAATAATTGTTACTAGGTGTTAGATGTACTCGAATTCTAAATAGCGAACTATAATTAATGTTTGTATACACATTGGTTTTGTTCATTAAATTTGGGCTTACAAATCAGTGACGTCAGAATTAGGTTCTACACTCAATTTCCGCAGTTGGCTCCCATCAACAGGAAATCACCTATACATGTGCCAATAGCACATGATTGTTTATTAGCGAGGGTAACAATGATAGCTTTGAATTTTCGTTTACGAAATTACCATGCGGATTTAACGATACTCGTATTTCCCATTCCTAAATATAATGCCATTCAAATTGTATCTGAACCGTTAAAGCTGGAATTTACGTTGCGCAATGTTTTGTTTACTTTATTTTTTTCAGAATTCAGAACAAGAAAAACTTTTACAAATTGAGCGCGAAAATTCAGACAAATTGAGTAAATAAAGACAAACGAGTAGCAAACTGGCAGCTAAGAAGCCGAGCGGTTCATTCGTCAGACGAAAAAAACACTAGAAAATATTTCAAGCAATTTCTTAGCGAATGAAAAAGTTTGCGGTTTCAATTTCCATTCACCATTCTCAATGCAGTCCATAATTCGCCGCTGTTCTTCCATTATTAAGGCAAGATGCTCGTTACCCTCATTTAGCTGCAAAGAAAAGGCGGCGAGAAGCAGTTGTTTCAACTGGAATGAAATTCATAAATCACTGATACCGAGATTGCAGACGGCGCCGTTCGGTCTATTTCATGCCCTCTGCATATATAATGGATTTTATACTAAAAGTGCAGCGAGAATCATATTTTGTTTCTAAAATATTTTTAATCTCGCGTTGCAAAGGATACTATATATTAAAACGTTTTTCCGAAATTACGAGCTTCTCGTTGTTGAAACTCGAAACGTCCACAAATTGGAGTGGAGAAAATTCTAAATGAATTGAAAATTATGTGACTAAAGAACAGCTTTCTTTCTGCACGTCGTTTGACCGATAAAGAAAAGAATTAACGACCCATTCATAACAACAATACCATTAGGATGCTTTGGACTGTGCAATCATTTGAATAATAATGAGACGTCAATTTCTTTTCCATTAAAATCCCTATTATCTCAGATTTAAAAATAAAATTACATTTCATTGTGTAAAAGCGCGAGAGAGGTTCTTTACAAAAAGTTTTTTATTGAAAATGACGCGTGGGTAACTCGTTTTGGTGAAATTTCTGTTTATCGTTGCAAAGGATACTATATATTAAAACGTTTTTCCGAAATTACGAGCTTCTCGTTGTTGAAACTCGAAACGTCCACAAATTGGAGTGGAGAAAATTCTAAATGAATTGAAAATTATGTGACTAAAGAACAGCTTTCTTTCTGCACGTCGTTTGACCGATAAAGAAAAGAATTAACGACCCATTCATAACAACAATACCATTAGGATGCTTTGGACTGTGCAATCATTTGAATAATAATGAGACGTCAATTTCTTTTCCATTAAAATCCCTATTATCTCAGATTTAAAAATAAAATTACATTTCATTGTGTAAAAGCGCGAGAGAGGTTCTTTACAAAAAGTTTTTTATTGAAAATGACGCGTGGGTAACTCGTTTTGGTGAAATTTCTGTTTATCGTGTGTCCAAATTTGACACGGGATAGACCTTTGTCTATTTTCTGTCATATTTGTAGAAAAAGTTCGAGGTCACTTTTACTTGTAAGATTTTTTCAGGTGTGCGAAGGAAAATTGATAAAATATTTAAGATATGTACAATAAAGAGCAATCTTGGAATAAATTAGGTATATCTTGATTGTTGTCAGTTTTAAATATACCAAGCTATTTTTTAATACTGATTCAATGCACATAGAGCATCTTCATAATTATTTGTTTTTATATTAAAATAATCTCGAGTCGTTACTATATAGTACAGAATTTATAATAGTACTACTATTTTCACTAGCACTAGTAGTAACTAGTGCTAGTGAAAACTATTTATATGCTTTACGCTGACGATTTGCAACTCTACCTAGAAATATTGATTATATTTTCAACAGGAAATACCAGGAAATAATATCTAATAGGCTATTTAGCCTTGTCTAGGTAGAAATATTGATTATAATTTTATTATTATGATAATAAAATAACGCGAATAAATTCCATGTTTCTAGGAGGTTTTGTACAGGGTGTGTGATTGTGCGATATAATGAGCGGTACACCGCGGTCGCACAATACCGTGATTTACGGCGTGTCTGTTCTATTGTTGGTTTAATGAGATTGCCCTGTCAACTAGGCCCACAGAACAAACCATTCAACCCTTATAAATCATTATGTTTACCTTACTTTGTCTTACGCATACATTAAATCCCGATTATGATCTTTTGTTTACTTACACAGAGATATGTCTAAGATACCTATTGTTTAACTGATATTATATGAATAATTATATAAGTATGAATCATTTAGGGCCGATGTTTAAATGCTTGGATAAAACTTATCCGTCCAATCAAGTATTACACGATAATAGTAAAATGTCACGTAAACTGTCGAATACGGGCAATTAGAATACGTTTTTAAAATAGTAGTTTTATACATTATTCGACGAATAAGTTTTAACGTAGGATTGAAAAATCAGCCCTTAGGGCCGATTTTTCAATGCTTGGATAAAACTTATTCGTCGAATAATGTATAAAACGACCATTTTAAAAACGTATTCTAATTGCCCGTATTTGACAGTTTATTTGAAATTTTAATATTATCGTGTAATACTATATTGGACGGATAAGTTTTATCCAAGCATTGAAAAATCGGCCCTTATTTAATTATAATTAATCAGCTAAATATATGCTCAAATCATGCAGACAAAAAACAACAGACGAAAAACAGTCGTTTTTACATTAATTATGTTTATTAATCTATTTCTTTATAATTCCGGTACAAATACCTAGTTATGTTACCTACTATTCACTTAGAAATTAGAATGGTAGGTAGATACGTATTAACACACTAATTATTTGTGTTGTCAACTTAAAATATATTTGGAATCTGGCTAGAAAAATCCTTTTCTGAGTTCAGAGGATCATTTCACGTTTAGTTCGTATTTTTAACCCAAATAAAACACGACGTTAACTGGAAAAAAATGAACAAATCTAAAGGCAATGCTTTCTTAGAAGTCGGACGCAAAGCCGATGAAAACACCTGCCTTACAAAGTTCTCCACCGAGATTAGAGCGGTCTCTACAGCGCATTGTTATTTCGCGTTTATCAGGGCGCTTTATAAAATATATGGCCCTAGGATCCGCCCTCTACCTGTGCAATGAACTTTAAATCCCCTTTACACCTGGTGACGCCCACCGAATACAGTTGTTGAGGAATAAACGCGATAGAATCGTATTTTATACGACATGCAAAGCTTTAGGACTTAAGTCTAAATAATTGTTTAAACGCTCGAGTTTACTATTATCGCGGTTTACTTTGTGAGGCGCTCTCTTTGTAAAAACCCGATGAACTGTCGGAGGCAAGTGCTCTCTATCTACAACTTTATCTATCGAGTTATCTAAAGTAGCAATTTTGTTCTTTACATTGAATTAAGGCTGTTGTTAAGTTCCTGTTCTCCTGGTTATTTTATTAGTTGATTTTTATGAAATAAAATGAAATGAAATGAAAAAGCCTAGCCTTTAGCCTTCCCTAATATGATAAGTTAGTGTATTTTTTGTTAAAATTGTTTACGTTAGCAGTTTAAAGCAAATTTATCGATACTTGACTGCAGCTTTCCGTCGGAAAAATACCAAAATTATATAATAATCTTCCCACATAACTCAGTAAGTCAATCTAGAGTGCAACAAGTCTGATTGCTTATCATATCTAATAACATAAAAATTGTATTTATTAATAATGAAGCTCTACATTATAATATAATGCAACTCTGTGCACATTATCTAGGCTAAACGTTTGTTCTAGAAGTATTATAGAGCTTGTCGACAAATTGAAAATTGGGGTTGTAATCCGTAGTCATACTTAGGTCCTACTAATAATTTAGCCTTTTTCATATTATGGACGTTGAAAATAGAAAACGTATTTTGACTTTACACAAAAGAAGTTCGATCGAATTGACCTACTTTGATGAGGAGACGTATAACTATTCACTCTAAAGCAAGATTGTGTCAAAGTCAAAGAGGTCTGAGTCCGCAGCCTTCCGGAACATCGAGCTAGCGAATACAGGATTTCCGTCTGAATCAAAACGTCACTTGTGTTCTAAGCTTATGTTACACGTTTCTTAGAACAATTTTAATCTATCGAAAAGTATGAGTAAGTGATTACAGTATGTTTAATCTAAATTGAGGGAATAAAAGATAATTGTTTTTGTGATATTTGTTTGCTTTTCAGAAGGTTATCTCAACATAATTAAATATCTAAATAGATTACAGCTGATTCATACATTTACAAGAATTATATAATATTATGTTGATAAAATTGATACAATTGAATCACTCCGATATCCGCAATTATTCATAAAGCACTTTTTCACTCTGGCTAATGTCTACATTCATTCTTTAAATTACAATTCGCGAAATATATATTGCCTACCTATATTTTGCAATACCATATATTCTAAGGGCTGATTTTTCAATCCTTGGTTAAAACTTATTCGTCGAATAATGTATAAAACTACCATTTTAAAAACGTATTCGAATTGCCCGTATTTGACAGTTTATGTGACATTTTAATATTATCGTGTAATACTTTATTAGACGGATAAGTTTTATCCGAGCATTGAAAAATCGGCCCTTAATTGTTTGATATATCTTACGATGCCTCTTCGAGTGTGATTTGTATGTGTTTTCTTGGCCCTTAAATTAAGATACCAATTTATATATTAATATAGATACTTTATAAGCTGTAGTTGTTATTCGTAGGAACTATTTGCAAGAAATGTGATTAGCGTTGCAGGTTGCTATTAAGGAGAATCAATTATCCAGCTTTAGATAACCGCCGAGGATGTCGACGCGATGAATAGCTTTAGCAGCAAATTAAAGCATAATCCTTTTTCAAGAGAGATTATGAGCAGTTATCCTTTAAAAGCTGCACAAAAAAGTCAAGCTGGCTGAAACTCTTCCGTCGTAATTAAAAGAGATAAAACGATACGGATTTTTGAAGTTAATCGTTTTATTAAAAATTTTAAACTTCTTCCGAAGATCAGTACTTTAGGTTTCCTTTTTAATAATGATGCTACGTTATACGTGATTTTAATAATGCTACTGTACTTTTAGTAATGAAAAATTTTAAAATTTATCATCCAATAACAAAGAGGTAGGTAGATTCGTTGTGGTCGCGGAAGAATTCTAACAAATACCCGCGGCCCCATCATTAATGCGGCTCGACGGAACACAGTGGGGTTTTAGGGTAAGAATCCGACATAACCCACGGCTCCTTCCCCGGGGGCCGTGGGTATCTTTGGAAGATTTCCCCACTATAAAAAAAAAGGTAGATTCGTCGTAATGAGCTGGATCTACGATATGCAAGCGTTTAGTAATATTCATAATATATACGTAATTATAGTTAAATTCTTAAATATTTGCTACTTTTTTTACACTCGTATTGCGTTTGTTAAACAAATAATTCATATCACTTAACAATTCCCACAACCACAGTACCTCACATCAAAAGCATTTCAATACACAACTGCGAGCTTAATATTCAGGTATTCTAACACTAAGATGTAAGCACAGGTTTCAGCTAGCACATAAATAATACCCGCTCACTACATTACGTCTGATTAACCAGACTCTTGCGGTTGTGTTCCAGACGCCGTATCTTACCTGTCTGTTACCCGGTATTACAGATATTCTAGTGTTGAAATTGTGGTAATTTAAACCCTAATGATAAGGGTATTAATTATTTATAACTACTAAAAGGACATAAATATTAAACATTACATTGGTACCTATACAATTTGTTTATGGCTTACGATATTTATGACAAGACTGCTGAGTATCTTATACGTATATGTTTATAATATTTGAATAAGGATATAAAATAGTAGTGTTCTTATCAGTTATAATGGATAATTGAATAAACAAAAATTACAATACAACAACAAAAGTCTGAACAAAATGTGTAAAAATCAGAAAATTAATAATTTCCCCTTACAATATTGCAAAGAAAGGAAACATAATAACAATTTTGGAAGGTAGATAATATTAAATGAAATTGTTAAGTCTTTTGTAGCATGAAATAGGAGGAAAATTACACCTTTATAGCAATTTTATACTAATTACAATTCGAAAAAAAAGCAAACGTAAATAATATAAATAATGTAATGGAATTTAACGTTTATGTATTTAAATAAAACAATGAATTCTAATGTAGGTACGTCGTAAGCATTGAAATAATACGTAATTGCATTTTCAGTAAATCTCATCTAAGAAGGACGACTCAGTTATTTTATATAGTCTCTGCTGAAAGAAACGGATTGGGGATTAACCTTTTCAATAGTGATGTTCATATTTGTTTTATTTATTCACTAAGGAAAACAAACACTCATTTCATTATTTAGATGAAAATCTTCTGCCAAAACATTTTCACAATTTTATTAGAATTAGTATAAGTATAGTTAAAAAGTGTTAGTTTATGAGAGATGTAGTAGGTAAGTAATAATTCTACGTATACGTATTTTTACACAATAATAAATTTATTTATAATTGCGCATATAAAATATTTCCCAGCAATAGATTAACGGGGAATCTCAGACCATAATTTTAAACCTAAGTCCAGCCTTATTCTCTGAAATGTAATAAAAAATATTAAAAATGTCAAAAGCCACAGCAGTCTTTTCCTCGCTGTTTTGTCCAATATTACAAAACTACAGTTCCATCAAGTCCAATATTACGTACCCACAAACAGATAATTCAACTCCATCTTAACAGTAAAATTACTACATTTTCAGTATCATCATACTATGAGGCAATACCTATAACGCTAAGAGTTGTTTTCAAAGTTTCTCTATTATTTGGCAACACGAGCAGCGTTATAAAGCCAATGTGGTCCGATTAAGTCTTAAATCAGTCTGTCGTCCCGCATAGATAAGGCCGGTTAACTCTTGATTTCACGTGTCCCTGCCTCTTATATCGGGCGGAAATTGCGAAGAAGAGATGCCAAGTTACAGTCCTGGGTCTTATTTATTTTTATTAAGTTGGCCCAAGCGCCGTCGACTCTGCGTTATTGCTCCTAGGAAAGATTTGCGACAAACCCTGCGTGTATTGTGAAACGAATGTTGTGTATTAGTCAAGTAGGAAGGCTATTATGATTAAAGTATTTTTTCGATTGTTTTTAAAACTTGTATTTCATACATAAACTATATTTCTTATTTTTTTATGTTTACATTAGTCATACATCGCGCTTTGTTTGAAACGATGATGACGTTTTTAAGTTCACTGTACAAAAATGAAAAATTTAATAGCATGCTGACGTCCCCTGTTAAAGCTTTAACTTTATTAAAGTATTTTAAAAGTAAAGTGAATATATACAAAGCAAAATGATGAGGTGACGAGAGCCATAAAAATAATATCCTATACTTGATACAAAATTGGATATTTATGCGGAAATTATCCCTAGTCGTGGCTACGAATGCTTTATTTTGTTTTCTCAATGCAATAAATAGCGAAATTGCACTCATTTTCTGGGTCCGTGGACGGGTCGGACGATATAAATGGGAGTAATATGTTGGTTTTACCAGAAACGAGTAGATACGACATCCCGGCATCAAGATTGCTTTGCGTGATCAACGTTTTGTGTGTAACGTGCTCTAGAATACATGGATACGCCTTTAGCGGGGTACGATGAGATCTTTAAAGTGTATACAATTTATTCTTAAAGCTTCTTGGTTAAATTTTGAGAAAATATAGTTTTAACTTTCTGGAAATATATTTCAGTACCACTACCATTAGATTGACTGCATTAACATTTTGACTGCGAATATTAATCGATTTTTAAATCTCGTAGAAAGGACGATTTCAGCGAGAAGTTACTCCAATAGAGACTGAATTTAAAACTTTCTTATAACATTGTATATGAGGTCAAATGAAATTATAATAATTAAGTTAGTGGTAAGCTTAAGCCCTAAGGTAATTCAAATGATATAGATACTTAGCAGCAGAGACTATCCACATTTCAAGCCCACAGAAATAGATATTCTTCAATGTTAACCCAAACTTACCGCAATTTAGGTTGACAACATCTACGTTAATTGTAGTCGAATAGAACCCATTAATGTTGAAGTGTTTTACTAAAATAAGGTAAGGTAACACGACCAAACTAAGTTTTAACAGAAATGTATCGTTGCCTCTAGTCTAGAGCAATCATAAGATAGGATTGTCTGCTTGTAACATTAATTAAGCGCTTTATTTTTAAACGGTACATATATAAAAATAGCATTTTTATTTTAGCTTGTGTGTCGGTCTATTCGTTCCAGCTAATCTCTGGAGTTGTTGGACAGACGTTAATGCAACTTTATCTAACAGGTGATGTAATAAAGAGTAACTAAGGCTCCCTTTTATCATTATTTACTCGCATGAACACTAGCAGTAACACTCGATTATTATTAGATTAAAAAGAAAAACTCTATTAAAAACTAGTGAAACCGCGGGACGCAGCTAGTTATACAATGTTTGTATAATTTAGAGTACCGGCGCGTGAAATGTAACGTTAATATTGTGTTATTCCATTTAAAGCGTAATCGGGCCTGCGTGTAGGCGATAACTTTTAACAGCTTCCCAAAAACATTCCAACTGCCGAAAAGTGTAAATGATAAACCATTAAAAGTAAAATATCGACGTGTTGTTATTTCTATGTTTTCCCCTGTAAGGTCTTTGAATATCTTCTTGTGTAACTTGGAATTTCCTTAGAAGCTATAATTCTTTTTAAATAAATCAAAACTTGTTAATTACAACGGGTCACCATGAAATTTGACTTTGATTGCAAAGCATTAAATTTCGTAGTTTAGGTCGTAATTAGACAGAAAAAAAATATATGGCATGAAAAACTTTGCTTTTGTGCTTAGAAGACTGATTGAAGGAAATTTTTAAAAATCTCGGATTTTAATTTTTTATTGAAAATAAAACTATTGAAATAAAAATGTTTATTATTTTTATTAAGTTTTACTATCAAATTAGCTTACAGAGAAGTGGAAAATAACTTAAAAGTGCACACTTTTTCTTTTTCTTTTATGTTCATAGCTACTTTCTCTCTATAAACCCCAAATATAGTCGCCCATCATGTTTTCATTGTATTGGCCTTGATAGCGTTGTACAAAATTCATGATGTCCTGATGGAAACGTTCTCCTTGCTCTTCGGAATAGGCTCCCATGTTGTTTTTAAACTTATCCAAATGAGCATGCAGCATATGCACTTTTAATGACATCCTGCAGCCCATGGCCTTAAAATTTGTAATTGGAATTTGCCTTACCTTCCAAACACCTTTTACAATATCTACAAGCAACATGTGGAGCCCATGGCTTATCTTGATTCCGTACAGGACAGTCAAAATATGCTTCATAGGCTTCACAGAGAACGTGAGATGTCTTTAGTTCATATTTCACGTCTCGAACTTTAATAAATTGACCACATATAAAACAAAATGCATCAGCATCGTATTTGCACTTTCGTGACGACATTTTAAGTTATTCTGGGCTTGTAAATAATACCTGATGGTTGTTTCTCACTCGGGTGCCATCTAGCGGCACAGTGTAAACGTTAATATCCCACTCTCACCGCGCGGTTTTTTTTAAAAATTAAAATTTATGAAAAAATTGAAAAATTTGTATTATTATTATAACTATCACAAAAGCAAACTTTATACCGAAAAAAGGTATTTTCTTTTCGTTTTTGTGCATAACTAACTGGAAAATAATAGTATAAACTTTAGGACAAAGAACGAAAATTTTTTTGTCGAGTCGTGAATTAATTATTATTAGATAACAGTACTTATACGTTTTAGCGAGAGCTGATTTTAAGTATCGAATAAAGCAAGACAAAACCGACCAACAGCTACGCTTGTACATGTTCATGAATTAATAACATAAACAAATATATAATAATTACAAAATATCCTTTGAACAATATTTAATGTTGTAATTTGAACATTTCTAGACAAAGGTTGTGTTTTATTTCTAGTGGCAGTCTCTAGAGAATAATTAGCCTACAACCTGCAATTATTATGTGGCATGGGGTTCTTAAGATTGAACTTTACGTTAATGAGTAAGAGGGAGGGAAATAATATTCAGAATTAAATTATTATTTTCTGAATGTTGGTGGTACCTACTACGAAATCCTTTAAAATGAAAATGCAGTCATTCGAAAAAGGATGCCTCTATCAAAAACGAGTTTTTGTAATCCATTAAGTTGAATGTTTGTTTGAATTGGCGTATATGGCGGGATAAGTACAGTATTGGAGATTTGTAAGCCCGAATTGACTCGATTCCAATGCAATCACGATAACGATAGTTATCGAGTAAAATCCCCAACTTATCTCGGTTTACATCGCTTTAAATCGCACGCATTTTCATTTCTATGTGCGCAATCTCGCGCCGTTATGAAGTCTGAGTTTTATTGTCAATGAATATGATATTGGCTTCCCAGCTTTATATTTTCTACGAATTATTCGAGGGCGCGTGTAACTTTTTTATTATTTTGAATATTGACGCTTTTTATTGAACCTTATTAAGTATTACTGAACCTTTGTAAGTTCTTTAAGTTTATGAAGGGCTTCGCTACAGGAACCGTCGCTTTTCTGTTAGAATACATTTTTACAGGAAGAAATAAGACCGATGTTATTAACATTTTCTGCGCTATCGAACGAGGCTTAAGAATATTAATAATGGAACAATATTACACGATAATTACAAACTTTACAATAAAAATTTCCAACAAAGAAAATCCTACATAACTTTCCACTGCACGTACCCAAGTCACATTAAAATTCGTATTAAAATAGCATTCTGGCTTGTAGTTGTTCTTTATATTTATTTTTCTTATCGCGTCGCGGTCCCAACAATAGACCGCCGAGGCTCAAGGGTCCTTCCGCGATGATGCTGTATAATGGAGTCGCTGGAGCTAAGAATTATTCCCGACATGCCTTCATTTCATACCGTAATGGAAGTTACGCAGTTGAACAATGCTCCGTTAATTTATATTTGTTTTGCTACTTCTTTACTGTGAATTGTCTTGTGCTGGTGATGATAATTTTTTAGTGCCCGAGATAGTAAGAAAGTCAAGTGTCCGATACTATTGAGTCTTCTATTTAAAAGTAGGAAATAGACTGTCTTACCACAAAAAACTTTAGACTGGGTTTAACTTTAAGCGCGGGTTCCCTTTAATATGGTCTTGTCGTATTTCACATAGACAACTATGAACTATTGAAGTGACAGATCCCTAGTTTAAAGTTAGACTCTGTTTAAATTGTTTTGTGGTAAGACCGGTATTTAATCTTTTTCTTCTGTATATTATGATACAATCTTGAAAGCTACATAAGCTTTTTGTATGATATACAACTGCAATAACATTATGAATTCTTTATCACTTTGGCCGAAAAAGGAGGCTTCAGCTTCCATTAAAAACCAACCGTAGTTGCAAACTAAATGAATGCGTAAGTATATAAATTAACTACTTACATTTTCCTTGATTCTCCATGCTACAATAATACAATTAAAAATTTACCACTTTCACTTACAGTTCACGCACGCAGGTCAGGAAAGGTTGATTTAGAAGAAATAAAATGAAGATAAACTGGGAATCATAAAATACAAACTCACGTACATAGAGCAGGAAATAAAAAAGGTAACTTGCTTTTTCGCAACACGTGTTACTAAATTGTTAAATAAGATGAGAGCTGTTTCAGCGAATTTTTTGATTAAGTCTAGCCGTTGGTAACGTTCTCTTCAATTTATGATTAGAGAAAAAATTGCCTACGAGCTAATAATAAATTATTCGTAATTGACTTGCATTGTAGATGTGTTTTCTTTTATAACGCAGATAAAATTATTATAATATCATATGCTGTACAAAATAATTAATATTTGTTGTTGAAGTGCATATTGACGTGTTTTAGGTTTATGGATTAAAATCTCAAATTCAATCTTGCATTTTTGTATGTATTGTATACATAATATTAAAAATATTATAATAATTATCATGCGTAAAAGCTAATTGGTATGAATAAAGCCATAATATTACTACAAATGATAACAACTTAACTTATTAAATTGCAAACATTTCCATTATAATAACTACCGTCAATACTTCAGTAAACGAGTATTTTCCTAAGGTATTTTCATATTCTACAGTAATACAGTGAAGAGCGGTTTTATCAAACAATGTTATAACGATGCAGTTCCATCAAGAAATAATAATACAAAGCATAAATTAAAATGAGGGATAGCTACATATTTAATATGTATTCAGACCTCCTCGTTGCATAGGGTGCAAAACAAAGGCTTTTCTAGATATAGGTAAAGATTGTTAGGGTTTTCAACAAAGAAATTGCAGAACAGTAATTTTTTATCCTCCGGTATATACTTGAGCTGAGAGTTGAATACATACTTGTAAGTATTTGTTTAAATTATAATGATTTTTTCATTATTAGTATTATGGCATAATTAATTTTAATTAATTTCGACGACGCGGTTGGCGCAGTGGTAAAGTAACTGCCTACTAAGCCGACGGTCCCGGGTTCGATCCCCGGTCAGGGCAAATATTTGTGTGATGAACTCAATTATTTGTTCTTGGGTCTGGGTGTTATTATCTATATATGTATTTCTTAGATGTATTTATAATATTACTAGCTAAAAAACCCGGCTTCGCCCGGGAGTTGATATGAGATGACGTGGTAGAGTCGAAATAAAAAAATAAACTATGACGTAAAAAGTAAAAAAAAAGTTTATTGAAAACGTTTTCTCATTATTTACAATACTTGTTTATAAACAACATTTTTCATTTTATTGTCCGGAGTATATATGTATGTACATAAAGGAGAATGGGCAAATTGGGCCTGAAACTTTGGCTAAGACCAATACACACGAAATATTGTTTTTGTGATAGATCATTACACATAACTTACGAAAAAAATAAAATAAAAAAATAAATCAACCGGGTTCTTGTACAGTCAAGGCAAAAAGTTTTATTTATTTGGCTATTATTTTGCGCACAATAACGGTGTTTTTAATTCGAGTGAAGTAAATATAAATCTAAATGTCACTGAAGTGACTGAGTTTAACCACAAAAAACGTCTAACTACGTTGAATTATAATAAACACGGTATCTAGGTACCTGTTACAAAATATAATATTAGTGTATTTCGGTTATTAGAAGGCTTAAGATTAGTACGTATTTGTAAGTGAAAGTGAATTGGAGTACCTAACATAAAGATATTGTCATTGTCTTATAACAGTTATTTATTGCAAAAAATATTATACACAAAGAAATAAAACTTGATGTGACTGTACAAAAACCCGGTTGATTATTTTTTTATATATATTTTTCCCGTTATGTATGTGTTATGATCTATTATAAAAACAATATCTCATGTGTATTGGTCCAACTCAAGGGTTCAGGCCCAACTTCCATAGTAAAATGCCCATTTTCCTTTTTCGGATTTCCTACTCTTGAGTACCTAAGCTACACATTTAGCTGACCGTGAGAGAAGCAGGATTCTTTGAGGTTAATGCCACAATATTTTAAAGTTTGTCCTTGCGCTTTGTTAATTGTAAAACTAAAGGCTAATTTTATTGGAAACTGCAGTCTTTTAAATTGAAATGGCAATTCCGAAGAGATCAGAGGTATTCTAGGTATAAATACTGTCTGTCCTTTGGTCTTTTCAGAAATAAGTTCAGCTTCAATGATATTATTCGATAGCTGTTTTACGATCATTCTAGTTCCATTACATAATTTTGGGGAGTTGAGATTTCTGAGTAGTATGATTGGAGTTCCAATTTTCAGACGAAGGCAGTGTAATGGCATTCCTGGTACTTGTAAAGAGTTTAGAAATTCAGTGGGGAAGTTGACACTTTCTTCAATAGATACCATCGTGTCGATCGATTTAGGTATATATTTTCTCTTCACCAGATATTTTCTTTAGAGTACTTATTAAAATTGATATCGTCAACAATATTATTTTTATTATCTTCAAACAATTTTATTATCTTCATTATTATCTATACATATAATGGAAAAATACGTAGAAAAAAAATTAATCTTAATTTTTCAGTTTTATCCATAGACGTTGTTCTGTAGAACCGCGAACACACGTTGCGTATTATTATAGGCCTAGCCGTATTTGGGTCCAATAGATATTTATAAGATGTCATTGTCAGAGTTACTCAAAATGGAGAAATAAACCATCCACGCCAAGACCGACATCCGCGCGGACGGAGTCGCGGGCGGAAGCTAGTCAACAATATTATTATTAGTGGCCAAAATTGCTCTTTGAAATAACCACTCTGCATTAGTATAGTTCTGAATAATATTTGTTTTGTCGATTAGTTCGTCTTCAGTAGTGGCTATATTACAGAAATCACTATTAAGTTCAATTAAAAGCGCGAAATTTAAAAACCTAAATTTTTTAATGTTTTGAGAACTAATTTGGATAACTAAAATGATGTCGCTTTAACTCCAAAATATAAGTTAGCTAATGACGTATAAATACACAAAATTTAAATTTAAGATTTTATTCAAATTTGAATTTTAAATTTCGCGCCACTACTACACATGCTGCAATGGCCAATGACTCACAACTATGGAGACTATACACTATGACTATTGGAGTGTATAGTCTCCGAAGTTCAAATATTCGATAACAGATGGCGCCACTGCACTTAATTTCCAAGTTGAAGGGTCGGAAAGTCCCTTATATCTTTAAAAACATGCCCTTTAGATTAAAACGGGAACTTTCTTGTTCGAGGGGGGATAAAGGGCTATCACACCACATAAGTCCCTTTATCGTGTCGGGACTCCTTTTTAAGTTTTATCGGCACGCACATTTTATCGACTTAGTTTTATTATATATATAGATATTTATCGTCGCCTAGTACCCACAATACAAGCCTTAATTGGGCTTACTGTGGGACTAGGTCGATTTGTGTAATAATGTCCTATAATATTTATTTATTTATTTAATTACCTATGTGTTTATCATACACACATCCATCCTTATTTTACAGCTTTTGGGCAACGCTAAATGATCACTTATCTTATCAAGGAACTAATTAACGGTGCCTCATTTTCATCTTTCATACAAACAATAAATATTTAAAAAATAATGAAAATAGGTATTATTAGTTAAAATCTTTTTATAAAATTTCTCAAGTTTGAACTCTTAAGTTTTAAACCAGATCCTTTTACTGAATAAAACGTATTTCAATTACTTGCGAAATAATATTCCCGCAGACGAAAAAAATAATGCAAAGCTCTTTCACGATAGCTGCATTCGGAATACATTTTAAAATGCCTCAGCAAATAAAATTACGTAATCGAAATAAATGGAAAATAATGCTCCGTCTTCGTTAACTCTTCTCAGACTCTATTATGACTATTTTAAACTCAACTGTGCTTCGTAATATTAAAATATATGAGAACAGAGTCCTCTGTTAAGGGGTATATTAATCAATGATAATACAATATCCATGTATTATCATTGATTAATATATTTTTTAATATTTTGTTGCATCGTATGGAGGGATTGTGTATATATTTGTATACTAGCTTACCGCCCGCGGCTTCTCCCGCTTTGTCTAAAACCTAATAAATTATATTATACTAAAACCTTCCTCTTGGATCACTCTATCTATTAAAAACCGCATCAAAATCCGTTGCTTTAAAGATTTAAAAATACAAAGGGACATAGGAACAGAAAAAGCGACTTTGTTTTATACTATGTAGCGACTGCCAAAACTGAACACTAACTATATTCCCACTGTCTAAATTTCAAACATTTTCACATCTTTACGATATAAGGAAATGTGAAAATTTCGATGTTTTAAATCTATATATTATATTTAAAAAATTAATACTATTATTAAAGTTTTATTTACAAACTTTATATCCACGTTAAAGAGGTTATAAAGGCATTTGTTTATTTATCGCCTGGCGTGTATCTCACGTTGTTTACACTGTGAACAGGGTACGTTTCCGTAAACAGAAAATCAGAAGATTGTTGTGTTATAATAATGGTTAAATATATATTTTTTAAAACAAAATTAAGTTGATGATTATTTGAAGAAAACTTATTAAGTGTAGAGTGGGTACAGTTGTGAATTAGTAATAATTCTATCTATTAATTCATTCGTTTTTAACTACCTCTTTGCAGAACTAGAGAAGGCGGGAATCGATCATTTAGACGTAAAATGCATGTAATATTCCAACTACAGCATGCATTATCTGGTTATTTTAGCATCATTTCACTTCTACGGAGTATTTATAGAAAATAATTTGGAAAATCCAAAAGTGCACGCCTCATAATTTTTTTTTAATAAATATTTATTAATTTATTTTTGTTTATTTAATAACAATTAAACCACATCGAATCAGACCCTGAAAAATGAAAGGGTTCTATTCCTGAGCATACTCAAGCGTAAGAGAAAAAAAAAGACTCGATTAGTAAAGTATTTCGGTCGCTATCGTGTTAACAAGAAAAAGGATCCGCACATACAGACACACGGACGTCCAAGACAGAACTTTTTTAAACTGTTTTTTAACTAGTTTAAATAACAAAAATGACATCAAAAATATCATGAACGTTAAAAATAGTGTTTTTTCTTAATATGTGTGTGTATGTATTATCTTACAAGTGCAATGTATGATACATAAAGACATTTTAAGTTTGAAAAATCAGATGTTTTGCGCGAAGTGACAGTAGTACCCACCTCAACGCTTCGCTTATGAGGCGTGCAAAAGTGTAAGTATCAAGTGCAGTAGAGAAGTCGTATAGGACCTATAAAATAAGCTTGCGTCAATGCTGTGGGAGTTGAAAAGGAATACGTCTGCACGAACTTCACTCTTGTATTAGATACATCCATTATTATATTAGCCTAATCGTTACAAGGGTTGCTCAACTAATTAAGTAAAAGCCGGCGTTGACGCAATGCAGTAGCGAATTTACACTGCGGTTTTTCTTTGCACGTTTTGCATGCTTTTTAATTAACTTAAAAGGCTACGAGCGTCGAAGTGAGGCTTGCATTGTCTCGAAAAATGAAGGCAAAGTAACAGATGTTACAAATGAGACAAAAGCTGGCATTGTTAATGGACTAGTTAAGATGCGAGAATGCATCTTGGAGACAATTAAAATAAATTTAATTGTTCGAATTCTATGTAGTTTGACGGATTGTTTTGTGATTGAGATAATTAGGTGCATGAATGGAGATGTTAGAATAGAATATAGGTAGTTAACTACTATTGAAAATGTTGTACTTATGTGCCGACTATAGTAGGAATTTAGCATTCCAATGTTTAAAGCATCCCATTCTAATGTTAATTTTATTTTCCATACCTTTTCTAATAACAAAACAAATTTTTAGTTTTAGTTAAGCCATCAAAGTTAATTATAAAATTAATCAAATGCGTTATAATTTAAGTGCTTTATTAAAATAACGAAAGACCTAGCCGCATTTTAAATAACATTTTTCATAGCGGGAACGTAATTGCGTTTAAAACTGGTGGGAAATAATTTCATAATAAGAAAATCAATTTATGTGATCAACTCTGGAAGTAATTTGTGTGAAGGCGCGTTATTTAATGGGGAATTTACATGAGTGCCGAGCGTAAGGTTGTCAGGTTTAAACCCAGAGGATTATTCTGGATTTATGGCCGTTTTAATACTTAAGTATACTAGTAATGCTCTTAGTTCGCTTTTTATTACACTTTTGATATGGAAAATGCTACTTCCTTTCTTTTCCAAACATTAAAAAAGGTTGACCGAATTTCTTCGAATTTTCACAACGAACTTCTAGAATGTCGATAAGACAAATTGGTAACATAAAACTAAGATTTTATTTAATATACTTACTTCGGTTAATGTTGTTTTTCAGTAGGATCCATTCAAAGAAAGGGACACATCCCATTTCTCCGCCATTTCAAAACACTCAAATATTGTCTAATTTGTTGACGATTAAACTTTCTTAATTGGGGATTTTGAAGACAGCTCAAAAGTTTCAAATTATAAAATCCTTCGAGTTGAAACGTCAAGCCTATTTTGTTACAAACGGTCTTCCCAAAATGTTTTCAGTGTGGATCAGGTCAATGTAAAGCGATTACCATAATTTCTTATCAACCAACTTGTAAATGAGTTGCTGTCATGAATATTTAGAGATGGAAATATTTAGAGCTTATTTGATTGTTTCTGTTGGCTGGAAATTTTATGACCACTTACAAATAACAATTTAGATATTATGAACGTAGTGTTGTACAGTCGTAATTTTATTTGAGAGTATTTGCTATTTGGTACTTATTAAAAACAGCAATTTTTTTTTATAAAGACGAGATTATATTAATTGAAATTTTGAAAACATGAAAAATTATGACCATTTTCGACCCATTCAAGGCGGATACGAATATCATCATATATCATCATCTCACTAAAATTAGTTATATAAATATATTTTTATTATGAAAACGTAGGCTTAAAACAAGAGGATAGACTAGCAACTCACTACAACTGTAATGAAAATCGTGCACTCAAATTTAGTTCAAAGGACAGAAGTGGAAAGTTCTGTCTGATAAATTTAGTGCAAGGGCCTCAAGCTGTTCTGAACTAAGTTTTACATGTAGTCATGTTTGGATCATGTATTTTATTATGGAATACGATACAGTTAATGTAAACATTATTTTGTGCTTCTGGAAAAATTTAAAATGTAGCATAATATAAATTATTGAGACTGAATTTGTGACTATTCATTCTATGGTAAAATGTAAAGAACATATAAAAACAAATGAGGAAAAGCCCATTTGTAAAAATTTCCACACTTCTTATGTGGTAATATCTGTACTTCAAAAATATTATAACAAAACTCGGGCTAATTCAGTTAGCAAAGACAAGACGAAATCGTCTGTTTTAATTAAAAAGCTGGGCGTCAAGGGCGTCGTAGCGGGTAACATTTTAATGTAATGACTTTATTCAAAGAACCCCTTTATGGACGATTTGCTCGTGAACCTCCATAATGAACGAATTTAGGCAACATTTCAGCTGGTGCAAAATACTATATATTCCAGCTGAAACTATCGAACACTGAATATGCTCAAAACGAAGGCATTAGCCTCGATGTCCCACAATAGTATCATTAACTTGCCGTCTCTGAAAAAGCTGAGGCTATAACCGCAAACAAAGTGTACCCCGGCGATCCATTGACTTCATATACTGCATGCCTCGTGGAATAGCTTACTGATGGCCTGCAAAAGCGACTTTCGTACTATAAGAATATACCTCACATATTCACTGAATAAGAGAGTAATCTACGCTTCCACAATTTACGTATTTTAGACGTACCTACCTTCAACTATAACGCTGACTACGACGTGTGGTTCCCCCACCACTGTGAAGCCAATTTGTGGCAGGTTTACATTTGCGTAAACCCTGCGAGAAACGGACAAAGACAAAAGGTCGCCTTCTTGAGATTTATGAAGATTACCGCCCGACGCCAGTGCGTGCTCTTTATTTTAAGGCTACAGATTTGGAATTGTAAGTCTCAACGTTGCAACCATGAATATAAATAGCGAGCATTTTATTTTTTAAATTGTACTCGAGATTTGTTTTACAACCATCTTATTTTTTGTAATTTGCAGAGTCTGGTTTGTTTCGTAATAATATAAGCATTCGATGTACATTTTTCATCTTTGTTTTTATTCGCAACCTGCATTATCTGAGCATAATAGCACAAAAAGCAACGAGAGATATTCATCTACTTTATACCGCATTGATTTCATTCCGTGAAGAGATTATTCAAAGTCAGCAAAACAAAAAGGGTGACAAAGGGGCCGGTAACGCAAGACTCAATTAATGATGACATTCCTGTCAATGAATATTGATGGCAATATTTGCATAGCCACCGTATCTACGCTGCGGTGAACAATAGGCGTCTATACGTCGCGTTTATTTACAGTGTTATTTTTAAAAGCGCCGTTTTTATGAATATTTTGATAGCTCGTTAGATGAACAACGATCGAAACTAGACAATGAAACATATAGAAATACCAATCGGCACGTGGGAATGTAAATTTCACGCGTCGTTACTCGAAAATAATTTGTATTCGAAGTAACCGTGTATTGTAAAGAGATAGCTTTGAATGTGGCGATGGCATTACAAAAAGCGGGTTCAATCAGTGAAATTGATACGGGAAGCGGGAGGGTTTGCAGCTCGGAGGTGCGCGTCATTGGAATTGACACGACAATCTCTCACCTTGCCAGTGTACTTTATACAAATCTACCTCGGTACGACAGAGCCGTGTGGTGATTGAATTCACCAACGTTCGCTTACAAGATGTATCGGCGTTTCGTTTTATTGTTTTGTTGCGAGTTTCACGATTCTTGGCTGCTCCTTGCTTTTCATTATAAATTAATTTATATAATTTATGTATTTTTTAGACGAATGTAGTTATGGCTACGATAAATCAATCAATTATTTGGGCTAGAAATTTATAGAATGAAATTACTTTGAAAAAGCAAATACAAAGAATTATTTAATTTGCTAGAAACATTATAAACATAAGGTTTGACACTATCGGGACTATTATGTTTGTAACTAATACATGAAAAAACAAAATGTAAAAATTATCAATACCTACGTTATGTATTAAAGTGTATTTATACATAATATTATTAATATTATGTGACATTATTAATATCTACTGCACCCGAGTTTTCTTAAGTGTTTTCTTTGGAACGCTCTTAATTTTTAAGCAGTGTTGTGGGGTTAAGTGGAAAACCATGTTCAGACATCTTATCAAACTTTCATCTTGGAACGAGTAAAGGAGATGCAATATTTCTTACAATTAAAACTTGTTATATTGTATGCGAAAACGATGTATGGAACTTAAAGAATTTTTTAGTTTATAATGTTCATTTATAAACAGTTAAAAGAGGGACATTCTTTATAAAATTCTCTTTTCAAATGAATTGTTTAGAAATTTCTCATAAAAACGTACAACGTCAAGAAATATGCAAATATAACATCACAAGGGTCGCAAATAAATCTCATAACGGATTCCTTTTATAGTTACAATATGAGAAATTGCTGCATGAATTCAAAAGCGTTCCTTACGCGTCGTTAGGCCTGTCCGAGCCAGCCGTGCTCGCTTATTGAACACA
The DNA here is from genome assembly GCA_029959065.1 of Colias behrii. Lineage (NCBI taxonomy): Eukaryota > Metazoa > Arthropoda > Insecta > Lepidoptera > Pieridae > Colias > Colias behrii. The sequence continues at coordinate 8,143,821 of JARWMC010000009.1, forward strand.
ACGTCTAGGCCCGGCCCAGTGTCGTGTAAGAAATGAGTTATATCATAGTATTTACTAGAAGATGACATTCCTCGAATCGGCCCATTAATTCGTAATGGAGCGACGGGGCAACATTTCATCTGTTTGGCTGCACACCAGCATTCGCCGCAGAGCTATTTTCGGTAGCGTATCCGAAAATTTATAACTATGAGTTAGTTCTAAATCGTTGGATAGCGGCAAAGTAAGTGGGATTTATGGAATGCCTCTTTACGGTCTATTTGTTTATATCTCATGTAAGCCAGCTCTCTACGATGTTTTTTTCTTCGAACGCTTGCCAATTGCATTAAAACTTGTCCGATTACAACATAGTTCGCCGATTAAGAAACTTTCTTGTATGCTCCAGTTTTCTTTTTCTCTGCGGGCTCGAAAACAAAGCCCAAACAAGTTTATTGTATTAGTGAATACTACTTTAGTGTAGAAATTCGGTTCATCTGCGCGTCCTCGTATCTATATTTTATGAAGCAAAATAATGAAATATTTTCGAGCAAAGCTTTGTAATGTTTTGGGTATAACACAAAAATCCGTAATAATGAAAGAAATATCTGGTAGTATAGTAGTAATTATGTTGTTTTGTGTTAGATATTAAAAGAACCAGAAGGAACATATTTTTATCTATTTAGGGCCTGTAGACAAAGTAACAACTACAAAACGATAACGAAGTTAGAAATCGCAAAAATGTATGGGATTGACATACGCCGCGTTAGATCACGTGGTCTATCTAATGTCAATCCCATACATTTTTGCGATTTCTAACTTCGTTATCGTTTTGTAATTGTTACTTTGTCTAAGGCCCCAGGTACTCTATATTAAATAATATGCTTCCACTTAGTTATTGCGATATTAAACTACACAATACTTGATACAAAATTAAATTACTGATATTGTTATAAAATGTTAGTGACAAATCGATCGTTATTAAGTGTACTAGAGAGCTCGTTTTATTTGGATGAAATTCAATTTTGTACTAACCAAATATGAGGAACGATTCAAGCATTTTCATAACATCCAGTTTTATTGATGATGACCTAATTTGTTTTGATTGGAAATATCAATTTTCTATAGAATTAAATGGAATATTTTTTATCATAAGAACATGTAATTCATAAAATACATGCCTAGTTATTAAAAGCAACTTAGTGTTTTATTCTTTTTTATAATTTTCAGTATGAAAATGTCTCTTGGATTTGAAGTTCTGATATGAGAAATAAATAACTTTTTTGACATTAATTTTCCCCAAAATAACATTAAATGTCTTCGGATTTTGTACTAATGATAACGATTATATATTAAGTTTTGTTTTAATATTAAAACATAAATCTATTATCTATTTCCTAAGTGATTATCATTATACATAGTATAAAACAAAGTTGCTTTCTCTGTCCCTGTATCCTTATGTGTGCTTAAATCTTTAAAACTACGCAACGGTTTTTGATGCAGTTTTTTTAATAAATAGAGAGATTCAAGAGGAAGGTTTAAGTATAATTTATTATGCACAAGAAAAAGCGGGAGAAGCCGCGGGCGGAAAGTTAGTTATGTATATATTGATATCTTTCAAGTCTAAATAAAGATAATCAAGTGCCATAGAATGTATGAACTAAGTTTACCTAATTAAATACTAATTCAGATAAATTTACCGTGTAACATAAAACGCTCTATATCTCAAGACTTTATATTAAAGAATATTAAATTCTTTGTAATTAGATTTAAGGAATGCCTCGAGAACCCACTTCGTGAAGATACTTTGCATATTAAAATTATTGATTGATACCAAGAACTCCGCTACTCACTAAAGTAACTTTTAATTTACGAAAATAGAAGGTTTCTTCTAGAAAACGGGCATGTTTCTTTGCAGCTTATCATTTACTACAACCGTTTTCAAAGTTGATTAAAACTTATGACTGAAAATAAAAAGAGAGCTTTCTTTTATTCTTTAATTCAGGTTACACGGGTTTTTTGGTTATTGACTTTTTAATTACGTGGTTTTTTTAATACATAAATGAAGATTAATCAACAGATTTCTTAGTTCGTTTTTCGATAATATTCTTATTTATAAAGCATTTGAATGCTATAAAGCTTAACTTCAGACTTCGTAGTTTAATTCGATTCGTATTATTTTCAATTTATATTCAAACCTGAATAAAGGATATTATGTACAATTTGTCTGCATACAAGAGGTCGTAGAACTTTGTAAGTTTAAAACGAGATTAATGTCATTTAAAAACTTTCGAAAACATCTCTTAAGACTTGTAGAGTTTTAAAATTTTTCTGCAAGGTGCAATGAATCTAGAGGGTGGTTATTAGGAAGTTTTTAAAGTAGGATTATTTGCGTAGTTTGGAGATTTGCGCCTTAAATTTAGCCTCAAGAAGTTAAACGAGATTATACGTTAGAGATATTTTACTTGATGCTGCTCTGCTGGGTTGTAATTTTTCCAAAATTGATGATTTCATAAAATTCAATATTCTGTGTATTAATATAAAATGAATATATTTCAATGTTTTTTTTTCAATTGTGTCTTATTGAAGATTGAACTTGTGATTAATATTTAAGTGTTTATTTCTTCTTATTACTTTAAATTATTCTAATTGCATAAATTTAACTAAGTCTTTAATAAAAAATATATTTTTAATTTACCGTGTAGACTGAAAAGTGTTTGTAAACAAAAACGGCATAAAGGTGATCATTTTTGCGCTAAAAAGTATAACGTCAACACGCTGTGCTAAACAAGGCAATGAATTTCATATCAAAACCAAACTAAATTCAATCAGTAATTTTTGATTGAAACAAAAAAAAATGGTTTTAGAACACACAACCGTACCGTATTTATTTCGAAATTATTCGTCTAAAATGAAATTGTTTCATGCAAAATATTGACATGGTTATAACAGCAGTACCTATCTTCTTTATTTTGGTTTTTATATATATTTTATGTATATGTGGAACTCAACACAAAATATTCACATTATGTAGCTGCCATACGAGATATAAGGTGTATAAAATCGAATTATACGAACTATGATTGTATAGCATATCTTTATTCTTTATTTCAAGAGACCAAGCTTCTCGCTTTTTTTTTTTTCACGTTTCTCAAATGAGCCACTACTTTTATTTTCAATAATGAAAGATATTCTCACTACTCTATATAAAATAACAGCAGTATTGTTCAATACATTGCTATATTAATAACAGGAGACCATTGAAAATGTCATATCACTAAAGTATTTGTAGTGTTTTTGCAATTCATTAGATATTGAAGTGCTTGCCAAAGAATTTTTAATTTCGAGTGTAGGTATGTAGATACAAAGTCTGTTGCATTAACTTGGCGAAAGATTTCGTTATTAAACTTTCTCTTCTACTCGACATTTTATCAGATGTTATCTAAAATTATACTTCAACTTTTCTCCTCTTTCATTTTAAATTATTATTAGAGATTTAAGTAAAACGTTACTATTTGGCTGATTTTAACTGAGCTTTTATACTTAGTTCAGTATTTTAAAATAATGCATTGCATACGCCATAATATATTCCCAATGCATTGCCTTTAATGTCATGGGCTATCACCTAATTCCACAAGGTATAACACACGCACATAATATTTACTAGAGCTTCATAAAGATATGCAATTATGCAATGAAAGCGGTGGAATGAATTCTGAAATCGGGTCAATCGTAATACAATCAAAAATCAGTACAATCGGTTGTACAGAAATCTTAAAAACGTCATGAAGAAGGCGGTTAACATGCGATGCGAAGATTTATTTTATTACGCCATTAAGTCGCGGCATCCGGAACGCTAATACGAAAAGTTCAACCGCTGTTGTTTTTTTCTATATTATAAATTTTATTTCATGTTCCCTTGTTCCGGCACCGAACAGCTTCGTTTTCGCAGATAAATTATACTGTCGAAACTTCTTCGCTAAAAGATAATTTGCTCTTATTATTTTCTCTTTTTGTTCCCGATTTCTATCCGAGTCGATCCCCGCTTTAATGGGATTAGAATTTTTCTAACATAAATAACGTGTTGTTTTGTGTCCGCCTAAATGTATTTTTGTATTTTTATTTTTTGTCAGAGTGCTAATGACAGAATTTTAAAACAAACATGCATTTCAACACAACATCGAACGAAAACATCGAGTAAATTATTAATACCGCCGCGTTCCTAGAAATGCGAAATAATTTACGAAATGTGCTCTAATTTCCTAGAAATTTTATGTTAGCAACCATCGTAAGCAATGTTTTGTTCCGATTGCATTTACATTGTCTGAAAAGGTTCCGCTGCCGGACTGAGGCAAAAAGTGAATGCGGACTAGTGATGTGCCTGCAAGTTGAACTGTGAATACATGAATACGAATATAGTTTATCAATGCAGTGATGTTATTACAGGGAATTGATTCACGTTCGAATATAAGAAACATTTGTTATTGCAGTTCAGCGGTAGATACTTTTTATGTTCATGGAAAACGGAAATCCATGGTTTATTCTGAGAGTAGACGTTTGAGGGTAGTTATTTCAAATGAAAAGCTACAATTTAATATTGATATGTTTTGAAAAAAGTAACTAGAGAGTTAGAGACTTTCTGGTTGGGTCTTCTCTACATCAGAAACTGATTTCCAAATCGGTGAAAAAATGACTGAAGAAATGACTGAGTTTGTTTTCATTTTTTGAAAACAAACTCAGTCATTCCTTCGTTTTGTTTGATTTTGTTTGAGCTACAACACTTCAGAGAGTTGAAAATCAGAACGTTCAAAATCAGAGAAAATGTCTTGAATTGTCACCGTAAATATGTCACGTATTCTTCCAAGATTTAAGCAATAAAAGAGGACGTCTTAAATGAGACATGTTATGTGTGACATGCTTGTATTTTTGTGATGATGTATGTCTTTGTAGATTTATAAATTGAATGCCTTTTAAACGGTGTATGTATTATTCACCAAAAGGTGAAACGACTTTTTAACGAACTTAAGAGCATTATCTTTTTTACATGATTCCTGTAACAGATAATATAGGTAATGTAATTACTACATTGGTAATCGAATAACCAATAAGAACAAAAGAAAAATTTCATAAATGGTTTAATATTTGCCAATTTATGAATCGAATACTTACTTCTAAAAGATATTAAGCTCACTTCGGATCCGTTTGCATAAAAATAGGTAAGGAATACTCTTTGTTTTAGGGGTGAAAGAATTTTAAAATCGATCCAGTAGTGCTATAGAAAATTTATAGTTTTTTCATTACCTAAAATCAATACCTTCCAGTTTTAATATTAGTTCGAGATTTATCTTGATAGTTCGTCCATCACTATTGCAGACTTGTGTAGGACGTACAAATCGATGGTACAGGCGGGTTTGTTAGAAATTACTACTTCTCTTTTATTTTAGAATTTGTATTAGACTCGTAGATTCGTGACCCGCATCGCTTCCCTGTAATCGGTATCGAAAATACGTTTTTTGAGTTTCTAATTTTATAATTAAAGCAAATGCAACTGAGTTCATGCTGCTAGTTATCTATACTAATGAAGCTGAAGAGTTGTTTGTTTGCTTGAACGCGTTAATCTCAGGAACCACGCAGCCCTGCTGGCTAACATCGACAGATACCACACAAAAAAACCACGCGTCCGATTTGATAAGTTATTTCACTGTTAGATAATCCAATTATTTTTGAAGACTGTATATCATCACGCTAAGACCAAGTAATTAATAGATAATGATAATGGAGGATTAATGCCGATAAAACCGCGGTGCGCAGCTAGTATAATTTAATAAAAAGAATACAATACAGTATTTCCGCTTGCAACAACAGTCGCGTGCATTTCATGTTATCGCGCGACATCCATTCCTCATGCAGTTTTCTTCTGTCGAGTTTAGTTTCATAACAAAAATACGCTATTAACTTATTGACCCAATTGTACAAAGAATATTACAATTGTTCAACAGTTGTTATGTACAAAGAATATTACAATGGTTCAATATTGAAATACGCCCTGAATCTTTCAGTCAATTTCAGTGTTCTATAACCCGTAGTGAACTTTGATAGTTATATAAGTATCTACAGAAAGATAACATACACTTTTAGCCACAGACATACATGTCTGTGCTTTTAGCGCAGCTCTACTCTTTTATCTTAAATCCTATTCGATAAAGGCCTCACTCACATTAACGTAAATATAGTTATATAGTATACTAGCGGTCCGCCCCGGCTTCGCCCGTGGTACATATTTACGTTTTCTCTACTTAAGAACTATCCTCGTACTTCAACGAATATAATAAAAAAGAATTATCGCAATCGGTCAACCCGTTCACTCGTGATGCCGTGACCAAGGAAAACGGGTTTTATTTTTATATAATACTTGCGGTCCGCCCCGGCTTCGCCCGTGGTACATATTTACGTTTTCTCTACATAAGAACTATCCTCGTACTTCAAGGAATATAATAAAAAAAGAATTATCGAAATCGGTCCACCCGTTCACACGTGATACCGTGACAACGCGAAACGGGTTTCATTTTTCTAAACCACTCGTCATTTTAATATCTATTAATAATTATAAAGGTCTCTAGGCCATAATTTTCTTGAGCCTTAACATGTTCTTGAGATTAGAGCTCACTGTACTAAAAAATTCACAATTGCTCAACTCTAAATCACAAATAATGAAAATCTGATCGGAATAAATTATAAAGAGAAAGGATATTCGATAGAAATGTACCTATTACAGCTTCAGTAATTCATTTAGGGCAAAGTTTTACTCTTTGTTCGATAGGGTTCTGTCTTGAAATTTATTTATTTATTTATTTATTTATTGGTTTACCAACGTTTGTTTACATTTTACTCCATACAAAAAATTTAAAACACAAAAATAAACATGATAAATGTAACAAACACTTACAGGCAAACACAGCATGCAAAAACGTTAAAACAGTTTTTAATTAAGTACATATAAAGAAAAGAAAATTAATTACAATAGAAAAAAGTACATATATATACAGTTAATCTTATAAGTTTAAAAAAAAATCTTGAAGTATTTTGCGGAGTTTGCTGGGGGAATCCGAAAAAATGTCGAAAAGCTCACAGTGATTATTAATAGTTTTGCAAAATCTTGGAACTGGAGAATTACGGCCTGAGACAGTTCTGCGAAGAGGAGGACAAAGTGGTAGCAAAACCTTACGTGGGTAGAAGGCACTCTTATGTTGAGTCTTTGCAGTATTTGGGGACAATCAATTTTGTAATTAAATAATTTTGAGACAAAAAGTATATCCAGCATAATTCTACGATTATCCAAAGAAGTCATTTTAAAAAAAGAAAGTTGTTTTTTATAGGACGGTAGCTGTTTCTTTGATTTACCACTTGTAAAGACTAGGTGCAATAGAAATCTCCTTTGGATCCTTTCCACTCGTAAGGAATGGCACGCATAGTGTGGTCTCCAGACTACAGAGCCGTATTCTAAAATGCTACGGACTAGGCTGTTGAATAGCGATATCTTTGATGAAGGCTTTTGTAGATCTTTAATGTTGCGTATTAAAAAGCCCAACATTTTGGCCGCACGTGTAACAATCTGGTGTATGTGTGGTACGAAGGTTAATTTATTATCGAAAACGATACCTAAGTCCCTTATTTGCTCTTGCTCTTGGACAATATCAGATTTTATACGATAATTGTGGCGTATCAGATTTCTCTTGCGTGCAAATCTCACTAAAAAGCATTTTTTAGGATTCAGGTCCATTTTATTACAGTTGCACCAATCAACAAGCTTGTCTATGTCACTTTGTAGTTTGTAACAATCGTCGATTGTGTCGATTGTTCTGCAAAACTTAAGATCGTCAGCGTACATAAAACTTTCTGAGAAAGATAACAGGTCAGGAATATCGTTAACGAACGTGTTAAATAATATTGGGCCTAAATGTGATCCTTGAGGAACCCCAGAATTAATATTGTGTATTGTAGAGCGGAAGCCATTAACAACGACGTAAAACCTCCGCTTGGACAAGTAAGAATTAAACCATCGTAAGAACTGACTTGAGATTCCGTAAATTTGTAACTTTTTCAATAACAATGTGTGTGAAACCTTGTCAAAAGCTTTACTGAAATCGGTATAAATAACATCGACTTGCCCATTGTGATCTAGGGAACTAGAGAGACTTTCACAAAAATCCACTAGGTTAGTCGTGGTGGACCGAGATGGCATGAATCCGTGTTGACTAAAACTAAAGAATTGCTTGAGATGATTCTGCAATGATGGGCAAATTAAGCTTTCCAATATTTTTCCGAACGATGACAGTATGGATATAGGTCTGTAGTTATTGATTAATTCCATAGAACCCGTTTTATGTATTGGAACGACTTTAGCAAGCTTCCATAGCAATTGTATTATTTTGTTGCAAATTGAGTTCCCTGATCACCTGCTTCGTGACTAAAATACTCGGTGATTCGCGAAGTAATGAAATTTTATGAATTCCTATTGATTTTGTACGGGTGTTATCGAATAATAGAAATTGTTTCTTTTCTCTTCTACTTCCTTCTTCCCTTTGTACATATTATAAGAGAGAAAGTTTTAGTTAACAATTAATATCACAGCTCTATGACTCGACCGTTTGAATGAAAAATTATACCTACATGAATACATGGAACGTTCAAAGAAGTAAATAAATACATTTATATAATTTGATTTGAAAAAATTACATACAAAAGAAACATAACTTCTAATCTTCAAGAGCGAAAGACTATTTCTAGAGAAACAATATTTCATTTTAACGCCGTCTATTTCGAGAAAAATTTATAAAATTTTCAATTATCTTGCCGTAATTTAAAAAATGTAATACAGACTAAAGTTTGTTTCAACATTTCGGTCGTTAATCTGCCAGAGTATAAGCAAGTCTAGGATTTATTGCAATGGCGAACTCAGAAGTGGCAAGCGTGAACATTCTAACTTGTTTACCAAATTATCTTTATTTTTGCAGCAATATATAATTTATTGCGTATACATAACAACAAACAAAACGACTGTTTGATCAGTGAAGTATCTGTAGTGTGTCTGTTTCTTAGTTATTTACCGATTCTGTTAAAGAAAACAGGTTTGGTATGTTATACAGGGTGTCCCGCTATTGGTATACTAAGCGCGAAGGAACTTGTAGTTTTGCATACACTGATCACGTAAAAAATACATAAACAACAAAATTACGTTAAATTTTTTTTGATAATTTTTTCCTGAAAATCCATGTTTTCTTCTCTAGCTTCGCGCAGCCGTCATATACCGCTTCTCTAATGTGAGCATTTTGTCTATGAAAACATAATCTTAAACGATAGCTCACGTGCTAGTGGCAAAAATGGGCGGGTTGCTTGTTATGGGTGTACACATAGAGTTTTAAGAATTCATCTATTTGAAAAAAAAATGCGTCTGGATTTTTTTAAGTATTTTTTACATACTCAGCGTATGCAAAACTATAACCTCCTTTGAGCTTAGTATACCAACAGTGGGACACCCTGTATAGTTGGTCTAGTAAAGAGCATGTTGCGAAAATTATTGAACTAAATATACGAGAAAACTGTCGTATAATACAATAAATGAAAAATTTAATTTAACGACATACATTACCTTTTTTAATCTACTTGCTCTACTCTTCTCTCGAATACGTTAATCACAGATTATGTGAATTATTTCAATTATGTCGTTATAAAAAGCGTTCAAGAGCGTTAACATTTTAAGTACGCCGTATTGAATATTATAAAGTACCTAGTATTTACTGAATACTGAAACACTAATTGAACTACTTCTGATATTATCTTGTTGCTTGTATTATGAGTATTTAATAATCCTTAGTTGCAGATAAATATGGAAATATAGTCATCGAAACCGTTCAAGAAGAGCTCTTCAAATACCTATAACAATTATCGATTTTACAATTACTCTAACACTTAGTTAGCTCGTATCCAATGGGAATTATTTAAATAACTTACTAACAAAGCAATTAAGAAGACAGTAGGAAACTGGAGTTCAGTGAAGGATCTAATTACGAAGATGCTCGCCAAGACATCCACGACTCTACGAAAATTATTACTGTGATTTTTCACTCAAAACTTTCATGGGTGCAGTTGAAAACAATGATAAAGGGGATTTAGTGAACAACAAAGATAATTTATTCATTTTTTGATATTTGAAAAACTGTAAGATAGTGAAGGTATTGAGGTAAACTGGAAAGGATGATGTCTTGAATACAACAGATGTTATAAGATATAATTTATTATAGAATAGACACTCGCATATAGTTCGGGAACCCTGAGCCTTTTTTGAAAATTGATTTTTATGAAGCAAATTTTCCGTGATTATCTTGAAAACAGCACATAAATAACGAACTAATAAGTTACAATACTTATAATAAAACCTTTGAATGTACAATTAAACCTTTAAATACATTGTAGCGAAAAAGTTCATGGCAAATATGTAGGTTAAATCGTATCCGGAGTGTCGCGTATAAATCTATGCCTCTCTTATTATACCATTAAGTACCTGCCGCCAACAAAAGGTACTCGTACTATGTACTCATTAATTAGTCCGGGAAATTTCACAAATACATTAAACACTCGAGCCTTCCGCCTTGCTCAATAACAGCGAAGTAATTACATACTCATCAAACATGGCAGAGGCGGTTAATATCAGAGCGTTGCTCGTCATTGATTAAACTAAATCACTTGTAAATGGGTAAACGTGTCAACACTGAGAGAATTATTGCGTAGCTACACTGCTCTAGGCTCTAATGATGCTAAATAGTCACTAATTATACGTGTACAGATGTGCCTTAGTTCATTTTTAAGGTTAAACGTGGGCGTAATAAAACACAATAGTTCTAAAGTTTGAAAACTACACCAAAGACCTAAAAGGCCGCCCAGATTCTTTCCTAACTAGTTCAGTTTCTATTTCAAAGTCTACAACAACAACAAAGCTGAATCATATCGATCCAGTAATAATTACATACTCCCAAGTATATAAACGTTTCAAGACAATATGTTTCTGAATTCTGTGTCTACGTAATTTTCATTCATTTACCTCTATGTACGAAGATAGGCACGCCGGTAATGATTTCCATTACCGTCGCCCATACCATATACAAGAATTAGCTGGATGCCATTTGCGTCATTATCAAGTAATTTGATGTCGAGATTGTCTTGTGAATAGGGAGATATTGGAATCGCAATCTCGCTAGCAAAATTATTGCATTTAATCACAAATTCCAATTATATACGCTTTGAATATATTCGCTATGGATATCGAATTAGAAATTATATTATATGTGGTGTATTGTACAATCACATTTATCTGACTAATTTCACGATAATCTTTAGAAAAAATCTTGTTGGAAAAATGGAAGATAATTAATACGTGCATAGTTACAACTTACATACGATATCATTTAGGAGCAAATTTCATTCGATGGTTTGCTAACCCTACTCGTTAATAATATAAATTTACCGTACTACCTACTAGTTGCTTTAAATATATTGTCTAAATCTAATCTGAATAAAACTATTTTGTACTATCACGAAAATTTGTGGGCTTTGTACCACACCTCCTTGGAATGCTTGTGTACTTTAAACATTTCATTATTATTTAGTTTTTGAGTAAAACTCGAATCTTTATGTTTATGAAATAATAATCTGCGCTACAATTTATAATACGAATAATCCATAATACTTCATGCATAAAATAACAACAGGGAGTTGAGTAATATTAGAGAGTGCTTGTGAAAAATCGACGTATTTCTGTTCTTATAAAATATACTTAATACACAGGGAGTTTTTATTAATTTTGTATTAATATTTATTATTATTAAAAGATAAAATACCTGATTCTGTGAAAGTAATTGCATAGAAATTGTATACAACATTTTAGTGTTTTATGCTTTCCTTTAAAATAAAATGAGTATTTATACGGAACGCTTTAAACTGTAAAAGAGTTTAAAAAGGATACAATTTAACATTAAGTAGAATAATTGCACTACATACGAACTAACGAGCACATACAAAAAGTACAATCCCACAAATAGGGTGCAGACGTGAGGTTATCTGGAAAAAATTAGCAGAAAAAAGGCTCCTATTACATGTGGGTAGAGTCGAAGATTGCGCAAATGTTTTTCATCTTTGTTTACGTACAGGGTCCAAAAAGTTTCTCAACGCTTCGTTAAGCTAGACGCCCGGGATTACACGACACTGATTTAGATTGTTCGTTGAACATAGTATAGTGAGCTCTAATGTTGGTTTAGATAATTTGGAACACTTTAGGTACTAGAAAGAGAAAAGTATTTTTTTAAATTTAAATTTGTTAATTTATACTGTGTTCAGAGATATATTAGATGAAATGAACGAAATTAAATACTGCAAAACTCTATCAAAAATTAAAAATATTAAAACGAGTTCGGGCTTTGCAATAGCCCCCACAACTCTGCCGTTTGCTTAAATTTAATTTTATGAGTGATTAAACTATTGTTTTCACTATACTTCAAGAATACAACGCCTGTACTGTTTAACTTCAGAAACTTAACTAATATTACAACTTCATAGAGCGCTGGTTAATAAATTAATGAACATGAACTTTGATGAACACTTTTAAAGAAAGTTTAATCGAGCCATAAATATATCAGATTATAGTGTTCGTATTATACAGAGCGGTTAAAATTTTCTCCTTCAACGTTATTACTTTTCATGTACTTACTTCTTTCCTCTTTATGTTGTTTATTTATTATAATTGAGTTAGTTTAATCGATTTTATATGGGTAGATAGTCTTTTGTGTCTTCACCGATAGTAATTGAGATCGTAATCAAGTACAATGAACTACATAATATCATATTTTGCGAATGCAATATGTATAAGGTTAGATGAATAAATAGGTGAAATATCAATGGTTGGACAGTAGTAGTCAGTATTATTATAATATTAAGTCTTGAAATACAATCTACTCTATATCGAACATACTGCATAATCTTATTCAAATATTTTAAATATATATATAGCTAATTGATAATTATTATTATTACATAATCAATATAATATATTTTAACGAAATGCTCCAATTTCCAATCAATTATAGGAATTTCAAACTCGGGTACAACTTTGTAAATTTTCCTCACTCCGCTTTGCACGGAAATAACAATTGCCGATTAAAACTTCATCGCAATTTCAGTTGAAAACTATTAATAAGAACATACGTGCAGACAACATGAGATAGATTAATTGTTTATTGTTTGCTTTAGGAATAAAGTGGTGCGCGTTCGACTCCCGTGACGGGTCACGCGAGCTTCATGTTCCAAAGTAATTTTAATGTTCTAAAGTTAGTTGAGTTTTGTATATTTTGTATGGTTCATAGTTTTGTAGGCGAAGTTTTGAAATTCAGTAGCGTTTTATGATAGTTTTAAATTTTTCAATAATACATTTTCAGGCTAGACTTTCAGGTGTACTTTTATAGTTTCTGAAGAGAGGTTTTTTTTTTTTAACTTTATGTGTATTTTGTAATAACAGAGAACAGAGTTGATTATAAATTAAATTAGGAGGATTGATGCATATTTATAATATTTCAAAGTTACTAATTGGAAAAGCAATATTAGGTACATAAATAATGGACAGAGTTAGTGCATAAACTACTTTATATCAAGATTTGACGCCAGTTGAAGCCAGTTACAAAAAATAATTTAAAGACTTTTTTAATTTCATAAGAAAGTATAAAACATTACAAAAAGCAAGTACACGTTTATTACAAGTTGTATTCCCATTCAATCGAAACAATTACTACTTAAGCTTACTTACGACATGTTGTGCTTATACAAACATCCTAGTCACTAATTGCTCCTCGATTCTAATTAACTTGGGGATTTACTTAACTAGACCGATTATTTCTTCTTTCCTTTTACACGATAAACGGAAAATTTATTGTGACAGATTTAAGCATTGACATTTTTTTTTAAATTGGGTAATAAACTACAAATCGATATGTCGTATATGTCTATTTAAAAGAATACTGTAATCAAATCAAGATATGATATGGTGAGCACACACGTTTTCTTCGGTCGAGCAACGTCCATGATAACATTGTGTTGTTTACGTTTACTTAGAATTTATTATTAAAATTTACAAGCAAATCTAAGCCTAATAGCATACGAAGCACATTCGAATATATACCTCTTCCTAAAAACGAACATTGTAGCTATATTCCATTAAATTTTCCCCGCAGGTGACGAATGTGCAGCGAAGCTTAAAATCGTGCAGTTTATATCCCCGAAGCGATTACTGCTAAACTAATCTAAACTGCATCGAACTAAATAAAACCACATTTCCATGTATAAATAACCAACAAGATTAAACTGCGATGCAGGGCGAGGAATTCTAGAACTTTTTCACTTACATATTATATGGAAGTAAATCAATTTACATATAGATTTAGATAGTATGATGATCCCAGCACTTTAATTCTTGGTTCAAAAAGCGTAAATACACTGTTAATAATATATTGGCATTTTGACGATCTTTTTTTTGCTCCTCGAGATGCTGTGTGGACACATATAAACTAAATGTATTTTACACAATGTACAATATACGTGACAGAAAAATGCTGATCTAAAATACTCAAACAACAAAAGAAATAAGTATCGTTGGACTATAAAATTCAATTCCAAATTAAATCGAATTCCATCAGTGTCGAATACATCACGCGGCCAAAAAGCATTCGGTCACCGAAATCGCGAACGATAAATTAAAAGTTCCCTAAAATGCTACGCCTGATTCATTACGTGCCATTTTACTTAAGCCACCATTAAGGTGTCGGTGCTCAATAGACAAGTGTCAAACTTGTGTCCCAAGAAAGTTTTCATTGTGTTCCTGCTGGATTAATACGTGAACTTCGTAAAGGGTTATCTAAGTTTCGGGGACTACGTTTCTATTAATTACCCAACTTGGAGTGGATCGATATTAATTAATTAAGAACTCGAGTTTGTCGAACTCCTAAATCTGGGCGCGTTATACCGAATAGTTTTGAGGTGAAACAATCACACATGCCAAGTGACCATTCGTCCGCACGTGTGTGGTTTAGTTGTCTAACATATTATAATGACATCAAATTGTTTCAATATGTTTATTCTAATACCGATTCCAATAATTTGCAATAAAACTTATGAAGTTATGAGATTAGTTTCTATTTTATGTATATTCTATGTTATATGGAAGACTATAAAGCGCGTCACACACGGTGAAGATACTATAATATTTTATGTTAAGATTCTCTAATATAAAATATTACAGTATCTTACCTGATACCTATCAGGTATCAGCGTTCTGACCATCATTTTTCTTTTTGTCATTGCGTACTAAGACCCCTGTAGAACCGTCATTTGTAAAAGCCTATGACTACTAAAACAAAAAAGAAAACATTAAATTAAGTTTTCTCAATGTTCTCTCAATGAATATCTAAAAAAAGGGGACCATAAATCTGAATAATGAAAAATAATATGATTAAAATAAATTCTAAATATATGATAAAAGAAAATATTGCGAACATAAAAATATCATATTATCTTATAATGATAACCTATGCCATGAATAAGTTGGAAATGAGAAAAAATTGTTCAGATTTCTAATAATAATGTTATATAACCCCACATTCTCTACGTTTAAATTGTGCCAAGCGACAATGAAAATATTTTTTCATAAATATGTCACTATATTTTCATACCGAGGTAAATTAAAGCGAAATGAAAATCGTAAACTTAGCGTGTCTTTGGGGAATCTGTATGAGTATTGTACAAAATATATTGCCCATTAAAATGAATAACAATATCTAACTTCGCAATGAAATCGGAGGCTCAATTTCAAGAGCATTAAAGATTAAAATATTTCTGTATTAGCTTCATCATTATGATTTGATATCAATGTAGCATATTATAAAGGTTTCTTTTAATCTAAAAGTGCTGGATATGAGATATAGAGACTTTTGTATAGAATTAATTAATAAGTATTAACCAAATATGATGTAGAAGTAATATATTATGAACATTTCTTTTTTTATATCTAGTAGTAAAACCTGAAAATGAAATACTATTATACCACTAGGGAGCAGGAACTTTATGAGTATACGGTATCAAACTAGTGTCACTAATATGTTCACTATTTTTGCACATACAAAAAAAGAACTACTATATAGTAACTACTATATACTGCGTATACAAGTTATATAACTTGTATACGCAGTATATTATTATTAGTCTGTGATATAACTAATAATTACGTCATGTATTCACATACGAAAAGTTTTAACCTCACATAATTTATATTCACATTTTCCGTGCTTAATTTTACATTAATATGAGAGGTGTATTTAAAATGAGAGCTATTACGCTTAAAAACTAAATTACAGCAGGCGTGAACTATTGACACGCAAGAAAGTACTCAGTTCGCCTCCTAGTTGCAAAATCGGTTCAAACGAAACTTTCTAATTAAGCAATTATAGCAAATGGCTGGCTATAAAAGTAGGGGAAATGTGCATGTTTCATTTCAGGACTAGTTTCTTGTAAGTGCCTTATTATTGATGTACCTACAATTCTCATTCATATGACAACGGGAGTGAAGTCAATGTTTATTTTTAACAAACGTCTTCATAGAAATTAAATCTACCTACTCTTGTTAAAGTTTTAGGAATTTTCAGCGATCTTTATTTCTGAATCCTCTTGAAAGATAAACATTTGAAAGTATATTATATTTCAACGAAATACTTATCTACCTAACTATATAAACAAAAATATATTGTTTTACTATGTTTACCTGTTTAATTTAAAATAATTACACATACCAAAAAAACCTTAATTTGATTATGTAAAACGTAACAACATGCGTAAAAAACATGTACCTACAAAATAACAAGACTGTGTTCCGTCTAGGGCATGCACCCGGGTTTACCCGGTTCCGAAAAACCCGGGTAAACCCGGGTTTTTTCAAGATCTTGAGAACCGGGTCTGAATAGTATGAAACCCGGTTCTCCCGGTTCCGACCAAAATATTAAAATATAAAGTAATGTTTATATTTTGCTGCATTATTTTAACAAATTTATTCTATCTGGCAACGTCAGACTTACGTGCATCGCGAATTTTCGTGTCACGCCTCAAGCGTGGCTCTGATTGGTTGTGTCTAACCTTAGATGCTATAAGTTTCCTACGGGTGTATTACCAAAAAAAAATTAGGCTTCGAAAATGACAAAAATTAGGGTACTGAAATATTTTTATTAGATTTGTCGTGAATTTGAAAAGCTGTTGATTTTACTGTTCCATATAAAGATCCAGTCATGTTTTTGTTATTGGTATCAAGCTGAAATTTATATCGAATACTCAAGTCAAGGCATAAGGTGATTGGGTATGCTGATGACCTCGCATTGTTAGGTGAAGCTGCGAGTATCGTGAAAGAAGAAGCGGAAAAGGTTGGACTAAAAATCAATGCCAACAAAATGGAATATCTCCACATGAAACGGTATAGAGATACACGAGCTCAACGCCAAGACCTACAGGCTGGAGATACGACCTATAAAAGAGTTGTTATTTTTAGATATTATCTGGGTTGCACTATAACTGACTCACATTCCAGGGAGGAAGAAATTAATATCCGTATCCAAAATACCCTCAAATGTGGTGCAGCCTTGCATAAGGTGCTCGCGTCCAGGCTTCTGAGCAAAAACATCAAATTGCGTATATACAAAACGGTCATAAGACCAATACTTATGTAAGGGTGTGAAGCCTGGACCCTGACCCATAATGAAGAACGCAAGCTTTTAGTCACCGAAAGAAGGCTTCTTCGCAAGATCTTTGGTCCCATCAGACGAGAGGATGGTAGCTGGAGAGTCCGAACAAATGCCGAACTAGAAAAACTAATGGCCGAGCCAAATATACTTGGAGAAATAAAAGCACAACGGCTCCGTTGGCTCGGTAATGTACAACGAATGGGTGAGGAACGAGGACTGAAGAGGGCATACTTGGGGCTACCCCTGGGCCGACCGCCAGTTGGACGACCTAAGTATCGCTGGCGCGATCGTGTAGAGGTAGACCTGCGCGTGCAACGAGCCTATAATAATTGGCAAGAGACCGCTCAGGACCGGGGAATATGGAGAAACACACACAGGGGAATTTTAAGTTACAACATTATAAAAAATAGGTTTGTTCGGAGCCCTCGGAGCGCGAGTCCGACTCGCACTTGGCCGGTTTTTTGCTTTACAGTTTGCAGTTAATGAATGAGGTTTAAGTTTATATGTGATATTATGATAACAAAGTACTTTTATAAGACTGATAAATAAAGAGAAGTATTGAAATTTTGTTTCTTTGTTAATTTGATAAAATAAGACACAAGCCGCGTAAAATAAAAGTCCCATCAGGTACTTTTACAGTTACTTTTGTTTAATTTCGTATTTTTTTCCGAGGTATTATAAAAGAACCGGGTAACCCGGTTCTACCCGGTTCTGAGCTCGATTTGGAACCGGGTTTCAAAAACTTGGAACCGGACTCGGTTCTGCATGCCCTAGTTCCGTCCTAATAATGCTTTATTAAAATATTCTCTAAACAAAACGACACAATACATAAGTGTAAAAAGCCCCAGTAAAATGCTTACAGCGTCGTTATATTCAAATAAAACTTGGCAAAATGGTAGCCGAAGCCACGCCAACAGATATGTCAATCAATGACATTAAGGGTTGAACCATGCTTGTCAGCATCGATCAGCATTTTGGAAATGAATTCATTTACGGTACGAGTGAGCCATTACAAACTTTTCTGTTTGCTTTTTTAATAGCCCCGACTTTTAGGCGATGGCTTTTTTAACAGAAGAGTAATGGACTGGTTTTATATAAGAGGTTTTAATTTTGTTCCAGAGGATAGGAAAGACGAATAAATTTGCTTTGTTTCGAATGTTATTTTTACTACACTTATTTTATAATAACGTAAATAGTATAAATGGTAAAGTGTACTCTGCCTGAAAACTCAAAACATTGAATTTAGAGTGGTCAAAACGTAATTCCCTAAAATATAAAATAGCAAAACATTTATAGATGAAGTAGAGCACAACTTGAATTTTATATTTTGCATTAATTAAAAAGCTGCTAATTTGTATTTACCACGTTGTAAAATTAATTACGATTTTCATTATACCACACATTAAGTGGGTGACTATTACGAACATTATTCTCTTTTACATTTAATAGCGTGTTTTAATGGAGCCATTGTTATATACACTTAATTTTAATTATTCATTTAATATAATATTATGTTATGATTAAACTTTGTTCATTGAAAAAGTTGACTCTTTCAAAAACCAGACAAACACGTGAATATTTAATAGTGTTCGCCTTATGTCTGGAACAAAAGAGAAGGCAATATTGCAACACGTTTTAATAATGTAATAATACGCGGTGTTCTTCTATTGCATCTAAATATTTAAAAATAATTAGAATTACCTAAACCTATTAAGTAAAGTTTCAATCTAAATCTTGTTGGATTAGTCGGTAGCTATTTCACTCAGTCACTATAAACTTTCCCGGAATTCCTTTTCGAGAATTTAATGGTCGAGGCCAAGAGCAATTTTATATCTTTAATATATAACGTTAATTAATTCTATGTAATTTCAATTTATATTGTATATTTATTTATAATACTTACTAACAAAATTGGGATTAACCTAATGAGATACGTAAGAGAGATTGTAAAAGAAAGGAATGGAATCCCTACATACATACAACGTATTACCGCAGATAATAATATTGTAATACTTACTATACTAGTTACTATGCGAAAGTTTATGAGAAAGCGTTGTATGAAGTTGATGAGTGACTGCTACTCGAAACAGGACGAAATTTATAAATGGAAATTATATTATATGCAAGAAAGTTAATTATGAGCATTGTAGCGGTTGAAGTTTAACTATAATACGAGTAAATACTGGCGCTAATCGAAATTTTAAAAAGACTAAAACTTTATACATCATGTCATTTATAAATAACTAGCTTTCCGCCCGCGGCTTCGCCCGCGCTGTCAAAAAAAACCCGCATAGTTCCCGTTCCCGTGGGATTTCCGGGATTGCGTCATTTTCCCGGGATAATAAGTAGCCTATGTCCTTTCTCGGGTATCAAAATATCTCCATACCAAATTTCATGAAAATTGGTTCAGTAGTTTAGGCGTGATTGAGTAACAGACAGACAGACAGAGTTACTTTCGCATTTATAATATTAGTGTGGATGATGGTGTCACTTCAGTTAAACTATATAATTAATTATTAGATAGACCACAATAAAAGTTTGAAACAGAGGTATATAATTCATAGCGAACAATTGATCTGTCATGTATGTCTGCAGCAGGTCGTGATATTGATATACCGCTATTTTACCAGTAAGTAAATATAGCCGAGTATGGCAACTGCAATAAAGGGCGTCACTTGCAGGGTGTCACTCAAACACGGCAATAATATCAACCAGAGTGTCGGTCTTACCCTGGTACACTTCTACACACCAATAACAACCTTATTACTCAACAATAAGGGCTATTCAAGCGCATTCCATATTAATATCGTAGTTGTGGACCAAGTTGGACAGTTTGACGGTAACGTGGTAAGTGGAACGAGTTAAATATACCCGATGAATATTATGATTAAAGTAGGACGTATCTCATTGGCATTTCTTCGTATTAAAGGTTGAATTAAATATAATTAAATTTAAAGTCGAAATAGCCAATATTTTGAATTATATTAGCAATGCACACTTTTTTAGGTTCCGAGAAGGTTTGTTATTAGAAAAATTAGTTTATACATAATTTGTAATGCCCAATACTAAATAATGGTTTTGAGCAAAATATCTCGGAATTTCAATCATTGCGCAAAAGGAGAAAACGAGAGTATTCATCTTTAAAAAGTTTCGTTACCTTTGTATAATTAACAATTAAACAAAAAACAAAAACAATAAAAACCACCGTATCCACGCACACGTGACAGAAATAAAGCAATGGGAAAACTCATCTGGATCCGAAAATATCGCCGTTAATCAATAGCAGCGAACGATTAAAATGAAATATGATATCGCAAAAAAATATAAAATTTGCGAGCACTCAGTTGAATCGTCCTTTTGTTTACGACGCAATGAATTTCCCATTTCAGACACCTGCCCCGTACTGGAGGTGCCCCTTTGTTCTCAACGAATAATTTAATAGGACGAGAGCTAGCTGCGAATTGACTAATGCAATAAATCCTGCGATCTTAATACTAACGTTTAGTTACGGTTTTGTGTCTTAACTTTGGTTTATTTTAATCCTTTTTTATAAAATCTTTTCGTACGATTTAGCGTACTCAATACGTTTGAGGCAATAATAAGGGTAATTAATTGAAGTTTAGCTCCCGGATTATAATTATAATATCCCAATATGCGTATTGGCTTTTATTGAAGATAAAAATTTGCTTCTAGTTCACAATTATTTTAAATGCTCGTATAGTATGACTGCCAAATTGTTTGTATGGTGTGCATTTCATGCTTCAAATGTTATAGAGAGGATCTTGGACTAGGATTCGATACAAAGTATCCAACTACCATAATATTATAATGCCTACGATCAGGTCATATTACACTTATTCAATACGTTTTGATAGTTTAATTAATTAAGTAAAAACGAATTTCCAATATTATAACAACAAAGTTTCCACCAGAAAAAATCTCAATAAAAATTACACGAATACCGTACGCCGACAAATTGGGGCCAATCCACTTTCTGAGTTGGTATTGTCAACTTTTTTTTTAAATATTAATGACATTGTGATACGGTAAAGCGATCCAGTTTATCCGTTTGCTCGATAATCGAATACATAAATCACAATAAAACTCACAGCAGGGCGACGCCATTGCTCTTAATTTATGGGTTGGATGTATTCAGGCCACTCTTCCCGATGAATTTACGAACGAAACTAATCAACTAATACTGTGACATTTGCTTTGCTGATAATTACAACTGGGAATTATTGAAATTACACTGCATCAATGATATTGATGTAAAGTCATTAGCGTTGGCTAATTTGTATTCGCGTAAATAAGTTCTATTGCAAGGTTTACAAGATATACCATAGTTATTAAATTTAAATGCATTCATGACGTTTTTTATACTCCATGTATGAAATATATAATCTGAAATAAGAAATATGCAATATTAATTAAAATTATGAAAATAAGTAATTATGAAATCAATTGTTATCCTACCTTGTTCACCAATGACGTACGTAAGACGTTTGTTAAACTGCGAGTTTCAATAAAACCACGTGTTAATACAACGTATACCTTATAAATGAGGGCATTTAATTTGCTTTCACATCATATGAACATAAAAAATATGTTCACGCAAACATATAACAAAATCACACACTCGCCTTAACCTAAAATCTAGATGGTAAAAGTAGCTGTAAAATATGACATCGAAGGAGCGCTTTATTCACGAAAATTTTACATTCTTACGTATTCAGTCTACAATGTATTCCGTTCCGTCAGGTTAATAGCATCGTGAATCATGACGGGACTTTCAGCTGACCCGGGAGTCCATGCTCCAGGATATACGGCTATTTTGAACAGCGTAGAAAATGCTTTAAACAATCTATTATAATTGTAATATTTCGATAGTAAACGCACTATTTTCTTTTTTCTATTATGATAATTTATTTTTTTAATTACCTATTAGCATTTAAAATAAATTACATGAAGTGTATCTTTTATCTGAGATCATGATATTATCGCACTGAGATCGTACTTGTAAAGAAACACGTAAGATTACAAGAGACATAAGTGTATTAAATGCAACCATATTGAAAGTAATAAAAAACATGGTCGAAATCTTTTACTACATTTATTGTTTCTTAATTTATTTTTACTCGTTTCTGTGTTAAGAAACCAAGCTTGGAATGATTTGTTCAATGTGGTGGTAACCCAAGATCTGTTACATATTTCGGTTACCGTCTTAACATAGCTATTCAACACAATTATGCTGCCAGTGTTCACCGCTGTGGCCGTGATGTCATTCCTTTGGTAGATAACGGGAATTATTTCAGATTAATTTAATAATATTAAAAAGAAATTGTTCGTTTAGCTTATCTAATGCTTATTTAATTATTTCCTAATTATCGATATTCAATATATGAAATACCTACCTTATAAGGTCTTTGTACTGTTTCCTATTATAATCCATTTTTCAATGTAAGTCTGCCAGCGACGTCAAATCCAGATTAAATTGTGACCTAATATTTATAATAAAAATCTGATTTGAATCTAATCTAGATGTAGAGGCGATCGATGTAGCTGTGTACTAACCTTATATAAGTAGGTAAACGTAAATAAACATAAAATATATTATGGAGTACCTGACTTTAATTGTACTGTGGTACACAAATACAAAGTTCTCCAAAGATAATAAATGCCAAAGACTGTGTCTTTGTCTGTACTTTTTTCGCACTATAAAGGTATTTGAATAGGTGCCTTTTATAATTGAGAAAGAAGAAAGGTGAAAGATTGACTCTGACGGTTTTTTAATTGGGATACCGGTGAAGACATCCTGTAACGGTGCATTTACATCAAACGAGCGAATGCTCATCATCAATCCACTATGCCAAATTTGATTAGTGTAAACAGGCGTAGAGCATTCTTTCGTTGTTCTGAGTGCGTTTGAAAAGATTCTTTGCAACGTACTAATACTGAATACGAGTTTTCATTTATGTACTAAAAGATCACGAAAGAATGCTCTTGCTCTAGCTCTACGTCCGTTTGATGCAAATGCACCGTAATATGATGCCATAGTCGTATAAGTCCCATTTGTTTTTAAACTTTTATTCGGGTTTTTTAGTAATAATAATTATGTTCGTGCTAATAGTACTTATAAATGAGTTCCTGCAGTTACCAAATTTAAATTCAGTACAGTGATTGGCTCTGCTTGGATGTAACTTTCTACACACACAGAAAAGTGAAAAGTCATCAGTTAATATAAAGTGAAGCGTCCAAAATTAAGGAAACTTTTAATAGTTTTGTTGAAAATATGCGTATAATTTGTCGGAATTGCCTATTTATATTTTTACACAATAAAAGCAACACTAGTTTATTATTTATTGTAATATAAACATCTTATATAAGATTTACGAATGAATTTAGCGTCTTATTTTACCAAATTATTCGTAAATATTTTGCCTAGTGATAATATAAGCCTATCGATATTCTCTTGTACTCAATAATGCTTATTGCTTATTAATTCTTCCATTTTCCTGTTACTGTGTACATTCATATACCTACTTACACGTGGTCAGAGTAAGATGTATCATATCAATATTATAGTAATAAAATTAACTTATTCTATAAGTTCGAGGTTATATTTTGTTTCAGATATATACGTGAAAATTAGATTTATTTCTAATACATATAATTACCTAAGATTCTAGAAATTTTCTAGAATATCAAATACCGATGTTATTGGTGAATATTAACAGTAAATTTTGTGCACCCTTTATTACCTAGATACAAATAAAGAAATCATTAATTATTGATGTCTATCCCTAAGATAATCCCACTTTATGTTTCCTGTTTATGTAGAAAAAAAATCAAGAAAATATGATATCGCATTTAACTACGAAAATACATACACAGACTGAAGGTGGAAGTTGAAGGGATAATTTAAATTTAATGTTACACCTGTATAAACCCGTAAATCTCCATATTACCTACTAATGAAAACAAATCACCACCTTAACACATGGCGACTGCACATCTTTTTGTACAAAAACTTTTATAATTTACGTTTGTTTTTCAGTTACACATGTTCCCCGCCGTCTCTAATTACGTCACCAGTGAAATCCGTGCAGCCCTAGTTAAGGAATTCATTATGAATTCAAAGTTTAAGCTGCCTTAAGCTACAACTCATCAACGTTAAAACTTTTTGGTAGAATGTAGCACGACTTTATGTGGTACAACCCTAGTATAGCGTATACAAGGCGTTCAAAACGCCGCACATTTAATTTAATTAGACTGTCGAAGCCGGTTCTCCTCAGTCATGTTCTTTAATTACCTCAATGAAACTAAGAAAACTTAAAACTTTCTTAATGCATCGCAGCTTTTACAGAAAAGTTTCGTCTTTGGAAATTAATTTTTGCATTTAATATGGAAATACATTTTGCTTCGTGAGGAACTTCATTGGACTTATTAATAATTCATAATAAACGCTTTGAACGTTTCATTATTAAGTCGTCCTAGTTATTGGCGAGTCGGTGCTCGTTTACGGTATATTTTAGTTAATGACTCTACGGAACGTTTACATGGTACAAAGAACTTATAATGACTGTACATTTCTATGGCTGCAGTGAGTGCAGCTAATTTAGTATCGATTTCATTGAATGACATCATTATTGCCGTGCTTTATTTATTGTAGGTATGTTTCTCCTATAATAGTTACGTATAAAAAGTGACTGACACAATAAACACTTTATTTTCTAAAGCCGTTCACATATTATGTATTTAAAAGCACTCAAGTCCCAACATTATTCCAAACACAATACCAAAATACAGCCATGGGATTTAAAGTTCACCTGAATGTATTGCCATATATTTTACTTATGGAGGCCACAGTTAGTGTCGTTGAGAGCACTTTCGTCGCTAGAGAGCGGCCATAGATCAATGTGTAAAAGTATCCAGCGCATTACTCTTTAACTGTCAGAGACAACGTAGAGGTTAGTGCTTATGGTATCTTACTCACGGTGCTTCTGGATTTGTTACATTTTATGTGGTTTTAATTGTTTTTTCTATATCTATTAGTTTGCTGACTTGGTATTAAATTGGTCTATAATAAAGGAAGTCATCATTTTTGTTAATCTGTGTTTGCCTTATTGGATTTCTAGAAAAAAGTTGTGTATACGATACAGATATAGAGAAAATCGCATTTGATTTTTTTTTTTGCATTCAGGAGACTACAATATGATAATTAAGGTTACAATAGAGTAAATTGAAACTCTTATAGCAGAAAAACAAATAAAGATTTTTATTGTAACACGATTCGCGTAGTACGTAAACCTGCAACCAAGTGTATGTGTCAATTACCTACTCTATCTTACATGTACGAAGGTTCATCTAACTTCAACAAAACTATCAACTTTACATACATACTGACGCAAACTTTAAATACGCTCCCAAAGTTCTTGTGGTTAGGTATTTAGTTTCTTGAGCTATTGAATAAATAAGTTTTAGTCAATATTCTACTGAAATTACACGGAATATATTATATCTCCATTTTGAAACTTTAACTTCAACGTCCTTTGTCTTTTGTGTCCTTTTATGCTCGGTTAGTCGTTTAATAAATAAGAAATTTAGTTTGAATAAATGAATAGTAAAATTAGGACTAATAAATAAACTAGAAGGATCGTTTTTGAATGTGTAAAGTGTAATTGATATACTGAAATAAACTTAGAATTTTGCTGAATTCTCATTACTTCAAAGAAACAATGGAATATAAATAGCTTACTGAATTTATAAATTGTTAGTTTGATATTTTATAATCATTAAAAATACGTAAAAAAATTAACTGAATAAAATTTTATACATAATAAATTTTATACATTTTTGGTGGTGAATTTTATCTCCATTATTAAAATCCAGGAAATCATTTGAGCCTTGAGATTTTATTATAAATTCTCCTTTATGCCATCTATAGATGCCATTTGCATGCTATAAAACTCAATAGTTTAACCCTTATTAAAAGATATACTGATGTAAGAAGAGGTTATTTCAGCCTTTATACCAAACCAAATAAATAAAAAGTCTTGGTATCCTTTTCTCATATACAAATTACATCACTGACACTAGAATCTCGTTTTACTTACACCTAGACTACCTATTTCCTTTGAAATGTTTTTTCGTTATTTAAAAGCGAAAGAAATTCTCGGAAACAGGTCAGCGCTATTCCAAAGAGAATGCTTAGATTAAGATGTTTTAAAAGGATTCCTGCCTAAGTGTAGTTTTATCATTTTTTTATGTAAAAAAGAGACAAATAGAAGGGGACGTATCTCTCAAATTAATGTAGGTAAAGTATTATGTCATCGTCGCTTAATTGTGCAAAAACAACTGATATTTAATAGTGATATTTCTTAGGTATTTGTACTGATTAGTAATTAGAATTTAATAGAAAAGCATGTCATATATTTACACTAGCTCGATGTAACGTGCCTTACTCTATGTAAAATCGATCAGAAAAAGGTATTTTATTAAAACCATCATTTCAAATTTCAAAACTGTTTTGTACAATAACATCGCTCATTCCAAAAAATAATAAGATCGCAAAACAATGCCCATCCATAAGCAATACCTCATAAAATATTCAAAACATAGTTATTAAAAGTCAAACAAAAATGTTAAAGGCATGTTTCGCTTATTTAAGTAATGCACCTTTCCCAAAGTTTAAATGTAAATTAACAACAGTGCCGACAATCTGACAGGGCTCATAAAAAGT
Source organism: Colias behrii (assembly GCA_029959065.1). Classification (NCBI taxonomy): domain Eukaryota; kingdom Metazoa; phylum Arthropoda; class Insecta; order Lepidoptera; family Pieridae; genus Colias; species Colias behrii. The sequence continues at coordinate 8,171,355 of JARWMC010000009.1, forward strand.
TGGCACACTGAACTTTAGCTTTGAATATTCATAGCGAAAACTCACTCGGAAGTTTTCGGTGAGAAATTATTATAATAATTTTACACTAACTCCATCTGTCTCGGTGCGGTTTCTCAGCTAGAGCGACCAGTATGCTTCTTTCGAGTAAAAGCTTACGTAAATACCACGCTGTTTCCACTAAAACATAGTTTACTATTCTTATCAAATATACTCATAAAAATAAATGTATTATATTTTCAATTTTCATGAACTGTGCAAAAACTTATATACCTACTTATTTACTTTCTATATACTTTGATTTCAGTCGAAAATAAACAACAACCGATGTTGATCAAATACAGAACCAAAATAATCAAAAGTAATAAATAAATTACTTCAATGTAGACAGGTTTTTGACACAAAACCTCTGTTTGACGTATATAAAATCCTTAACACATTTCGTGGTTGAACAGACAGGGCTTCAGAATCAGAAATAACCTCATAAATATTAATGACGTGTTTGCTAAATGTGGAAAATAAACTTTGTGTTTATATTGCGAGTTATTTCGGCCTGAAATGAATGTATCCATTCAATTATATTTAATTTTAATTTATTAAAGTGATATGTATGATAATTTGTCAGTTATAGTTAAACAGACAGTCGTACTGTGTATTTGATGTAGTATACTAAAATCCAGATCTAAATACATTTATTTAAATTGCTGATAATATTACTATGTTGATATAATATAATTTTCTTTACGAATCTATTTGTTAAAGTTCATTCAATGCTGCTGAGATCATTTGAAAGTTTTGCTTATTATTTAAATATAACATTAAACAGTACAACAACAACAAAAAATAGATTTAAATGGGATTTGCCTAACTCGTACTAATTCATAACTATCAAAGCGTAATAGATAAACAAACCGACTTTCATATTTAAATCACATTATAATTGCATAATGGTAATGAAAACGTTTGCCAAATAAAAAGGTTGTCTTACAAAATATTTTAGGAACAGACTGAATCACTGCCAAAGATTAAAGAAAAAAGTCTAACAGATTGGCGAGCGGTCCCGTTGCCCATCAGTCACCATTTTATTTTTTATTTCCACGGAACGTAGAGCTGAAAATCCATTAGATTTTTTCAATCTTTTTCGAGAAAGACATGCAAGAAACATCGCCGGTTTTTCTGTGCTAAATAGGACGTGGGCGCCATTCATACGTTGTAAAGCAAGAGTTGGATTTGGGCTAGCCTGACTTGTGAGCCCATTGAATGTCGGGATCAAAACAAAAGACCACTACTAGAAGATTTATGAACAATTCCCGTTGCATTGAAATGCGATAGCCATTGCTGGGCTTTAACGATCGTATATTCATCATAATGACATCGATACATTATCGTATCTTGACTTCTGTGTCGTTCTTGTTTTATTCATTTAACCGCGCTGTACGCTACAAAAGTAATGACTTTTTTCACATGGCTATTAGTGTAGTTAATAGTTATGAAGACAAAAATATCCTAAAACATATAGGTATTTGTAAAAAGATAAGTGTTAATACTACTTTATACCTATTGTATTCAACTTTAACATTTTACGTAATGAAATTCTCATAAAACCTGCGATCTCATATTTTTTACACAAGAAGCTACATTTTTACATTTCACTTAAACGTTTTCAATGATTTTTCCTTCGCCTCTTAAACATCACGTACATCGTCTTAAAAAGAAAGCCCTTTTTACTTCAAGTTCTCCCCTTTTTATAACGACAGTTCAAATGAAATACAAATATATTTTTACTATATAATAGCTATTTTTTATTGATATTTTTGTTGCTGTCTAAGTTACAAACCTAATTTTGAAAACTCTAAATCCAGTTGTTTATTCAATTAGTATTCTTTTAGAAGCGTTCAAATTGTCATAATACTTGGGATGATAAATAAAGCAAAAATAGGAGTATTTGTTTGCTAAACATTTACACTGAATGTCCAAGCATGTTGTTTGAGGACAAATGCCACTAACGGTTCTCGTCAACACTCCAAAGAAAAGGCCTTTTACGAATATTTCATTGACTCGCCGGACTTTAATAGGACGAAAAAACCACACGAGATTTTATTTACGTTTCTTTACTTGCTTTGTGTTTATATGGTTTGGAAAGATACTTAGTAGCTTGTTTACAAAATGTATCATTAATAAATTTAGGTTCCATTTTTCCTGTTAGTAAATTATAAAATGCGTTGGGACAACCTTAATACTCGGAAGCTTATTTCCTTGTAAGTTACTTTTTTTTAATAAAGTGTATTAATTTTCCGCTATCATAAATCAAATTTGCTTTCGAGCCTCTCCGTCAAATCCAAAAATAAATGTAATGATTTAATAAGATTTAAGACTAATCATTACATAATAATTATAAAACATAATGTAACATAATCCATTCTAAATATATTTCAAAGCCATTCACAATAACATTCATAACCCATTCTATATTCTCCGGTACACCGGAGCCTGTAGGCTGTTGTTTGCTCTCGAATTCAACACAACAAGATTGCACCTTTTAAAACACGGCATCTTGTGTGTTTTTGCATAAGTTATTTGCGAAAGCGCGCTCAGCATATCGCCCTGAATATTTTATCTATCCGCCGCTTACTGTGCCCCGAAATATTTCTTTGAGGTATCCAGAGCACTAGCCGACAAACTACGCCGGATGAATAAAAATTTCGCCATAAAAACCCGTTTTATGCCCGTTATAAAGCAGTACTTATGTATGAAAGCTTTTAACCGAATCACTGTATCGCGTGTTTCTTGTAATAAGCATAGTGGGTTATTTATTGATAAATGTCGGTGTCGGTAATGTAAATCGACTGTCTATAGCTTAAAAGCCTTTGATGTTCCTTTCAGTAACTGATGGTTGGAAACTTCGGCTTGAAAACGGTAGCGTTAAATGGTACGTTTTAATATGTACATCTATTAAGGTTATATTTAATGCTACACGTAGAAAATAATATGTATCAACGTCAAAGAAAAACTTTCACCTTTGAGTCAAAGTTTTAAACTGATAATTAATAAGTCATTAATGTGTCTGATACACCTATTTTTATATTACTCTATAAACGGTATTTTTGTAAAAAAATATCAATGTTAGTTACTAAGAATAGCTATTTTCTCAAGTTTCTATGCTGATTTAGACCACTAAAGATGACTGGCTAGGCAACTGTAAACGAAACTCTTTTAATAAGGTGTTTTATTTTATAGTTATAGAAAACTTAATTACACAATTCTGTTCTTGATTATGTATTAAACAATGAACCGATAATATCATATAATAGCAACCGATGATATCGGAAATTTTACATAAAAGGTAATATGCGTAAAGTTGAATCCGAAAACATTGTTCCAGGATTTACCCAAATAATGGTATCTGAATATTACTTGCTGATATTATTTATCGGCGTGTTATCAAACCGTCACAACCGAATTTCATAAATATTGCAATATAGCCTTCGTAATTCTGGGACCATTTGGACCAGTCGTCATTTATTATAAACTTCATAGGAAATGTTTGACTCGAAGTACCTTTTAGGTATTGGAAGATTTAGACGCTAGTAATTCAAAATGGAAGCTGGGATTTAATAAACAATTTATGCGGTTCAGGGTTGACAGTTTTCTTATATGAATAATATCTGTATTATTATTTTGAAATCTACAGATGTATTTTTCTGGATACCTCTCCATTTAGATAAAATATTTGATATAAATTGCTATAATATCTTTAAATAATAATAAAAATAACAAAGAAGGCTCCTCAATCTTTATACTGTATCGTAAGAATATTATCAAAATGTACCTACCGAATACAAGAAAATCTACATGCATCGTACAGAATAATCCACGCGATCCTTAAATAAAAACAGCTTTAGAAAATCCTTTATCGAAACAAGATAATGTGCAGTATCGGGAAAATCCGCATAAACCGCAAAACATTCAAAAATGATTTATACCAGCTCCGATCTGTTAGGAAGGCTTCGCGGGTGCAAAAACAGATTATCCAAATCCCAGTTATAGCCAAAAATTGGTCCACAACGAGCTTCTGTAAATATTGGAGGTGACAGTTACGAAATTACAATTTCCTTAAGCCCTTATACATTGGATACATAATATTCAATTAAAGGTTTTGAGGATTCAAATCGCGTCACATAAACATGATGTGTATTGAAAACAGATTGAATAGAAATTCAATTAAAAGCAAAATTGGATATGAATATTGATGGTTTTTATTTTCTTCATACATGTTCAAATAGAAAATCAGTTATAAGTTCGATATAAAATCCGAGTATAAAATATCCACTTCAAGCAATGTTCATGTAGGTTAAACAATACCTATCGAAATGTTATCTTATTTTATTTTATACATTTAGAAATATTACCACCAAATAGTTACTGAACACTGGTAAAAAATAAAAGCATTATACAATCTTATTCAAGAAAGAACAAACAGAAAGAAACAATTCCTTTTATACATCTATGTAACGGTCGCATCTGAAAGCGTCCACGCCATAAAAGTATCGACTTCTAAATAAAAAACGTCCCTTGAAATCTGCAGGGACAGGAAAATATTATAACGCTTTTTTGTTCATTTTATTATTTTATATTGTGTTTCCATTTGTATGTAATGTTCGTATTGTTTTCATTACGGTAAGTAATGTTAAAACGATCATTATTTAAATGAGATACTATAACGGGAACGTTCATGAAATATTAATGGATAATTAAAATGTTGAATATATCCTGCGCGTTAGAATGAGTATTTCGATTTAATTTGATCGTTTCTATATTGAGTATAACAATCACATAATAATTACGGATCTCATTTCATGTCAAAACTGAATGCCATACTAATATTATAAATGCGAAAGTAACTCTGTCTGTCTGTCTGTTACTCAATCACGCCTAAACTACTGTAATACAACCAATTTGCATGAAATTTGGTATGGAGATATTTTGATACCCGAGAAAGGACATAGGCTACCTTTTATTGCGAAATATGTACCACGGGCGAAGCCAGGGCGGACCACTAGTATATAATAAATCAATCTACGTCACTGTAAAGTTTTGGAAGTGTCGGAATATAAAGCCTGTATAATATTATGAATAAATGGCGTTTAAATCCGATAAATAGTCTTCAATTGTGTGTGTTAAATGAAACACGAGTCTCACGATAATGTATTCAGATAAGACACCTTAACCTCGTGTGAATCTCTAATTTATATAATGATGCTTATGAATTTAATATAGGAGATTTCTATAATCGCAGTTTCACACATCTCCTCCCACGCTCAGAACTAAGGAACAATTTACCGCCCTTATTGTTCCCAAATAGTTATGACACTCGAGCTAACAATAAGGTACTGTATAGCGTTAATACCTTTCATGGCAAGGAAGCGATAGTTTTAGTTATGCAGGTTTAAACATTTTTAGATGCTCCTTTATATGCTATATATCTAGAGCTCCTAATATATAAGATAATTTATTCAATAAAAAGTAAATGGAATTTTTCAAATTATTTGAATGTGACTTCTAAATTGATGATGAGTTATGAAAACATTAATTATTTTCATCAACATGGTACAAAAATTCATTAACTTGATTTATCCTTACAAAAACATTTTATCTTTATCAAGTTTTTCTTTTTTCACTGATTTTAACACGGATAGCAAACAGCCAAGTGTATAAAACTTGAAGTCAGTTGCTTCAACCTGTAACTACATTTTTAACAGCAATATATTCAATTTTATTATAAAAGCTAAACTTATCCGTATTATGAACATAAATCCATCATTTTATTACCTCTATTAGACGCTACGTAGGTGCGGTTAATGTAATGAGACTGGCCTGACTTTTTATACCGTTTTAAAAGTGTTGCTACATATAAACAACCCTTGATCGGTGGTTTTCGTGGATACGAACATAGCCGAACAAATTTATTTCAATGCTTGCAAATTCAGTCGCGTAGCTTCAGTCGTCGCGTAGCCAGCGTAGCGGTGACGTCGTAGCGCTCTCCGCTCGAATACGTAGCACGGTTGTAATGGACTTATTCTTTAATGTTTAATTAAAAACTTTGTTGTTGTGCAAGGACACTTTTTTTATTTGAAACGTGGATGCCATTTTCTTGCAGGTAAGATGTTTGTTATTTTTTAGAGTGTAATAACACAGTTATGATTTATACTTCATGATCGTTACCTGCAGTCATTATTTTTTTGCGGCTCTATCATTTATAATGTCTTCCATTTTAATTTATTTTTATAACATATCTAATAATTTATTACTTGATATTTTTTTATGATTTACCTCTAAAATCGCATCTTGTATCATACACAATTAACAGAGATGCTGGAAGCATTTAAGAAAATATCTTTAGAATAAAAATTCGACGTTTTGAATAAAATAAAACGGTCGCTCGGTAAACGTATAAAACAGTTTCGTCCATTGCTTTTTATTTCCATCCTGAATTTTACTCTCTGCTTTTCTTTCGGATTTATTCTTTTACACCAAGCTCAGTTTATTACTAAGATATTTTAGTGTAATTGTTTGATTTTATTTGCCTCCTGAAAATCTTTTTTGGCTTTAATTATTATAGGTATAGGTAATATAAGAAAAATATTTTATATTATAATAGCGTTCATTATAAGTCATTCTTGCTTTTCATATAATTTTATTGACAGTTTTCAATATGAATAACATTAATCCGAATGCTTACCTTGAATATGATTGATTGAATATGTGTTTATTTTAATGATGTAAATGTAAAATATAATTTTATTATTTAAGTGATAACAAAAAGGTAACGAATTCAATTTACCTTTGCTGTATTTATTAAAAACATTTCAACATAAATAAATTATACTTTCGAGCTACGTGTTGTTTACACACAATTTTATATCCATTCATGAATTAAAAACATTCATAATACATTCGCTGGCACCTATATTTGTATTCAAAAAGCATTAAATGATACGTTTTCAGGTTCTTTTGTTCAATATTTCATAATATAGATGTACACATGAAATGGATTAACACTGAAATACTGTTATTCGTATTTCTTTATTTATACTTACTGTGAAGGTACAATTAGGCATACGTAATTAAATATCTTTTGAAACATTGCTACCATTCTCTCAATCTTCTATACACACATTCCCACCTGCCTCCAACGTTTTGAAGTCAACCGTATGTTGAAATGGGCATTCATTGTAAGGTTCTATAATATTTCAAAGGCGCAGTAAGCCACATGAATGCATAAGCTGTGTAATTACTCTGAGAGCGCTATTGTCTTAACAGGACGTCGCAGAGCTTGAGTTAATTATTGAGGCTTGTGAATCTGACGACAGCCGCAGTGTCTCCTGAGGTCTGCATTAATGAATTTCCGAATATTTAAAACAATGTAGGATCATTGTACTGTATAATAGACGTTTATATAGACGCTATTCCATGCACAAGTACATTTTAAGCTTTGACTTTTGACACGTGACCTATATGGTAATATTATGATAAAGGGGAAAGATTTTCTGTTTATATAAGCTTCGAAAAACATGAACGATTCTAACTTTTATCAACATACATTATTTAACCCGAAACCGGCATTACAGTTAAAAGATAAATGCCTATTTAACACAGTTTTCCAAATTGCCCATACAATTAATCCGGATTGACGTCAAACTCGAAGTAAACTTTGCAGTAACTTTTATTGGCAAAATTTAACTTGCTAATTTTCGGTAACTCATATCAATTCGAAATCAAAAGTTTTGCGGGTTCGTGCAAATAGATTCTAAACGAATGTGGTTTCAGTTAACAATAATATTGGTACATTGATTACAAAATTGTATGAAGCAATTAGGTATTGAAATTCACTTTGATGATCATTGCTGTTTTTAATAGTAATCATTTATGCAGGATTGAAATTATTTGAACACTAGCTGTGCCCCGCGGTTTTACCCGCAGTGCTCCGCTCCTATTGGTCTTAGCGTGATGATATATAGCCTTCTTCGATAATTAATGGGCTATCTAATATACATAAATGGGCTATCTAATATATTAGTATAGATAAAAAGTTTTTTCAATCACAAGCTAGATTTGGCGATAAACATTTTTTTTATATAATATAGTACCTTCTCACTATCTTATACAAGAATTATCTACACAGTCTACTCAATGTATTTTCGTTCTTTTTGTATCTTGAATAACTCCGTGAACAGTTTTAGTTGAAGAATATAAATCACAGAGATAATATGTTTATAATAGTCACATGATGAATGTACCTTAATGTGACATTCAAACTTCAGTTATACAAGATTTATAAGAGAGATTTAGAAAATTACACCTTATGACTAGTCTGATACTACCAGAATTATAGCAATACTCTATTTAGTATAGATATTAGATATATAATTGCTTTGGTATTTGTATCTCATAGGTGTTTAAAATTATATTGAAGTTTCCTTTTAATTTAAACAAGAGAGTTAAAACCTTATTGTTTCCGTAGTTTAACATGAAAATTTTACGAGTTGCATGAATATCGATTTCAGAATTACTTGTAGTATTGTTTGATACCCACAATGAATATGTTTTTTACATTTTTTACAGTAGATATTTTATGAATAAGCAATATCAACCGAAACGCTTTAAGCGTTTTTTTGTATGCGGTATGCGCTCGGACAAGCTTTTGAATTGCTCTTGATTTGATGGACGTTTTGTTTCTATGTACAATAAAGATTTTTACATTGAAACGTTTCCTTTTTCAATGTAATGAATGAACACTCCACGTTTTTGCAAAAGCAAAAAAACACGCCAACAATTTCCATGCAGTTTTTTCGTTTATTCTCGAGTAATTCTTTTTTTAATTTAGTTGAGCATCGTTATAATGTTTTTTGGATTGTTATAACGTAAACAAATTGGGGTTAATTATTGTTAATTATATTTTAAGAGTACTCTCGTGTATTTAATATTTTATAGATAATAATAATTGGTTAAATTGCTGTTGTAAATTATTTAATGTTTTCATTAATTGATAATTTGAATACTTTTGTGATGAAAATTGGACTTAATGTTTTGCTACATTTTATTAACTTGAATTATTTTAAAATAATAATAATAATATTATCCAATTAATTTGATTACAATATTGCAAACTTTTTTAAGTTTTTAGTACGAATACAGTTATAGGTACTATATTTTATTCCTTCCATATGACTCTAGTTTCCTTGGCACATGTAAATCGCTAATATTAAACCAAAACGTAGAATTAAAGCGATAATATATAAAATAAGTAGCTGGACACTAACTTGGAAATGACATAAAAAATTCCTATCTATTTTTCCGATTATTTTTTCACGGAATAGTGATAAACCCTCGGTCTGAGCAAAGCGATGTTTTTTATCTCCACGGACAAAGAAACAAAGAACGGTTGGTTGAACATTCCTGTCCTTACCGCTAGATCAATGAAGCAAGCTAAGGAAAAGAGAAAAGGTCGATGTTTAAAATATTCCGCAGTGTATTGAGGGTAAAATAGTTTATATATTAAATTTTATCATGGACTGTTATGAAGCTTTATAAATGATTCCTATCGTAAAATAAAATAACTTGTGTGTCATAAGCAAAATTTACACCCTAAAAAGAAAGTAACATTTAAAAAAATGTTTCTTTCTAAAAAACTCTTGTGCTGGTTTCTGTTAATTATAAATTTAATAATATGTCGGTTTATATTAATTTATTTCAAATGAAGAATTAGTATATAAGTAAAATAAGTAGATTGAGCCTGTGGATCTAAAACATTAATTTTAAACATAACCTGTTACTTTTCATAGAACGAAATTTACTGCGCCAGAATATTTTCAGTTGATGGTATGATAAAACTTACAAATACAAACGCAATAAGCATCAAAAAACGCTCTCAAAGCCGAGTGTATACAAAATACTAATATAAGAAATAAATGAGGCTACGGAAGCAATAAATAGCGCATCAAAATATTTCCAATACGACCGATGAGCGATCTACATTCCGCCCTAACACCGTCTAATGTTAACCAATCGGAACTCAGCATTATATCGATTCGGTCATTTTATTTGCATAACAAAAACGTTCATAACACTGAAGGCATTAATTCAGAACATGACGACAGCGGTTCTATTTTAAAGCGGTGTGGATTCGGTTAGTTGAGATTATCATCTTAGGTGTTCATTTTGTGTCGTTATTTATAGATGTGGATATAGGAATGTATCTATGTGTAGGGCGCAGTATTGGAATGATTATTATTATTTGCGTGATAAATTTTATGTGTGTACTTTGAGAAATTGCTATAATGTGAGGATTTTGATACGTTTTACAAAATGATTTTTGCATAGTGTTGATTTTATTAATTATTAAAATGTTATGTTATGAAATTTGACTAATTTAATGTATATGGATCTTTTTTATACCAGTTATTATGGATATGCTATATTTAAATAAATCTTATATATAAAATTCTCGTGTCACAATGTTAGTCTGCATACTCCTCCGAAACGGGTGGACCGATTCTCATGAAATTTTCTGTGCATATCGGGTAAGTCTGAGAATCGGCCAACATCTATTTTTCATATGTACCACGGGCGAAGCCGGGGCGGACCGCTAGTAACTATGTAAAAATATCTCACATTCAGTAATTGTTTCTAAATAAAGATACTCAACAATACGTGTCATTAAAATCGTTTGTAAATTTTAAAATAGCAACTAGTTCGTATAATTGAAACGTAGTCAAAATCTATACGGCATTTTAAATATTTTACGTTCAAATAATAGTTATTTTGTATCAAAACACCGCGAATAAATCGTCTAGATAAATACGGCAACAAAAAGCAAGCAACATTTCGCGTTATTTATTTGGTTATTTAGGGCATAAAAGCGTACGTGCGATCCGAACGTTTAAAAAGGCTTTATTTTTTCATGGAAAATAATGGATTTTGAAATTAAATAAAATGACTCAACAACGCTTCACGACTTAGTACGATGAAAGTCATGTTATTATTATAATAATATAGGAAATTATGATAAAGGTAGGTATATTTTTTGCACTCACGCAACGTCTTTTGGGATTTGGGAAGCTTGTAATGTAATTGTTTATGAATAATATTTAATTAGCGCTAATTCGTTACTTTGCTTTTACGGATGATGCTTAATTTTTTACGAAAAACATTCAATCTCTTTTTTAATATAGAGAAATCGTTCGATAACTAATAATATCGTATAATCGATCGATATTTAAAACTTCAAATTTATATGTTACTTGTTTTAAATGATACTAGGTATAAGTATGTATTTCGTATATATGTATAAAAATACATTTAATATTATCCTAGTCGAATAATTGATAATAACCCATAAGAACGTAACCCTTACGTAAGCGTGATGAGAGTCCAATAGTACTTCGTGCGTGCCACCCTCGCCCATGACGAGACGGATTAACTCCCCTTTCCCCACAGTATTATTTAATACAGAAAAACCGAGGAAATTCCAACTTTGTCATGCAAGTTAGTTCGCTACTTGGATGGTGTTTTTATTTTGCGGTAATATTGTAACATTGGCACACGCGATTTGGTGTTCGTATTTTGTGAATGAAGTTTATGTGTAGTGTACTTTCTACGAATTCGTTGAAACAATTAGTATAAATATAATATCTATTCAGCTAAGGCTACAAAGCTGATACCTATAAACGAGCGAGGGCAATTTGAATTACGTCAACTTTAAGAGTAAAATTATCGAGTTAAAGATGTACTAATTCTATTTGATATTCATAAATTTAATAACTTTATAAAGTTTAAACTTTTTTACAGACACTACTACGTCATTTATTGCTGAATAAAATAAAAGTTTTGAGTAAAAACAAATTTAAAGTCCAGTTTATCGACTGTGGAGAGCTTTTGCAAATATTAACATAGAACCACATACTTCAAGCAAAATTAAATCGTAAAACAGGGTCATAAAGCTCGACTTTCATTACCAGTGTTTCAAACCCGTCTGCATGTAGGTGGAGACTACAGAGACACATTAAGTGGGTATGAAATACGTGCGTCTGATGTAAGCCTTAGAGCTTTACTCCTACTGCACCTGCCGACGATATAACCCTTGGGCATACTCAGTATAGACATCTAACTATCATTGCCCCTCTATTTCACTGATGTACATTTCAATGTGTAGAAATGACGATAAACAATAACATCGCACGTAACATTTATGGAATTAAAGTTGTTCATGTTTATATTTTTTTACTTTTCACGAAAAAGTGATAGTGTAAACGTGTTAAAACAACTTACAAAACGTGCATTTTATTAGGTAAGTGCCTAGCTTACCTAGTTTAACAAACTTGAAAACACTAAAAATCACAAACACCAACATCTAAAAAACACCCACCATAAAATTAATGAACAGCCGAGTATCCCATGGCACTTTTTGCTGACACGCTAAGAAATAAATTGTGGACAGTGTGAATTGACAAGTAAGTTTAATAAAAAAGCTGCCTGTAATGCGGTGGTAATTTATCTCAAATGCCAACCGCACGTGCTCACCCTATACGTATTATATCTACTCTGTCCGCACCTAATATGTTATAGCCATTGTCTGACCACAAATGAGTGGAATATTTATGACATTAAAGCTTTGGTTATATGAATTTTGGCTTTTTTACCCGCTCGTTTAAATGTCATTTCGGTGTTAATGTTGCGGAAAATAGCTTTTCAGTATTTTGATTTATTGTTCGGTTTATATAATAGTGTTACTTATTATATTACTTATTATAATAACAGTTCTTAAACTTGATTTGGCATAAGATGCTTGACTCATAAAATATTTAGACGAAATACAATAAACACACCCATTAAGAAGAAAGGCTAAAGCGATTTTTTAACTTATGAATTATTATTTTATCTAAGAATATTAATTAACAAGTAAAATTGACATGGTAAACCAATTGATTTAATATTTAATATTTATAGACACAGTTAAACTCTACATACCTTTTCAAATCAGGCATTTATTATAAATTGATAGCGAAACCGAAACTCTTAAATGAGAGCTTAAAACTTTACACAAAGAGCTCGGGATCGTAGCCGAAACATGAAATACGACTTTTGCAATAATTAAATTTTCAATGTATTTTGTTCCAAGTTATACAGATTTTAAAGGGGACTTAACAAAACGAACAACAACTAATTATAAGTGACGTCTCTTCTGCCAGACGTTTGCCAATGTCTGTAGGTATAGGCGGTCGGTAAGGATGAATCAAATTAATAATTTAATTGTTACCTGGCTACAATTCAATTATGTATTTCGTGAACTTAACCGGTGTAAACTCATGTAACAGCATTTCAAATTATTAAGCATTCATCTTCATTTTATTATTGACGATTCATGCTTGAATATCGTTTTGTACTGAAATATGCCGCCGAAAATATAATGAAGAGTAGAATAGAGCGTAGAGTGAACAGGTACCTTCTAGGGAAGCGCGTTCCATCTTATACCACATCTCAGCTTAACATCAGGCGAGATTGTGGTCAAGCGCTTCCCTATTACCAATAAAAAAAAAAGTAATATACTTCAGCCAATTTTCCCACTTACAATTTGAATTGTATGTGATAATATTTTAAAATAATTGATTTTTCGATCATTAAGACTGATATACGTCTTATTATATATCTTGGTTTAAACAACTCTATAAAAATATGTTATATTTTACATTTTTGGGCACAAAACTCTTGATTTGCGACGTACCCTATTTCAGAATTAACTATATTAAAATTTTAAGAACACGATAAAAACACAACCGAATCTCGATAACAATTTATTCTTTATTTCAATTACAGCGGTAAACTTTTTGTGAAAAACATTTTGTTTTCAAAATAAATCATGTCACTCGTAGCATGAAAATCAGTTTGAAATAAAATAAACGCAGTGGACGTATAAGTGAAAAGCACAACGTCATTTGGAAAAACAATGTATTTTTCCCGTTTTGTACGTAATTACTGTTAACAAACGATTCAACTTTCATTTTTTTATGTTTCCAAATGAATGGAAACAAACTGCGAACTCGTATAATTCAACAAGTTTTTCTTGCATAAAAGTTAAACAGATAGAAATATACGCATGCTATTTACAAGTTGTACAACTGCGGCCATTTTTATGAAATGTGTCGAGCTTTTTGTTACTGAAATTGATGCTTTGAGCGCTATCATATTTTCAATAAATACTCCTTCCTATAAATGGTGAATAAAAACAAAGTGACATGTTTTCTGCTATTAATGGATTGAGGTTCATTACATAAGTTTTGAATATTTATTAATGAAAGCGAACATAGAACATAACAATTATTCATCACTATTATCTCAACTATAGCCCCAACCGGTTAAATATTTTAAAGAGGTTAATAGAATTAGTAACTTTCTATAAAACAAGCGGATAGGAACTGTGTGTACATGATACGACAGAATCGAATGTAATGAGAAATAAAACGTATGTCAATAGTATGAAATCCTCTCCTTGTCAGTTAGCTTTGTACGTATTTTCAATCTGAAGAAGTACTCACAATAAAATGTTGAAGAATTATTATTATATAAAAGTTCTCTTGTTCCCAGCTTAAAGTCGATTTCATTTGTGCTCGGTTATAAAATAAATATACTTTTGTTTCAGGTAGAACGAAGATGAAAATAAAAACAAGATATGAGACGCGTCAGTCACGTTCGGTAGTCGATTTCAGAATTCACACCTCGGCAGTATTCAAGTGAAACCACGGACACATGTAAAATAGACAGCGATGGCTTGTAAATTGATACACGTGCTAACCCTAGCGTTGGCAATACACGTAATTGGTGCAACAAGACTGATGTGCCCAAGTCACCCTAACTGCGTTTGCGGCGGCACGTTCGCTGTTGAACTCAATTGCAACATCGACGGTGAGTGCACTTAAATGCTCACGTTTCCAAATGCTCCTATTGTTTCAGCCAAAGTTGCATGAACACGAATAGATGCTATCTCCACACGATCTCCAGTTACAAAGTCAATGTACCCTTCTTTGTTGCAGGTAACGTCGTAAAGATAAACCTCCTACCGAACACGTACATAAATATAAAGTGTGAAAATGTTACAACGTTAGATTATAGTAAGCTACCAAAATGTGCCAATGAAATGAATAATTTTAAATCCGTCAGTTTCAAAGACTGTCCACTACCGACGTCGTCATTTAAAGATGTATTGGAGCAGCTCGGAGTATCTAAAACTATGTCATTGATATTTCAAAATGCGAAGAACCTCTCCGGGTATTTCGACAGGAAACATTTCTCCGGGCTTCGGGATCTGACAAAGCTATTACTATCCGTGAGTGGGATCACTCACCTCCCGGATAATCTGTTTACAGATGTGAATAATTTAACATGGCTCAACATACGATGTAACAGCATCAACATTTCCGAGCAGCTATTCAAACCACTTGAAAGATTGGAAACTTTAGAAATAAGTCACAACCAAATGACTAATGTGTCTTCAAATATATTTTCTCACTTGGCATTTTTAAGAAAACTGTCACTATGGCAAAGTAACGTTACCTGGTTCTCTAAAGACTTCTTCTCCGGCGTAAACGTGCTTGAAGAATTAGATCTTAGTTCTAATGGACTTAACGAACTTCCTACGCTTATTTTTAAACCACTGAGCAAGTTGAAAAAGCTCACGTTGTTCTCCAACAAGTTTTCGTCTCTGCCACAAAATCTATTCTCGACAAACAATAACTTGGAGACGGTAATAATTCTCAACAATGATGTTAAAATGAAAGAACTTCCTCGAAGTTTGTTTGGCAATTTACAAAATTTGAAGCAAATTTATATACAACGTTGCGGTATTGAAATAGTACCTTACGACGTTTTTGGCAATTCATCACAAATAACGAACATATCCTTAGCATACAATGACATCGAAGCATTACGGGAATCGACATTTAACGATCAAATAAATTTGCTTGAACTCGATTTAAGTCACAATAACTTGAAAAACTTAGAGCCGAAGCTATTTTCCTCATTGGTGAGATTGGAAAAATTGGACTTAGCCTATAATTCCATTGAAGAAATTTCCGGGTAAGTTAACCGTAATTCTTTGTTGAAACTTCTCTATTTTTATTGCAATTTCCTCAATGTTTCTTTGTATTTCAGATCGACATTTTCTTCATTGTTAAGCCTTATTTACTTAAGTATGGAACATAATAAATTAAAGACAATATCGTCTTATTTATTCAGTAACAATAGGCAAAGAATGACAATATCCTTTGCGTACAATGAACTAGACTTCGAAACTAAGGAATTACGTAATAATTCTTGGACTGTAAATAAAGTATCTCCATTTTTACATACGTATAGTTTGAAGCTCCTCAATTTGAGTCACAATAAATTTGAAGTCACTTATGATGATTGGTGGATTAACGGACATGAAAATTTGGATATCAGTTTTAATTCCATCCAAAGTCTATGGGTATGTATTTCTAAACTTAGGTACTTTTGATTCATTGTCTTTAGTTAGTAAATATAGAATTATTTTATGTTCTCTATTTCAGAATCACGCTCTCTACAGTTATAAAAGTGTTGTAAAAAAACCGATGAAACAAGTGTGGATAGGACACAACCCTCTTCATTGTTATTGTAAAAATTTCAAATTTCTGGACTTTCTCAAAGAACATTTTAAAGCACAGGTTTGTATTCATTTTATCATGTGTAGAAAAATATAAAGTGTTGAATGAACAAATTAAAGTAGCGTTTATTTCAGGTAAAGGACGAAAGTTCCATGCACTGTTCAATTTGGAAAAAGGAGGCTTGCAACATGCGCTTCACTATATTTGTATGTTTCATTTCTGTATCTGCATCACTATCTACAATTCTTATGCTATTCTATTTAAAATACAGAAAGCAGTTACATTCCATGATAAAAAACAAACTTTTCAATATATCCCATCCAAGTAACAACAAAGAAAAAGAACGAAGCGTTATTATTAAATACTCAGAAAAGGACGAAGAATTTGTATTTAAAGAGATTTTGCCGGGTTTGCGTGTCCATAAAAATCTTAGAGTTCACACGAAACCCATAGCTAGCGACTGCAATAAAGAAAATTTTATCAAGCAGCTAAAAAATAGTTCAAAAGAAGGAGAGACAACACTCGTTATTTTTTCACCCAACTACTTAATGTCAGCTTATAGTCACGTAAATATAAAGAAAATACGGGGCGAAATGTTGAAAGCGAAAAAGACGGTTTATGTATTTACCGACATGGGTACGGAAAATTCGATTTACGCCTTCTTAAAGGAGCAAAGGGATAGACGAACTACAATACTTTGGAATAACCCGAACTTTTGGAACATTCTATTGCCGGTGCTGTCGAAGGAGAAATACAAAATGACGTTTCGAGGTAAGGACGGGGTGAAGCAACGCGAAGAAACTGACGCACCTCAGGCGACCGCTACTAAAAATTCCGCAAGTGTATCAGACCGACCCGCAGATCCCTTAGATACCTTTTTGCACTATCAAGTTTAGTTACTCTCATTTACTTTAGTGAGGTAAAGACTGACTTCTTCACCATCTTTATATTCACTTTCTGTAGTTTGAAATCACTAATTATTTTGTTATAACCTAGGTGTATGTAATGTTTTCGAGATATTAGTGTAAATTTTTATAAGAAACTAGTTTATACAATCGGTTAAGGTAACTTAGGGTGTAAATTATTACTAATTATTTAATGTGTACTCATTATTGTGTGGGTAAACCTACAACTATTTACCGAACTTCAAAGAAGTGATGATGCGTAATCGAAATGTAATCATTTGTTTTTATGTCAATGTAAATATATTAAATATGCATTTAGAAACGATTAAACCATTTAAGTTTCAAGGAAACTGTATGTTGTTAATTCTAAGCTGCAGCTTAAATAAAACGTATACTTTAACATTATGTCGTTTTATTTTACCCAATGCACAAGAATAGTTTAAAATGCTTATGCAATATGTATTTTTTTAAATAAATACTAATTCATCAATACAAGAACTGTCTTCAGAAATCTTATTATTTTACCTTATATCCATTTACTTTTGTTTAAAAAACATCTATTCCAATACTCATTAAATGAATCTTTTAATAAAATCAAAATTTCATACATAATAAAAAAGTTTCACCTAATGTTCATGAAGAAAACTTGCACGAATATTTAGTTGTTTAGGATGTGTTATTTTTTTTTAGCAAATGCCGCATGTAGCACGTATCCTTGGTCGATAACTAGTGTTGGTATTTATACAATAGAAATAGATTAAAGTTTGTAATAGTGATATGCTATTTAGAAACATAGAAAAGAAGACTTTTGGATTGTATTTATTAAGTATAGCTGTTCATTTTCTGTTTAGGATCGAAATGATGAGTTATGTTTAATCCATACTAATATTATAAATGCGAAAGTAACTCTGTCTGTCTGTCTGTTACTCAATCACGCCTAAACTACTGAACCAATTTGCATGAAATTTGGTATGGAGATATTTTGATACCCGAGAAAGGACATAGGCTACCTTTTATTGCGAAATATGTACCACGGGCGAAGCCGGGGCGGACCTCTAGTAGGTTATATTTTTCAGTCTCTAACAACATGACTCAAGACTTATAGTTATTTGAAAATAAACAAAACACGACTATGTGGTACTACAGTTTCGTTGACTAATCTTGAATAGCTCGCCAGTCCCCAGGGACTGATTATTCGAGATATTAGATATCGTTATAAAAGATATTATAAATTTTGTAACAAATTAACTTCCGAGATCAACAAGTTACAGTGATCCTATACACACATTATAGATCTTTACATAAACATGAATTCTAATCATTTGATCTCAGTCCCAATAAAACGTAAAATAATGTTTACCTATAAATATAAATTTATATACCTACATTATACAATTCTAAAAAAAATTATAAAATTCTATTCCGAAAACGCAGCTATACTGTCGAAAGGGGAATAAGGAAAAAAACAAGTATGTAAATAACATCAGGGAAGTTATAAACACAACGTTGTATAACTATTTACAAGGGTCTATATCAAAAATCAGGGAATGTGGGGTCAAGTTTTACTATTGGGGTTAAACATGTCAAAGTTGTGGTATTGATTCATTTAACCAAATGATAAAAGCTAATACTCATGATAAAGAGACATCTTAAGATAAGGACACAAAATAATTGTGATTTATTAATTAAATTCCTCAAAAATATTTGTAAGAATGTTAACATAGGTAGGAATACCAGAATGGATAGGATATGATTTATAACAGATATAGACGTGTGCTTAATATCTATAGGTAAAGTCTTATCGACGCTTGTCTGAAGTAATATGTTAGTCTTATTTTGGGCGAATAACTCAACAGCTTTATCTCTGTAAAATCAATACAAATTACAGTCAATGTCATATAAAAACACAAGTTACAATTACACGCAATGAGAGAGGATTCTTAAAACATAGGCTCTATTTCTAACATGAACTTTATATAGTCGTATCGCTAATCTATGTAAAATATAGTACCAAAAATCCGTTCCTTAACCGCTTGGTCAAAGGAAATTCCCGTGGGAATGAGATGTGTCACCGCGGTAAAAGTGATGATTGTAAGTATTTCAACTTCCTGCTGTGACCAAACAATATGCCTTATATAAATACCTATCGTAGAATAAAAATTGTATAAAAATAATAATCAAAACTTGATAAATCGATTATCAGCTTGATATACTTTCAAATGTATATTCTAAAATAAAAAGTGGTGTGTAGATTCACTTTATTGAGACTGAAAATAATCTCCGTGAACCAAATTTCTTAGATAATGTGCACTTTGGAAAAATGTAACTGCTTGATATATGAATGTTTCCTCGAATAATAATATTAAAATTATTGTAATGAAGTGTAGAGTCAACTCTCTAAAATACATATAAGGCACCCATTACGTATGCAATAAGCGTACGCGACATAATAATATCCTCTCGAAAATATCAAGATACATAACTGAAAAACAGCAATTCATAAAAAATTTCGGGGAAGCATGCCATATTTTTAAACGTTCACATTGGGAGTGTTGGTTGCATTATTTATATTCCACTCGGCGTCCTCCCGGCCACAACGCAATGCAACCATAAATTAATTAGTTCCCAGCATACTTTTAACATGATTAACACTGTTATGATTAAAATAATTGCCATAACCCGTCAAAAATTAATATTGAGACTCAAGTATGGGCCATCATTATGGACATTCAATTCGTAATCCAAATGTAATTTTGATCAGTGAAAATCATTGGATATTATCACGAGAATTCAGTATTCGATATAAATAACGAACGATTAATGAACTATATTGTTTTCACTGGTAGGTAAATGAATTGGTTCGTTCCATATGGCCATTTATTATAGCGATAGTACGTTTATTTTAACTATAGTAAGCAATTACTTGATTGTTGTACACGGAAGAAGGTTAAATTCTAGATGAAAATCTTAATACGTATTTAGTTTTAACTGAATTACAGTAGTGCCAATTTAATTTTAAAAAAATACATAAAAATATCACATATTACGGGATTATCAAATTATAATATTGTGAATTGTATTTTTCCGCAAGAAAAACAATCCTTATCCGTAATATAATAAGTGACATAATAATTAATATAGATTTTTTATGAGTTAATTAATTATCAGCTTCTGTCTATCTAAAATAATCATCGCAAATGAGCAAACATTATGCAATAGTAATACTGTGTAAATTACAAATTCCTAAATTCCACATAGTAATTACAATTTACAATATGAAATCTTTACACATAGACACGTGGGCAGCAGATGTATATTTATTTATAACTAGCGGTTCGCTCCGGCTCGTATCCTCGTACTTATTATACAAAAAATAATTATCGAAATCGGTCCACCCGTTATCACGCGTGATGCCGTGACCAAGGAAAACGGGTTTCATTTATACATATATTATATAATATAGAGTTCTGTGATTTGTAGAATATTTATAGAGTCAACTGTGATGACAAAAAGATAAATGGACCAAAATAACCTATCCAAAACTTCGTGTGGTAATCAGGTGGAGTTAGGGTTACCAATAAAAATATTTGATATATGAGGAATATACATTTAAATTTTAGGGAAAGTGGAGATGGTTAATTTTATTAATGAACGCATCACTTTCATATTTTAGAAATCTATATTCACAAACAAAATAACTTTAACATAAGAAATAGTCCTATAAATTCATGTATGTTATTCTTCTTCAGGACATATTTTGCATATTTTGCCTAAATAAATAGTCCGATACTATGTTAAAATATATACAACAGAGGCAACCCTACGGTCTTCATGTAATATGCATGACATTGGCCAGTCAATATAAGTTACGGGACACTATTTTGAAATGGCTCGGATAGAGAGTGCACTGAAGATCATTATACTAGCTTATGATGACAAACTATAGGACAAAACCTTTATAATATTTGTATCGAATCTGGCGGTGATTGTATAACATTAAATAACATAACTGTAAATAGTAAACCAGAAGCAACAATTTCAATTTTTATTCTCAAGTAAGGTAAATACTATGATTTTCAATTAATCTGAGTTATGTTAATGACCTTCCATTTAGATGACTTAATTAATGCTATTTTTTCCTTGAATAAAAATATATTTTAGAGAAATAAATAATAAATTAATAAACAAAAAATTTTTCTTATTTCTCATTCTATTTAATATAGGACATAATTATAATTCTAACCTAAACGAATGCTTTAAATTTTTAAGATAAATTATTAGAGAAGACCACGAAATTGCTTCGGTAGCTTAACTATCATTAATATTGACAGTTCCGTAACTCAGGTTAAATTGGACTTGGCTGAAGTCTTACCAGAAATTGTGAACCTAGTTTAATTTAAAACATAAACACAATTATATAAATCTTACAATTGCCAAGAGTATAACTTATTATATTATTTAACTTATTATAATTATAGATATAGCAATTTAAACGAATATTGTAGAGAATATAATATTATTTTGTTTGAACCTGGTTGCCTAATAATAATAATATGTACTAACTTAAATCTTTCAATAGATACTTATAATAAAAATTAATAATATATTTACATTTTTTATCAAAATTAATTTTAAAAATAAAAAACTTTTCACTTGACCCCGACGTGATTTGAACACGCAACCTTCTGATCTGGAGTCAGACGCGCTACCGTTGCGCCACGGAGTCGTTGAATGAATCGTCGAAATTTGCTATCCTAATATTGATGCATAGATTTCTATATCTAGTAACTAAATACCTAATTACACATTCTTTAATCACATTATCAGTGATTAAAAACTGCAAATTACGCACACAGTTACGCATTACAAAATTAATGTATTTCTTAAAAATAACATTATCTCTTTGCTTTCTTAACTGTATAGATAAAATCCAAGGCGAAATCTCGTAGTTTAAGTATTATATTGACATTCACATTGGTAGATAAATAAAATATAGCAACATAGCTGTTCCTTTTTTTCTGAAATATTGTCCAAACTTCACAGGCGGTGCCCTTAGGGGGTAACTGCGTCTGCTTGTTCGTATCAACTGTCAACTTACCGTTCTGTTATACCATAATAAACTTTGTTATTTGAGTTATAAAGTTTATAATCGAATAAGCTAATCCTCAAGCGGAAAATTATGTGAAAGCTTGGTTATAGATTGGCATGGGATGGTCGCCAGGCAACCGATGTAGGGGACGAGAAATTAGGGTGAAATGAACTGGTTCTTATGACCTGTCAGGACTGATGGATAGGAGACTGGAATAAGGGGAATTATAAGTGTTTTAATTATCATAATTATTAATAGGGTCTAGGATCGTCCCTTGTTGCAATCACGTTTAATTTTTTAAAGAGCGATACGACTCTATAATCGACAAAAATCATATTGTGAAATGCAAAACAAATAATAATTTATATGAATCTCCTCGGGTAATATGGAAAAGGAACACTCTAGGATAAGACGAGGGGACGGTCTGTTTGTTCATGAATGTATTTTGTCATAGCCATGTGTGAATAATGAAACATAAAAAATTAAAGTTAAGAGTTAATTTTTAAAATTAATTATAAACAATTTACATTATAATATACAACATATTTTATTTATGCTCTGCCCTATTCCTCTCCTCTAACTAATTTCCTTCCGTACTCTGGTTGTCTGGAAGAAATCGCTATTTAGCGATAAGACCGCCATTTGTTTTAATTTATAATTAGATTAAGTTCATATTTAAGTTATCTAAGAGCAATAAAGGATAAATAAATAAATTAACATTATTTTAATGTAAGAGCTTTCTATAAACATTCATATGCCATCAATCTGGTCTTTTTATATCGTTTAATAATAACTAATTCATATAGTTATCACTATCAAGGCATTAAACAACGCAATTTAAAATTCTCATAAACGAAATACACTGCCTATTTATTTTGAGCTTTAATATTTTCCAGGTTTTATGATACGGAAAACTGAATAAAAGAACATCACATATTTCTATCGTGCGTTGTAACGTGGACTTTGAGTGATGGCTAAAATTGCATTGCAGCCGTACAACTATTTCGTTATTTCTTTTATTTTGAAATATTTTCAGTGCACGTCGCAACAAACCTTTTAAATATCAACAAATAAAAGAAAATACTGAGGTATTTGTTTTGTAGTTAAAATGATTAAGTGAAAAGGACCGTATATTTAAAAAAAATAATAAAGTGCTTGAGGTTCATTAAATTAAATTTACAAATTATAAAAATACAGAAAGCAGAAATAGACATTTAATCAAATATACCTTAGTAAATTACGTACCTAGTAAGTTGGTACATATAATAGAACATGTTTTCAGACTATAGAGAATTGCGTAATTAGTCGAATTTTATGAATTTAAATTATATGTCCATTCTATGAAAATTATTATTTATTATAACAGTTTATTACTTCCAAAAACAGTAATTACACACATGATTTATTTACGATAAAGCCATAAATCCTATTACAGCTACTATTTTATTCAATATCCCAGTGTGAATATTTCCCAAAACGTTCATATCAAAACAATTTCCCAACAATTCGATTGCAGTTAACTTCAAATACACGCGATCTAAGCTTGGCACCGGTTTTGGATCGGCCAAATTGAAATTGTATCGATAAAATTCCTATAGGTACGATCCATACATTTTATATGCTATACAAATAATCAACCCGTGAAAAATTACAACGAATACTGAAGAGCCCGCCCTACGCGGTCAATTTTTTATCTATACGGTTACGCTTGAATAAATTGTCAGATATTTTTCAAGCTAAAATATTAGAGGTTTCAGTCATGATATGGCTTGGGACGGGATGATGTAAGTGTATCATAAACTCAATTTCGATCCAAGAATGTTACATAAGAAAAATAAGTAAGGTTTAGGCCGCGTTGAAATTCGTAAGCATATTTGCGATGGTCGGTAATAGAATGCCGAAACTTGATAAAATTGATTACTTTTAGTTCTAGTTCGATTGAATTATAGATAAAAAAATTTATATAGGACAATAATTGATGGAAAGTACACAATATATTTCATGTAGTTCGGCTATCTTAACAATTTGCGTAATTACACCATAATTAAAAGTCTAAAGCTTATTTGTTTTCTTGGTTGCTATCAATATTTATTTAGGTACAACGAAGAATTAAAACCATAGTATCAATAACTGGAACGAGCGCTATTTAAAAATTACATGAACATTAATTAAACAGCT
Source organism: Colias behrii (assembly GCA_029959065.1). Classification (NCBI taxonomy): domain Eukaryota; kingdom Metazoa; phylum Arthropoda; class Insecta; order Lepidoptera; family Pieridae; genus Colias; species Colias behrii. The sequence goes on from JARWMC010000009.1 coordinate 8,196,200, forward strand.
TTACCCAATCTAAATTCAGTGTCAAATAACCACTAACAATGAGTGACGTGACTGTATAAAAAAGTAAGCCGGCAATTTTTCCCAGTTAATTTTTCTGATGTATGATGAGTCGACGTAATAATGCTATAATTTGTCAACGTCTTATGTTTGCGGAGAAAAATTATTCAGTGAATCTGTCGGGTCGTGGGTAAATTAATTGAAATAAATTACCGAGTCGGCAGTAGAGTTTAATCTCCAGTGAATATTTGAGACCAGTCGCATTTGCTACTCGTCATTAATTTAAATTAATGAAAATATTTCGCATTATGAGAAATTGTCTTCACAGCCTGACGTGAAACGTATTTATGCTGCTTTTCATGGATGAGTTATTAACGTGTATTAGTGCTAATTATGTTAAAGTAATGTAAAGTAATAATAGAGTCAGATGTTCGCATTGAGTTCTACTGGGATCAAGTTATTTTAACGCGCCTGAAATAGTTATGTTGAGCAAACAGTTGGTGAACAAAATAAGCTTATTTTTGGTTATTTTAAATATACAGTGGTACATAATACATAATATGTAATTGTATTAAACATGTTTGCCCGGCATTTTTTTCACAGTTGTTTTTTTTCAATCCAACTAATACTTTATTATTAAATGTCTTCTTTTAAAAAATGATAACTAATGTAAATGTCGGATGAAAAACAAACAGCGCTCATACAAATGTGGAATTTTTAATTTTGGGGATAACAGTGATATTACAAATGCTTGTAATATTTATATCCTGAGCAATTTATTTGATGAATCAGCTCCACTAAGCCAACAAAATTGCAATGGAAAAAATCCTATGTAGGTATATTTTTTCAATTAACAAAAATATACTGTAACAATAGATAAACCTGTCTAATTTGATACTATGTTAAAAATTAGTTGAAAGTTTTGAAATTCAGAATTGAAAACATCGTCTCATTATTTCTAGTCGTTATTATTAAAAGTTATAACGTCCAATTTCGTAAATGAAAAAAATAAGTTGTATTTCTATTGTCTCGAAATAATAAAAAAAATCATTTGTACCCTATAAAGATTTCACCACCAACTACCAAGCATATTTTCCGCAACCTACATTCAAAGTGCACGCGCGACGCCATCGCTCAAACAATTTCGGCCAGACCCTTTCAACTTCAATAGAATATTCAGAGGTTGGTCTGTGAAAATATGGCCCAATTGGCAATACGATCCAGAGATTTCCACTTTAATATTCTGCCGATGAAAAATATCCCCGCCATAAAGCCTTGTACGAGTTTTTAGAAGCACTTAAATATTGATGTTTATCAAAAATATGAAACATAAAAGGCCCATACACGGCCACCTATCGTAAATTTCAGATATTGGAACTATAGACGCGGCGGCGGTAGTGAAAATCGCGGTTACATTTTGTGTAATACGAAAATGTATTCAGACGTAATGGTGATTAAAACTGCGGTTTATAGGCTGTTGTGATATTAAAATATCATTTTATATTTACTGTAACAATAAAATATTGTCTAAAGTAATATTCAACTTCGGGCCTTTATTGTAAGATTGAAATCAAGACTGTAAATACAGTTCACTTACGTTCTCAAAAGCATGCCTCATTTGAATATATCCGAACCTAAATCTACACGTTCCTCTTTATGAAGTTGACACAATCCAATTACATGAACGTTAAGACGGCTGAAGTATTTACCATAAACGCAGTCTAGCTACAATAAAATACAGTCTTTTAGGCCGAAGAGAAAGAGCATTACGACGTAATTTATCACAGTTTCCACGCCATTTAGCGAGGAGACTGCAAAAACCGCGCACGTGATAAGCTCCGTGCGAACTGAATTGTCTGCAAATGTAGAAATCATTGCCTCCATCAACGTAAATAAGAGTTTAGATGACTTTCGAAGCCTAATGACTCCAGATATATATGGTAATTTACAAAACGCAGAAACAATACGTTTATATGAAATTGATTTTTGCAAACGACTATTTTATTCAAAGCGAGACGTCGTATTTGTTTGGTAAAATTGAGGAAAATGTAAGATGTGAGCCAACAAATCTTTGATGCACGAAGATGGCGTCAAAATCTACGGTGTACGCGCGCGAAATAAAATTGTTCTCGAATGTAAGAGCAGGTTTTATAGCTTTGAACAACGTGCACTCGTAGATGCAAAATTCTCTGCACATAAAATATAAAGTAGGCTTTATAGTTAGGTAGTATAAAATCTTGGCTGTACGTTTTTCTTTGGATAATGGGTGCTAATTGGGAAAAAATCTCAGCATAATAACGTTATGTTATATTAGGACGTATTATAGGATATTTCACTTGCACCAGAAAAAATAATTACTGATAATTTAGGACTTTGAATTAAAAGTAAGCACGTACCTCACATATACATTGTTTTCAAATATGACGCTTTTTCGTCAAATTGTTTATTATTCTGCTTAGACGTAATTCTTTATGTTAAAAGTTTTACATTAATTCCATGAACCTTTTATACAACTCATTACAGTATATTTGCATCTGTTTAAAAGTTGCCATTCGTTTTCTTCCGCTTTAATTGCGTTGCAGGCAATTGCCTGTAATTCTCAAGTAATGAACATAATTTACAGCAATAACCCGAAGCCTGTATTTATAATGGCACAGTATGATATAATTCTAAACAGAAGCTTAATGGGCTCGCAGTTATCAAGTCCATTCGAACCATTGTTTCGCAAAGGGTAATGGCCAATGGGTTCTGGACAAGTCAGCCATGTTATTCAAGTGTCAAGAAGATGAATGTCACGTTATTTATGAGGTTACGAAAAATATATTTTATAGAATAAAGAAATTCAGTGTTGTTTCTTTTGTTTGTTTAATGGTGTAGTGTGGATGGAACATAGGCTTGGATTCGGATATTGCTGAATTAAAACGATAAATAGAAAATACAATTTATTAACATAATTAATGATTTAAATTTAAAGTATTCAATCTTAATTAATAACTATTTCATAGAACTGCCAATCTACGTAAATTTTAAAGCAACCAAAGATAATATTTTAAATGTAAAATGCGTTCTCGGAAAATTAAATGAGAACTCTATTTTATTTTGTTCAAAATTGTTGCACCAACAGTGAGGTCGTTGGTCGCTAGTTTGAACAATTGGTAGTAAATCTGTTGTAAAGTCTACAATTGTTGAATATAAATTGTCGTGACAAATCAAATAATGGTGTCATGTTGCTTTATTTATTGTATTTTTCAAACTATCAATTTACTGTGTATACTGTCTGCATACAACATCTAATGGAATAACAAATAAAAATAAAACAACAATTTAAAAAAGGTTATTTTCGAAGTGAATAAGGTAAGTATAATAATATAGGCAGTCCCATGTTTTCTTGAAAGTATTCATATCAGTAATATGCACATAATAATTTGATAAACTGATCGATTTTCTTTAGGGGCAAGCAGATGATCAGCCCTTTGTATTCTGTCAGTCCCAGACAATTTCGTTATGGGGTTCTCGCGCTATCTTCCGTATCCCGAAGTGTTGTAACCTGAAAAAGAATATACAGTTTATGTATCCATTATGTTACCCAGCTTTAAAAAATAAAATTTAATTAATTCAAGACACGTGTTCATTACCAAACATCGCTAGAAGAGTACACAAGATGGTCGGGCAGATTTAATATTCAGCGACCCATAACATAGTATGCATAATCATTTAGATAACCGGATCTCCATAGCCCTCGGGTACAAGGCCCAACATATTCTCGGAAAAGCCTAAACTAGATAAACAGACGCGTTGCTTACTGTATGAAGTGATCGTATGGACACCTCATGAAATATTCATGAGTCGGAATGCGGCAATTTGCACAATATATTCCATGTCCCACAAACACTGCACCTTAGGTTTGCGCTATAAAATAGGCGATTTCTAATCAATATTACGTAACTGATTTGGCGCAGCCCTATGAAACTGATATAGGCACAACAATACAATTAACACAGAATTATATAACGCTATTATATAACATCTTCTCTAGCGTTATTTATTATTATGATAAAGATGTTTCAAGAAGACAGCTGTGTTAATGAAGTCTGATTATTTGTTTTCATTTTCCCAGACAAGGACTTTATTAATCCATTTCATGAAATAAATAATGTCTCACGTTTATAACAAGTTATATAAAATACTTTCTACGTTATTATCGAACAAAGAAAATAATATTGTACCTACAATATTTTATAGAAATATTCTCGACGAAGTCGCAATAACATTAATTTGATGAATATAAACTACTTCATGGCCTCAATCTTTGCTTATTCCAAACAAATGTAGTGAAATAGACCGTTAGCGAGCGAATCTGCGGTATAATTTACATTTACAGATCCCTGAGGCTCATATACATGTTATTTGCTTCAAAACACATTCTACAAACATGAATATAATGCACATTAAATTATTGCTTTGCTTTCGCGAGACTATGTCGAAATTTTGATATTCGTACAAAGCTATTTAGTATTTTTAAATTCTAATTTTATTACTCTCGTGTAACTTTTGTTTAGTAGTAATTCTATTTTCTCATCATTTTAAACTGGGAGTTACGTTAATCAGAGATTTAGTAAATGCACGTATATTATTAAAAAAGGGTTTTATTTCATTACCGCATCTAAAAATGTTCAAAATTTTAAAAAATGCAGTGCCTATCTTTTCAATGTAACAACTAGCGATAAAATACATGCCAAAAGAATGTGCGTTTAGTAATTACTACTTAGGTACTATGAAAGTTAATTAATAATGTACACGAGTTAATAATAAAGAGTCGATTGAATTGTTGGTCCGCTAGTAATGAAATAAAATTTCTACAATATAATTCGGTCTAGACTAGTCACGTTATAAATCTTTTATGCGTGACCTTTAAACATTAATAATTGTACATACGCCCATTGTGGAGTTAATATTTACGCCTAAAATACGTTGTACTTGAAAAAATCTTTATATATTCCTATTTCAAAGCTATTGTCGATCCACATTTAGTGGATGCTCTTGGATTGGAATTTACATAATAATTTGAAGTCATGTGTATTGTTCACAAAACAAACTTCGGGTCATCAGAGCTGCGTCTATGAATTGTTCTTATCACATTGTCATTAGAAAAGCAGACAAATTGATTAAAATTAATAAACTTCTTTATTATTTTTAAAACTGTGCAATGAATTATTTACGTAGGTATTATAAATGATAATATACGAATAATACTTTTTATAATAATAAGAGGTACTACATTTAACATTTTACTTGATCGTTATTTTATTTATTACAAACTTTATCTGAGAGCTTCAGACTGACTGAGTGAAGCATAAAATATTTTAGAATCGCTATAAACTTAAATGTTTATTAAACTGTAAAAGCTTTTAATTTTTATTGCGTTTTTTATGATTTTTTAAGAGGGAATACTAATTTGTATTTCGAAGCTTTCTTTCGCTTCCCGGACTAGTAAATATGTTTGATAATATCCCATAGGTAATACATATATATTATCAACACAATCGTGATGTATAAGGTGTAAACTAACCAGGTAACTAGAACGCTCCTTAAATTAATTTGAACCCCGTTTTTTATTTGCATGCTAATTTTTCAAGGACGTACATTCATACCAATCATACAAATTAATTTGTCTCAAACTCATAAAAATAATTTCTTACACAAAAATTCTCTTAAGACCAGAGTAAAACAATTTTATTAAATATTAAAAGATATCCCATAAATCATTATATATTTTCGTTATAATCTTTAACAGTCGCAAACATCCGTGACGCCAAAAAATTCCTATAACTTGCCTAATAAAGATTTATCGACGCGATAAAAAATTTCATAGCGGTGAGTTGGCCGTAAATAATTCGAGGCATACCTGCGAATGCTGATTTGACACGGGTCACAAGCTCGAATTTCAGCCGTGTAATATTTCATTCTTCCGTCTCGAATAGCAAGTCACAGCCGCACTGCAAATTGAATTTTCCCCGACGTAGCACTTCCATAATTATTGGTTAGCTCTGTATGTGTGCTGGCTAGCGTACTACAACAGATGTATTGATTGCGTATAGCTACACTTTTACGTCTGTTTGTTCCTGCGGAAGGAAGATTGAGAGTATTGTACTTTAAATTCAATTTGCGCTGACTGCCATAGATCGCGAGTTGCATGTTTGCGACGTAAAGTTTGCTATGCAAGTTTTTATGACAATTTTAAAATTTTGAATTTAATGTGCTTTCATCTTTAACTGCCACATTGTATAAACGAGCCATTGAAAATTATTATAAAATGTTCATACCGACTATAAATGATTTAGAAACTATATATAACAATTGCATAATACAATCACTATTGTTATAGTTTACATTATGTTTGCAACACCATTATCGAAAGTGGCTATTATTATTGGAAAATGGAAAAGTTCTGTAGCTCTTTTCTATTCAGCATTAAGTATTCGTTCCTCACCGTGTGGGGAATGTTGTATTTTCGGATCTTATGGGGTAAGTGTGGGGCTTGCAATCTAATGGTAAAATCCCTTACTTCATTGTCACACTTTGTATTATGGTAATGTTTATAAGTATGGATAGAATAAAGACATAGGGGAGGCCGGGGTTCAAAGTGCCGGGGGTAGGTTGTTCCGATTGAAATAGCTCCGCCAAGAAAAGAGATAGCAATAAGTGTTAAGTGCATCGCGAAATGTCATATCATCGCGCCATTGCGTCAGTCATTTTAGTGACGGTCTGCCCGCGTGTTAGCGTGGTAGTCGATTGGTGACACTCAAACATCACGTAAGTAAATTTTTTCGTCATCATACTTTTTGGTCTATTTCAATCAATTTTCTAGCTATTTGTGTGTTACTTGCTATTATCTGTCGAGCAAACTATAGTGATTAACTTTTTAATATCGTTTTTGGCTTTTTCAAACGTATTCTATTATAATTGGATGTTACTTTAGAAAATGGAATTTGGGGTTCCAAGTTCCTCTGGTGGGGGGCTAGTTGTTCCGCGGAACAACCTGCCCCGTAAGGAACACGTTAATAATAAAATTAAAACTTTGTTTTAGGATGAGAAACTATAAACGAAAAACCGAACGGGGCAAGGTTTCATTTGATCTTTTGAGCCTGAAGCAATTAAACTTTTACCAAAAGCACCGCCAAGATCGTGTGTAACAACTTATCAGCAATACTGACAGATACGCCTGAAAAGAATGCTTTGGCTGAAGAAAAAGCAAGAAAAGTAAAGAGCAATAGTAAAATAAAGACGAAGGAAGTTGAAAAAAGAGTCAGAAAGAATTTAAAGTAACTGGTAAAAACAAGTGAAATTATAAAGTGGCAAGTAAATCCGCAAATGTTAAAGAAAATGTGAAAAGGAAACTACTGCAAGAAGATAATCATGGAAGTGATAGTGAAGAAGAGACAAGAGACCATGGAATGGTATTGTCTAATATATTGCAATTTATATTCCAACTAACGACCAGGTGAACAATGGATTGAATGTGTCATGTGTAAGAATTGGGCTCATTCAAAATGCCTGAAATCTGAAGATGTTCATTCTTATGTTTGTCAAAATTGTAATTCTGACGACCACTCTAAATATTTTCTTTAAGTTACTCAAATGGATCTGTTTTTTCAGAGTAGGTTATAAGTTTACATTATTGATCTCAGTAAAGTCATTGCTATAAGACTGAATTAAGAAACTATAACTCGAAATGTTAAAATTTGTTATTTTTTGTGTTTTCATTAAAATAAATAATTTAGTTTTTTTTTGACAAGCAAACGTTTGTAAAAGTTGATTGAGTTATATTAAAAATGTTTATTATTCTTAAATCTATTAATTAGGTTGAACTACACTTGTTATTATTATATGTTTGCAGTTATGTTCATGACATTTTTTAATTTTATTGAAATGTTTGTAAATAACATTAAGATTTTGTACTTTTCTAAATAAAACTCTAATAAATATTCAATTATACACCTAATTTATTTTATATAATACCTTTCCAACTAATACTACATTATTAGGGACTGGAGTTGATAAGCGGAACAACTTACCTCAGCTGAGGAACAACCAGCCCCTTTGTGGGGCGAGTTGTTCCTTGTCGACTTTTTGTAGAAAAAATATCCTGAGCAATAATATATGCTTATTTCAAAGAACTTAAGTTTACAAATTGAAAGAAGGATAAATTATGCACCATTGTATATAGGAATCGTTGATTTTAAACATTTCTATTACATTTATATTGCCTCCGACTCCAAAATCGGAACGTCGAACCCCGGTCTCCCCTACTTTGAATAATACAAATAACCAAGAAATTATGAATTACTAATGTTCGGTGCTTAGGTTATTAAAGAAGAGCAAAAATTAAAGAACAGTATAATATTAATGATTCTTTGTTACAGTAAATTTTTATTTCGTATAAACTTACATTACAGGGAATTGTACTTTAGAAACTTTAAAAAAATTGTGCAGATATTGAAGCCTAGTATTTTACCTAATCTTTGACGACAGTAAATTTCTTGAAAGGTATTATAATCTAACTGTGAAATTGTATTGAATTACTGCGAATACAATTTCTAATAATGTCATGCCTCTTTCACTGAAATATAGAACCAGATTTTCTTCAAAATGAACATATTTAAAAATGTTCAAAAGAAACAGATCTTATAAACCAAGAAACGTACTGTAAACGTAACTTATTTAACAAAAGATTCAGCACGAACCTTAGCCTTATCTCCAAATACCAAAGTCTCTCCGAATATATTTTTAAATAAACAACGAACCGGGTTTGTCCGGAATAAAAATAGATTTCCTTGGAATTGGACATCTTGGCAGATTGAATTTCTAATACTAAATATCTTCCTTAAACCTTTGTTTTACATTAGTAAATCCAATGGAATCAAGTTCTTAGTATTATTAAACTGATAAATTTATTTAAACATTCTTATTTCAATAGACCTCGATGGGTTTTACTCAGTATGTCTCAATCCAGTGTGTCAAAACCAGACCTTTCTATATTTTAATGTAGAAAAAAGACGTACTTTTAACCACCAAAATAGGTATGATACGTATCAAAATCTTTGTTCGCTTTAACTACCTAATTATGATTGATATCATTATTTTTATTTGATAACATAATATTTTAACCTGATAATAAAAACAACGTATATTACTAATCATTATTATATAATTTACTTGTATCTTCCATGCTAAGAATGTATCTACTATTGAACGAAGATATAGCAATCATTTTTAACATTTGATGTCTGTAGGAATAAAATGTATCCTATTTTCGTCTCGACTCAGTGTTTACTCTATGTCTCGCTTGTAGACTACAGCTATTGATGCCTCTTGTATCTATTTGCTGCCTTGTATTTGATATAATCTGAGTAGAAATATGTAATAATGAAAGATGGTATTCATAGTATTGTGATTGTGTAGTATTTTTGATAAAGCAGTATTATTTATAAAGCTTTAAATAACTCTATAATGATATCAATATTAATGAAATGTTTTGTATCATTGTTTAATTTGATTTTGAAAAGAGTTTATTATTAATTTGTATCAATTTAAAGTATTTCCTGCATAAAATGCGTAACTATAAAAAAATTCATACAGAAAGTTAATTACAAAGAAGTGCATTACAAATGTAATTAAATCCTGAGAAATCAAAACGATACAGCAACATAGTAGCATCAAATAGAATTGTATTAGGTATATACCTGAATTTGTTATCGAAGTTATTATCAGTTTGCATCTTTATTACAAAGGATATCATACATAAAACCAGCAAGGACATAACTTCCACCTAAACAAATTTACTCCCCCACTATCACCATAAATTCGGCCACAAAAAGAAAACATGTACATATATTTGCATCTGCGGTAGGAACGTTAGCTTAACTCCGCAATTTAAAATCGGCCGCACAGTGATAAAATTTGTTTCCTCAGGCAACCCGAAACAAACAAAAACAATTCTCGTCCGTTATGTTTAATGCTCATTATTTAAGCCACTCGGTTAACCAAATATCCTTACCTATTAACTACCAACATACTGGCTAATATATTCGTAGTTTATATATAAATCAGGGTCAAGCGTCCCTAAGGGTCTGTAGATAAGCCCGAAGGTACTTGGGATGATTTAAAACAATAATGCAGCATTATAATATTATCAAATGGATTTAAAAAAAAAACAAATATTTTGTAAAAATACGAGTACGACATCTTAAAACATTATTACGTGTTCTAATCAAGTTAAGCTTATTAGAACTAGGTTGATAATTAAATCGATGTTCTATTATTGTGTCAATTTTCGCATCATATTCGATTCAAATACTCTTATGCAATTTATTATAATTGTTATTACAATAACGTTTCCTTACGGAAGTTTGCAACTTGTATGTGAAATACATTTTGCAATCAAAATAACACTTCATATTAATTCGCATATTCATTGGAGAAAGGTCCTGAAATAATACACTGTTGGCTAACAACATCCAAGCGGTATCCGCAGCAGATGTGCGTCTCAACTCTGTCACATTACAAGGGGTTTTATGTCTCGCTCGAACGAACCCTGAAGTAATGCGAGCGTTTCGCAAAACTTACACAAATTGAAACTTGGCGGTCGTCTTCAATTATATTCTGGCTGAGATTTTTGTTCGTGCATATCACCTGCTCTCACTTCGAACGGGAAAAATTCATGAAGTAAAAATTAATTTTCATTTGGGATGCTCTTTTAATTGAGTGAGTTATTTGTAATAAATTGTGTTTATCTTCAGCTCTTAATCCAGCTTACTGCCAACATTATCGATACATACATACTAAAACATAATATAAACATAATAGCAACGATTCAAAGTTGAAAATATTAGAGAGTATTAGTTATAAGCAGCTTTGTTATTCCATCAAATTTACTCACATTTTTTTTAGATCAAACTTATTACATACAATGCTGTATATATGAGACTAACAGCCCGACTCATCAAATATTCAAGTAGGTAGGTACACAATAAAACAATTAATCGGGTATAACGTATTAACCTTAAATTGGATTAGGATAAGAGCAGTAAAGGTACCCAGATTATAACATGCATATTTTTCATCAATTTACCTCTGAAATTAAAACATTTTCAAACAAAACATTGCTAATTGCTATAAACTGATGGCTCATCTACTCAAGTTGTTTCAAATGCCATAGCTGAACAGACATTTCTTTCACAATATATTATAGAAAAAATTAAAAATTAGAAAGAAATTATAATATAAATGTGCAAAATAAGTAAATATTAATATAGGGACGTATTAGCGATATTGTTGTTCTTTTTCTTCCATAAGTCTGAGTAAGACATTAAACTGTCAAAGAAGTAACGTTAAAAAATGGCCGCGGAAAATAATATCAAAATGAAAATCTCTTAAGTAGTTGGATCTCGACATCCCGTTACGTTTCCTTGGCTCTTAGACCCGGATATCCGCTTTCATCTCGCCCCTTGTTCAGCCGAGAATTAACTTACTATATAGTATAATAAACGACAAATTCCTTTAATGAAAATAATACGAGGAAAGAATGCTCATCTCTCAGAATATACGGCAATTGTATCGTGTTCTGTTCGTACAATATCATGTGTTATTGCGTTTGCAATGTTTGTGTCGGAGATACGTTCAAAGATTTTTATGATTGCAGTTATATTGCTTTTCACATTTTGATTTATATGTGCTTAAATATTTTGAAGGAAATTTTCAAATTTGAAGTTGTTTGTAGTAGTAAAAGCCCTTGCACCAATTTGAAGCATCCAACTAAGTAATTAAAAAAAGTTAATTGGCACTTTAACAATACAACAATTATCTATAATATTATTATTTCTTCGATCTTTATATCAATTGATAATTATTTAGTTAATGTGTGTTTTGTTCTAAATTTTCATAAACTAAACACACACAATTTTTCAGTTTCACAGGGACATTTTTTATGACAAAATTTGTTTTGTCATAAAATGCATGTAGTGTTTCCATGTTTCTAGCGATTATTTTTCCGACCCAAATATCGACCAATAGAATTGCACCATTCGACGTCACGTGGTACAACCTACATGGTATTATACTGATAATTTTTTGAAAATTTTCTCTGGTCGTTGACGTCAAACTGACAGGTTCAATTCAATTGTGAAATTATTGGCCGACATTTGGGACGGAAAAATAATCTCCCGAATACCACACGAGCTTCAAAATTATCTGGCATTTCCCTCAAGGTTCCCTGCAAACAAATAAAGTCGTCAAGTTTTTCAGGAAAAATCAGTCGTGCTTCGCGCTCGTGATTTTTTTACCTTGACTAAAAACTTGACTCCTTCATTTGTTTGCAACGAACCTATCGGAAAATACCCGATAATTTTGAAGCTCTTGTGGTATTATAAGTGAATATTACATCTATAAAAAATAGCACACGTCGTAGCACACGAAAAAAAATCATTTGTACATAACAAGATTAATTTCTTATTGTACAATCCAACAAAATACCACTGATTTAGAAGGCAAATGAAATTGTAGAATGGAGAACGCTGGACGACATTGTTATCTTTCGATTACTGTGTCATTTTCATATATTTGAACGAGATCTGCCCAGTAATATCTTTCAATAATATTTTCATAGCCAACTCATACAGAACACAACTCAAAAAATACTTTCATTAATTTGAATTTGTAATAAAATTAAATTTACTACATCCGTTGTTCAATACCAAAATTTATTTATTCCACAGTCACCACTTCCTGCTCCAAACATTACAACGTGAATTAAATCAAGCAAATTAATTCAAGAAACCGATCAGGACAACGACAAATAGACCTCTGTCTGGAACTGAAATTGGCAAGCCGTTTGAAATTGGAGTGATTCATCATTTACCCAATACAGTTAGCACAATACATAATGGGGACGTGAATTTTGTTCGAGATAATACACCAGAAGCTCGCTTTCAACAAATTACTACGTTGGTACTTATGTTGGCAATTGTTTATTTATGAGCACATTCAATATTTGAACAACCATAACAAATTGATAACGCATTCAATAATTATTGCTCATAGCTCTATGATTGCACTTTTTTACTAAAATATTTTCTTTACAAAAGTTCTTGTTCAACTATTATGATAATATATGCTAAGCATAGTTATAGTATAGTTATTACAATTATTATACGGCATTATTTTTCATGTCAGTGTAGTATAATATGACCTATGTCCTATTCTGGGTCTTCAGCTTCCTACATACCTACCAAATTTCATTGTAATCGGTTCAGAAGTTTTTACTTGAAATAATAACAAACATCCATCCATCCATACTGACGAACCTTACGTTTGTGACAATATAATAATACAGAATATAATAGAATTCATATTTATAGTCTTCAAATAACAAAATTTTCACGATTTTAAGTATAAAGAAAAAAGTAGGTAAATAAAGAGCCACCAGTCAAACACAGATAAATTGAAACATTACATGTACTTACTAAAATCACAGACCCAGTCGGTTTGTTTATTAGTCATTTTAATTTATGAAACACCCGAATTCGACCCATCCAATATTCAAATGAAAGTAAAATTTCCTTGGAATACAATTAGATAGATATCCAATAAGTTTAATAAATTCAGCTAGAGCTATTAAATTACGCGTTTTGTGTAATGGTCGCGCCGTATTTCATTTCTACCCCCCACGGTGTGTTATTTTATTGTAGGGATCAATTTTACGACATTCTGTACTTTACGGCTGTTGGGCCCTAAACGTAAAAGGGTTACGATACGGTGCGTCTTTTATCTTTGTCCTTGCAAGGAGTTATTGATAAATAAGCCCATGGCGCAATAAAGATAGGGCTTCAAAGACGATATTACAATGAAGCTGGTAATAAGACGCCTCATCTTCATTTTGACTCTAATATAATCAATATTAATGTATTTTTCGTTGACAAAGTTATCTAATGACGAAATTATATTTTTTAATATATTTTAATGCAATTAATGTTGTGTGTATACAATTAATTGGTTGGCATTTTACCGCAACATGTAATTAAATTTGTGTATAACCAGTCTACATTGTCAGCAAAAAGTAACATTATCACTGATACTTTTTTTCTTTCTACCTTATTCCAGTCTCTCGTCTTCTTCATTGGGTTTTTATTAAATCTTGATTTCAATCTCGCTGTAAAAAATACGAGAGTAACCTAAGCAATCAAGAGCTTTAATATCCCTATATTATTGGAAATTAATATCCCATTTTCAATATACTCGTGTATACAAATTATGGTAATTTATTCAAGTCAAGACCAAATACCCCCAAGATATTAAAAATACGTACGATATTAAATTATTCATTATCTTTCTTACATTTAATTTTTTATGTTTTGTTAAATCGACTCTATTATTTTTAAAACCATTTGAAAACTCAATTAAAAAAGATCTTAAATCCGTTTTATTTCAGTAACATGAAACAGTATTGGCAGTTCGTACAAACCTTGCTTGGATTTCAGAAGGAGACTTGTATTGGATATTGATTCTACGTAAATATTGTTCACTGTAAAATGGTTCTTTATTTAGAGAGAAGAATCGAGCGTATTTTCGCTGCCATGCCGGAGCTTAATAGGAAAAGATATAATGAAATAAACCGAAATATATAAATAAATTATTAATAGTCTGTTTTTGAAACAAAATTTCTAGAATTCGGTGAAAGCGGAACGAAAGTGTTGCCAAGTTACTAAAAGATTTCACGTATATTTTATGAAAAATAATTATTTACAAACACAGTACACGTTTCCGATAATGTGACATATTTTAATTAAATATCCCTTTACCTGTCCGCTCAAGAACATACAGAATAAATTACGACGCCCGCGGGATGATTAATTTTTCTTCTGACAGTTCACAAATCATTCTTTATCGGAAAAATATTGTAAAATATGGATATACTATGGACAATACCAATATTAAATTGAAATTGCATGATTGTTTGACTTGACTGTGAAACATCGAAATATCGTGAAATATAAGTAGGTAATTTATTATAACCTATCTAAATAAAGAATCTCAGTAAACGATAAGCTTACTTGCTTAGCTGAATCTTAGGTTTAGACTTTAGTATCCCTCTGGAATTAAACTCAGTCCTTAATTGAAATACTGAAGTGCTCTAGATGGTCAGTCCTATTTGAAACGTATTTAAATGCAATGGCTGTTGCATCACATTAAATTGTATGAATTTTATTTCGACTACGGTTAAAGTTAATTTTTCGTGCCAAAAATACACCAACATAACAAACATTGTTATGTATTTATTTTGAAATTGGCACGAACAATGTACCAGGCGTACATGAGTGTGATGGTAGTTATCATACAAGTCACGTCCAGGGCGAACAGCAGGGTGGCGAGACGGCTCCGAATTATCCAATCGTGTTTCATGCGAACCGATAGATATGATAGCCACGTTGGCTGCCATTCTTTATTGTTAACTGCAAGATTTTTGCTCGTATTGTTTTATGTTACTTAAAGTATATAATATACAACATTTTATGATTTTATCTGGATTACGACAAATAAATAATACATGATGAAACGAACTACAGAACTCTATTATTAAGGTTTGTTTTTATCAATTTTTTAAGTTTATATACCTAATAGGTCATAAACAAAGAAGAAGTATTATTTAAGCATACTAATTAATGAACGCTACTATGTAATCAAATATACAGAACTTTAACTCAGTCTTATTCATCGTCTCTGAATCGAATAACTTCTTATTTAACGATAGATTGTGAAAAAGAAATACACTTTTAACTTGAATAAATTGTAAAAAATAATTCCTAAAAATAACCTGTAATTTCCTTTCAATGGTTTTATTTTACATCAAATAAACTGAAACGTTATTTCTTCAAAGATCTCGCTATTAGTATAATTTAGCAAATGGCAAGGAGTCATGAACCGCTCGTCTATTGTAACTATAATTCATTCAGGTCGAAAACCCTCTGTACAATAAGAAATAAACAAAGGGTCTTGTCATACTAATCTCTTAAATCGTTACCCTAAGTGTTTTCCTACTTTATATTCATGATTCCATCTACTTGAGATATTTTTATTATATACGAAATAACTTCATACAGAAATTGACAACGGTCTCATTCATTCAAGAATGTTAAGTTTATGGCGTAATAAAGCGGTCCTTGCATTATTAAGTGAAATGTTATATACAAGCTGTAGACCCTGGCGTCAGCTTTTTCGCATTTACTGCATAACTTGTTTAATGACATGTTGTAAACCTACTGTAAAACGCACGAAGGATATTAAATAAGACGTTCATTCTAAAGTTCTTGAAATATTCTACGCGAAGAACGTACATGTGAAACATGTCGAATTTTTCTTGGCTGCCATTCTTGGCTAGTCCCAAACACATTATACTATATTTTTATAATATTTTGTAAACTAATTTTTGAGGCGTATTATTTTGTACACTAACCTTTCCGAAACAATTAATATATAGTAGCATTTACGAACAAATGTTGCGATTGAAATTTAATTATTTAAGTACGTTCTTACATTAATCTATTTAGAGTGTTGTTTTATATCAACACATTTAGAGCAAATACCCTAAAATTACTCTGTAAAGCTCTCTTGCTCATTTAGTCGATGGAATAATCAGCTTAAGTATCATCTAATTGCGTCGCTAATTAAACCCACTGTATCAATACTGAGTAATCATCAAATATTGACTGAAGTATTTACAGCAATTACGTATCTAAAATAAAATATAATATGTATTTAATTTAAATCTAACACTTGTGTAAATACATATATAGTTTTTGTCTGACTGAATATTCTAGAAAAGTTAATACCTAAATACGCGTTTTTTATTTTTGTAAATTGAACCGTGGAGTCTATATTTAAGAAAACATCACTATACGCAGTAACTTCAAGCGTTATAAACCACAAATACACTAAGAGCAAGGTTTTATTGGATCATTTGAGAAATACTTCGATGCGCAGACATTCTGCAAGTCGACGTGATTCGCATTCCCGAAGGAAGAATCGGAATGGCTGGTTTTACTTCACTGGTGGATTCGAAAGTCATGAAACTAGATATTACTTTTGCGGTTAATGCGCCTTGATGTATGGAGTTCATTCATTATTTAATGAATTTAATGAATGAACTCCATACACCAAGGCGCAGGCGGCCATTTGCCCGTGGTTTCTATTTAATTGTGTCCTTTGTACATTCGTTAATATATGGGTAGGTATAGAAAAATCGTTGATACCAATCCTAGAAGAGACTTAAAAAAAAACATCACGGTCTGGCAGGAACCAGAAGGTTGATCACATATTTGTCTACGACGTTAATCCATCAACTATCAAATTGAATAGATTTGTAATGAATCTGTCCCATACCGCACTAGATATTATAAAACTCAAACTTGAACAGGGTACAAACCGTTGTCGTTAATGGAGAGAAATCTCGCGGTGCGCCGATTAACATAGGTGTTCCGCAGGGATCTATCTTAGGACCGTTTTTGTTCTTAGTGTATATTAATGACCTACCTTATTATTTGGAGGATATGTGTGAAATAGTACTGTTTGCAGATGACACCTCATTAATTTTTAATGTGGATAGACATGACACAAATGTTGACGAAGTAAACTCTGCTCTTTTACGCATATCCAATTGGTTTAATACTAATAATTTACTATTAAATACAAAAAAAACAAATTGTGTAGAATTTATCCTCCCAAATGTAAAAAAGGTGAAAAGGAATATTATTTTAAACGGGGAGGTATTATACCCTGTGGAATCGACTGTTTTTCTTGGTTTGACATTAGATGAGAAGCTTCAATGGGGGGCCCATGTTACCACCACCGCTGCTAAGCTCAGCTCAGCTGCATATGCAGTTAGAAGAATAAGGCATCTCACCGATGAAGAAACGGCTAGATTGGTTTACTTTAGCTACTTTCATAGCATAATGTCCTATGGAATTCTGCTATGGGGCAGGGCTGCAGATATAGAAACTATATTTATATTACAGAAAAGAGCCATACGCTCTATATATAATTTGCGTGCTCGAGACTCACTAAGAGATCTCTTTAAGAATACTGGTATCCTTACTGTACCGTCGCAGTATATATTTAATAATATTTTATATGTACACAATAACGCTTACTTACACACAAAAGTCGGAGATAGACATTGTTATGACACAAGAAACAGAAATAAAATTGAAATGCCATTTTTCCGGCTAGCTAAAGTTAAAAATTCATTTATGGGTCAAGGTATACGCTTTTACAACAGAATTCCTCATAATATTAAAGAGTTTAGTTGTTCTAAATTTAAAACTTATATAAAAAATGTACTAGTTCAGAGAGCCTATTACAGTATTAAGGAATATATGGACGATAAAAACCCATGGAGGGTTGTCGCGTAAAAACCACAGGACAGTTCTTTGGCATATTATGTTAATATAATTATTATGATGTTACATATGTAATTTGTAAAATTGTAAAACTGATATGATTAAAAAGAGCAACTATGGAGTTTCTTGCCGATTCTTCTCCGTAGATACTGCTTTCCGAATCGGTGGTAAATGTTAAAAATATGTACCTAATGACGTTTCAAAAGTGCTTCTAGAAGAAGTCTAATTGAATAAATAAATGTTTGAGTTTGAGTTTGAGTTTGAAAAAATACATTACTTCTACTGTATTTTTTAATGTATTTTATTATTATGGATAAAATAAAATTTTATAATGTACCCACTTAGATCAGTGTACCCATACATAAAATGTTTATATATGAGCGGTATCTTAAAAGCTATTATTGAATTTTCCAATCATTTGAGCACATTTGGGGCGGAATGACGGGAAAATGAAGATGAAGAGAGCAATATGCAAATTATATGGAAAAATCCCTCAAACTTTTACATGGACAATTTTCCTGCTCGTTTTTTAAACCTGAAGTGTAAAATAATTTCACATCGCCAAAAATATTCTATTTAATATTTCCATATATTTTTATCTCGAGTATTTTCTTAATTAAATAGTCATAACATTGTGGCACATAAAATAATCTTTAGTTCTACAAAAAAAAAACAAAAAAATATTTCTAATCGTTCTATATTACTATTCCTATCCTGTATGTATTGTATTGAGTCGAAATACAGAAGATATTATGCAAACAACGTACTGGCAACGTTCTAATTTTTGAGGTAGCAAGAAGCTATAGTATTCTACAATTAGAGCATACGAGATATTAATTGCCAGCTGTGGTTCCTCTTAATTGAGTAGGCAACTACTACGCTACTTTGATAATTACAACACAGCCTTTGTAATTGATGATCCTACAATTAAATTTCGGGTTATCTGCTATAGCTTAAAATTAACCGGCCGTATTTCCTGGAATAACTAACATTCCGCGTATTTGTTGAAATTGTGGTTAGCGATTTATTTAATTATTATTTAAAATGAATGATGAACAATTTTATGATATAGTAACATAGTTTTTAGGGTTTTTTGATGTATAAAACTGGTTGAATGAACACCAAAAGGCTTTGGTGTTATGGTTGTATGAGATTCTATCGATGTTGACAGATAGTGTGAATTGGATGGTGTATTGCATTTGTGTATATTTGTTTGTTTATTTATAAATACCGTATCTGCCACACCAATGATTAAAAGTGTGCATAAAGTGTACTATTGTATCACTTCAAGTAATTTATAATGTTACTATAGCTGCCCTGGCAGACATTGTTCTGTCCTTATGCCCTTTTTGGCACCGCAGGCAACTGCACTTTGCGTCCCTTCTCTTTGGCGTTGTCAAGACAGAATCGCCTCGCTATCTGTTTGAAAAAATTATTTGGAGGAGTGAACAAAACACTCAATACAACACCAGGGACGCACACAAACTCCTCGTACCCAAACACCATTCCGCTTGTTTTAAGGGTAGCTTTAAATATAACGCCACTAAATGCTGGAACAACTTGCCACCACCGCTACGGAACCTACGAACACTATATACTTTAAAATCTAAATTTAAAAGTATATTATTAGCTCACCAAATCCAGGTTTAGTGGTAAATTAAACATAACCTGAAAATTGTCCTAAAAATACTTATTATTTATGTATTTATTAATTATTATTTATAGGTATTTAATATTTACCTTGGCCGTTAGTCGCGTTATATCGTCGTATGATCTATAAGTTTATTATAACTCCTTTATTTATTTATCTTTATATATTTATGTATATAATATGTAGTCATAAGTAACTCCTTTCGTCCCAACTCGAAGCCTTTATTATAAAGGGGGCACTGAAAAACAGCGCTGCCAATGTTCCTGGACGTTGCAGCACATGCTGAGCTGCCTCCTTTTTGTCAGGGTCGTATGACACACCTTAATAAATGTAGTTATAATTCTATTTTTTTGTACGTGTTTTTCATGTTATTAATTTAAGTATTTGCTTCTTTTATTGTAACTATTTCTTATTGCGATGTTTTCTTATTTTACTTGTACGGTTTTATGTTTTATGTCTATGTATGTGTGTGTGTTGTGCTGTCTCTGATAAATAAATGTTTCTTTCTTTCTTTCTTTCTTTCTTTTTCATGGTTTCTCAAAAATGATAATTAGAAGTAGCCAAATTGATGGAGCCGCGCCGTTCTATAGTTTGACGCTTAGCAACAGACTTGGCGATAAATTTTTATTGTAGAAGTTTCTTTTTATTTTAAATTGTTTGTTTTGCGTGATGGAAACATCAAAAAATTGTCGGTAAAAGATATTAAATTATGAATAATAGTAACACAATTGAATTGTGTTCAATTGAATGACATATTTTACATTGATATCCAACCAAACCATTTCATTAAATTTTCGCATTCTGTCTATTATTATATATATTTCCTGTTAATTCTTGCCGAAACGCCATGTATTATGTTTAAATGTTAATTAAATATAAAATTATTTATCGGTCTTGTTAATTGGTGCCGAACAAGCCTTTTGCAGGTTTTTTAAAATGGCCGATGCATTTCACGTTGGTAATGAAACGAATTTAATTTTGGCCAGACCCAGGAGTTATTATAAAAGGATTTTAATTCGATTCGACGATCGTTTTTTGGTTGAACACGTCGGAGATATTAACATGTTTAATTTTGTATTTAAATTCTTAATGAAGCTCTAGTTTTAAAGTGATCATAAATGCATTTATCTTAATTCAATACATGATTATTGTGTTAAGTTGTATTTTCGTCTTGAACATTTAAAATTTGTCAAATAAAATATAGAGAAAAATCTATATCTATGCAGTGTACCCTTACATTATATAACAAAGATTGTTCATCTAGAAACGTTAAAAACCCGCATGAAATAATTAAGATGCAACATTGTACTACAACATCGTACCTTAATTAAGTTGTAAAGCTAAGCAGTTAATTTACGCAACAAGCTATATATTTATAGGCGTGGATTAGGTTTATGGCTATTGGCACAGTATAGTGCACTATGCAAATTCAATTGAGCATTGCACTCAAGCGACAACTTTGGTACTGCAATTGGCTGCTACTGCAACCCTATGCGGGCTGGCCACAGGCCGCGTTCAAACTTCACGTCGGATAACTTTCCGCAAAACCGAGCAGACTCTGTCATAATCTGGAATTATATTTGAATAATACATAAGCTGAAACTTTGTGGAAATTGAGAATTAATCCCTATCTACGTTGCCGATAGAGCTCGCGCTCGTATATTACGGGGAAAAGTTATTACTCCGCTGTACTGTGCATCACTACATTGTAGCTACACGTAATTTTAGCAATGAAAGTTGTGAGTAATGTTCGTCGCACACCTTTATCTCAAGCGATATGAAGCTTAATACCATAAGAGGCTATCTGCATACAACTCTACGAATATTAGCATGGGAATGGAATAAAATTCATAAATACACAACATATTCTTTTAGAATAAATTGAAAAAAAAAAACATTATGCCCACATATCTTTGTACGATAAATTTCATGTCAAAGAATCGGATTCCCATATACAATTTCACGTAGTCCTTCTGAGAAATCTCACTTAGCAACACCCAACGGCGAATTACTAAATCAACGTTCTCATTACACCTACGCCAGAAATTTTCTGGTATAACTGGAATTGAAAATCAGCATTATTTTGTGAACAGCAGCAATATCTTACTCCACATGGCCATTAGAAGTTGATCAGTTGTTATTGCAGTACCATTCTGTACCAATAAAGAATCCTAAATGCAGTCAAGTGGTTGAGGACACCCAAGCACTTTTAGTGCACGTCGAAGTGCACATTTTTCCCAGCGTCATAAAGACATAAAGTAATTTAAAACAGCATCGTGACCGGCACGCTGGCTTTTGGAAGGCCGCCAGGTACCACGGGACGCAACCTTATCCCGTTTCCAAACGTTAAAAGTTAAGAGGACTGTAAGTTTGTCGTTACTATAAAATGTAAAAAGTGACTTGAATTGCGCTACACTGAAAATTCGACGGATTTTTAAGACATTTCAAGCGACGATAATGTGCGAAACTATACAACGACTTCGTATTAGAATGCTCGTTATTTTTTACTGCTATGAGTGTAGTGCCCGAATGTATCTCGATTATTAGGTTTTATTATAACAGTTTCGTTTTGTCTCGTTTCCTGCAGTCGGTGTTTGCAATCAAAATAATAGCGCCTTCAGGCATTTCGGTTGCTAAGGAAACAGTTATTTCCTTAAGTGGGGCGTTGTGTTTATTCAGAATATGTTTATACGTATTAATACTATGTAAGTAATTTATTGGAATTCAGATTTTTGGCGATATCTATTTAAGTATATTGTTGATTGTTTATTTTTGTGTACTCTTTGTTTTCTGAAAGACATGTTTTCAGGTTGTTTCCAGCAAAATCAGTTTCAGTTGAAAATACAAACGCACAGATATAATTAGTTTCATCACAATGTATCCCTGCGGCTTGGCCAAACCCTTGTCATGTTTTATAAACTCCAAGATACAGATCCTGTGGGATAGCCCTAAACTTCGCGTGACCTCTTGTTTTCACATTTTTCGGGATTACTTCACTTTTTGGGTTCATGTTAATTAGCCAATTGCTCTTATCGATACCTCATTATGTAATCGGATCAAATGGCTTTTGTTTGCATATTTATGAGACCAGGTATTTGACTCTGATAACTTTTAGGAGCTTATAACTTTTGATACATAGATACTCGTGGTAATTATTGTTTTTAATTAGTTGTTATGTTAGTGAAAATATGCTTCATTTTCTACTAAAAATAATATGCACTGTACCGTAACAATACTCAGAATTATTTTCCATTATACACAAACTAAACATTGGCCATAATACGAACAAAATAGCGAACGAAAACAACATTACATTTGCCTCCACTCAAACTCATAATGCAAACTACACTCGAGCATTTAACAAAAAGTTTGGAAACTAATTTTAATGCGCAATGCAAAAGTAATTACAGCGGGCGTATAAATCACGGTACGGTTTTATTAAAGCTACGTAACTATAGATTGGAGAGCGCGGGTTAATCTCAGTTGGCATGCGTTGCATCGTATTAAATTAAACGTAACAGCCGCCATACAGATCTGGTCTATATGAACACATGTTACGACGTACACCTCATGCATCATTCGGCATCCGATCGTGGACGCATTTAGGCTATACCCGAACAGTTGATCGTCGGAATGACATATTGATAATTAAGTTAATGGTCGCTGTATTAGATGTGAGATATTGACCGTGCTGTGAAAGCGATTGGAATGGCATTGTCTGTTTCTAGGTAGCAGATAGCGTTTCTACCAAATATTAATGCCCTAAATGTAGTATTTTCCCTACACACTAAAATAACAATAGTTATTTTAAGGTAAAATAAAAAAAAAACCTTATGAAAGAGCTGTTTAATATCGAAATCACTGCTTCATTTTCAGTAAATGAAAATTAATTAAGAGTCACATTTGTGCCACATTTAAAAGCAATTATGAAGTACTGTTACCTGGAAAATCAAGTAAATCTGATCATTTTAGTGTTTTATTTAAATACGTTTAAATATACTTCAGATGTGTTGCTACACACTTTCCGCATGCAGATTTGCCCATACTGAGCGATACGGAGTTTTTACTCCTATTTCAAATTCTGCAGTTTTTATTTCCATTTACATTGCTTTCTACGACCGTCAAAAACAATCTGTCTTTTCCGTTTTTTTACGAAGCGTTACTAACATTTCTAATATAACTTTTGTTCCCAGTTGCAAAGTTAAACCTGACTTCCAGCTAGATCCGAGCACGTTAATGTAGGAGCGTCTTCACGTCATTACCGTAGATATTTCTTCCTCCTAAGCTTTACGTGATAAATCGCGAGGAAAGTGCAGTATCATCAGCAAACATGTGTTAGAAGCTATCCTGCTTTCCTCATGTATTATGCACGATCCGACGTAATTGCTTCGCCGATTTTTGCATCAAATCCCGCAGGCCATTCTTTATTGTAATGGAGATTTTTAACATAAATTTGGATAATAAATTACTTTAACGTTTTGCTTTGTTTATTGATGTATTTTAACCCATTGACCACCGAGCGGCCCGATCGGGCCGAGACACAATAGATTTTCTATTGTGTCTGTGATCCGAGGACTGACGGATTAAATCGTTAAGACAATAAAAGGGATTTATTGAATTGAATTTTGACTTTTGAGAAATTGCACAGATCATATGATTACGAAAGCCTTCACGAAGATACTTACAAATTAGATAATTTCTTCAAAAAGATAAACCTATTATAAACCCAAATCCTAGATAACCATTTCACCAACATTAAATGTTATAAATTTTATAAATAGGTATATTTTCTATATTTTCCTTTTCACATAATATTATCGTAAACTACAAATTATCACGGAGTAGGATTCTTGATAGATAATAAAGTGTTAGGGAACGTAATAAAATTTGTTGCAGTATCAGACAGAATATGTATGCTTCGGATAAAAAGTAGATTCTCCCACATTACTATTGTTAATGTCTATGCACCAACTGAGATTACAGACGATAGTCAAAAGGATTTATTCTATGAAGACCTAGAGCTTGTGTATGATCAAATAGCAGACTATGATGTAAA
Source organism: Colias behrii (assembly GCA_029959065.1). Classification (NCBI taxonomy): domain Eukaryota; kingdom Metazoa; phylum Arthropoda; class Insecta; order Lepidoptera; family Pieridae; genus Colias; species Colias behrii. The sequence goes on from JARWMC010000009.1 coordinate 8,221,353, forward strand.
AATTGTTGTGGGTGACTTAAACGCGCAAGTAGGACGCGAAGACACGTTCATTCCTACTATTGGAAAATACAGCAAGCACCAACACACAAATGACAATGGTCTACGACTGATAAGTTTTGCGGCTTCTAAATCCATGCTAGTAAAAAGCACAATGTTCGATCATAAAGATATTCACAAAGGCACCTGGAAATCACCTGATGGTACCACTGTGAACCAAATTGATCACGTGCTTATTGACAGCAGACATGGAAGTAACATAGAGGACGTGAGAACCTATCGCGGAGCAGATTGCGACTCTGATCATTTCCTACTACTCATAAAAATAAAAGCAAAAATCCGAATACAGCGCATTGGTGGCAGTGAAGGAATAGTAAATCTAGATACCGAAAGACTGAAAGATATAGACATAAGAAAGTCATTCCAATTAGAATTAAAAAATAGATTTCAGGAATTAGATAACACAGAAGATATAAATAAAATGTGGGTTGAAACCAAGGGTATTATGGAAGAGGTGGGATTGAAAGTCTTGGGACGGAAAAAGAGAACGGGGAACAGAAAATGGTGGAATACTGCATGCGAACAGGCCTATGAAGAGAGGCGAAAGTATAAAATTCTCATGGAACAGGACGAAGGATGGAAAGAGAAACACCGGATAGCTCGGAATCGACTCAGAAATCTCATGAAGCATGCTAAAAGGGAACATCTTGATAATATATTGCATGAAGTCGAAACTCTTAGTAAAGCTGGCCAAAGCCGAAAGTTTTATAAAGAGATAAAGCTATTCAGGAAAGCCTGCAAGCCCTCGTCTCAGCTTCTGGAAAATGAGAATGGGATGCTCCTATCGAACCCAGATGATATCAAAGAAGAGTGGAAACAATACTTTAAGACCCTACTGAATTGTCCAGTAGCAGGGAGCCCCATCACTGAAGTGATAGAAAATAATGATACTTTTATAAACGAGATAAGCCCAATAGAAGTACGAAAGGCAATATCAAAACTTAAAAACAACAAAGCCCCTGGAGCTGACGGTATACCAGGTGAACTGTGGAAGTACGGTGAAGATATAACAACCTCCAAAATGTACGAGCTCATTACTAAGATATGGAAGGAAGAAAAACAACCGGATGAATGGAACCTAGGTGTGATATGCCCAGTTCACAAAAAAGGCTCCCGAAGAAAATGCTCCAACTACAGAGGAATAGCGATATTGCCCACGGCGTATAAAGTACTCTCGTATATAATACTGGGTCGCCTAGAACCTTACACAGAGAAAATCTTGGGAGATTATCAATGCGGCTTTCGAAAAAACCGCAGCACAACAGACCAAATCTTTCTCTTGAGACAGATTATGGAGAAAAGGTGGGAGTATGCACAGAGCCTTCACATCCTATTTGTGGACTTTATCAAAGCATATGACAGCGTCGACAGGGATTCACTCTATAACATCTTGAGACTTTTCCAAATCCCTGAAAAACTGGTAAGAATGGTAAAAGTAGCTACCGAAACCAGTAAAATGAAAGTCAAGGTTTGTCGAGGCTTTACTGATGTATTTGAAGTCACCACTGGGCTAAAACAAGGAGATGCACTTTCACCAATTCTGTTCAATCTTGCTCTAGAATACCTTATTAGAAAAATCCTGATACTTGAGGGTGGGATTGAGCTCAACGGCAATCACAAAGTTATTGGATACGCTGACGATCTAGCGCTTCTAGGACAACGTGAACAAGATCTTACGTTAATGGCTAAGACACTAGAATCGGAAGGTCTTAAGATTGGCCTTAAGATAAGCGGGGAAAAAACGGAATACCTGCATATGAAAAGGTACAAAGATACTAGAGTGTGTAGGAAAAATCTGGTAACCGGAGATACTACATACCTAGGAACAGACTCCTTTAAATATCTAGGTTGCACCGTTACGGATACTAACCGCCGAGAAGCCGAAATAGATATCCGCATCCAAAACGCACTAAGATGCTCAGCAGCGCTCCATAAAATCCTTGTGTCCAAGATTATAAGCAGGAAAACAAAGGTCAAAATTTATAAAACCATTATTAGACCAATCCTAATGTATGGGTGCGAATCGTGGACACTAAGCCAGAAAGAAGAACAGAAGCTCTTAGTTGCGGAAAGGAAAATACATCGGAAAATCTTAGGACCTACAAAAACTGATGAGGGAACTTGGAGAATGAGGAAAAATCAAGACATCGAAGATCTCATCCGTGAACCCAACATTATTGGTGAGACAAAAGCTGCCCGCCTTCGATGGATCGGTCACCTAGAAAGGATGCCAAACGATCGCGCTGCGAAGAGGGTGTACATGAGCAAGCCGATCGGTAGACGCCCCGTCGGCCGACCTCGTCACCGTTGGAGAGACGAAGTCCAAAAAGATCTGGACATCCTTCAAGTAGAAGACCTCAACACCAGGGCGCTAAGGCGCGAAACCTGGAAACTTTTGGTGTCGGAGGCCAAGATCCTCTTTGGGTCGTTGCGCCGCTGAAGTAGTAAGTAGTAGACAAATTATCATACAACTTGTATTATCTCGTTTCACTCAATGCAAACATTACGATTCGAACAATACCAATAAGAGTGCTCCATTTCAAAATAATTATTTTCAATAATACTTTGCCATTTATCAATATAATAAACTATAATTTAATATTATTATATTACGTAACAGACCGCAATATACCGACCGACATTAAAATTGAAACTCGAATTGTCATTTGTTGAATAGCAATTCAAAGCTCGCCCATAAAATTATCGAGCGCAGGGAAATAATCGAATTTAATTGAATTGCAAATTTGCAATTATTCATGCTGTATCTCATTGTGCTCTTAGATATCGATTGAATAATCATCGCCACACAATAGACATGGTCGAAAGCTGATTAGAGTCCGCAATGCAAATGGCTTCGTTCATAGCTTCGATAATTGTAGATATCTGGAACTCTTAAAATAATGATTCTAAGATAATGATTTTCTGTGAGCTCACCTTGCTATTAATTTGTGGAAGAACAAGAATTGCAATATGAACTAGCTTGCAAATATAATCTACCATACATTGGAAAGCCGCCGAGTTTTTGTAGTGAGAGAAGAGCAAAGTCATTAGCAAAGAATGAGGAGATTGTACCTAACGTTTAAGTATTTTATTAATGAAAAAAATTTAATTAATTTTATACTGATATGTAAGTTTAAGTACAGAAGACGATCTTTCAGAAAGTTTCAAGTAAAAAATTATGTGATCTACAAAGTGAATACAATGTGATGATGATGTGTAGGTATATATTATATTATTTTTCAATTAGTATTAATTAAATAATCATCTACCTTTAACATCAAAATAAACTCACACAGGTATACAACACAAATGTACCTAATTTCAGCAACCAAACGTATTCCGTATTTATCCATGACATTCGGTTCAGTGACACTCGATACAATATATTTGATAAGCTGCCCCAAATTGCATAGTCCACCGTCTCGCTGCCGTCGCCAATCACACTCTCCGTGAATTACAATTATCCAGCTTAATGCAAGCTACATGACATGAAATGACAAAGCCGCATTTCCAATAGCTTCACGAATTTAGTGTTGTTTTGTGGCATTCTTTATTAGTCGTCCTAGAAATAATAATTATTGGTTGACTGACAGGTTCTTCTTGAATGCGATTGTTCTTATTTTTCTAATTTGTAATGTGATTGCTTTTTTAATGAATTTGGTATAATAAACAGTATTATATTATTTTAATCATCCTGTGAATTCGCGCGGCACAGCTAGTCTTATATCATTAGTATAGATAAGCGCTGGATGCAAATCATGAAGAAGCCCAAGAAATATTCTTATTAGGATTTCCAAGTATACCTCATTGTAGACTAGCAGATCATATTTTCTACTGGGAACGAAACCAAGATAGAAATACTAATCGGTTTACTATTAAATTTATGGTCTGCTTGTCGAAGCTGATTCAATATATATCGTTCTGAGAGAACTAAAATATAACGAACATTTCCTAAGCCAGGATAAATATAGCAATGCATTTAAATCTCCTACAATGCGATTTCAGCCACGTAAAGAGACCGAACGTTATTTCAGAAATGTCCTTGGTTAATTTATCTTACCAAAAGTATGATGTTGTCCATATTTAACCGACGGAAAGATTAGTGGAGGTGGCCATGATGCGACATGAAGAAGTATTCACCGGTGACCGATAAAATTACGGCATAGGTCTAATCAATAGCTTATTCGTAAATAATATCGATATGTGCTTAACAACAATATGGTCTCCGCAATAAACGCTTTCTTTGTTTTAATACTTTCTTTATAATTATAATCCATACAAATATTAGGAATTAGAATTCCAAAAGTCTTCCATGGTGGAGAAGGGAGCAACACTTCGCGACAAATTACGTGTTATGCTTATTGAATATTTAACGTTCATTTGTAGGCTTGAGGATTCTTACATAATGCATTACATTTCAAATTTTTCCCATAAAACATTATAGTCCTCATATATTCTTAACGTCCCTATACTAACTCTGTATTTATCGAACACAATAACAATGAAAATCAATAGTATCGTCAAAAAGGGACATTAACCTTAACATCAATAGAAGGGAATTAAATCACTTTGTTAAAGCTGTTATTTGAAGGGAAACTTACTCACTCATCGAAGTAAACTGTAGCGTCCCTTAATCACCGTCAGGTCACAAGAGCTGTGATATTTTACATATTTAATGAATTTACCTGTTAAAATTCACTGTTACAAATCACTGTTCGCTCGGTTATGACTTAGCAGTTAGCAATACTTCTACTAGGTAGATTTGATAATTTCAGAATTGATATGACAAAGTTTAGTAGCGCTTCATTCAAAAACGAAATATTTTAAAATTAAAAAAAGCAATAGGTAACCCATTATGTATTTGCATTATCTCCTTCTTTTAAGATACTTCACACATTGAAATAATTGATTACGAATATATTATATTGTATACCTACATTAGACTAATATATGATTATACTATGTAATATTTTGAGTTATTTGAATAACTTCAGTGACATTATATTGTGATTTATTCACAAAACGTAATGAGAAGTTACATTTTTTCTCACTGTTATTTATTCACTCTTGGAATGGTTCCCATCCCTACACAGCTAGAAGCGGTACCAGCCTGTGACTATCACCAATTCCATTTGTTATTTTTACAACGGTTTTCTTTAATAAAATTGTCTTTTACAACTCCGTTCACATATTACTGGCATTTTTATTAAACACTAGCGTTCCGCCCCGGCTTCGCCCGTGGTACATGTTTACGTTTCCTCTACATAAGAACCATCCTCGTACTTCAAGGAATATAATAAAAAAAGAATTATCGAAATCGGTTCAGCCGTTCTCGAGTTATGCGCTTACCAACCATCGAGATATATGTACTACGTACGTAGTACATACTATCTCGATGTCACCAACCATATTACCAACACATTTTGCGATTCATTTTTATATATAAGATTAATTAGAATCACGAATTTATGTGGCTATTGCTATATTTAGTGACGTGCAAAATTGTCTCTAGGTATAAGATTTTTTAATTATAATTTTATGATTTTATGAACAATGGTTAATAAGTTAATAACGAATGTCAGTCTACTAAATAGGTAGGTAATTAATATGTGGTGGCTTTTGTTGCGTAGTTAATTAGAAATGATGGGCTCTATCATCCGATGTTTTCTGAAATTGCATTGTTACATTGTTACATAATTACACTATTTTATTGATCCATTAAATTTCATCGAAAATTTAAGAAAAGAGGTCCTACTACAGTGAGTCTTGAGTTCATAATTATTTATGTATGTGGTAAACACAGAAAACCTCTGGGTTGCTTATAATAATTAATTAATTTTTAAATTAGAATACTTTAATTAGGCAATTAAACTAAAACAAAAGTAGTTTAAAAGCACCGAGCTAGACAAATAAAAAATGTCAATGACATTAAAACAACTCTATTTTAAAAGCAAATTAGTTCTGAAAGCAATCAAGTGGATTTCTCTTTATAGTTTCATCTATAAGGCATCCAATTTACCTGTTTTCCACGACCTTTGTACCTTTCAATAAAATTATACTAGGAAACTAATCAATGAAGACTGTGGGTATTTAATTTGCTGACAAGAGTTTCTATTTAGAGCACAATAAAAGCTAAAAATACTAAGCAACTAAACTCAATTTTAACTGATAGGTACTAATTTATTACCGCTTAGAACTTACTTTAATTTAAAATTAAGGTTATCTTTCTGCATAAACTTTTTAAAGAAACCCTTTGAAGTCTTTAATCGTCTTATTGCATCTAACAAAACTTAATAAATTGAATTCAAGTTTTTCAATCGATGCTGATTTCAATCAATACCAATACTGAAATCGATTTTCACCGAAATTGTAAGGTTTCAATAAAATATAAATTTTCTTAAATGAAAAGTCCATCTCATGGTTTCATAATTATATATAGGTACCTACTTAAATCACGAACAATATTGTTTACGATATACTTTAAAAATGATAAACGACCAATCACAACATTGTTTTAATGGATCAAAGTAGACAAAGTTACATCCATTACCTTCCATTAATATTTTATTACAAAATATAAACTGTAATTAATCACGAAATCCAATTAACAAAGAAATTAGTTTCGCATTCATTAAAAATTCAAACCTAAATCGCGTTTTGATCATCGAACACAAATAAAATTACGGCAGTAAATCAATATTTACGGCTTAATAATTCAAATTTGATTAGCTTCAATATTGGTTAGTTGGAAATCTGTATCACAGTACAGCGTACCGATTTCGCGTCTATATTGTACATTTACAGAGTAAATATAATTGGAATAGATGCTTCCGAAGAGCGTAAATCCAATTTTCAATATAGTATTGTGGTGGCGTCAAGCGTTGGCTATGAGTCGCCGTAAATAAAGGAAAAATTCTATTACTATAACACCTGCTGGGAGATACGGGAACAACTTGCAACTTTTTTCCTATTTCTGCCGAGATTGTGCGATGCTTTAGATAAATCGGTATTTACTGCCATTAGAAATATAATGGTTTAATTCTTTTCATTTTTTAATGTGATAAGACGTTAGATAGGCATAAAATGAAATTGACGTGTGTGCTCTGTGTCTACAATCACAACAAAGGTTTTAAGGTTAGGAAAGATTCAATATTACGAACATTAAACAATTCCTAATCTATCTTTTTATCAAGTATCTAAACTAAATAACGGATATCAATAGGCACTTAACGTAAAAGGCGAATTAGGTATAATTCCGATTGCTCAAACGATTCCAAAAAGTAATTCAATATCGTAGAGCTTCTCAATATTCGGCTGACGATATTCGCAAAGGCATTACGCACATACGAATATGGGCTCAGGTGGGTGCAGAAATTGTCCTCCATTACCGACCCCCATTTCGGCTATTTGGTAGTAGTGATGGCGAAATGTAGGCATAAGGTATAGAATCTTGCTTAATTAACTTTTCTTTGGATGTTGTATTCTATGTAGAATAGAATAGAATTCATTTATTCGTGGTAAAAAAGAAATACATAAAAAATACAGATTAAAAATAACAGTTCACCACGAAAAGGTGTGTGGAATCAGCATACCATATATTTCAGCATAGGTTTACCGCTGTTTTTAAGTAGAGTGTAGTAGTTTATGTAGAGTAATCACTCTGTAGTGAAGATGTTACGGTGTATCAATAGAGTAATATTGTTTTGGATTTACTCTCGATTGAATTTAAGGTAGCATATTCCTCCTACCTTTTGTTTATTATATGAAGTACAACGTCAAAATTACTTTAAGTAGGTACCAAGTAGTTCTATGGCATTGACAACATAGGTAGGCAAAAACATTCTATCTCATATGGCATATACAAATGTAATAATTCATCAAGTTTTATAGAGGAAACTAAATGAAAACCAAATCCGAAATGAAATTGCTAAATTTGAAAATATTCATTCGTGTAATTTAAATTTACAGCTATTGAAATTTTTATAAATACCAATTAATATTGAAAATTCAAACAACCACTTTTTATTCTATTGAATTCCATAAATGTTCATTCTATACGTGAAATTCCATTTAACCAAATTTTATACAATCAAAACGTAAAACAAATCAATCAATCAATTTTAATAAAGCCCCAATGAGTTTATAAACGTAAAATTCAAAAATAATATTTCATATGATTTATTTTAATTAATCAATTCAATTAATCAACAGTAAATAATATTTATTATCACCATCTTATTGCAACTGATAATAATCAAAGCAACACTTTTCATTTACAAATTATTTGTCGTCTAGCAGCCTAACCGTGTAGGCGAATCTTATTTTAAAAAGATACCAGAGATCTAGTTTTAGGAAATTTCCCAAACTATGTCACGACTCAAGAACATAATGACGGTCCTTATCTTCTTAAGTTCATCGCTGAAAGGGAAGTACCTCGGGCTCGAAACGAGTTACGTTTCAAGGCGAGGCTGTATTTGCCAAAACTTAATGCTTTTGGGTTAACTTTTTATGTACACTGTATCCAATTTAGATTAAAATTTGTCGAGATTAAAGCAAAACATTTTTTCCGTTCTTTTAATTTTAAAGAATAACGAATACAAAATTGAATATAATCGAAAGCTATAAATATTTCGGGGCTTTAACAAAAGGATCTCGTAATTGGAAAAGCTGTTCCATAAATATAATGTTACATTCGACAGCAATGTAAAAATAACATAACCAATGTCCGCTCATTAGGAGATACCGAATATAATTCAATCCCACGCACAAAACTCTTTTCATTGAACGAGAAAATTACATAATTACGCCAGCGAGCACTTTCAATAGATCTCGAATAAGCTTAACAAGTAAAGCGAAATAGAGCAAGTTCATACTAAGATAATTGCGGGGACCATCAAGGGGAATGAATGCTTCGTGACGAGCGCTGATGGCTGAAATGTACGTATATGTCGCCCTTTTGATGAGACCATGATTACACCTTACATATTCGTGCATATATATGACGGTATGATAAAGATACACTGGATGCGATGCCTTTATCGCAGGTCGCAGTTCAAAATGTGTTAAGTGTCGGCTATGTGTTCGTTAAAGGGCTTTGAAAGGGCTGTTAGGGAAAAAATACTTCGCCTTGTTTTTTTGTGGAACTTAGTCATGAGATAGTATGCTGCAAATTTAATTTATTATGTTTGGAACGTGAATTTATATGTAAATTGGTACCTAATCATAACGTTACGTTTAGCTTTAAAACGAAAAAATGTTTAACTCTTGTTATCATTTTTTATAAGTTACTATAAATATATTATCGACTGTATGAAATGGTTGAATCAATCTTTAAACATGCAATAAATTAAAAAAATACGGCACTATTTTTAGGTTCGACCAAAAAAAAAACAAAATTAGAATCTGTAACATTCACATAGTTCTTCTGCAGAATTGTTTAAATTCCAATTCCAAAACTATTTCTTGCCAAGAACCACTATTCAAATCCCAGAAAGAATAATATTGAAATAATAATGCTTCCAGACAATAATACTCTCTGATATTTTCCATATACGCCGCGTTGACACGCCTTTGTATCGCGCGCATTCGAGCTATGGCTAAATAAAAGTGACTGCAATGCGAATATGAAACCTCGCTACGTTCTGCTATTATTTGAGCACTTGCTCTAATATTTACTTATAGTGTATGTGGAATACCACTGGAATTATAAAGACAATATATATTTGCTGTGCACTCGGTAAGTAATGTGAAATAACACTGCTTAGCTAATTAACTCATGTTTATGTTTGTATACTATGCACGGGTGATCTTTCTAGATGGACAGAGCAAATGTAGGGTAAGAGAAAAGTACATAGAGCTGTATGTTCTAATATTGAACATATTGTATAGATGTTGTTATAATTATGCCTATGTATCCGTGTATAACATTTTTCTATCCTGAAGCAATTCTTTTGACTGCACTAGTAAAAAGTCATAAAGTTATAAACTATGATGTCAGTGATATTTAGGTAATACATAATTAAATACAATGTGTATTGGTTTATAAATCTTCGATTAATTTGCGATTATACGTATCGGCAACTAAATATATCGTATACTATTTCAAAGGATTATTGTCTCCCAAAAAGGCATTAGCGGCCATGTCGAATCAGGGAACCCAATAAAGCCAGACTAATCCAATTGGACTAAATTCAGAATACGTCGAAATGTGGGTAATTAATATTCAACATTAGTATTTAAATATTTTAAACAAAGTCGAAATTTAATATTATATTAATTATATGTTAATATAGTTTAAGTTTCCCACTAAGAGAAAGCAGTAATTAATTTCTGATTTTGTCGTTTGAAAAATTAGTCGTTGAACCGTAGCTGTATTATTACGCTCTACTAAGCAATTTTAATAATCAGTACGTTTATGGAATTAAAAATATATTTAAACCTAACTAAAACACCTATAAAACTTCACTGTGTTACATTTTATAGGTAAAAGTGTACCTATAGCTAAAATTTAGAGTTTCATTATTTAGACGTAACTCTAACTCTATAAATGGTTTGTGAACAATTCCTAGTATTATTATATTAAGTGAAATGTATAAATAACATATATATAATACATGAACATCACATACGAACATTCGAAATTATATAAATCTCTTTACTATCCATTTCATGCGTTTTCTCATCAGAATTCAAAGGGATACATCCCAAAAAAGTTCTCCCAATATTGTTAAGTGCATACCGAAAACTGTTCGCACTATGGTATATTCCGTACAACCAACACTAAAAAACTTCACCCGTATAAATCATATTTAATCTCATTCTATGTTTTATAGCAGCATATTTAAGGCTGGTTGCAGAGCTTGACCGACCGTCAGTGCGTACCGTCGGTCCTGACGATACGCATCAACAATTGTATGACTATGACACTAATGCGCATGACAATACGCGTGCGTATGGTCGGTCTAGCTATGAAAGGTTTTATGAATTTCCATACATATGACAAGCGCGACTGACGTACGCACTGACGGTCGGTCTAGCTCTGCAACCAGCCTTATACTCTTTTATCTTGCTGGCGTACAATATTTAGAGCTCTGTATATTAAGTTACGCATTTTAAAGGTAACTTATGCTAATACACCACACGCAACTCATTTTAATATGAGCACAAAACCTTAGGTGGTATACACACAGATAACAAGATTTAATATTAGATATAAAACGTGTTAAAACGCCTTTATAAATTCATTGGATTCATGTTTTGTTTTATATTAGTAATGAGTTTGATAAATAACTATTCATGATACATTTTTTAGCCAATTATTGTTATTTTCTTTGTAGCGCTCAAGAAATCGAACGCGTGGGTCGGTTTTGATGATTGTTATGTTATGATCAAACATTCTTGTTATAGCGAGTGTCATTCAAAACGTGACCTTATAAAAATTCGAATAAATCGAGGAATAGAAAATTTACTGTGAGTAGGTAAGAATAGCGAATATTCTCATTTACTTTTTTCTTGTCTTTAGAACTAAAACCTAAATTACTTCATACTAGCTCACTGAGATATCGCATCTATTTTGTAGTGAGATTTGTGGCAATTTTACCGAATACATTTTTTTAGATATATACCTACTACATAACAATACTCAGATGTAATCTTAAAAAAATTTCGCTGCATATTATCTTAACCATTCATACAAATATAACGAATCCTCTGTTAAACATCATTATAATTTGGCGCACCAAAGAATAACTTTTTCCCCCAGCAAAGTAAACAATGCAATGTTAATTTTACTTTGTCTCGCTTCTGTTAGACCGTGTAATCTCCGCCTTAGTGTACACTCGTCTTATACCAAGGTGTTGTAACACAAAGTAAACAATGAAGCCTTTGATACAATATATGTTTTTAATTAAACAAAAACATTGAGCACTCAACTTTATAAACATCCGTGAATAATGTTATGTAATGAAACACTTCAATTACATGTGAATGGGAAGCTTGATCCCGGGTTTATTTAAATATTAGATACATTTTCATAATTATTTAAAAAATAAACAATTTGCTTTGCATGTTTTCTTTTTTATTATATAAACATTTTATAGTTCTCTATATAAATAATATCATTTCGATTCTTAAATATGTACAGAATTTATCAAAAGAAGCATGATTTTTTGTATTGTAGCATCTTGTTATCATCGTTCAAAGTTCATATTCGTTCATAAAGAAAATAAATAAATATAAGAGCAAATAACAAATACGTACCTACAATTTATTATTTCCACATATTATATATCTAAAATATATTTTGTTTGTTATAATATACTCCCACCTCTTAATCCCCACAGGTATTCATTGTGCGGCTCAATTGTTAAAATATTGTTATGTATTTATTTCTATTATCAACGAATATTAAAAGCAATGTTATTATTTGCCATGTTTATGCTTCATACAGTCCACAGGAAGAAAATAAAGTACCTAGTCAGAATATTTAACAAGTTCCAAGTCTTGCTCGTAAGCGCGAGACGTTACGGCCTAGTATTTTCCCTTTTTTATGAATCTTTTTCATGTTAAAAAGTTTTCACAATAAACACGCCTGTCCCTTATTCATACCCGTTTGTTATTCTCCTTTTGAAATATTATTTTGTATTAATCTTGTTAGCAAAGTTTGAAACTCAGTACAATAGTTGAAATTATAATGTTATTTACTTCGCCGTGTTATTCCGAAATAAAGCCCTTGGGATGATTTAAATGTGAAACAACTTTTTCAATTCAATATGTAACATTAATGTATAAGCATTGTGTTTTAATTATTTTATTTGTGAATAGGTACTACGATATGAATGCCTTTAGTAAGTATAATAAAAGTGTTTAACATGTCATGTTATTAAGCCGGATTTATATAGGTAATAGACTCTTTCGTTAAGAATTAGGTAAAATAAAATAAAAAGCCTATTATTTCGATTATAAAAGCTAGAGTTTCAATATTTTTTAATAATAGCCCGAATTCAATTATAAATTACATACAATATGTTACGATTAATGATGTTGAATAAACGTAATATTTCAGACGTAGTAATTTCATCAATCTTTAGTAAAATTATATGAGCTATTTATCAAAGTTAGCAATACATTACAGTACAATTGTATTTAAGTACATAAAGATCGTATGTACAAAATATATTATCAGCAGCATATCGTCTACATATCTACCTTTTTCCAATACTGCTTAATAAAATGTATTTTTCAAAGTTCTTATTTAAAACAAACCACAGCGCCCAGTGAAGTTCGAACCGAATAAGTAAAATTGAATTCTAGAAATTTCTAAGACTTTATAGGAATAAATTTCATTTAAGTTTTCCTTTAAATACGAGTCGAGGTATTATGTTTCTGATTTTCACGAAGTTGTTAAGTTATCCTTTCCTTTTCTATTGCACGCCTCATAAGCGAAGCGTTGAGGTGGGTACTACTGTCACTTCGCGCAAAACATCTGATTTTTTTTCTCCTTTACTATAATATAAAAAAACGGACAAAGATATACCTAACTTGTAGTTTGTTTTATAGGTACGTACTTAAACTATTTTCTACTTTTTAATTTAAGCAATAAAGGTCAAATAAATGTCGAACGATTTTTGCTTTAAAGAACCCTTCACGTCTTTTTCTCATCTTAATATCTTGTGATAGGAATTCAATGCGAATTTTTCAATGAAAATATTATAAAACTACTCCTGAACCTTGGGCCTTTTAGATAATAGATCGTTATGTTCATAAAAAGTTTACTTGACATTTAAAAAAGGTACCTTTTGTGAGTTGAAGTTTGATGAGAAACCTGAATATACGTACGTTTTATGATGTGCATGTTTTAAAGGACCTTTTTGCTCTTAACAAGATTAATAATTAACAGATGGCCACAACAATAATCATTATTTTATTTTTCGTGCTTCATTTATATGTAGGACATGGAAAGGATTGATGACCATTCCCCAAATATTCCCTTGACTCATAAAATATTTAACTACAAAATGAAAACATTTTTTTGTAAATTACAGGATAATATTTAAATCATAGTTGCGCTATCTTCAGTATGAGCTTAAAGCAGTTCAAGTTAAACTGAAATTCCCATTCAAGATTATTTGCACTACAAAAATAACAAATATCACAGGTAGAGTTTATATTTTGTATTAGGGTAACGTTATCATTTATAATACAAATATCACCTTAGTGTATGTATATATATTTTGTATCAAGGTAGAACCTTATCACAGTATACGTCTTTGTAATAACCGACAGGTACTGATATCCCTATAAAAATTCTCGTTCATATTTACGAAATTTTCAAACCGTTAGGTTAGAGTGGTCGTCAAGCGATAACAATAAAATAGTTAAAAAAAACTGACATGTCACATGTTGGACCCACTACTCGTACAAATGTGGATACAAACGTTATTTGAATGTGCGTCAAGAGGAACTCCGATAACGGCTTTTAACACGACCATAACAATTGTTAGCAGTTCTGAGTGTGCTGTTGCTCTTTTTATAACCAACTAGCGGTCCGCCGCGGCTTCGCCCGTGGTACATATTTACGTTTTCTCTAAATAAAAACCATACTCGTACTTCAAGGAGTATAATAAAAAAAGAATTATCGAAATCGGTCCACCCGTTCACGACCAAGGAAATCGGGTTTCATTTTTATGACGTATAGAATTGTCACAAAATTTGGGAATTTCTTTTCAAAACACACCTTCGGTCTGAAAGTATGAATGATTGATCATGCAAAATGTAGTTGTAAAAAATCATGTAAACTATCTTCTAAATTCAAACTGATAAAACTGCTGTTACACAGGAGGGAAATTACGCATGTTATATATTTTTGTTTTTTTTATCTCAATCGAGGAAGAGAGAAAATCGATCATAAATAAAAATTTAATTCTTAAATAAATTAATAGTTTCAGTGTTGAATACATAAGTTCACATTTCTGTATTCCCTTAAGAGCAAAAGTTCAGCCCACGTAACGCGCACATCCCCATCGACAGAAACTCGAATACTTCATAAAACTGGACATATTTTATCGAAGCATTGTTTTAGAAGTTGTAAAACCGATAAGTCCATCGAGTAAGTGCTAAACTTCGGTCTTTGTTCATGTCACGACTGCCCCTATGGCTTTTGTTTGGACATTATTGCAATGTACGAACGCTGGTCGGCTGCAATGTTTAAACATATCCAGGAAATACTGTGTTATTATCGGGAACCGCTCTCGTTTTCCGTTTTATTTTCCCCGTTTGATAACTTTTTACGGTCATTATTATCGTCTAGTCGCTGGTTAAAACCGTACTGACAACGTTTGATGTCGGCGGAACGAGCTGCGATACTCGTAATGGGTTCCTTTTGATTTCTTTGACTACGCTCATTGCATTCGATATTGTATAAATATATCATAACAATAACAAACGAAATATACATACGTTACTATTTTGATAACCATTGATATCCAACATATTATCTACATCTTCTAATTTAAGAAAATACGAAATAGTGATTAACTGGAATCAAAGCTTTATTTATCTTATTTTAATTAATTGTACCTAATACCTATAAAATATATTTTCCTCTAATTAGGCAAATATATTTATTCTGAACTTCTTTTTCAGTCTGTGTTTGAAAATAATCATCCTTTTTTGAAGGCCTTTTGCGAATAGTTTTTCGTTGAGGCTTATTTTGACGAAAAACCTAAATCGCCCTTACAAATATGACGAGGTTGGAAAAACGAGCATTCTTGATGCTCATTCACGTTAACTGTTATCCGTAAGAGCTTTCAGAAAATGAGTCAAAATTCCACTAAACCTGTTATATAACTATGAAAAAATATCTTTTGGCGCAATGATATACGAAAGTATTATCTTTGTGAAAAGTTATTTCAATACAAACACTGAAGTAGTCATGATAGGTACCTACTAGATTATTTTCAGATATAAAAGCAAAGTGAAGGCACAAGATAAACACTTGGAGAATATTGATTCCCTGTTCTGTGGAATTTAAAACATTAATAATTTTCTATAACACTCAACATAAAGAATAATACAAATAAAATATATTTTAACTGCTTAATTTATTGCGTATCCAAGTATATTATTGCTGAAGTTACATTACATTTCTGTACAATTAAATTGTTACGTAGAAGCAAGATTTCATATACCTACAACGTAGAAGCATGTAATACAAGAAACAGAAATCCCAGTTAACATTTTGCCTCGAATTCCTGTATCAGATATACCGATACCATTGGGTCATATCGGTAAACATTTAAATATTCATGTTCGCAGCATTCAGATACTGGGAACTGAAATATTCCCTGAATATTCCTGCATCCATTAGGGAACAATAGGCTTAATCTACTCCATCTTAATTATTTACCTGTCCTAATTCATGAAACTTTGGGCGACAGATGGCGAATCCTCGTCATATTAAGAAGGATCATTACGCATTTACTAATTGCGAGCGAGATAAAATGTTCCTACAATGAAAACAAACAGTTTTAAATTCATTTGTCATAATTATTACAAATGTAAATTTTTCATCATAATACCCACTAATATTCAATGTTTGCCAAAAATATTACTTCGATTTAAATTCAAATCCAATATGAAGTATTCATACCTATTGTAATTTCCTAATGGAATTCATAAGTACCTACATAAAAATTAAATTATTTAATTTATATTAACTTGTCTACTTACTATAATTTCTAATGGCCCAACAAGAGTCCTAATGATTGATATAGAATAAAATATATTAATTTACCAAATAAAAATAGTATCTAGAATCTCATTAGAACTAAGAACTCTATTAACTGGAATTTCAAAATTTCTGACCTAAGGATTGAAAAAGTTGAGTTCCAAGATTTAACAAAACAAAAATATAGCAAGTTAAAAACAAGGTGCACAAAATACGCTATCTTCATTTAATTCCTTGTGATCTGTAATTTCATTTTATTTTATATAACATTGCAGTCTTCGTACCACGAGTCCTCTTAAGATATTCAACTTAAATTTTCTTGGAAAAATTATCACTCTTATCTCTTATTTCACAAAGGTGGAGGAAAGTTTAGCAAACAACAAGTTTTATAGATAACTCTCAAGATATAAACTCTTATGCAAGTTGAATCTCGAAGTTTGAACACTTAAATCCTTTCTACTTTATTCTGAACTTGTTGTTCCGACGTGTTATAATATTTTCCTTTAGCATTTTACAGTATATCTATCGAATGCATCAGCTGTTATGCATCATTATTGATTCATCGGAATTCAGTAATGCTAGTAATAGAACGTAGTCGCTTTTCTGAGAAGTAATTATAAACGATTTTTCATTGTGTGACTAATTAACACATTATGATTATAAAGTATTGAAATACCTATTGTTTGTGTGCTAAAATTTTTTCTTTCACTTTTCAACTGAAACCCTTATAATTATATAACTTTAAGCACGTCTACACTTCGTCACTTAGCCCGTCAATGTAAACGATTATCCATAATGGAATTACTATCAGTTTAGTTGGACGTAAAAATATATTTATTTGTGTTAGTTTCTCAAAATACAAAGGAGAATAAACCATAGTTTATGCTTATTACATGAGGTTTCTTACGATTATTAGACTGTCTACATTCTAGGAATAATCCATTGAATGGTACAATACTGTCAATAGGCTGTTGGATCTTACTCTGACAACCATACAAGGATAAAGGAATTAATATTATCCCACAGAGAAATGACAACAACTATCACCAGTCAATCCGAAATGTATTCCATACTTACAAATATAACCCGTATCCGGATGGATAAAAGGTCAATTTTCAATCGTTAACCATACTCATAGTTTTTTATTACGACAGTAATCGTCAAGAGATATTTCTTATAACATAGGATAAGAGAAATATATTAACATTACCCCTAAATAATAATAACGAAATACGAGACAACGAGATAATCCATAACTTGGGAATTGGAGTTACTTGTTCGTTGATGTATGAAATGTATTTACTGAAAATAATACCAAAGATTGCGAATATTTTTTTACGTGACAAGACTGGAATGACTTTTCCCAGGATATTTAGATATTACTTAATGCAGGTTTATATTTTATATTTGTCCTGAAATAGATTGTTTTGATACTGCGAGAATGTACGGTCTATATAAGCTTTCATAATTTTTAATTATACATTTTTTAATGAAACTGCATCTGTACATGCACACAAAAAAAGCAATATCATTCACACAACGTAGCTCTAACAACATCCTTAATTGTGAAACATTGTTTGATATTTCATACACTTATTTGAATATGTTAACTATGTATAAAGGGTTTTTAGTTACAATTATAAATGAGTATCTAAATTGTGTAAGCATGTAATTTGTGATATTCATTTCTTCCATAGTTTATTTGCAACTTCTAAACGAAATAGCTAATATTATAAAAAGCTGTAGAAGCTTGCTTGTATTATAAAAAGCTGTAGAAGCTTGAACGCTGACGAGTCACGATCGTCAGCTATTCAGAAATAAACTTCGAACTTAACACATAAATATGTGGAGAATTCATATAATCTCAAATTCCATATCTAACTCGTAGATACGTACTCCATCAAGCTCCCTGAGCATTTAATAATACGCTTCAAAGGACACGAATGTTATATTTTCGAGAAATGCCGCCTGTAAGGATACATTCACATGATTCCAGGATTGTCACTCGATTTACTCTAACAATTCAGACTGTGTATCTCTCAAATTACCTTATTTTGCATTAGTGTTAGTAGCAATATTGTGCTTTATGTTATTCTGTTGTAACAAAACACTTAAGTTTTAAAATATATACCTATTGTTTATTACTCGTCTCGAACTCTACATCGAACTCGAACTATACACTTTGTCCTTTTATATTGCTGCTAAGATATTCGAAACAAATCTCGGATATTGTGCATTGTTGAAAAATAATCAAGTTGCATAATATTGCAGGGATTAAAAAACGAAAAATAATACACACAGCTTTTAAAACCATTAAAAACTACATACTTAAAGGAATTCAGGTCCATTTTAATCAAAAACTATTATGGAAAGAATTACCCATATCGAGAAACTTTGACATACTGCATACACTCGACTCAACATCAAACAATTTTGTGTGTTTGTCTATTTGATTGTGTAAATTGTCGCCGCGTAGTGAATCGAATGTTATAGCTCCCGGTGGTTATTTGCTAGGGTCAAAATTGCCTAATATTTTGTATAAAGAACGAATGAGTTTTTACGAGTCGGTCATTTATAAAAACAAAGCTATGTTATATAAGGACTGATTGTATGTTTTAGTGAAAAAAAAAAACATTCTTGCAGTCGTAGCTATCTCCCGTGAGCATTAAAGATTAAATTGATTTTAAAATGTGTCTAATTGAACTGTTTTAATTTTACTGATTGTTAATTATCCAATTCAATAACGTGATAAAAGGTACAGCAGCCTATTTTCTAATAGAATATCGGTTAAAAATTAAAATTATGTATATCAAGGAAAAATCATTTTACAAAAATAATATTAATCTATTGCATAGCTTCTATCGCGGGCCTTGAGCGCGGGGACCGAATTCATAAATTCCGTAACGAAAAAACCTCACGCTCTCCACTTCGACGGGCACGCAGGTGTGGCTTGAAGGCATAGCATGCAATAGCTTTACCGCGGCAGTCCCCGAGTGCCACACGTCTTTTTATTTTACCCTAATCAATATAACAATGTACGTAAAGCATGTTTAATACTAGTAATTCCTGCAATATTATTAAAAAGGGACGTCCATCTAACGATATCTCGCATTCCCCATTAATTCTATTGTGGTTCTCCATAGCACGAGTTACTAAGCAACAAGTTTATTTGTACCGCTATAATGGTATCGATATCCATCAATCTATCTTCATTAATTATCAATAAATATCTATTTCGTTATCAATATTTATTGGTCAGGAATAATTTGATTCTCATCTTACAATTCTCGCGACCTTTATTTGGCTTCCTTTGGGTAAATAGCTAATTGCTACTAGAACTTTTGTCAGGGGAAGTTGATCAAATAGTATTTAATATCTTCATAAAAAAGTAATGTCTAGTTTTATACATAATATTATATAAAAGGTCAACGTAAGATTATATTAATATGGCGGTCGAAGGCGCAAAAAAGTAAGTGAACATAAAAAGCACTCCATCAACTATACTCAAAACGTTTATTAACCGCGCAACACCATCCATCAAGTCTTTTAATAACAATTTTAGAACTCATAGAGAAGCCGACTTCCTTAATTAAGAGCGAACAACACTACAACCTCTCATAGCTGGCTCACGCATCCGGCGCGTTAACAAAGAAACAAAACCGGATAGAACCGGATGTAACCGGATGAAGCCCTGATAAGAAAACCGGATCTGGTGCTCTAACGAACTAGTTATAGCCGGTTAAGCTGAGTACTCATTAGTGAGTGTGTGCTGAAAGTTCAGCGTGCGGTGATTGCAGTGTAGACTGTGCTTAATGGACGCTATTTGGTTTGATGTAAATGCGTCTTTATTGCTTTACGATACTCGAATATCAAATAGGATATAAACTGTCTATATTTTTACAATTTATTTATAAAAAATGTAAATAACTATTGTGTTTATTATAATGCTTCCCACTTTAATATTGGGGATATTCCCACTTTAATATATAATATACTAAAATTATTATCTGAGACATCACAAAAGTATTCAAATAGTGTAGTTACAGAGGCATGTGGTTAGAAGTTACGCAGAAGTATGTAATATTCACAAAGGTTGAACAACCGCAGACGACCGCGGTCCTCACAGCCCTCCACGTGTCGCGGTGTTGACGAACTAAATATGTTCTATAAATTATACAAACAGGACTAAATATTATAAACAGTTTTTAAGGTCCTTTTAAAATGTTTAAGTATCTTATTATATAAATTAATGTTATGCCATATCAAATTTAAAAGTAATGAATGCTTTATTTTTTACATAATAATATGTTGAATATGGATTTAATATTTATACGATTTGTACGAATTAAATTATATTTTTACTCGTTTATTTTTCCTCTCCTTTAAATTTATTTATTTTATTTTATAGTCACTTTACGGCTTCCACCGTAGAGTGACCCCGTCAATGTTATTTTATTTTTGTCTCCGGAATTCATTTCATTGCTGTAAAAACATTAAAATCTTAGGTCGGATAGATAACTAGTTTTTTACAACATGTACAAAGGGCAATTAAAACAATTATATTAATATAACATTAGAAGTCCAGATAGAGCAACGTTACACAACTAGTCTATAAAAATATACAATAACGATGTCTTAATATGTCCGTAGGTATGAGGAAAATTGATAAGATGAGAATATGAAAACGTGAGCTTGTACTTTTCGGTATTTTCTGAGATATTATAATATCATATTTACCAATACTTCTTTCATACAAAGCTGCCCAATTTCCTTAATTACTTTCGTTATTCTGAAACTAATATGAAGGTTGTTTTTTTTTAAATATAATTAGCAAAATTAATCGATATAAGACGGGCCAATGTAGACAAAAAACTAGAACAGTATTATTCTGTTAGAATTGGCTATTTAATTAAGTTCTCTTATTATAATAAAAAAACATTAATTTGGTAGGTACATACTAAAGCCAAATATTAATATTAAAGGTACAAACCAAACAACGAAAGGGTTGCTACAAATGCACGATCCGCGCTATTCCAAACATAAATAATTTAAATCAAATTAGATGTATTGGATTGAAAATAATCAAGACACGGGTCGGACCACGCCCGAAGGAAATTACACATGAATGGCAAACCGAAATGAGGCCGAAATGTCTCTGATTAAATCTGCGCCCACCAGCGTTTCTATACCGTTGAACCGGTTAATTGAGCGGAAATAAAAAGTATGCTGTTTTCTGATTCACTGCACTCTGATTGGACTTGATTGATTGAAGATGCAATTATTGCAGATTCACTGTAAACTCCGTATGTCTTTTGTTCGATATAATCGAGAGGCCACGTACAGCTTTGAATATTTTGAAATATTCATTGCGTGTTATTAATTATTCTTCTGTGCTATAAATTATAGTACCCGTGCGCATTAAACAAATAAAATACATAATGTGAATTTCCGTTCTAAATTCTGCTGTAAACAAACTGCCCTTATTTGCCGCACATTTTCAAGTCCTTGTCGCAATTGCCTTTAATTAATTCGCAATGCAAAGCTCATGAAAGAATGCTAAATGTGCATAGCTGTTGGCCCAGTGTCAGCGCTAAAATGAGGATAATTCCCACTGCGATAATACGTTGTAATTCCAGCTTGTTTATTTGGAAATCATGGTTGTCGCATCATTCAACGTCACTCCTGACAACTGGGACGTATTTTATGCATTACACGGTTTTGATTCCATATTTGTTTTGTGAATCACGAATTATTTATTACTAGCGTAGTAGCGTAGTAGTAGTAAGCCTTTGCTTATCCAGACGATAATCTATCTCTGTACCAAATTTCATATAGATCCGGGAAAGTATCAAACTTCCTTTTTACTATTCATCAATCTTCTTAAACTTTCTCGTTTATATTAGTAGGATAGAAAATCTAGGTACCTATGTACTTACCTACAAATACGAATAAAATTTTCTTATATATACTTTTTATTACGCGATTAATATGTATTCTTAAAAGCGAACTCGTAATTAAAGAAAATAAAACGACGTCCTGTAAATTGTCAGCTGAATTCATAAGAATAACTGTTTTTGTTTCCTTGTAACATAATTGGGTATCCTGGGGTTCGTGATCTTTAGCCAGGCGTAATAAATTTAATTTTATCGCCCGATCTTCGCTAAACCATCTACGTGACATTTTTTATCTGTCCTTCGATGTAATACTCTTACAAAGAAATAAGAGAATTAGAGATACACCAAGAAAGCTTATTCTCCACCAATTTGTGTTTCCATAACTATTCAATAATGTTAGGCATTGTTTACATTAATTAAACGCTTACCTTTCACTTATAAGTAAAAATTCTATACGTTAGATTACATACTTCGGCAAAATGTAATAGAAATATTGTACCATCGGCTACATGTTACTCGGACAAAAGAAGGTCGCTATTGTGAGAGAATATTTCGATATGATGTCGCCGTCAACAAAATTATCCCAAACGTATTGTTACCGAACAAAATACACCCGATGTCCGATAAAGAGTCGTACTTAACAAGGAGCCGAGTAACTAAAAGCTTTCCCGAGATTGTATTGAACTATTGACAAACCACTCGACGGACTCGACGGGAGCGAAGGCAACCGTTTATTCGCGGTAACTTCAGGTAAAATGTAAGACACAAAGAACATGCTTTCTTTACATTTTTGTAGCAAAATTTCCTTATACGATTCCTATTTCCCGGTATCTCTTAAATTTTTGCTAACATGACGTTTCCTGGGTTACCTTTTGGACGTTTTAAATGTAGGTACGAAACGTTTGCGTACGTTTTATTTTCAATTTCTCTGTGAATAGCAAATGCTTAGTTTACTTTACTAAAAGGAATAAGTTATTCATAATTCAGGAACCTTTAAAGTTGTATGTAAATCTGTAATTTTGCCCTGGATTTTACGATACATTTATTTTATGCATCTTGTATTTCACAATAATTTTAGTGAAATCTAATAAAGAATTTAGGAGATTATAATAATTTGAACCTGTAAATCAGAATCTGCCTTTTCAAGTTATCTCATATACGATAATATATTATATTCAAATAAAATAATATTTTATTGAATTTAATTTATATTGCAGCTTTAATTCTATTAGTTATCATATTTCGTCTTCCGCTCGGATTGTGTTAGTGTTCAGACGTGTATTTTGCTGCGCCGCTTCTTTAAAACCGGTTTACCTTGACTACTTAAACTACGGACTTTTTCAAAAATGTCAAAAGTACAAAGATCCCCACCCGGTAACAAAGTGCACCATGTCTCGTCTGAAAATGATATTACTAGACTTGATCCCGAAAATACCTTAATTGGAAGAAGGCAAAAGAGGCTTCGTACCGATGTTCACTCCTCCGAGGAGAAATCTTTGAAAGAAGAACTACTTGCTATGCTTACTACTTGGAAAAAGGATCAAGATATGACATTCCAAGCTATGAGAACTGAAATTGCTGAGTTGAAACAACAGTTAACTGGAATACAACACCAAAATACAGAATTAGAAAAATCTATCAATTTTTTGTCACAACAGTATGAAGATATCAAAGAAAAACTCTCCTGTATGGATAAAGAAAGGCGTGAACAAGTGCTACAGATTTCTACTTTGGATAATAGAATTGATGATATGCAAAAAAAGGCGAAGTTCACAGTTTTGGAGTTTCGTAACTTACCTCAAGCACAACAAATAAAGTCTGAGACACAACAAGATTTATTTGATATTGTTCAAAGAATGAGTAATGCATTAAATATCGAATTACAAAAATATGACATAAGGGATATCTTTCGAATAAAAGGAAAATCTGGTAATTCAACAATTATAGCAGACTTTACATCCGTGTTAACTAGAAATAACATTCTAAGTGCAGTGAAACAGTATAACAAAGATAACTCACAAAGATTAACCTCCTCGTCTATTGGACTACCCGGTCCAAGCTCACCAATATTTGTATCTGAGAGTTTAACAGACAAAGACAGAAGGCTATTTGCTGTAGCGCGTAACAAAATTAAAGAATTAGGTTTCAAATTCTGTTGGACAAATAAGGGAAGAATTTTTGTGCGTAAATCTGAAGGTTACCCTCGCTATGAAATTAAAACGGACTCTGATTTGTTAAAGTTAAAATCAACCTGACTATATTATTATTTGTGCCAATTTACACTTGTATTGTTTAGTTTTCCAATAATGTATTTTAAAGTCTTAGATATATTTTTAATGTACTTTTCTCAGTGTATCCAAAGCCTTATCACTTACTCATTACATTATAAAATTATTTTACATCTACCCACACTAACTCGCATAGCTACTTATTACATTCTGTACCCTATTGCAAAGACAGAGAATACAACTACCATGTTTAACTACACAAATCGTAAAATTATAAATTTCTTCATTACTCAAAACAAGCGTTTATCTTTACAGTTTGAGTGCATTATAATATTATTTGTAGCCTTCAATAGTTTTGTGGTGACATTACATATATATTACACTAAAGTGTTATTAAATCATTTATTTGTATTGCAGTTTGTTAAACTTCCAAAACAGATTTCCATCTCTTCACTAATGCTGTGGTATTATAATATTATGTTTGGCAAAAAATCAAAAAAGTTAATTATGGATTATTTTTTGATACTAAATATAACAATTATAGATTATTCAATTGCTTTGTGTTTAATGGAAATTAAAATTCAGTCATCTTCATCATGTGTGTTCAACGGTTACGGGGCCTTGAGATTTAATTTTATAAATCATGATATTTCTGGTAAGTCAAGTTATTACCTCGTTAATTATTTTTTATTCAAAGTTCAGTTGCATAAAGATAAATGTCGTTTCACTAGACTTTTGATACCAGAAAATGACATAAACTATACTTATAACTTGAAACAGTTTATGTTAAAAATCTATCGATATAAGTTATTGGACCTGTTTGTGAGTATTTATTCATCTTACTCGAATAACATAATTTTATATCCAAATTATTTATTTGTTACACAAATTGCATTTTACCAAATTTCCGTCTTAAACTCATGCCTAAGGATTAATTATTACTATTTTCTAGTGACAAATTTTTATTCCGGCCTAATGTTCATCTGCATTCTTACTGTGTTCGTCACTTATGTAACGTATATAGTGTTATTTATTAAGGAACGTAAAATTAAAACCATTTATAATACACCGCTAACTAAAACTTATATTGTATATTCCATTACTTTTAATAATATAAAACTATTCTGTATGGGCGGATTGAATTTAATTATCTTGCATCACATAATAATATTTCAAATGTATAAGTGGCGAAATAAATATTGCGTATATTTTATAATAACGTTCTTCTTATATTTTATGGCTCATAAAAAACTGAACCTAATACCTACATAAACATAATTCGATCGTAATAATTTAAATATCATAAACGACATTGACTACTCGAATGATATCAAATGTACTTTGTTAGACGATACAAGTCTGCTTAAAACTATACTTCCACATAATATATTTGATTCATTGTGTATAATAACGATAAACATAAGAAGTATACATCGCAACTTGGACGAGTTTTTAGTTTTTATCAGTAGTCTCAATGTTAAAATTGACATTATTGTTTGTACAGAATGTTGGATAAATAGTGACTCAGTGCTTCCTAATATTAATAATTACAATTTATTTTACACACAAAAAAGTTTTAATCAAAACGATGGTGTTATGGTATTTGTTAGAGATGAGATCCCCGCCGTAGTCATGGAACCTAACTTTGAAGAGGGTAACTGCCTCCTAGTACAAATTAAACCATCGATATCTCTGATATGCTCTTACAGACCCCCGTGTTTTCAGAATGCTTCCATTTACCTTGAATCACTTGACCTGTTATTACGTACCATTAACTCGGAGACAGTTATCTTAACCGGAGATATTAATATAAATATTATGCCCAACGCTAATAACAGATTTTCTACTGACTACTTAAACTTCGCCTCGCATGGACTGTTACAATGTATTGACAAGCCAACACGATCTACCACTTGCCTTGATCATTTCATGGTTAAATCAAAAAATAAATTGGAAACATTCATCTTTCCACCGTTTACGGATCATTGTCCAATTCTTTTATTTATATCGAAAACAAATGTTACAAAACTTGAATTAAATAAAAAAATTACACGTATTGATTATGATAAAGCCCAAAAACTGATTCAGAAAATGAACTGGAATGATCTTTATGAGGTCAAAGATACTAATATTGCTACTGAGTTGCTGATATCCAAATTACAAACAATAATCGCAGATAGTTCTTCTACTATTACTATTTCAAAAAGAAAAGCACCAATTAAACCGTGGATTACGAGAGGTATTATAAAGTGTATAAGAAAACGGGACAAAATGCACATCAAAGTTAAAAAAAATCCAAGTGATGTGATTCTGAAGGATAATTATACTAGGTATAGAAATATTTGCTCTAAGATAATTAAAAAACTTAAAAAAGACTATTTTAGAAATAAATTAGAACGGAGTTTGGGAAATATCAAAGAATCGTGGAGTGTCATAAAAGAATACTGCTTTCTAAACGCTAAGAGAGAACTATCATCTGAACTTTTAAACTGTCATAGCACACCGTTGGAGTCTTTAAACACTGTTAACCAATATTTTACAACAGTTGGGAGTAAGCTTGCAGAAGCAATCCTTCATAACCTGAAAAGGAACGAAAAAGATCTAGCACGGGAAGCTTCTCACCTCACAGGACCGGTTCACTCAATGGTGGTCACAAACACTGATTCTATAGAAGTAAATAAATTAATATCGTCACTAAAAGTAGACAGTGCTCCTGGCCACGACAATATCACCACAAAATTCATTAAGGACTTTAAAATATATCTATCTGAACCAATTTCTTATGTTTGTAACTTAAGTCTTGAGTCTGGAGTTTTTCCGAGGACTTTTAAAAAAGCAGTTGTGGTACCCATTTATAAAGGTGGATTAAAATCTGAACCAACTAACTACAGGCCAATATCTCTTTTAAGTGTACTGTCGAAGATCCTTGAAAAGCTTTTTAATAATAGATTAGTCACATATTTGGAAAGAAAATCACTCCTAAACGACAATCAATTCGGATTTCGCAAGGGCCGTTCAACCGAGGATGCAATCCTGCATCTTACATCACTAATCACATCATATGTGGATAATGGTTACAAGTGTCTCAGTGTGTTCCTTGATTTGCGTAAGGCTTTTGACACGGTGTCGGTCCCTATCTTAATTTCAAGGCTTGAAAACCTTGGTATAAGAGGTGTAGCTATCGACTGGCTGCAAGACTATCTGACTAATAGAGAGCAAGTGGTGCGCCTTGATAATTTAACGAGCAGCAATGCAGCTTGCACATACGGTGTTCCACAGGGGAGCACACTGGGACCTACGTTGTTTTTAGCGTACATAAACGAGTTATGTAGTCTCCCTTTACATTCTGCAAACACAATCATGTATGCTGATGATACAGTAGTTATCTTCCACGCCAAATCGTGGAGTGATTTGAAATTGATAACTGAAAAAGAGATGTGCAAAATCACTGCTTGGTTAGAAGATAGCCTGTTGTCAATAAATGTTGAAAAAACTAACTACATCTGTTTTGGTAAAAGAATTTCTTCCATGCCTGGTAATCAATACAAAATTACTCTACATTCATTCCCCTGCAATAAGACATTAACATCAACTCCTCAGAATACTATTTGCACATGTGAAGAAATTAAAAGAACCTACGAAACAAGATATCTAGGTGTAATAATGGATGACAAATTAAGATGGGAACAACATATAAATAGCACAGTAAAAAGAATCAGAAGACTTATATTCGTGTTCAAAAATCTTCGGTCTATTGCCAACACTACTCTGCTCATCCAGGTATACAATGCTCTTTGCCACTGTATACTAACTTATTGTATATCTGTCTGGGGAGGAGCCTGCAAAACTCTAATGCTGCCTGTAGAAAGGGCGCAAAGGGCTGTTCTTAAGGTTATGTTCTACCTTAATTATAAACATCCTACAACTGATATATACAACAAATCAAATGTTCTTAGTGTTCGAAAATCTTATATTTACCAGTGCATCCGCAGAAAACATCGCATGATAGATCTTTCTAATACAGAGGTAAAAAGACTTAATCGGCTACCTATCCCCTCAACCTCATCCAAATTCGCTCAACATCAATATGAATTCTTAGCAACAAAATTGTATAATTTATTAAATAGTAAATACAACGTTAGGGTTTTAAATCATAATAAAATTAAACGAGTTGTGAAAGATTGGCTAAAAGATATGGATTACGAAGAAACAGAAAAATTAATGATAGTAAATCACTAGGACGTATTCAACCACCCACCCACATGTCATACGTACTAACTTACTCACATGCTCTACACAAACACACACATGCACACACACAAACACATACACACATGCAAACACACACACACACACACACACACACACACACACACACACACACACACACACTATATATATATATTTATTATATGCGAACAGATACGTGCACACAATATTTATAATGGGAATGACTTCTTAAAATTGAAATATTAACTTCAGTTTTTCCTTTTTTTTTTTTTTTTTTGTATAGATATAGTTATATTTTTTTTTCTCCTTTTATCTATTTTTACTGTATAAACATAAAACTGTGAGTTTGCAGAAACATATAAATATAATATAGATATAAAGACTGGGAAGAAACTGGCCTTCGAAACACAGTTTACCACTAGTTCGAAGGTCAGGGTCTGAACATAATGCTGTACTTGTTTCTTGAAAATAAATTTTTAAATTTTTTTTTTTTTTAAATTTAACTTACTTTCTAACTAAATAGTCTGGTTAGAAATTGATTGACTTCAGTGCATGAAATTACAAGAACATAATATTATGTACCATTGTATAATAACTAATAACTTTGTAATTAGCCACAATTAGCCCATAACATTACGTAATGGCATAATGGGCATTTCATAAGATTGTCAACGGCAACATGTGCTTTGGTACCAAGATTTGGTACGGACGATGAAATGTTTATTATTTACGGTCGGGACGTGAGAATTTTAAACATAGCAACATCGTGGCTTGTGGCCCCGCTTTTAAATTTTGTAAACGTCGCCGCGGCTACGATTCATGAAAATGAATAATTATTTCAGCAGTTTTATATCGCTTTGCAGGCTTACCGTCTGTAACGAATGAGTCCATTTTAATACATCAAAGCCGAAATACTTTACATGGAATTTTGTAAGCATTCATACGTAATCTGCGTTTGTTTCACATTTGTATTGATGACCATAATTTTGTTTTAGATACTTTTTGCGATAGGAATACGGTAGGATAAAATAAATTGTTATTGCCGTGAAAACTTTTATATGTGATTATCGATGTTTAATTATGTTCAAATATAATTATAACAACTACCTATCGTACCTACACAATATTTACTTGCACATTATAGATGTTTCAAGATCACTATAATGACGTTGAAAAATAACCGTAGCTAATAAAAGTATAGATATCGTAGCTAAGGAACTACAATATTGAAACAGTATACAGGAATACATTCCTCTACTAATATAAGTTTTGACCTTACTATTACTACTTTATTTTGTCCAATCTTGCAAAATACACGTGAACACAAGAAGCTCTATTTTTAGAAATTACGTGGGGAGTGACAAAAAAAGCTTGAGTTCCAATTGTCGATCACGATTTCCTACGTCCCTTTTCCGTCATCTTGAACAATATTTTTCCCATCTTAATCCTTACTAAGTTCAGTTTGTTCAGATGATTTACCAAAAATGTATGATCACCAATTACCATTTTAACGTAAATAATTTTACAATATAATTTTGTAATGTTGATGAAAATTTTGTGTTCTCTGACATGATATTGTTTAATGTTATTTAAAATATATTTGCACGCTCAACTACGAGCATAATGTATAAGAATCCTTATAACTCGTAGGTACATAACATATTTGTAACTAAATTCCGTAAATAAATAAAATTGGAATTTGAATCAAAATTGTATGACACAACCAGTCTTTAATTTGCCTATTTACTCCGAAATTCAATTGCATGTTCTAATGTAGAATTAGCCACGCGTCAATGGTCCTAATGCATTATTCGCCCTAACGCGGACAAATTCACAAATTGATTACATGCAAATCCAAATCGAACTAAAATAAATGAGCTTTGTAATTCAAACATGTTTTTTAAAAAAAGACGTGTGGCACTCGGGGACTGCCGCGGTTAAGGTATTGCATGCTATGCCTTCAAGCCACACCTCCGTGCCCGTCGGAGTTGGGAGCGTGAGGTTTTTTCGTTACGGAATTTCTGGATTCGGTCCCCGCGCTCAAGGCCCGCGATAGAATCTATGCAATAGCTTAATAACAATCAGCGGTTGAATTAGTGTTTACTTTTTAATTGAGATTTACTTCTGTGTAACAAGCTAATAAAAATCGGTCCTGATATTCACAGCATATAACATTATATTTTTTAATAATTTACAATTTATTTTTTGAGGTAAAAATCCTCATTGACAAAAATCCTTTGTCTAGTAAATATTCATTCAGAGAGGCTTCACGGACAGATTTATTTTGTCATTTAAAATATGAGAATGGATGTTAGAAGGATAAAAAATAATGGTAAGCGATTATTTAAACTCAAAGCCTCTGGTATAAATAAATAAGCTTATATAAAATGAAAATTTATGAATTACTCTCCCATTTATTTAATAATAAATCATTCTTATGAATTATACATATCTAATATATAATTTCAATGAGAGAATGTAAATTGATCAAATACAAGCGTACATATTCACATTTAGTTCCAACAGTTTTGAGTTTCTAGTTTAACTATTATCTATACTATCAAAGACACATAATTAATCGTGTACCTAAATTACAAATTCAGTTTGTTACTGAAGTAGAATATAACCGTACGTATTATAATACAAGGGCATTCAACTATATGAATATGTTCAAAATTTAATTGAGTTATATCAATTAATAAAGTAAAATTAACCTTTTTTTTAAATCGAATAAGTTCGAAAACTTCAGAATAGATTTAAAAATATCGTCCACCAGTAGAAAGCTACATTATTCCCATAATCTTAAGAATCCTACGCATCTTCTTTTGCCAACTTTTTTCTTCATCCCAGGTCAGCCCGACCCAAGTCTGTTTCATTTGAAATTAGCCGAATAAGCCGTCACCAAGCCTGACTAAATCGTTACGTGGCCCATATTCTATTCTAGTTAACATCACCAACGTCGTGTGTCATTAAACATGTAGTTAGGGCTGAGTTGAAAACACTAATGGCTTTTCTTTGTAACGGTATCGTTTCGTGAGCATTATGGAGTCGTTACCTTGATGTTTCAAAGCTATCAACGATCGTTTAGCTTGTATGAATTTTTCTAGAGGTTGAGTTACGGAATAGCAGCGCATGTTGTTGATTGTGTTGGAAAAGCGAAACTGAATAGCAATTCTGCTTTGCTGTACCTTGTATGACAATTTCATTCGATTTGAAGTGAAGGTTTGCGATTTTCTGTTTTCTTTGTAACCGTGAAGTTGTATCAAACATTGTAACAGTATACAGTCTTGTATAGTACTACCTATATCGTCTGTGGTAAAGTTATTAAACGAAAATTAATACATCAAGTCTTACTACACACATACATTAGAAACCATATTAATTTTCTTCACACAATTTTATTCTTGTCGTGGGAATCGACCCAGTGAATCAATAATCAATATCACTAACTAAGTCGTCAACCCAGCTGTCAATTTCAAAAAAGAAAACTTTTAAAACATTTATGAAAATAGCACAAATATAAAAATATTAAACAAAAGTCATATCACAAACCATTTTCCATTTACTTCTCAAAAGGTTATATTTAAATGCAATATATTATTCTTATTTTGGGTACGTCTAAGCGGTGCATACTTTGATAGTCAAAGCATTTTAAACATCCATCTACAATGTTGTCCCAAGACATCACGTGCTAGTACGTGTCTCAGCGGTGGAGGACTTTCAAGTGATGTATAATATAGATAAATGCATTGCGATACTAGAAGATAGAAGAAAAATTACAATGTATACGAGTCCCTGAGTAGGGGTGGACACTAAATTGAATTAGAAATATATTTTTTGTAATTTCAACAAATTATCTCTGAAGACTGTAATTATCTTCTAGATTGAGAGCCTCCCTCTACAATGCCTCATCGTTTTCAATCAGGTAATATTATAGAAACCATACGATGACACATAATGTGAAGTATAATAACATTTTTATTTTAATAATTTAGAACACAATTTAGTGATCATTTCACTTAATTTTAAGGAAACTTAGACTGCCAGCTTAGACCAAATTAATAAACAAAATAAATAGACAAGTCAAGGTTCTTCATTTACAAGAATCCGAAATTTCTACATAATATGTAACATATGAAACTCGGGAAGTACTTCATTTTCATACTTTACTAGAATTGCGGCACAAAGTTCTTGTTATATTTGAAATGATGAACAAAGAAATAGTTGTGAGGAGTCAGAGCTGTGTGAATAGTTGTGTCACTTCGTAGAAATATGACGTGATTCGTAAGCTTACGTAAGAAAACTGTACGAATGAAATATATGATCTAAATTCATGATAGGAATAGTAAGCAGCTAACTATAAAAATAACCATATAATAATAATTGATATAAAGGGAAGCTTTTAAAATGATATGCATGAAATGGTGGAAATAAAATAGAACGTAAAAAAACTTTAATGAGTTCAGACGCAGAATCAATTATGTGCCCAGTACTTTTTAATTTACATTGTAAGGGTTCAACGATCATAATGACTCCAGGTTCGGTCTGTAAATTATTCAAAGTCGTTTATTATAAAGGATGCTACATAAAATACTACCAAGCGGTTGTATTATAACCTCTTAACTACGTAAAATCGTATATATCATTGATGAAGGTTATTCAGGTAGCCCAATAGGTGATCTACCCCTGGGCTCCCGCTTGACAGTATTTCCCGGGACATCCTGTACATATTTAATCACATCGAAACAAATTGATTGTAAACTTGATGTTCCATTAAAACAATGAAATAACAATTACACACACACAACCATTCTATATAAAGTTAAATGAAAACCAATCACATTCATGAAATCACGAAACAATTCCTCGCGAAACAAAAGTCATTTCCAAAATGACACTTACACGTATCGATATATTTTTCTATATTGTTTTAGGGTTCCGTTGTTCTCTGGTAATGCGGGTTTGATATCTAATGTTCTTTTGTATTACTCGTGATAACGGCTTTTATTATAATAAACAATAAAATCATTAGAAGCATAATATTATATACTTTTAAAAAATAAACGCATAAGTGCGTGCGTGCGTGCGTAACACAAAGTTATAAACGAAATATTATAGGTATATTTAAGAGTTATTTTTAAACACTTCATCTCAATATTATTTTACAGAAATTGAAAGCCCAATAAAACTTGTTATAGTATTACGTTCTTTAAGTAAACAAAAATTTTAAAACATTTTAACACGTTCACTGCGGCATGTCCAGTATCGGGCCATCAGCGACTACACCACAGTGCGGCGCCCAAAATCGCAGTTTTCACCGTGGTGCGGCGAGGTTTTTTATATGTTAATCAATGACTAGAAAAGAGACAAATATATTTTTGTGATCACAGTTTGAAGTAGGACTCAATTTCGTTTAAAAATCGTATGGCAAAATATTGGACCAACGCATAGAAAAGAAACCGTTTCTTTTGTGTGCGGCATGTCAAATATTTTGCCATGGACAAGCACCTCATGCCGCACTGTACTGCGAGCGCGCCGCGTGTCAGTCTCGCATAGTGATGCACCAGGACCGAAGCACTTTTCTTTTGAGTTTTTTTAAATGACAATGATACCTTAAAGGCTTTAGTTTTTTTACTTTCTTTTATTTCGTAGCATAAATGCAAAAATGTGATGACAGTTGTGAAAATAATATAAAACATTAAAACAAAAGTTACTGAACAAATTAAAACAAAAGTTACTGAACAATTTCCTGATAGTACTCTATCAAGTACCTTGTTTTATATGTGTTTTTTTTTGTATCAACGATCTCGTTATCTGTTAATAAACAGACTGAAATATACAAAATTGATTTATATCGATATCGATGTTTTATTTTACAGTGTTTCCCATCGCTATTACTGTAAACATGCCGTATCAACGCAGTGCGGGATGGCAAATAATTTTTCACAAAATCAGGGGTTTACATTTTCCCTCATATCTTTTAAACTATTCGGTCAAACTAAAAGCTATTCATGCGGTATATACTAGACTATATATACTACTATCTGAAAAAATTTTTTTTGAAATATCTTGAAATTTCATGAAATTATTAACCTTCAAAGTCAGAAGGTGCGATGTGATAAAAATGGCTCATGACGCACAGTGGTGAACTTGCCGATGTGAAGTATGGAAGACATGCCGCAACAACGGTAAGTTTGGCATTTTAGGTGCCGCAGTGAACGTGTTAAACAACACATGTACCTAACACATAAAAGGGATGTTTTCAAAACATCACTACCGAAATAATAAATTTACCATGAGCTTTTGTTAAATATTTATGTTAAGACTCGCGTCCATAAATTTTTAAATAATGTATAAAAACGTAAGTTGCGCTATTTCTATGCAGCAGTTTTCGTGTTAATGGGTTTGTAATACCCAGGCTCTGATATTATCACATTAAACTTTATGCACGCGATCGTCTTTGCTGCAATTTGTGATTAAGTGACATTATTATTACGTAACATTCGATAAACGCTCTAAACATTAACGTGATACAACCTACTGTATAATGTTCCAGTATAATTGGACATGACTTTTATGTCATACGTTTTTCTTTAATGGAAAATGAATAGTAACAAAGATTACTAAAGTGATATTTGTAAACACGCAACGCAAGTATTCAAGTAAAAAATTAATATTATCCTGATGACTGTTAACAAGGGTTGTTCCCTAATTGTCAATGCAAAATATAAATATGATTTGTAAAACTGCAAACGCAAATTTTTCAGAATAAGACAACTATATAGATAGACACAAAATAAGACTACCTACTATATAGATAGACTCTTACAACGACCTTGAACCAAATCTTTGAAGTAACTTTGTTAAACGTACACCGTATTAACAACATTTTATCGACCGTCGCCCTAATTATCCCGATCCGCCATAACTGTTATGCTAGCGTTGCATAAAAACGATCATTAATGTAATAACTGCTCGTAAAAATCTCATTAAGGTCAGATTTTCGCGTCTCCGTATATTGGTTCTCACTCAAATCACGTTCTCATCACAAACAACTGGAATAAATGGTCGGAGATAGGCGATTTTATTATTAACGGAAGTCATCCCTCCTCATTCTGGCATCGAATAGTAATTTTTCCACGAAAAGGTCGTAGCTATCCTCAAAGACGGTAATTTGAATTGCTAATGGCCGATAACTATCGCAATTTCAGTTCGGTATTTCAAAGTAAATTTATATTTTAACTTTTTTAATTTAAGAC
Source organism: Colias behrii (assembly GCA_029959065.1). Classification (NCBI taxonomy): domain Eukaryota; kingdom Metazoa; phylum Arthropoda; class Insecta; order Lepidoptera; family Pieridae; genus Colias; species Colias behrii. Next base: position 8,257,747 of record JARWMC010000009.1, read on the forward strand.
TTGATATAAATTATATCCATAGTTTAGATTTGAACGTTATTTGAATTGGACTTAATAACACGTTTTCATTTTTAATTAAGTGTTTTGCTTTAGTGGTTTGAATTGTGTTTTGCATAATTTATACATTTTTTCACGTTTTTAAATTCACTGTTGTTAAAGTTTCTTTATTTAAATAAGAAAATGGAATAATACATATTTAAAATAAAATTTTACTCAACTACTTACCGCAAGACTCATTTTGATGTGAATTTTGCTATAAGATACCAAATACTTATCATCGTGACAAAATTAGTGATTTTGATGCCTAAATATGAACTGAACCTACAGGGTCAGGGTCTTTAACATAGCTTTAGACTCTAGTTACCTGAAACACGAATATTCGATAATATTATATTAAACAATCACGGCGTTGATATTCTGTGAGGGTGCGGTAATGCCTCCGGTACCTTACCTACTTCCTACCATAACAAGACTCGACTCCCGTATTAAAATTCTGACTTTCTTAAAATATTATTTGAACCTCAAATCTAGATATTTCATATATTTTTTTTTTATCAATGATCTTTTTAATATTTTGTTTTATAAACTTGTAATTTTTATTTTCAAAAAAAATAACACACAAATGAAGAACAATCATGAAACTCAATTTAATAAACCTTCAAATAATAATTCAAAGCACACACAAGTCATGTATTCATGATATGGATGTCGTTTCAGCCTGCTGTACAAAGACTTCCCGGATTTCCCGGGCGACCCATCACCGGCCTGCAACCAGCGACCCCTGCCAGAGTGACAAGATCGTCTATCCACCTTGTATAAATAAATGAATACAAAAAAAAAGTAATTTCAATGAGTAAATATCATAAAGTGAAATGTGATTAGTGTAACTACTTAAGATTTAAGAAAGACAATGTATAGAAAATAATTTCTTCCAATAAATTAAATTCGAGGTCAGAGTAATATACAATAGTCTGATTATATTTGTAATGTTAAAATGTACAGATAGATGTTATCCGTATTCTTGGAAAAACACAACACTTTAAAATTAAAAACAATTAGTACTATGTTATTCCTTTGCCTTGCTCCTTTGCATAACGTTCCAGCAAAATTACAGCATTAGCTACCCACAAAAGGAAATAACACAAAAAGCATAACTAAACGTTATTACAGCGTATAATTAGGTTCGGTACTTACTGCAAGAGGCACTTTATTACACAGCGTATTACCAATACACGAGCATAATGAGGACTATTTTCCAAACGACAAAAAACAGAGGCATGGACGTTTAACGCTAAATTGACCTAACAGGCTAACAGGCTTTCAAGAACAGACGGACGGATGCAGGACGTCCGCCTTTACAGGCCTTTCGAGCTGTTTTTAACGTCTTTACTATACGTTATGTTCACTCAACGGTAATATTTTCGTAGAGCGTTCATTATATAAGTACATACTATATAATCTTGGGGTCTTCATGTACTATTTACTTTGTTCCCAACACGTATAGTGATCGAAGCATAATAGTTTCAACATATTATATTATGCATTGTAACATTACAATGAATACAATATGTTGAATTTATATTTCATCACGATACGTGGAGCGCAGGAGAGATTCGATCGATAAAGAAGGTCAATCTCAATTACCAATCGTATCGAACCCTTGTAATATTTATTTTCAATGCTATTTTTATTATAATGCATGCTTCTCATTGTCGTGTCCAAAAAAAAACATTTGACTTTGGGTCAAGTATGCTCTTGAAACGTGTTTCAATTGCTTTTTCCTTTTAATAGTAATAGAAAAGACTGAAGTACGGTACAAAAGGGTGACATTATCGTTATTTTCAGTATGTTATCTTCCCTTGTGCCGTAATGAGGGTATATGAAAACCATGTTCATACTTATTATAACATAAGCTGTTTTCTTTCAGTCCAATACACTTTTAAAAAACTCCATTTGAGGCTACCTTTCGATTTCGTATTTTTTATGTTTATTTATGATGTAATTTGATGAAGACTACATTTAAGTAGTAACATTAAGTTGGATAAAAACAGACATTTAGTACGAAATGAATAAAATTGTTCATGACAGCTAAATGAAATAAGATTCTTAATAATTCTTTCCCCAGGGAAAATATATTCTACGTTTTATCTTAGCAAAACGGCGTTTAGTAGCAGAAAAGTAATAAAACATAGAAGTAAATAAAGGTAATAGGAGCCATTAGGACAAAATTAATATCGCATAATTCCCCAGCCATAGTCAAATATTCTACAAAAGGAATACAAAGAGAACTATTACTGACGAAAGTTCCGCCCCGCATATGTACTTAGCACTTAGTGGCGTATTAAAGGTAAATTGATGCCATTATGAAAATGTAGGCGAGTCAACTAATGGTAATTGCACAAACTCATAATTGGACCTTCAGGCTATAACATTTCAAAGTGGTTTAGGTACCCTGCGAAATTGTTCCGGGGTAATTGTTGACGATTAGCGACTGTATCCGATGATCCTAAGTAATGTTCATTAAAGTATAATGTTGGTTTGTTAAAATTAAATTTGGTACGCTTTAACGGATGTCCGCGAATGCTGACCGCGTCACGTGACCGCGCTGCGTGTCTCGCTACATTGTACATTTATAAATAGAAAAAACAATTACTGTAAAATAAAATTGTTTTCTTGTTGTTTCAGTAAAGTTTTTGATTGAATAAATTGTTTATGAATCATCAAAGATTTTTAAGTCGATGTTGTTATGTAAGGAAAGTATCTGCTGTCTGCTATCGTTATATTTGTTTTAATTTAATTGGTAAAAATATGACTTTTATGACAAGCATGTTACACATTACATGCTGATTTTTAAGACATTATGAAATTGTGAAGAAAGTGAAGTATGGGTTTTTTGCACAATTAATTAATTATTATTTAAGCATTATTTATTTTAAATTATTTGTTCAATATGTTTATTTAAATAATTCAGTATGGTAGAAACTATTTTTAAGTATTGCTTAATAGACCGGGAGATACTGACACAAAATTTCGAGTCATTTGTAACAGGATGGCGGTTCTATAGGGGTCTTAGTACGCAATGACAAAAAGAAAAATGATGGTGTGAACGCTGGTACCGGTGGGTTAGTCGCGTGGGCGTTAGTCGAACTCGTCGGAAAAATAGCGAAAGTCAAACGATTTGTAACACAAAAATTTTAGAATTTACCGATAGCCCATAAAAAAGAAGTAGGCGGTAGTGTCATGCCATACTTTTCCGGTATGACTTACAGCCCGCCATACCGACGCGAACGTGTTGATTTAAAAAAAACAATTATTCAACCATTTGTACCAAGCTAACTTTTGCACAGGTAACCATCGTCGTGCAGCCATTTACGAAAATCGCCATGCCATACTTTTCGGACGATTCCAAATGGTCGCCATACCGCCGAAAATCTGCAAATTTTTTTTATTTCGCCTATCTTTTTGTACCAGTATTGCATTTGGCTTTTTGGAGAGTATTTGATAAAATGTGACCATTATTATATTTGCCATACTTCTAGTAGGGGGAAAAAGTGCTGTCATACTTGAAAAATAAATTTATTATTAATTTATATAAGTGAAGATTTCCAACACCTAGATCTTTGAAATTTTGTATTTATATTCGTTGATCCTCAAACTTACAGGAAAAATAAGTGCCATACTGTTACAAATCGTTTGACTTTCGCTATTTTCCGACGAGTTCGACTAACGCCCACGCGACTAAGCCGCCGGTACCAGCGTTCACACCATCATTTTTCTTTTTGTCATTGCGTACTAAGAACCCTGTAGAACCGCCATCCTGTTACAAATGACTCGAAATTTTGTGTCAGTATCTCCCGGTCTATAATTAGTTAATTGCTACCTACGTTATGTTTATACTAAAGTATAATAGGATCGATACAAATTTATTCGTATTTTCACAAACTCCACGCTTAACAAATTAGTATTCTGTTTGCTGGAGAGGGTAATTGGATTGTTAGTCAAATTGACAAACATTGCTGTGGTCGCCATTAGTCGTTTAATCTTACAATTTCGCTTTTGCAATTCAGAACTTTGTTTATGTCTATCATTATTAAATACTTCATAAATTATTTTGTTCTTGAGCATAAGAATCGTATACTCGTAGATCTTGCTACGCCTCGTAGACGTTTACAATTAGAGCGCTACGAGTACCTACGTAGCATTATACTCTCACGTTTTACAGTCCACGGAATACATAAGAGGGTAATATTGTATAATACTGTGTAAAAATATGTTAATAATTTAAGATATAATAAAATTTCAAAGCGAAATTAAATAATATTATCTCCAATATTCGTAACATTATTAAATTCCAATACTACGTACAAACTTTTAATTGTAAGAAAATCTAATCTAGATGGCATAGACCTTGTTAAATCATGATGACGGAGGCTAATATAAAATCTCTATACTTGCTAATTTTCTTAGATTTCTTACAATAAACATACAAACATGCGAGAACATAATTTCAATGTAGCGTTAGTCTCATAATAATATCCAAATCCAACTCCCGACTAGTTCACATAAAAAAAAGTTTCATCAACCACGTCGTTTTTGTCTTGGGCTAATAAAGGATTAGACACCAAATAAATTTGTAAAATTACTCGCTTGAATATACAATCTATTTTCCAATTTGTTCTCCTTATTATTTCCATAATATGTATCTTACATAATTTATAATAACGCAAATATGAACAGAGAAAAAACACATGTTCACCGAAATAATCCTTGTGTTTTGCAACAATAAATTTTAACAATGTCACATAAATTGTACACATACGAACGAGCCAAGCACATTTGGTGATATCGAGGTTCACGCTCCATAAAGCAAACACATCATACACACGAATATCGTAATACTAAACAAATAATAAACAAAACTCTTCGCTACGTGCTCGAATACGAAACACACCAACATTTGAACACGACTCTCCGTTTACTTTTCAAATGTAAGTTCCACTCCACGTCTTAAGCGATGCTAATAAGCTGGGAAAACAAAAATCGATTCTTCAGTCCCAAACAGCCTTTCAAAGATAATATTTGTTCTGGGAATTGTGTTTATGTTACCGCTAAACGTTACTCGTACCAAATTAATTTCGACATAGTTCCACAAACAACGTACTTGTAACTTTCATTAGGAGATATTTGTTTCTGTAATTACATACTTGTTTACCTAAAAATAACAGTCGAAAAGTATTATACAATTATAATGGGTTTGGATAAACAAAGTCTAACTACGAAAATGTTTTTGGGACATTGTTACAAATAACATGTTAGTTAAACTTTTTGGGTTTTATTTTTATAAACAGTCCTTAAAACAAAACAGAGCCAGAACGTAAACATTTTTAAACGATGTTTATATTACCAAGAAACTCAGAACCTAAACAACTCTATTAAACTTCTTCCATTACTAGGCATAATAATTTTATTCCCGAACTTGAACTCGATTAATTTCGGCAAAATTTGTTCAAAACTTACATACATCGCGGAGGAACAATCTCGTTGATTGTATCGATTCTGTTATTAATGTAGGCTATATCATGAACTATCGCAGTTCGGATTGTGGTAGCAATGCAACTGAGTTGAACTCATTCCGCTCGATTGAATCATAGCAGTCGATGGATTGTGTGTGCGATATTTTGCTGTTTGAGATTGCAAGTTATTACTTTAGTCTAGAGCAGAGTGATATTCCGTTGTTTTATTTTTTAAACGAAACCAATTTCAACATGAATGGATTTAATTAATAATAAACTGTGAAAAATATGAATAACGCTGTACTGAATTCGGCCTTTGAAACTATAAAATGCTCTTTTTATCACGTTTTCGTTTCAAATTAATAGAGTTTATTTTTTTTTGCATAAATAAATGCGTGATTTGATATTGTACTTTATTTTTAATACGCATTAAGAAACCACTTAAAAATAGGTTGATAGAGAAATTCATACTGTTTTTCTTTTTTTATGCAGCATGTTTGTTTTTGCAACAAAACTTTATTTACTTGCATTAAAAATTGGCATCTGTTATGCATAAACAAAATGATGTTCGACTTAAACTAAGCACTCAGACACGTTTAATACTTATTGGAAGCGTTTCTTAAGTAAAGATAAAAATAAAATCTCTTTCAGAGTTCCATAGCTCTGACGTCAGTCGAGAGGTTGAAGATAAAATTAGTTCGTTTTAATTTGAAAGTCGACTTTTCTAGCACAATGAGTTGAAAGAAAATTTATATCTCAAAAACAAGAACAAAACCAGTTATTTTCAATCCATGTGTATAATGTATATTTTAAGTCTAATGATGACGACACATAAATGAAGACAATAATATCTATATAAATGAATATAAATAACAAATACGTAAACTTAATACGTATTTGTTTGTCTAACTATCTAACACCAGCTAGGTCATATCAAATAAAAATAATTCTTATATAATGGCGATAAATTAAAAGCTTAATATTTTGTACCACCTAAGCTAACCTACTCCTAAAAATAACAGATTTTAAATTGAATCCATAATAGCGTTGCCGGCTTAACAAGAACGACGGTGCATAATCTACTTGTTTATCAAAATCTCTTTACTCTGGCTTCATCTATATGGCTGCGCTTTTTAGCGGGCTAATAGCTAATCCATCCTATAGTACTTTGATAAGCGGATGAATCGACGAATCGTATTTTGTTGGAGACGATGCCGGCCTAAAGCGGGGTCCTGGGATCCTGGGATCGTCAATAACGTAGATATAAAGAGTATTAGACAATGGGAATAAGTTTAAAAGTTCTAGGTAAATAGTGTTCATTTTTTATGATATATATGTGAATTTATGTGGTTTTTAATTATGAATCACAAAATGCGGGATTAATGTCTTGTTAGAAGACTTAATCCTGGACAAAATTAAGTCTGTTTCTTGCCTTGGTTCATTAAAACTTAAATTTATATGAACACAAACATCTGCGACTACTATAGTAATTATATGAAAATTCATTTCGTATTACAACACCTCATTATCGTGTTCACCTTTTCATGAAGATGTGAATACAACTCCGTATTAAAACCTTGACTACTTTCACCGCAGTTTTTAGATTAAATCCCCAGCTTAACCTTATTTTATCGAGCTCTGGAACTTTGTTGTGGTTCCAAGAACTTAGCGATATAAAAATTTGCATTATATAAAAATGTCTAGACGTGCGCTATGCTCTTCTATGCAAAATAAGAAATTTTGCATTAGAATGAATATTTTATTGTATTATCTATAGAATTAAATGAGATTGTTATGGATTTTTCGTCTAGAATTACTTAATATACCAAAATACTATTAAATTATTTTATGCGTAATATTATTTCGAGTGTTCGATAGAGTATTGTATGGTATGTATGTATATCTTTTTCATAATATGTGAATATGTTCATTTCATATGTTCATATGTGTGTATTTTTCATATACATGTCGATAGATAAACATAGTGAAAAAAGGGTTTCGTTTTGGTCATCTATGGAAACATACCAAAATATAATTTTATCAAGTTGGAGTTCATTATTTCCATTAATAATTTATCCTTATGTTTAAGGTGAATACGCACGCAACATTTTATTGTTAATTTTGATATCATAAAATGAACAAATACTTAAATGTAAATAAAACATGGAATATAATCAAATTCATATTCTATAAATATTATTCATCAGAATTCTGTAAAGTTTTAAATATATTTTGCGTACTTAAACAGTAATTTGCTTTCATTTCAACTCTAATTTAAGTTCCTAGAAACAGCGCAAATTTCACACGCTGTCAGGCTAAATACAACTCGAATGAAAACGATTTTAAATAATTTAAATGCATTGTTAGTAGAACACGTGAAACTTTTTCTTTGCACTTTTTTTCAGAATACACTTTAAAGAGGCTATAATTATTTCAATTCATAAAAAAAAACAAGAATTTATTGTGACTTCAGATAATATTTTAATGTAATTTAACGTACACATAATAAAATATAAAACAAAAATGCTGCTATTTATTTGATTATAGCATGGAATGGAAAAGAAAATCATACAGGCTTGTAATTTGTTGTGACGCATAATAATTGAAACATTGAATCTTTTGGTTAAACAGTATTTAAAAAACCTGAAGAGGCATTGCACTTTTGCATTGCAGGAGATATCAGCTTGAAATAGTTAAATATACGCAAAGCATACATGCAAACAAAGGCTCACAGCTCTCCAAAAATAAATCCTAAACTGTTGCGTTCACGCTCGTTTAACTTATTTCTTAAAAAGACTCCTCATTTGCTTCGTACTCACACAATGACCGTTCTAGAATTTTCTCTCTGTGTATTTCTATTTGTGCGATGCCAGAGGATTCAGCTAATGCATGAGGATATCTGAAACACGAAGCGAAATCACCACCTCTTTCGTTGCACTCGGTCTAATTCTGTAATCCTAAAAAATACGCCTCTATTTTCCCGACTCAAATGGCTCCTGCGAAATGTTGTTTTTTCAGCTTAAACACTAGCTCAGTAGATTGAAGCACTGAATGAAGATAAATGTATGAAGAGGATTTCAGCTTTCAATGTTGCTTGGGCGATGTAAATTGAATATCGTGTTATGGGAGTGAGTCCGGAAAATTAATGAAACATAGGTACTTTTATGTACTTGTGTTAACGCTTCAGTTGAACAAAATTTAATAATTGTAACGAAATGTTATATGAATCAATTAATTTTACAGACAATATAACCAGTCAATATGTGACGCATGTTTTAAAATGTTTATAGGTAGATAAAATAACTTATTGTACTGATATTTACTAATGAAAGTAATAAATATCAGATATGTTAATATTTTAATTTTAATTGCATGCTGTCATTGTGTTTACTCATTATAATGATATTAACACAAATATTCCCACATCTGATAGACTAATTGGGCTGATATATTAATTATCGTTATTAATTATATTCGATGGCAATAATTTAAATGAGATAATTTTACACGGATAGAAATACAAATGCGTCATTACTCATAGTCAGAATAACCGCAGCGTTTCACATAAATTTAATGAGAACATGGTTTGGTAAAGGTCAAAATAGCATTTACAGCAAACTAGCTTACCGCCCGCGGCGTCGACCGCTTTGTCTAAAACCTAATAAATTATATTCTAAAACCTTCCTCTTGAATTACTCTACATATTTAAAAAAATTCGCAACAAAATCCGTTGCGCAGTTTTAAAGATTCAAGTTATACAAAGGGACATAGGGACAGAGAAAGCGACTTTAAAACTAGTAGTGATTCCGTTATAAAACTAAACATTTTTGCCGTGCAAAATACACCGCTCCTATTTTGATACGTTTTTATGAGCACAGTGATTACTCCGCGGTTACTAAACAAATTTGCGTGATTCTTTTTTGATGAAAGTGAATGCTGGAACAAACCGAGTAAATTAAAATAATGAAGTGAATGAAATGCTTTCTTACTTTTTACTTTGTTTTTGTTGCCACTTTCACTGCAATGTTTTAATATTGTAAATGTTTTTAGTTGAAATTCCGTTTCACTCCAAAATTTGCTTTATAGTATTTTATTTAAAAAAATTTTACGAATAGTGTGAGAGCGACATGCTTTTCTTGAAGGCAAACAAAACATCCACCATGATTCACGATGTATGATGAGTTTTCATGAGCATGAAGAGCATTATATAATATAATCTCTATATATATAAAATTCTCGTGTCACAATGTTAGTCTGCATACTCCTCCGAAACGGGTGGACCGATTCTCATGAAATTTTCTGTGCATATCGGGTAAGTCTGAGAATCGGCCAACATCTATTTTTCATATGTACCACGGGCGAAGCCGGGGCGGACCGCTAGTTATATATAGTAGTAACAGTAGCTACATATTTAGTCGTCAAAACAATAAAAAGTACTAACAGCAAAAGTAACGTGCCTTTACATAAAGTTGAATCGCCTATAGGTAGGTATAAAGGATCTGAATTCATAAAGATCTTTTCTTTCTGACTTTACGACTTTACCTGAATCATTTAAAGTCCTTAATTAAGTTTCTTCTCTGAGACCGAGCCTTGCAATTTTCCTTTTCTTTCGTCTAGCGTTTATGTACTGACTTTCAGACAAACGACAAAATTTCTTTAGTGCAAAGAAAAAACATCATGACTCGGATCTTTATAAATTTGTGTTTAGACTATGCCTAGATGATTCACATACTTCGTTTTAATATAGAAAGTATTGTTTTTGTTTGTTTGTTTGCATGAACGTGCTAATATCAGGATCCAAGTGCCCGATTTGAAAAATAATTTCACTGCTAGATAGTCCATTTATCAAGGAAGGTTATATGTTACATATGATCACGCTAAGACCAATAGGAGCAGATTTATACGAGTAAAACCGCGAGGCACAGTTTTGTCATTGGTATTTATTTAATAGCATGATTCAATAAATAAACAATCACAATAAATACGATTTGTATTCATTTCTGACCACTACATAAGCTATAAGTGATTATTAATAGCTAGTAACAAAGTTATGTTAGTTAGACGATAGAGCACTTAGGTCTAGTCGCTAGTTTGTGTTAAAGCCATAAGACTTAAGACATTCGCTGCAAGTACTAAACTCTGTGCGGTTAGTTCATACTGATTTATGTAAGAACAATTAATCTGGGTGCAAATAGCTTTAGGGGTTTTGTATAATGGCTAGAATTATAAAATAAAGACGTTTTGATATTATGCAAATAGGAAAAACACACTTTATTATCGACTAGCTGCTCCGCGCGATTTCACCCCCGTGGCTCCACTCCTGTTGGTTGTAGCGTGATGATATTATATAGCCTATAGCCTTCCTCGATAAATGAGCTATCTAACACCGTAAGAATTTTTCAAATCGGAACAGTAGTTCCCGAGATTAGCGCGTTCAAACAAACAAACTCTTTAGCTTTATAATATTATAGTATAGATTACGTCAGATATAAATTTTAGCTTAACGATGTTTTTCATTCATTCGTTTGGAGAATGTAAAATTATTTTCATCAATTTTATGTTATTAATGGTAATGACGTTATGTACGTATGAGTGTTGTATGTAGATTGTAGGCGTATTGAAATGACTTATTTGAATGTTTCTGAAAAATATTTACTTATACCTGTGACTTATACGTAGGTACAATATAATAATTGAATATGTTATCAGGTGGATTTTATAATGAAAGTATGTATTTTAGTGTAACTAACACAGACATTGTTTTAACATAAAACGCGAATTCACTGTTCTGATTTTTGTTTTTATTTTGATTTAAAATAAAATAGGTATGTTATAGATTTTATGTAGCAGGCAATAAAGGCCTTTTATTCATAATAATAGTTATCGTAGTCCGTAGACAATAATATTTATTATATAAACTGACTTGTGTAACGCTTTATAGGTCAACTGTATATACAATCAAATAGGTACCCATTATTCCTAAAGTTCGTGAACTAAACAATAACACATAATATTATTAATTTGGTTTATAGATTAAATTTGAACAGTTTAAATTTGGAAATAGAATCAACAATTATTTACCCTGATATTGAATGTATTCCATTAAATGTGGATTTGTTGTTAAAATCGTTTGGAGAATAAATTGAATTATAATAATATGATTTTCGTATATAAATAGAATTATAATTAATGGATTCAAAGTAGGCGTTCGTATAAATTATGTACAAGATAGAAATAAGATATTTTTTCCCAAATTAATGAGCGATTCAATCATATTTTTATACTAATGACTCTCAATCTCTCGTCTCAATATAATTTAGGTCGGTTATACCAGTAATTTTTATTATGTACCTCTCTATCTATAATGAATAAATGAAATGAAAAATATCTAAATGAATTCAAATGGGAAGCTCAAAGAAACGTTCGATTATACTAAGAAATTAACTTATATTTAAAATTAATATACCTACACTATTACTACTTACATAAATATACAAATAATATTATTACTACCTATTTTTGGTACTGCATACTTTATTTGATTATAAGGATAAACCGCATAAAATACAATGCCCATTATTATAATTATACTTCCTGTAACGGAAATCGAATCCTGCACATTCACAGTCTCTCACCACCGTACCAGCCGCTTCAAAGTAATCCATAAAGGTGAAAACGATTACAAACCCTGCCTCGTAATTTACTCAGCTCCACTCGCGTTGCACTTACTTTAATTAATCCGAGAGCTAAAAAAGAGATTTTAAAATAATCAGTCGTAATTAAACAGTGAAATGAATAAAGTTTTTTAACTAGACAGTGCATCTGTAGCGGGCAAAGACCCGCCATTAGGAGATTAAAACCTGGCGCACCTGTATCATACAATAAAACCACCACTCTATGTAATACGAGCCATATTTTCATATCTCTTATTAGATCCGCAAACTTCGAGTAAAAATGTAGGAGGATTATTTTTCAAATATTATGTATTAAACATTTATGGGCTGAGACAACTTCAGGTGAAATCTCTAGGAGTATATCTATCTATATATATAAAACTCAAAAGTGACTGATATAGTGATCTATCAACGCACAGTCCAAACCACTGGACGTATCGGGCTGAAATTCTGCATGCAGGTAGATGTTAGGACGTAGGCATGCGCTAAGAAAGGATTTCCCGAAATTCTTGCAGGAACAGGGAAAAACGGGGATGCACGTACCAAGTCGTGGGCGGAAGCTAGTTTTAAGTTATAAAATTGGTACATTTTGTTCCAATTTCAATTATTGATTTAGACGATTAGAACGCGAAACACGTGTATCATCCAATAATCTTATCTGAAATAGAAATTACAAGGAAAAAAAACGTAGTAGAACGAATTGACAGATATATGTACCTACTCATAGGTATGTGAAATAAAATTATTACAGAGGTAGAGATAAACTACGATAACATGGCGCGCCCCTCCAAATTACTGTTTCAATGTGTGTAGTGAAATACAAATATTTAAATATTATATTATTATTATTTATAATAATATAATAATTAAATTATTAATTTTTATTATTATATTATTTATTATGAATTTCACAAATACTTTCAAACGTTTTGAATTTTGGAGGGGCGCGCCATGTTATCGTAGTTTATCTCTACACAATTATTATAGAGGTAATATACAAATACCTAATAAATACCTATTATATCTAATTTCCTATAAGATAACCAGCTTTCCCATACAACTTTGTCTAATCGCAATGGGAATATTATCCTACTTTTCCAATATTTTTATCGATGCTCCGCTCCTATTAGTTGTCACGTGATGCTTAATATCATACAGGCTTCCTCAATAAATGGAAAACAAGTTCTACAAAATTATACTATTCAGATTCTTCCATGTATATGTGTAACTTCAGGAAATCAAGATACATACTTTTCATAGCTATACTCAATGCTATACTATTTTTAAGTTTAACAGGTGAGCTGCATAATATCGCACTTAAGATTGTTTATCCTTATTTATGAAAGTTCAATTACTTGGTCATACGACCAAATAATAAACATAAATCAAAAACCTTTGATAAACTGATTGAGTTACTATGTACTACGTACGCAGTAATAATACCTCAATGAATAAACTAATAGACTACAGGCCCGTGTTGAAAAAATTATGGGTCATTTGACCCACCAGGTGACCTATCTAGAACGATATAAGAGCGGAATAATTGATTAAAAGTAGTATAGAAATAGTATGACACAGATGCCGTACAAAATCAAATGAACAAATTTACCCCGGCAACTGTCGAAAAATAAAAATAAATTCCGACTTTGTGGACCACCATTTTTGTACGGTATCTGTGTCATACTATTTCTATACTGCTTTTAAGCCATTATTCCGCAACGCCATACAAAAATCATGGAGACAAGGGGAGAAAATCTCTACCTGAACTTTCGAATTCTCATCTGCACTCAGGTGGACAGCTTACGAGTGACGTCATAGTGCTGAATCTTATTATTTTATGCTCTTATATCATTCTAGATAGGTCAGGTGGTGGGTCAAATGACCCATAATTTTTTCAACATGGGCCTGTAGTCTATAAACTAAATCTCGAATTGCCAAATCCGATTCCAAATTATTTTATCTCAATCTTATGAATGGATAAGTATGAACGTTTTATTTAAATTTAACAAAAACAATTATAAGTTACACATGGAATTATATGTAACACAATATGGGAGCGGTTACATTTATTCATATTATCATAATGAATAATGAGTTTTTATACCGTCGTACGTCTGAACTAAACTAATAAACGTGTTTCATATAACATTAAAAGGAAAATGAATTAATAATGTATACTGTTACCAACCGTCATTGTTTGAAAGGTATTTTAGTACCACGGTGGTAAAAATGCGCCCATCAAAAGCATACTGCCCTAAAAAATATCACAACCAACAGAAAATTCAAAAACATTTTTCATTGTAGTACTTGATACATAGTGCATTTTGTATTCAAGCTATAACGGTTATCGACTAGGCTAGTAAAATATAAAAATAGTAACTCTATGCATACATAGATGGATGAATAATATCATAGAAAACATTGCCAATCAACTGGCGTTTATATTTAATCAGTGTTGTGACTGTGGTATATTCCCTGATTTACTAAAATTTAGCAAAGTTATTCCTTTATTTAAAAGTGGTGACCAAGAAGACAGTAATAACTATAGGCCAATTTCCATATTACCAACTTTGAGCAAAGTCTTCGAGAAACTAATTTTAAACCAATTAAGTAGTCATTTTGCATCAAATGGTTTACTGCACGCCAAACAGTATGGTTTCACAAAGGGGCGCTCTACCACTGATGCCGGAGTAGCTCTTTTGTCACATATATACAAAGCATGGGAAAATTCAAAGAATGCTTTGGGGATATTCTGTGACCTTTCTAAGGCTTTTGACTGTGTAGAACATTCCACTCTATTACGGAAACTAAATTTTTATGGTATCAAAGGTTTAGCTCAGGATCTCATAGCTTCATATCTTCAGAACAGGGTACAAACCGTTGTCGTTAATGGAGAGAGATCTCGCGGTGCGCCGATTAACATAGGTGTTCCGCAGGGATCTATCTTAGGACCGTTTTTGTTCTTAGTGTATATTAATGACCTACCTTATTATTTGGAGGATATGTGTGAAATAGTACTGTTTGCAGATGACACCTCATTAATTTTTAATGTGGATAGACATGACACAAATGTTGACGAAGTAAACTCTGCTCTTTTACGCATATCCAATTGGTTTAATACTAATAATTTACTATTAAATACAAAAAAAAAACAAATTGTGTAGAATTTATCCTCCCAAATGTAAAAAAGGTGAAAAGGAATATTATTTTAAACGGGGAGGTATTATACCCTGTGGAATCGACTGTTTTTCTTGGTTTGACATTAGATGAGAAGCTTCAATGGGGGGCCCATGTTACCACCACCGCTGCTAAGCTCAGCTCAGCTGCATATGCAGTTAGAAGAATAAGGCATCTCACCGATGAAGAAACGGCTAGATTGGTTTACTTTAGCTACTTTCATAGCATAATGTCCTATGGAATTCTGCTATGGGGCAGGGCTGCAGATATAGAAACTATATTTATATTACAGAAAAGAGCCATACGCTCTATATATAATTTGCGTGCTCGAGACTCACTAAGAGATCTCTTTAAGAATACTGGTATCCTTACTGCGACGGTAGTATATATTTAATAATATTTTATATGTACACAATAACGCTTACTTACACACAAAAGTCGGAGATAGACATTGTTATGACACAAGAAACAGAAATAAAATTGAAATGCCATTTTTCCGGCTAGCTAAAGTTAAAAATTCATTTATGGGTCAAGGTATACGCTTTTACAACAGAATTCCTCATAATATTAAAGAGTTTAGTAGTTCTAAATTTAAAACTTATATAAAAAATGTACTAGTTCAGAGAGCCTATTACAGTATTAAGGAATATATGGACGATAAAAACCCATGGAGGGTTGTCGCGTAAAAACCACAGGACAGTTCTTTGGCATATTATGTTAATATAATTATTATGATGTTACATATGTAATTTGTAAAATTGTAAAACTGATATGATTAAAAAGAGCAACTATGGAGTTTCTTGCCGATTCTTCTCCGTAGATACTGCTTTCCGAATCGGTGGTAAATGTTAAAAATATGTACCTAATGACGTTTCAAAAGTGCTTCTAGAAGAAGTCTAATTGAATAAATAAATGTTTGAGTTTGAGTTTGAGTTTGATGAGCTTGTGTGCTGGTGAATCTAAGCGTGGTTTAACTTTTTCCTTTTCATCTCGAATAGTTTTAAACTAAATACTACTTTAATATTTAATTCATACAAGAATTTTCAATACTTCATGAAAAAGATTACAAATAAAAAAGTCATATAACATCGTTCTACGTGTAACTTTCGCAACATTGATTTGCCGATCTTAACTTATAACAATAGAAACCGACTTTGCAATAAACCAAAATATTATTCTAGACATATTTTACGAGGCCGTCATAAAATTGTCACTCGCAATAAAATCACGTTATCTAAGCCGTGTAAAATTGAGTGCCCGCTACTGAAGCGTAAACAGAAATTGCCTATTAATAATGGAGCTTTCTCATGAATTTTATGACGCGCACTCATAAAATGTGCGTTAATTCTGATTGAGTCGTTAAATATCTATGTAAGAATCAAATCGAGGCACAAAGTAATATAATGATATAGGGATACGAGCGCATTGACGGGCGTTGTGGAGGCGAGATAAGAAACGTATTTAACGGGTTTATTGAACTTAAGATTTTCAGTAAGAATTTTAATATTAAAAAAAAAATCTCACTACAGTTTCATTTTTAGTGTACTTGGGGATGTCCCTCACGTAGATATATTTAATCGAGTAGGTAATTTATTAATTTGTTTACGTAATATATACGAAAATGATTTCTACAAACTTTAACAACGCCTTAGAAGTAAGATACATTGTGTATGCTAATATTTCCGTACCTGCAATTGTTAAATTCGCTCTACAATACATGTAATGTTAAGGTAAATTTTGATAATCGTCTCCTAAACCATTCCGCACTATTTTGCATTCAGTACAACGCTGAAATAGAGGTCTAGAGGTATTAACATAAATGTTAACCACGCGTGACGCAGCACTAAGGTGTATAGGCTCAGAGCAGCTACGAGCTGTAGGTATGAAATCCCCAGGCTTACGTTACAAGCCCGTATTATGCAGTTAAAACGTGAAAACTGACGCGCTGTTTGTATGGGGATGAAGCTGATCTTTAATATGGATTAGTTGTTGCATCGATTTACATACTTTGTAATACAAATACATTCGATGCGATGCTAAGTGCATTTACGTTTGAAACTGCTTTAAAGAGCGTGCATCATGCACATATTAAGGCGATATTTGCTTGCGATATTAAAGATATAATTATGATAATAGTCTATTAGATAGATTTACTGAGTAGAAATAAACATCGATGTATTTTGTTAAATAGTAGAGACATCTTGGCTTAAATCTAGGATAACTTCTTACAACAGCGTTAAATATTGTTCATTTATAATACATAATATAAAACTGGGACGTAACTATCAAAATATAAATAATAAAATAGAATGAAGGAAATTCTAAAGGAAGGATTTCCTAAGGAAAATCCATGACCTTGAAAGTTTGAAAACATGCGGCATTTCGCGATCCGCATTGATCCTGATTATAGATAATACTATTTAAACTTTTTCTTTAATGCCTTTTCCTATTTTGTATATTATTAAGATTATCCTTTTATCCTATGCTTTTCTTTTACTTACTTGACCGCCTCCTTGGTACAGTGGTTGACGCGTGAACGTAGGACCGAGGGGTCCTGGGTTCGATTCCCGGTGGAGACGAAGAATAAAAAATGTCTCGGTTTGGCAGGACACAGAAGGCTGATCACCTACTTGTCCCTAAAGAAAATCGATCAGTGAAACAGATGTATAATGCATCTGCCCCTTACCCCACTTGGGTACATGGGACTTAACTTTTTTTTCTTTTGCTTGTAATTTTGGCAAATAAATAACACATAATTCTAGTTAATAATATTAGTAAAGATAAAACTTTGTGCATACAACACACCCATAGAATTAATCAACCACATACCAACCCCAGTTCGAGAAATAAGCCTGCGCATATTCCCCATATTCAATACCCGTGGCACACAAACGTCAAAGCACTAATTAGTCACTATTCGGATTCCAGTTACCATATCCCTTTGTCGCTCGTATCGCATGACGCTCTAATCAGTTCCAATGATCTTCGCTAATTAACATCTTACGCGATCAAACACTCGAACTATTTACTTTGATACTGTATTGCATGTACATTTGTATGGTACGGAATTAACGGTAGAGAAGTATGAGAGTAGAACTATTATTATTATTAAGTCATCAATTATGATTACGATTGCAAAAAAACTTTTATCAACAATGGTTACAAATATGTACTTAGATCTCTACTGATAAGTTAAAGAAAACAAATACGTATTGTGCGTAACTAATAAATAATAAAATTAGACCTGTAATGAAAAATAAAAATGCAGCGTAGTTGCGAAATATTACAGTTTGAATGCAACTTTGTATAAAATTTATTACAATGGAATGGATATTCTAAAACACAAATGATATAAATAATAGAGGAATAATAAAATTCATAAGCATTCATACTGAATCACACAAAAATGTTGCCTGGAAAATTTAATTAAAATATAACTTTTATAGCGTACTTATTGAACAAAGGAGCGATGCAAGATTATAGAATAAAAGCAACTGGTTTGTTATTCAGTTAAGATTTACTGAGGATTGTAATTAAAAACGCACTACATTTCTAGCTAGAATATAATTGTATTTGATATTGTCGGGGCGAAGTTGTACGATAGATCGCCGAGCCATTATTCCAAAAAATACTTAAAAAATTATTCTTATTTAGTTCATCAAAACATAGCTGGTATCCTAAATAAATTAGACGAGATAGAATTGTGTCTTCCTCAACTAAAAGATATTAAAATTGAGTTCTTGCATATTCTTTGCTTCTCTGAAACGTTTGTAAAAAAAGGTGACGAACCTAATATCTTATTGAAACATTATAACTTAGCAACTTATTACTCTAGGACAAATATAAAGAGAGGTGGAGTGTGTATTTTTGTAAGAAAACCAATGGAATTTAAAGTGATAGATTTTTGTATAGAGTTATCTGAGGAAAAGTTGTTTGAGTGCTGTGGCGTTGAAATTCCTAAATTAGACTATACTGTTATATGCATATATAGGACACCAAACTCAAATCTATCGGACTTCTTCAAGAAACTCGAATTACTCCTGCATCGGCTTTTACATAAAAAAGATAGAAAACTTATACTTTGTGGTGATTTTAACATCAACATTTTAAAAATTAATAATATGACTAATACTTACAATAATATAATATTGAATTATAACTTAAAAATGCACATTACAAAACCTACAAGGCAGCAGACCTGTATTGATCATATAATTAGCAATATAGATGGGGCGAAGGGTGATGTACACCAATTGTACCTTTCTGATCATAACACTGGTCAATCACTCTCGGTACCTATTACAAAAACTAATCCAAAAATTAAACATTGGTTCATTAAAAGAAGAGATTATTGTAAGGAAAATCTATCCAAATTCCGAGATTGCATGTCTAACCTGACTTGGAGTAATGTATACGAGGAGTTAAATAGTAATAAAGCGTGCGAAGAATTTCACAGTAATCTAGTACTATTCTATAATCTCTGCTTTCCATTTATTAAAATTAAAGTAAGTTGTAATAACCATGCACCTAAATGGATAACGAAAGGCCTCAGCAAATCCTGCAAAACCAAACGCCAACTTATTTATAACTATTACAAAAATAATACTTCTGAAAACAAAAAACTACAGGGAGACTACGGTAAAATACTAAAAAAATGTGTAAAGACTTCCAAGAGGCTTGTCAACATAAACTACTTAAATAATGCACTTAATAAGTCTAAAGCAACTTGGAATTTAATCAAAAAGAAGATAGATGAGGTGCGGTCATTTGATGAAATAGGTCCAATCAAAGCTAACGGAAAAATTGTCACTGACACGAATCAAATAGCCAATGAATTCAATAGCCACTTTACTAACATAACGCAAACAAGAACTGGATTAGCACCAGACTTTAGTTGTGTTCAAACATCGAATTCATCTATATTTCTGACACCCTGTACTACTCTAGAGATATCTTCAATAATAGCATCCCTTAAAAATACTAAAGCCGCTGGGTACGACTCTATTACAACCCACGTTTTAAAGCACTGCAAGACAGAACTGACAGACGTTATTACTCACCTTATAAACCTTTCCTTTGAACAGGGCACTTTTCCAGACTGCCTAAAGATATCTATAGTTAAGCCTGTCTATAAAAAAGGTGATAAACAGATGCTTAACAATTACAGACCTATAACTCTGATCCCGATTCTAGCGAAGGTATTTGAAAAAGCTATGTATAGGAAATTAAATTCATTTCTAGAAAAATTTAACATAATTAAAGAAGAGCAGTGTGGGTTTCAAAGAAACAAATCAACGTCATTGGCTACATTCTATTTAGTAAAAACATTGATCGAGCATATGGACAAGCGAGAAAAGGTTACAGCGATCTTCTTGGATATGAGTCGGGCTTTTGATTTTGTTAATCATAATATTCTTCTCCATAAATGTAATCTGTATGGAATAAGAGGACCAGCACTTGATTGGCTCGAAAGCTATTTAAAAAATCGTCAACAATACGTAGAAATAGCCCACGCACACTCGGATCTAAACGTTAGAATGCACAGATCCGCTCCTAAATATAACAGAAGTGGAGTGCCGCAAGGAAGCGTCCTTGGACCTTTATTATTCCTCCTATATATAAACGATTTGCCCAATATAACACCGCATAAATGTGTACTGTTTGCTGATGATGTATCAATTATTATCGCCGATAACAAACTTACTGACTACCAATCCGTTATTAATAACACAATTAAAAATGTAATAGAATGGTTAGAAACTAATGATTTAAACATTAATATAGGTAAAACAAACTTTATTCAATTTTACAATTATAAAAATAAAACAACCCCACTACATTTAACTTTTCGCGGAACATCAATGACCGAGCTTGCAGAAACTAAGTTCTTAGGTGTTATTATTGACAAGAATTGTAATTGGAAATCGCAAATTCAAACAGTTGCATCACGACTTCATAGATTCGTGTATGCTCTAAGAAAATTACGTAATGTGGTTTCAGAAAGGGCCGCTATTGTTGCTTACCACGGCTATGTTGGCTCTATATTGAGATATGGTATTTTAATATGGGGTAATTCTACTGACGTACACCAAGCTTTTCTAGCTCAAAAAAAGTGTGTCAGAGCTATAACAGGAATAGGACCCCTCGATAGTTGCAGACCGATGTTTCGAAGGTTACAGATCCTGACTGTAGCTTGCCTTTATATTCTCGAGATAGCTCTTTTCGTAAAAAAACATACATATCATTTTGTTACTTTTGAAAAAGACTGCCTGTTTCAGACTAGGGATCCCACCCGACTACGCTTCCCCATGTGTAAATCAAAATTATTTTGTGCCAATTGTCAAGGAATGGCTATAAAAATCTATAATCACTTTCCCCCAAATATAAGGAGTTGTAATCTTAATAAATTTAAATGGAGGATTACTTCATTTCTGAAACAAAAATGCTTTTATACGGTGAATGAATTTCTGACATGTAAGATGAACGAGGACTTGGCTTAGGCTTAAATATTGTATTGACTTTTGTATCTATATTTATTATAATAATATTATGTAAAAAAAACTAATTTCCGAACCGAATATTCGACCGAAATATTTGTTTGTAAAAATTTATAATAGCTGCTATAATTTAATATATATATATAATGTTAATGGGATCTAGTGTTGTGTAATATAAAATTGTTCATTGTAATTTATAATATATTTGCATGCTCAATTAAGAGCCAGAATGTTTAAGAGCCTATGTAATATGTATCTACCTAACATCTTTGTAAATCTACATTCTGCAAATAAAGAAATTTGAATTTTGAATTTGAATTTGAATTAATATAAGACCTATGTCAACCATTAAAGTCGTTTTTAATGCGAAATCTGAGCCAACTAGCCAATCTATACTCTCTCTTACCATTTCATTTATAAAGCCAAATTTGAGAGATCAACCCGCGTGTGATTTCTTTTATAAACAAGGATAATATAATGATTATTTACATTTGTATTATATTATGTAGCGTTGCGGATTTTGGCGAAGATAAGTCACGCTTGAAGACAATTTAAAATATATATTCCTCAAGTGTAGCTTTAAATATATAGTTATTTATCGTCGAGCTAATATAATTAAACAGCCTGCGTCGGGTCTAATACAAAATTTGATCACATAATGTTATTAAATTATTCTTTTACAAATTCTGGATAAATACCTATTCTAAAAAATTCACCAAAAGATCTAAAAATAGCTGTTTCATATTAATAAAATATCGCCGGTACCATTGTTCCGAGAAGAATGCTTACGCTTGCTTATTAAAATTGAACTTTTGCCGCAAAAAAGATTGATGATATTAAATGTTTGTTAAATGGAAAGATGAAAATAAACAGAGGACAAGAATTGAGGGTAGCCGGAAATTAAAGAGGCCCGGATATACGGCTTGTTCGTGTGCGTACAAAGCTCTGCTTAAATAAAGCTCTATTTATCTCTGATCTTTTTTATTGGTCAAGTGTATCTCGGTATTAGGGGGATATTTTTATAGGATTATAACAATACAAACCCTGGAACGATTGTGCGTGTACAAACAATAGCTTCTGATATATTTCATTACTGGTGCTTCCATTTGTTTATATTTCTTTGCGATTAAACCTAAATAAGTTTTTTTTTAATTAACTTTACCTTTAAAAAGTATAAAATAGAAATAGACTAGCTTTTTATTAACTTATAACTACAAATTGCGTCACTCTCTTCATTTTAATTACTGCTCTCTCACAAAGGTTGACGTCAAAGTGTTACAACTTTACTAGATTTACTGCCCGTTAACAATATAAAACTATAAGAACTCGAGATTCTTTCCAACATGATCTAATGAAAAAATTCATAAACATAATATTGTTTTATTTCAAAGAAAAAAAATTTTAAGGCCCATGATAGATGTCAACCCAAAATAAATTGATTGTTAAATCTTGTATACATATAGTTTTAATCTTACATTAGAAAATCACCTAATTTTAACATAAAAATAATTACTAGTAAAATTTAAGAGGTAAATAATAAACAAGTCCGATAAATGTTCAATACAATTTGAAACAGGCTAGAAAATAAATTCACTAAAGCTTATAAAGACTAAAGCCGTAACTTGTCAAAAAACAAATAACACTTGAAACTTCGGAGCCCGGTATAGATTAAAACTAACCACGTTTGAAGTAACAAAACCGATTATACTCAGGTAAGCTTTACTATTTTTTCGTTACTTTCAGGATTTGTTCGGTTAACGGGGACTTTGAGAGTTTAATTCGGTGGATTAAAAGTGCTTTGTTCCGTGTTGAATTAGGAAAAATCCCAGGTGACGCACGTAATAATTATCGGCGTATTTCTAGCGAATGTTGTATGTATTTTATAATTGAATGAGCTCTTTTAGTTTGTTAATATTGAAAGTTAGAGCATTGTTCTATATCTTTATAGAATTTCGGCATTAAAAATGAAATTGACTGAATTGTAACTACACATGCGTCTCTTTCACTAGTAAGTGCACTCACTCATTCCATCGACCTCAGGCCATGATGTACCGTAACCTAATTAGTGACCATTTGGTAACAAAGGTCGCTTGCCTTGCCGAGTTGTTGGTTATACACAGAGATTATAACTGTTGCAAGCATTTGAGGCCAGATAAAAAGCTTCTTATGCTTTAACTGTTTTGTCAAATACACCCACGGGGTATAAAAATAGTCTCAGATCTATCGGATATACTTAGACACATAAAATCTTAAATAAGATTAAGCCGTTTAGTGGGAGTTTGGTAACACGTGACACGGATGGAGAGAATTAGATATTCCACGAATAAAACTATTTATAGTTTTAATGCTTAGTCTAATTTATTAATAATATAGGTAAATAATATATTTTTAAAACCTATGATATTATTTCTAGACATACTTATAACTATATAAATGCGAAAGTGTTTCATTGTAAGTCTGTTTTCGTGTCGCAACAGAGTGATTGTATGGTTTGATTTTTGATTCTAGAGATAGTAAATATGCAGTGACAGAGGCTAATTTTTTTACTGCGGTAACATTTCATTCTCATGGGAATTTCCTTTGACCACGCGGTCGAAGCCGCGGGCGGAAAGCTATAAAAAGCTCTATATGTTATCAATACTGTGCTCACGTAGCTGCGTGAGAAAGAAATGTTTCACAGCGGTAAAAATAAACTATTATGAATGTGTAGGTTTTCACATTTTCAATAAAGATGATTTGTTTTTATCGATTGAACTATTAGTTGCAGCCTTTTAGTCATCATAACATAACCGATGCAATTAAAGCTATAATAAATCAGTATTATAAAATCATACTCTCTTAATATTATTAAAACTGCTCTTAGTTCTTTGATTTTTTAAGTTCAGATGTCAATCTATACGAAATGAAATCATACCATTCAATCCTTCAACATTATCTATTACAATCCCGTCTGCTTCGAAATGAGGGTTCCAAAACTAACATAATATAATCTTGTCAATACATTAATATATTAATAACGTATGAAATAACTTCATATTATCCGTAAACATGTTCGTGAACTCAATTTCGAATGAAAATATCTTATGAGGAAAATGAAAAATAAACATGAAGTAGGATTGAAGCTCATTAAGGTTTACCCACGCGGCTTTCTTCTGTCACATAAGATTTACATTATAATAATATCGTCGGCAATTATTTATGACATCTGTAAAGCCTTTATTTTTTAACTAGCGGTCCGCCCCGGCATTGCCCGTGGTACCTACATGTTTACGTTTTTTTTCATAAGAACCATCCTCGTACTTCAAGGAATAGATTCCGCAGCGCACGCGATGACAGAATTTTTATTAAGGAATTTTTTACACCTTGGGTTACATGGATGGTTGGAACACATGAACAAAGTGTCTTCGCCTTAAATAGAGACATTAAGAAAAGTGTTAATGGACACATTCTTAGACATAGGTACTATATCTAGCAAATTAAGTTAGATTTATATTACTTATTAGCCTATAGTAAAAGGCTAGATCGTAATTTTCAATAATGATACCTAGGTTCATTATTTTAGGTAAAAAAAAAAAAAAAAAAAAAACCTTGGGTAACATTATTGCATTTTGGTAAGGATCTCAAATTTTTTTTGAAAATGCAATATAGCCTATGTTGCTCAGTGAAGATGCAGCTTTCTAATGGTGAAAGAATTTTTGAAATCGGTCCAGTAGTTTTTGCGTGAAAACCATACATACATACATACATAATTACAAACCTTTCCTCTTTATAATATTAGTATAGATATAACGTGTGTTTCATGATGTTTATATAAATATTGGGATGAAAAGATTTATTTTTACAATATCGTTCGTCAATTAAAAATTTCAATAATGTTTTCATTTTTTCTTTACATTTGTCATACTGGACCAAAGCCTTCCTTCGTTAATGCGCTTCCATGAATCGCGATTATGTGCTATTAAATATTGTATTATGTGTCTTATATTAATATAACCACAAACCTTTTCACACACATCAATACACTGCAATGATAATAAATAAACAACATTTAAACTGAAAGAGCATAAAACGTTTATTTTTCTCAGCAAATCGTTTAAAAAGTTCAATGAAACACAACCCTTATCCCGTTTTGAAAAGCGCTTAACATAATTTGATTGTTACATCATCATACATCATTCAACGTATAATTTCAATATAGGCCTGAATGTAATGCTTTCATTAATTAAATTTATATATATATATATATTATTTATAACTGAAAATAAATAATATGAAACATATACTTATGAAATTTTCAATAGAATTTTGTTAGGTAATACTAACAATATCAGCATAAATATATTTCAATCTTCAATAAAGATTTTAAGACTATAGGTAAATATTATATCCGTCATGTAACGTTGTAAAAACTCTTATGTCTCGTTTGCTAAGTAATAAAATGATCAGCGTAATGTAATCCAAATATGATAAGCTGTTTATGTATTCATCCAAGTTCTTATTGTATTTATGCAATGAACAAATCATAACTTGCTGATCAGGGTTGGTTAACTAAAGTCCTCGTTACCTTTTCCCAATGTAAAATAATTCCCCAGTTTATTAATAAACAATTTAAATTTCAAAATAGAGTTGGCGTGGCTCAAATTAACGAGGTTTTTTCACTCAACTGTGAATAAGGCTTCATTTGGGTACAGATTTCCAGTTTACGATCAAAAAAGCGGAAAACGGTTCGTTAAATATTAATAAATAAATTATCGCTTATAATAACATCGTTTATGAAAGGTTGGGGTTTTTGTACATTTTAAGAGTAAATAATATATATAGATGTGAAAGACGCTTATATGAGAAAATATATTCTAAATATATCGACCGAAATAAATCCTTCTATTGAAACAGTATTTAAGACTTTAGAGAGATTATTATTCTTCCATCACATATTATGTGTATTTTACAATAAAGTTTTAATTGAAATAGCGGTGGCACATTCATTTTGTAGCGATTCAATTACTTTTGTCGTACTTTAATTCAAATGGAACGCATGCGAAAAATGTGTAAAAATATAGGAAATATTTGCAATGTTTTATAAATGAACATTTCAATGTTTGTACAAATTGTCACCGGATTTGCATTTGATGACGTATAGTTTTAGTAACCCTCTCGTTTTAAATGTTACCACATCGGAGTTGCGAATTTAAAAAATATTTTCTACGCAACATTTAATCTAAAATTGCCTATTCGACTATATTTTTTACAACGCTTCAAGTGGAACATGAGATTAATATTTTTAAAACGTTAGGAAACTGCATATTGTAAAAGCTTTTTATTGACGTTCATATCATAGAAATAGAATACATTTTTTAAATGTCAGTTGTGCATTTTGCATGTTATTTTGTAGACCATCAGTGATAACCCTCTTCTATTGAGTTTTAAACGAATAAACTTTTAAATATTCATAGCCTTTTGTTTTTTAACTTCTGGATAATATGTTCTTTCAGCTTATCAATTGAAATGAATGTAAGAACTATGTCTAATGGTAACATTTGAGAGAGTCAAAGGCACGTTCTAATTTACAAAAAAATATTAATCCCTAACTTTAACAAAAAAACAATCAATACATAAAACTCCTTGCAATGTGATTTAAAACGCGTCTGATCACTTTCTTATACAATTACCTCCAAAGTCGATATAACATTCAGTTCCCAAGATGATTGCGAACAGAAAATGCAGACGCGAAGTACATCTTTCGGATTACCATAGGGCATTTGGGAACAAGATTATCTTATCCGACGTTTTCTCTTTAATCCATCAGTCCTCGGAATCACAGACACAATAGAAAATCTATTGTGTCGCGCCCCGATCGGGCCTTACGGTGGTCAATGGGTTAATTAATAAAATTGTGAGCATTGTTTTCGTTTGTTAATCTTTTTGAAAGGTTGAATGTTGTTTTGCAAGGAATGTCATTTTACTTCGATAAAGGGTTGCGTTGAAAAGCATATTGTTAAGATCCCACTTCTTTCATAATCCTGCTTTAAAAGAATAATCTAATGTGTACCGTGTCATAGGCGTATTTCAATTATAAAATTTTTCTTACAATTCTTATACTTTATTAAATTTCTTGGAAGTAGAAGAAAAAGAAAAATAACTAATGAAAAGTTATGTAAAATTAAGTTTCTCATGTAAGTGACTTATTGTCTTAATGAAAATAAATGTCTTTAAACCTTAAATTGATACTTAAAATTAAAAGTACATTTTAGTTTGTAACTACATTCTTGTAAATAAATGTAATTTTAATTTGAATTTGAATTTACAATATCGATTGATTTATCTCATATAAACGCACGCTGACTACGAACTGCACATATTATGTTTCTACGCAAAATTATATTCCGTCTCCATAAAAGGGAGGAATCATCAAACAAAAGCACACTTTAATATTTATGTTACAAGCGTATATCCACCTCGTCTTATCTACACTGCGCTACCAGGTGTCAGGGGCAACATAGTTTGTCGCATATAACTTGCGTCACCTGCCCCGCACCTACATCACTGTTATGTGACAGTTATAACAAACGGGACATCTAAATGGCTCTCCAGTTCTGCGAATTCTGATATTAGGAAGAACGCTTGTGACATTTCAGTTATAGCTAGAGAGATTGCAAATGATAACGTCAGTTAAATGTACTGTTTATATGCGGGAAAAGTATGATTGAAATGGAATTTCACTTGCTTGTGATTTTTCGGAGTATAACCACGTATCAACCACGCTGGAATAAAGAAAATTTTGGTATATACTCACAGAATTATATACCTATGAAAATATGGACAGTGTGTAGTGGTGCTTAAGGGTATTGCATACATAATGATGTGCCTAGAATAACATGGCTTTAGAATATAAAATACGGTGTGAGTTTAACACTTAAGTAATTGCATTAAATGTTTATGGACGGTTCACCTTAAAATTACACAGCAAATGTTAGTTTAGTTACCACAATTATAATTATAGAGTATGTGGAACATATTATATAACTACTAATATTATTAAGCTGAAGAGTTTATTTGCTATGATTTGAAAAATACAATGTTAGATAGTCCATTTATCGAGATTTATAATTATCATCACGCTAATACCAATAGAAGCGAAGCTATGCAGATAAAACTACGGGGCACAGAGTAGTTTTATTATATTATATATAGCATAAAAAAAAAAAAAAAAAAAAAAAAAAAAAAAAAAAATATTTTGTTGGCTAAAATATTTTTTATATAATACATTTCGCAAGTAAATAAACGTTGATATATAAAATAAAAATATTCAAACAATCTGTGCAGTCGTTTGATTAAATCTTTGTCTGAATTTAAAACTGATGTGCAAAATTTGATTTACATATTAAAGTATGCAACGCGTAGACTGGGAACGACTCCAAGTTTACGATTCTCCTTGAATTATCTCTCTCTGGAAATTGGACTCATTGCAGTCATGTACAGTTTAATACATGGGTCACGCCTCTTTAAGATTTTCAGACTGTTTCTATATTTTCATTTTAAATTCACGTAGCAAGTAAGTTAATTCAGTTTCATTACTCAAGTGATTACATTACTGTATTAGATCATTCAAAGTTATGTATTTAATTTCGGTTCAAGAACTGAATAGTTTAGAAATCATATCAGAATAAATTTTATTTATACTGAGTTTCTATGATTAGGTACTAATATCTAAAAATAATTTACAGACATTCATGTATATATTTTCTTCAACGAGAGAAACGTTACATACAATTTCCACTACAACTAATTACATACACGAAAAACTAGTACGAGGGACGATACATTCTAGCTGAACCCAAGAAAAAACATTTACACTAACATCTGTTTCTCAAGAAGCCTAGGTTTATTGCTTCTACTTAATTTACCGGCCACAAAACCCGACCAATTCACTTAAAACCGACACTAAGGTACAGTAATAACTGTCACTTAACTTGGTTACTGTGTGCTCCTACAGGTGTACAAGAATACATTGCACGCTGGGTGCCCATTTTCTAAATTAGCTAACTTCCTCAATTTACTCGCGAGCTCCCGTTACATACAATATAGGCTTATTTTCCTTATTTGCGTAAAATGACATGAACTTCCCCCGAATAGTACTTATGTACTGAAATTAGTTAAAATGTTTGTTTGGGAAAAGAGAGGAACTTTTGATTTTTTATACCATGTTCAAGTGACGTCTTGCCTTATTATGTTGAATCTTTGTCATTGTTTTATTATATGTATTTTAGGAAAATGTTGTAATATGAAACCCTTGTTGGGATTGCTTTGCCAGATTGTCGTAGATTTTCCGTTTTAGAAAATAAATTATTCCAGTCACTTTGGCTTAATAGAAATGGATCTTTCGCTTTTATTGAAAAGTTGGATTGCATAATGACTTAAAATCGAAAATTTTCAAATTTATCTCGAAAAAGTTACGACTCAATTGAGCTGATGGATTAAAAATTTTCTGAATTTTTTATAATAAAATTGTAATTAAAAAAGGGACTTCAAGTAATGAAGATACGTTCTTAATCAATAACGCAATATGGAAGATAATTTGTTTTACTTTTTAAGTAAGTATATAGACTTTCCATCTCTTACATGTAATGTAACAAATTATATTAAAGATACATATTATATCAACTAGCGGTCCGCCCCGGCTACGCCGGTGGTACCTACATGTTTAAACTATCCTATCTCTCAAGTTGGATCGAACTGCACATGGTGTGTGAATTTTATTATAATCGGTTAAGTGGTTTAGGAGTCCATTGAGAACAAACATTGTGACACGAG
This sequence comes from Colias behrii, assembly GCA_029959065.1. NCBI lineage: Eukaryota > Metazoa > Arthropoda > Insecta > Lepidoptera > Pieridae > Colias > Colias behrii. Next base: position 8,288,419 of record JARWMC010000009.1, read on the forward strand.
ATTTATATATATTTAGATTGCAATAATCCTTTGTGCACATACTAGATTAATTACTTAAGAAGTAATTAATTAAAGGCTAAAGTACTCAAGTATTTTAAATAGTTATACCTGAGTTCTAGTTCTAATCGGCTCCTATGTTGAGCAACTTACGTGAACTATGCGCAGAAACTATGTATTAAGAACTAATAAGTTTTGTTTTGTAATTATGTTGTTTAATTTATTGCGTTTCTAATGAGAATTGTTTAAAATAAAATCTTTTGCATTAATATTATAAAAACCTCAAAACTGTGTACCTAATTCATTTTGAAAATTTTGTCTGTCTATAATTATTGTTGACCTATGTTTTATTTTTATTTCAGATCAATTCGAGCGGAGCCTAGGCGAGCGGCAAAAACATACTTTACTTTGACATAAGTCCAGAAAGCACACTCAAAAAACTCGCTTCATAAATCCAAATAAATTGACTCTTCACATCATGATAACAATATTTTCTAGTACATTGTAATAAAAGGAAGTACCTATTAGTAACAAACGCTTTCAACCCGATTTATGCAGCATACGCATAGGCATTTATGTTATCGATAGAAAACAGATTGTTGATAAGCAAGTAAAACAACAAAATGAAAAGCATGATAAATGATCACTTAAACTTTTGGTTGTTATTATAACAGCTATATTCAAAATTGAATATTCCAAACAAAACTCCATTCTTGACAATACACAGAAACAAACGAACGTCTTCAATTGCATGCAATTTAAACATTTCCCTTTCGAGTTAAAAGCCGGAGCGAGTGTTTAAAATGTTCTCCTTAACTTAATCTGTTGACGTAAAACGAAATGAAGCGAGTGCATCTGCATCACTATTGTGGTTTTATCTCAGTCGAGAAGTCTACTAATTGCGCTCGGGGACTTAATTAGCCACACCAGTCATTTACTCGTCTCTCGCTTTTCACCGTCTATATGATATGGCATTAAATTATGTGGCAGAGGAATGATAGACGTTGTTTGAGAATGGCTAAATAATTAGGGAGTCAAAGGAGCTAATAATTAAATTTAAATGTTTTTAAGAAGATTCGAGCTGATTATTGATAGCAATTAGAGATTAATATGCATTGATATGCAAAGAATGTAAAATCTGCAGAGATCAAAACTTTCATTGCACATTTTCCTGAATTGGTGTTGCAAAGAAAATGTATATCTAAAAAAATACTGTTACAGGAATATCATACCTAAATTTCATCGTCATGTAGTCTATCAATAAAGAATAAAATCTATAACAGTATTTACCTCGTTTATAACAATGAAAGCGAGCCTAATGTTCATAGCTCTATAAAGGACGGAAAAGCCTTAAATCTTCAAGTCTATTACGAGGTTGGTCAAACATTCCCGTTTTATTGTTGTGGATACTTAGGGACATCCTAGCCATTAAAATACGAGTATTTGTACTTGGTGGGTACTTCTTTAAATTGTTGTAGAATGAAAATATTTTTCAGCTATCGGTGTATGCTATTTTATTTTGAATAATACATTTAAAGATTGAATTAAAACTAAAGTAAATTTACCTATAATTAATGTTCACGGTTAGAAATTCCAGCAAATAACAATAACAATAATTTTTGTTTCATATTCTGCCAATTAACTTGCCTGTTCAATTTCTTTTACATTAACTTGTTATCATAATAATATTATTGTTATATAAATATTTATTCTAAGTTTTACCCATTAGTCTCTTAAGCATATAATTTTTATAATTAATTACAAACACTAAATTAAATTTATTTTTTCTACAAAAATTTAAACAGGAACCGCAATTTATTCTAATAAGCACAGCGAGCCGTAGTTCAATGTTGCAGCTATAATTGTAGCCGCTATTAAATTCCCAACCAAAGTCTGGCAATACTGAAAGCGCTCCACATAAAATACGACAGTACTTTTAAAGTTTAAATTTCACACTCGTATGTTAAATGAGAGCGATACGAGGGGTTGCGGGTTAACTAATATACTACCGGCAAAAATGAAACGCCGGAATTCCGGTTTATTCCAGTCCTCGGGAAATAAATTATGTTTTTATTTTTCTTTGTCTGTGTTTTTATTTTTATAACCTTGAAATATACATATACCTGTAAATATAAATGAGGAATAATACAGTTTTAATTTTACGGTACGTATATAAATGAAACATTTCTAATCTTTAAATTCAACCTTTAAGCATAGAAAATTGTTTACAAAACTGTTCTGTAGATTTGTAAACGTAATATTACACCTCTTCCTAAAAAAAATAAGTGCATGCATGCATACATGCTAAAATTTGGAAATATATCTCAAATGGTAGAAGTTCTTGAACAGGAACGTGTAAAACATTCATAGCCAAAGACAGAAATTTATGAAAATAACATATCAAACAACGTTTACGTTGTCAAAACACCTCGAGTTAACAGTAGTTAAGCCGAACTAGTAGTTCAAAAGTTTTGCAACACTCGCTCGTTCCGCTTGCGTTTTTGCACTATTTCATTTAATTATTATAATTCTGCAAGTTGAAATACATGCTTTTGATATTGAGAATAACTTATGAACAATTTACATTTGAATTTATCTGGATAATAGTTGTTACAAACTATGTGGCAGGTTAACAATGTCGACGCTTTGTGCCAAGTTCAGGGTAACATAGAAATGTAACGTTTTACATAAAATGTAAATCTTCTATGATATAGGTAGTATGTTTACTACGCTATGTTATATATTTACGAATGGGATCGAACCCACATCTTATAGACAGGCTACCTACTAATGGATTAAATAGGGATTCCTCCCTAGTTTGTATTTTCGTGAAATACCTTTCTTTAATTTTACCCGTAGATTTTGAATAGTAATATGGGTAAAGTACCTAGTCTACCTCACTTACTAAGAAAATCAAGTAATTAATTTAAATAAAATATATTTACGTATATATACGTAATATGATGGTTCTGTAATAATATATTATTTCATGTTTGTTTTACATTCAAATACATTACAAGAATAACAGTAATTCCGTCAGTCCTCGGATCACAGACACAATAGAAAATCTATTGTGTCTCGGCCCGATCGGGCCGCTCGGTGGTCAATGGGTTAACACTCCACACAACACGTAGGTACCCGTACTATCTCAAATGAATACGTCATTATGAACAAAGCAGATCACGAAAATAAAAAGTTATTTTCAATATATCAAAGGGAATCACCGGAGCGTGACCAAAAGGTAAGGTAATTGGTCTCAACGCGACGTTGGTATTGTTATGTTTTAATGAGGACACAGTAACACGATTCCCGAGCTGACAATAGTATTCATTAGAGAGATCGTGAATATATTTAATGATATAACGCAGCTATGCTTTACATCCCTCGCTATATTTGGTGTACATACTCGACCGTGCGACACTGTTGCTATTTTAAATATTATTTTTCTTCATATAATATCGGTGTAGATGAAATTTTCATAGTCATTCCATTTCGAATTAGCATAAGTTTTTGAGGATAATGTAGTTACTTAATTGAAGTTTTTATAATATTTAAGTAGTCCAATTTGGTCATCATAAATTACCTAGAGTTTGGTCACAGTTTTAGTGAAGCATTATTTGAACACTACGAGATTGTAACCTGTAAATAACTATCCCTCTCAAACTTGTTTTATTGCGTACATAAAATATACTCGTTATACAATAATCTGAACAACGATGATCAAAGATGCCGAAACCAAATAACGATAATAATAATATTATCAGCATCAGAAAATTCTAGTCGAGTATGGAAAACACTGCACTATGTTGTCGTCTAATTATGATTCAGTTGGCGTCGGCGTGTGATTATTCCTACTTGTTCCTTTCATGTTGGATTTCCCTCGTAATTAAGATAAAATAGTGCAGAAGCTTTATTCAACTAGTGTTTTTTCGTCCATTAGATTCTATCAAAACATAAATAAAATTAATGGCATTAAAAAATCAATATTAAGATGTAGATAGTAATAGTATGGTCAATAGATGCTCTGGAAATTGTAGATCAAAGAATTACCTTGAAACGTAAGATTTGCAATTATTATAAAAATCATTCAAATCGACACTGAGGTTTAGCTGTGAAAAAAACATTCCAACAAACAAACAATTCAAGACAAACACCGTCGTTAAAAAAAGAACTCGTATCGTATTTTTGCCATTTTTCACTTATATTAAAATGGATGGCATAGTGTAGTTTCAGTTCCTTCAAGCAAGTCGTCAATCTAAATACAAACTGTTCATCAGAAATACATAGATACACTGAGACATAATTTTCATAAATTTCTTAAAATTGAATGCAGCATATTGTACAAACAAGACTATGTAGAAGACAATTTTGATTTTCATTTGTAACTTTTAACAATAATGCTTAAAAACATACATAATTATAATAATAAATTAACCCACTTAAAATTATTGCATAAAAAGAATAACCAAGTAAAAGAAATCGTGAAAATTATATTTGAGTTTGAAAAAATTCGCGGTTTATCTTCTATCAGCTTAATTGGATTGGATGGAAAAGTTTCGAGGTATTTTCTTTGAATACAAATAACGATTTTAATTAAAATCAAGCGACAATGTTTTATAGAAATTATGCTTCGTAATCAGCTTAACGGTAAAATATTGTAACATACAAAAATTGTTTCAAAAGTAGGTATGTCCAAAAAATACAAAACTTTTATTATGGACAAATTTTAATCTAAAGTAACATCAAAATTAGAGAATCTATTTCTATACACATATTTTTATATATCTTTCATATTTTTATTATATCTCTTATTAACATATTTCGATGGCCTTTTCTAAAAACTAACGAGTAAAGTATTTAAAATGTCAAATCGCTTCTAAATCAAATTATCAATCTCCAGAAAGGTAGGTAGTACCTATATTACGAGAAATTAACTTCCATTATTTTAACCTCAAAAAGTTTTCACCAACGAAACTCAAATCTACCTACTTGAATGTAAATACACAAACTTTATCACTCTATCATAGAAAAATAAGAGGAATCAAACAAATATACCAACTTCATATTTATGGTAATATATACGACCCGAGGCAAAAGTTCAGAAATTATATTTGAAACAACATACATGTGACGCCTTTGAACCGTAACATAACTTGAATAGAACTACACTAGTTTATCTATTGATCTAAGATCAACTACTTAGTAATTGGAAATTATCATATCATATTTATTCAATGAAAACGAGTCGAGAAGAATGAGTCTGTGTGACAAAAATATATATCATACTCTAAGATTTTTGCTGAATAATATTGTATTTGTTTTTATTATTTTAACTATTAAAATTTGGAATTTAAAAAAATGATTGATTAAAATAATAATTTATTTTAGATTAAGAAAATTACAGCTGGTTGCTTTTTAATACATTTGCAAAATATTATTGTTAGGACCAGTAATATGAATAAAATTTTCATTTATTTTGTTATCTCTCCTCGCATGCGCTCGAAAATTATTGCATAATAGCCTCTTCCCATATGAAATCCCCCTAGCGTTTTTGAGATAAATAGTACCCTTTTGATGTTCAACTCTATGCTAAAATTAAACAAAATTGGTTAAGTCATGTGGTATGAAAGTGCAAATAAATGTCTTAAAACGTAAATATACATAAGGTCTACAATCTACATACTGTAAGGCATGCCTTATATGGTACTAATACACTTAGTAATAATGATTGCAGTTTATGTGTCATAATACGCTGAAACAAAAGTAAATATAATTTCTTACAAGGATAGTAAGAAAGAGCCAAGGGAAAACAGCATTTAACGTAATATCTCTAATAAGATTTAAGCTCCATTCATCTAGAACTAGTAAACTTGGACCATTTTTCTCAGTAAATCGAGTTTCGAAGTAATAAAGAAGTTATAAAACTGTTGATGTTACTTGGCGAGTTTAATAATTCCGATTATTTTATTAGATTAATTATATCAATTAAGATATTTCACAGCGAATTTATCGCCTAAAATGTTGTAATGAATTTATGAATATCCATGGCCGAAAATTAGTTCTTCTTTAAGAGTTCATCATCATTTTTTATAATATTTATCATCTAGTTGTACGACGATTTTCTTTTTGCTTTTCTTTTCGTTTTCTGAGTCCTTTTCACTAAGTTATATTATGTACGACATTAATGGAGGTATATAACTGAACTTTCATGTACTTTATATGTATTAAAAAAAACTGCATGATAATAAAAAATGTAGTTGACTGAATTAATTACTCTAGACTCACTTAGCATCAAATTTTCAAAAAGAAAACAATCAAGCGCAATAACGAGTTTATAAAAAATCACTCACACTCTCTAAATGAAAAAAAATCTATTACTTTTACAGTCAACACTCAGCTACAGTAAGATAGTCGTATTTAAATTGCCATCGCCGAGATTTCATAAAAGAAAGTTCAGGAAACCCTTGTAATAAAGAGACGCAATTTTCGACCGCTTATTTCTCTTGTTTGTGTTGCGAACGTGTCGGAACACGGTCTCCGCGAAACTTTTCGTATGGAAGATAAAACAAATCTCATTTTGCCACAATGTTATTTCCGAAGTCTCGCTATGACCAAATATGCGCACAAATTAACCGGAGTTGGTCAAGTTTAATGTAAACAATTTTTGGGCGAGTTTTTGATTGGACATTTACGTAAGGTGGACGTGACATTTAATACATTGCTGAAGTTTGTAATAAAACTCAATGAGAAGATACAATGTAGCCAAGTGAGAGCTTTTTCAGACTCAAACTCAAGCTGCAATGTAATTTATTATACTTTCTATTTATATTGTAAGATTATCTAACGCAATTATGCTACCAATATTCTCTATACGTAAATATAGTGCCACGTGCCAGATGATTAGTATGTTAAAAAATAATAATCTTGAAACTTCAAATTATTATATAAAGAGCTAGGCCACTTTAAAAGAAAAGAGAAAAAGTGAAGCGAAATGTTTGATACGGATTGCTCTCAGGTTTTGTACCTTAGACTAGAGAGCAATTATACAAGACATTATTGCGTTACTAAGTAATTAACGTACTAATTACTGTTATTTCCTTACTAAGTGCCTTTTTATGTTTCAGGTACATTGAGAGATGTTTCATTAAAGCTCTACAATTTACATTTTAGTGGATATTACAGATTCCAGTTTGATTTTACCCAAGATAGACACGAATGATTTTAAAGTCCACTCAATTGCTACAATTCTATGTCCAAACGAACACGAATTAAATCAACTCGTAGCGACAAAGGGCCGCCCATTACGTAAAGTAAACCGTAGTAATTGAATTTGGATTGCATTAAAGATTTATACCCGCCTTCACCGGTGATCATTAAGTAATTGGATTTAATTAAAATTCCCTTATTTTCACATATTTGCGAACATTTAACGGAACTTTCTTTGGATTATTGTTTGATGATAAACATACGGGAATTCCAATGATTTTCTTGCTCGTTTATATGGAAATAATTGAGATGTTTTCTCGGAAATATTTACAATTAGAAGATGATAAACAATCAATAAGTCTTAACTTATAATATATTATCTGGTGATTGGACGATTTTTTTTTATTCTCCGAGATTTACTTTTATCATACAAGAACGTCTGTTAAAGAAAACCAATAAACATGCTTTAAAGTATGTTAGAAGATGTATTGTAGTATAGCGTCGATGTATTCGCTGTAACTTCCCATTTATAATATTAGTATAATAAAGTGCAGCACAGAGCAGACAGCTCGAATGATGAATGCTTTTCTCTGCGAATCATTCCTATCCAGATTATATATTATAATCTCAAAAGTAAAATTGTATTTCATATTAGTATTTGTTCACTTTTATGTGAAATCGAAATCCACACTGAAATATTTTCGTCCCATTTTGGCCACAGCTTAAAATGAGCCAATATGGCCGTTGTATTTTTTTCAACCAAGATCAATTATTGTTCTTTAAAATATATTTTTAAAACCATTCATTGTACTTTGCATATGCTACTATTTGACTATTGCATTACATTTTAAATAACAATCTTAAGAAAATATTCTCACATGACGCACGAGCTTTTATATTTTATATTGGATATGATTTAAAAGACAGAAGTATGGAAAAATCGTTGAAAATTTATAAGTACTCCATATTCTGAACTCGACTAAGCAATGGATAATGGATATGCATCGCTGCTCAAAATAAATATTCCCATGTTTATATTTCATATATATGTTTAATATAAGTATTATAGAGATGACATCTGCTTCGCGAATTGCATGCGTTCGTATTTTATATTTTAATATATTCTCTAATACATTTATTTCTCGATATAAAAATGAATTTGACATTGCAAATATTGTATAATCACAGAATACATAATATGTATAGTCTGTCCACTATAAGAATTGCTTTTTGACAGCTCGACGGGTGATACCAGAAGTGATGTCTAAAAGATTATCGATTGTGATACCATTTCAATTATAAATTCAAAATATTATCAAAAATCGAATTAGGTACGTAAATAATAATTACAACGTAAACGTACTAATAAGATATGTGATAATAAGACCACATATCTATGCATTTTATGTTAAAACTAAACTAAACTAATATTTTATTATTTATTGGTTTCTATCTTACAATTTGGTTGTCTTTATGTTTAAATGATATAACTTATAAGAAGAGTTTTTCTGTATCGGATATATTTTACAGAGTATTTCTATCGATTATTATAATCTATCGACCCATCATTGAATAATTCTGTGTAGACATCACTAAGTGGGCGGGGCCGGTCCATGAAGTACAATAATTATTTGTATGACATTTTAACATAGACAATACAATCCTTCATAGGCGTGGAGCTGTCAAAAAGCAAATAATATAATGGACAGAGTATAGTAGCTAAACGCTACAGAACGGACACTCTCCGCCTCCCGCCAAAATTAAACACTTACCTCACCCCGCACGATCAGACTAAAAATGGGCCACATTTTTCTGCAAGGACGATACGCAACGAAGATTGACAACATTAATCAAATTGACTTAAATTAATTTTATTATTTTGGATTTGTGATTATCGTTTTTCGTAGAAAATGGTTAGGTATTGTGCTGTTTATGGTTGTATTTCATCAGAAAAACGCTATTTTTTTTTTACGCTAGTCATAAATGTGCCAACCATAAAGCGTTAACACAGACATTTGCAGTCTCTATAGTGTGACTGTCAAAACGGTAATTTTGTATGGAGTGTCCGAGGTGTGGTATAATATGTAGGTACCTACTTTGGTTAATAACATATTATACAATAACTGCAATTATAGGTCTTATATTATACCAATAATTAATAATGCGTTAACAAACATAACTATCAAAAAACAGTAATCATTCCAGTAATATCGCATCAACGTCATTAACAATGATTCATTCACAATTTACATTAATTAACAATTTTTAATGAGAGCACATCCACAAAATGTACCGCAGCCTTATTGCAAATGATATTTTACGTCGTTCATTGGCTTATTAAACTGGATAATAAAATATATCCGTACATAATGTTGTGTGACAATGCAGGCAACATCATGAAGTGTTTGCGGTTGCTACAATAAAATAGGTAATGAAATTAAATCAGCCCGTACGCCATTACGGTTCGGACGTTATTCGATTTGTGGTGGACGGTATTAGTACAATTTATACTATGTGTAAATAGAGTTTAGAAATAATAGCAATGCGTGATTATTTTTTGGGCTTTTTGGAAATGATGAAGAAATTAAAAAAAATGTTATGAGAACGACTACAATTAGAAGATTATTATCTGGTTTCGCAATAAAATACCTGTCTTATGACAAAAACTCTATAAAGGGTTTACCTTTAAGCGCGGGTTCTCTTTAATCTGCTTTTGTCGTATTTTACATAGACAACTATTAAAGTGACAGGTCCCTGGTTGAAAGTTAGACTTTGTTTAAATTGTTTTGTGGTATAGGTAGGTATAGGCCATTCATGTTTCTATAAGTTAACGTAAGATACTATTTACCAATAAGAATAATGGTTAAAACATCTCATAATTAAAAAAATTGCTTCTTTAATAAATTATTTAATAAATTATAAAAACAAACTGACGAACTGGTTAATGGTAAAACAATTTTATGACATTGAAGAATTTATGACTTTGAAGTAGTGTAAACTGAATTGTGTGTGATATAATCGTGTTAATCGTAGTGCGTTCGCGTAATTGTGAAAATTAAACATTCTTTTTCAATATTTGCACACCCAATCAATGGGTAGAATGTATTAGCCACATAATATTGTAATTAAAACATCTATAATTTGTAACTACATTCTTGCAAATAAATATAATTTGAATTTGAATTTGTATTTGCCGTTTAAGACGCTTATTGAGTTAAGCCTTCTATTGTTTAACCCTTTTTGTTCTTTGCCGAAATAAGTCAAAACAAAAAGTTAAGACTAAGTAGGAAAACTTATTTTTAAACCTTCTCCCGCTTTGCCAGCTTCATGAAGTTAATTGAAAATAGATTAATTACTTTGTATTTTCTTTTGAGTTTATGTCCAGGTAATTTGGTTGACTTTGGTATTAAGTAATTAAAGCAGGTTTTAAATTGAACATTTAATTGAACATTTTACTTAGGTACAATTTCATTGAATGAAATAATACATTCTTCTTTAAGCTACACAAAATCGTAAATGATATTACAAATAAACACTTTCTAAAGTCTTAAAATTAGTTAGGTCTATGTTCCGACTTTTGAACTCTCTTGTGTAAGTACAAAGAAATTTAAATTTCTAAAACAATTATGACGAATAAAACAAGGACCTTTAAACAAACTTTTCATTGACGTCATACCTATTTTTACATTTGATTGTGAGCATAAAAACAAAACGTAGTACCCCGCAATTTTTCTTACAAGAAACAGCCTTCATTCACTTTTATCTACAGAAACTATTCAACCTGCCACATTTTTATATTAACATAGTTCTTAATATCCCGAACTAACGTTACATACGAGTTGATGTACGAGCTTGCCGCTTTCAATCCTCGCCTCAATGAATAGCGGTGATCCATCTTCACATACAGGTGATGTGTTAAACTATATGTAAATCTTGTATACAGCCTACTTAATATGTGCATAATGTGCCTTTATTAATCCATCATAATATATACTGTCTTTGGGCGAGGGAAACTATTGATTACTTGTGCCAACCTCGATATTATGTATTCATGTATTGGGGCTGTAAGTGCTATGCGGTGTTCTAAAATTGATGGTAATTTATGTGAAAATGAATTACTGATTAGCCGCCACGTATAGTGTCTTTGTATCAGGATATTGGATATTAATATTTATTGGCGTTTGTAACTACCGGCGTTATTGTAACACCATTATTAACTTCGATTAAGTGGCATTTTAAATACAATATCTACCTTCATAATAGGCTCAAAAATTAACAATAGAATAAAATGGATTGCACACAAAGTTTAAAATAACACAATGTAAGGTAAGGCATTAAGACCGTTTCTAGCAAGCTCGATAATAATAGATCAAGTCAATGATATTTCACATATAATTAAAGAAACCATTCTCCTTTCACATAATATAATCTATTACTCGAGTTTAAGAAAACTGTTTTTTCCTCAACAAATAAACAACGCCTCGTGTAAGTAATGTATGCTGTTAAACATATTATATACTGTTAAAATCGGTGTCGTTCATCTTATTCAAATAGACGTAAGAACTAGATAAATTACCTCCTTTCAACCTGGGGTTACTGAGAGCTAGCAATGATCTGAATACCATTAGCAACTGTTTCAACCCTTTTACTGAGCTCAGCTGTAACCGAAATTGAAAACATTGAAATGGAGAAACTTCCAAATCTTTGGGAGTTTAGTGGAAATTTATTTAGGAATTATAAGTAGTTCTAATTATTGTATGCAGCTCTATATACTTATTTGTCACTGAATTGATCGTTGAAAGACATAAAAATCATAAGTAGTAAATATCTAAGATTACAGATGATATAAATAAATGGAAATAATTCAATATAACTATAACTAAATAACATTCAAAGCACCTCTAAACATTATTCACTTTCAAGATCTTTAATTTCTATAAACTCCCCACAACTCTAATAAATAATCAACTGCTTAACCACACAAATACAATATTTCAACATAATAAAAGCTTACCTATTTATGCTCCATAACATAATTTCTCAATGAATATAGGATTGCTTTTTGGCATCAAGAAACATATTTAACCTTGAGCCATTTGTACTTACAACAAAGGCCGAACAATTGGCACATAAATATCACCAGAATGAATGAGTATTGTTCCATTGTATTGTACATAGTTATAAATATTAAGCGCCACATTTTTCTTGTTTCTGCTACGAGAATTTATGTTAGTAATTCGGCAAGGAATTTGCTTTGCAAACCGATTTCCGACAATAAAAACGGCGATCCCACTCGACTTGTGGATTAATTGGAAAAGGAGGGTGACCACAGATTTAATCATAAAGCGATGAATGGATGCAAGTGAAACGCTTGAGCGCTTTCAACGAAAGTTTCCTAGTTTCCAACCACTTTTCATGATTCTTTAATTGTTGACAATGAATGAAACATGATTTTGTATTTGTATGACAGGGAATTCCCCAATTGTCTAATGTTGAATGGTCTTGTAACGTAATGTAAGTCAGTCATGAGGAAAAATTCAGAGCATTATGCAAGTTGCAATGGTGCAAGATAAAATAGCAAAATTTTCTAATCTATTTCTTTTCTAATGTTTTCTGAAAAAAAAATCTGGAACCTAATCAAAATTTAAAAGAAAAAGTCAGTGAGCATTTTTATTTAGAACAAATATAAAATTTTACAGAAGGTAAATATAAGGTTATAGCTTTCCTTTTGTTTACTGTATACTGTTATTTTATTATTATTTTTTTTAAGAACATGGTCTTTTCTTTACAAAGAAAAGGATTTTTACAGATTTTTAATATTTTTTACAGATGTGTAAAACACAACACGTTTTTATTTCGCTCCTTAGAAATATTTTGATTTTAATTTGTTTTCTTGCTCTTTCAACAAATAATTATGTTGTAATTCTTACCTGTGCCTACCAGCAACATTTCCTATATAATTTTATTATAATTATTGCTCTCTAACACAAGCACGACATATAACTAGTAAACATGGACTCACTTAAACAGTCAATAGAGAAGATGACAAGTGATTTTAACAACAGGATGGCTGAATTTCAAAAGGATTTACACAACACTGCCTCCTCACATCCAGCTTCTGTAAGTCCTACATCTAGATTGGCAAGTGAGTTTGACGCTTTTCGCACACTGGTATTGTCATCACTAGAAAGCTTACAGTGTCAGGTCCAAGTGCTCACTAAACTGTATGAACATCAAGAACTGCGTAGTAGAAGGAAGATTCTGTTAGTTCATGGTGTGCCGGAAACTCAAAAAGAAAATGTCACTACAACAATAGTTGATGTATTATCCAAAAAGCTGGATGTCCCTGGTTTGGACACAGATGCCTTCTCCCGTTGCCACAGACTGGGTAAAGCAATCAGCGATAAACCGAGACCAATTGTAGCTAAGTTCCGGAATATGACACTCAGGGATAATATTTGGTTCTCAAAGAGTGGCCTGAAGGGCTCTGGTGTCACCATCTCAGAATTTTTAACATCAAGCATACATGAAACATTCCAAGCAGCTCGCTCTAAATTTGGTGTTGCAAAATGCTGGACGAGGAACGGCTATGTTTTTGTTCTTGCTTTGGACGGTAAACGTCATCGTGTGGAGTCTCTTTCTGAACTGAATGCCATATCTTCTGCGTCTGAATCTGTTTCTACAAATACCAACATTCAAAGTAACAAAGATACAAAGTTAACATCCAGAACTAAAAGGATTCCTAAAGCCAAGTAACTTATTTTGATGTTGTTAGTTTATAAAATATGTTTGTTGTTTTATTAAATATGTAGCCAATAACTTTCACTGTGTATGATAATTATAGTGTTTTATGACCTTTATTTTTATATTTACTTGTGTTGTTATATCACTTACTACTTATTTTTTTGTAGAATTGGCTACTTTACCTTATAAATGTAATATTGCTTTAAAATACCACTAATCTTAGTTTTACCCTTTTTTCTTTCTATAATTTCACAACTTTTTTTCTGTTTAACGAAGGTAAACCGCATATTCATTTTATAATATTTGTCACATATTTTGTCATCTCAGTTTGTTTACATATTTTAAGTTTAAGTGAGCGTGACATCTGTCACTTGATGTACATATTTGACAGCTTTACTTTATTTTTATTTTTTTAGTAATAGATACCGTTCTTTTGGGTTAGTTAGAGTTTATTAGTTAGAGTAGTATAATTTTGTTTTTGTTCTCTCCAGAGCTGGTGGTCCAGGTATTATGGAATTACTTTTATTTTGATTAAGTTTTATTATTTTATTTTCTTATTTGGTTTTATCCTAGTATATAATTTATATAAATATACATACATATATATTTTTTTCTGATTCACCTTATATATTATACATATAGATATATTTATTTATTTATATAATCTCTTTAAAACACGTTTTTAGTTGTTTTTTAATTTATTTATTTATTTTCAACTCATTCTGTATCTGATAATGTCCAACAATAGTGACTCATTAAGTGCAAACAGCTTTTTAACATGCAACTCCAGTAATAGCAGTTTTGTTAGCACGGATTACACTCCTCTCCCCGTTTCCTTATCCTCCCATTTCTCTGACTCCTCCCATAACTTTAACGTTGTCCATATAAACGCCCAGAGCATTCCGGCTCACTATCCTGACCTCCTTGCATCATTTGATTCGAAAACCGTCCATGCCATCCTTATCTCTGAGTCCTGGCTTAAACCCTGCCTCCCCTCATCTTCCTTCTCCATTCCCGGTTTCCACCTACTACGAAACGATCGAACTAGTAAAGGGGGTGGTGGTGTAGCCATTTATCTACGCGCTAATATTCCTTTCTCCATTGTAAGCTCCTCTTCCCAGCCCCCACCGTGTAACGAAGCAGAACACCTCCTTCTTGAAGTCACCCTCTCCCATACCAAAATTCTATTAGGTGTTTTCTATAGTCCAAATTCTTCCGTCGATTTCTTTCCTTCCTTTGATGAAATCCTTGACAGGGTCTCACCATTATATGACCATGTCATCATAATGGGGGATTTCAATACTTGTTTGATAAAAAATGATCATAGAGCTACTAAATTAACCTCAATTATTGACTCCTACAATATGTCCTTACTTCCTCTCGGTCCAACACACTTCTTTCCTGATTGCACTCCTTCGCTCCTTGATCTGATCCTAGTTTCCTCTCTAAATCATGTACATAAACATGGCCAATGCTCGGCAGACGCCTTTTCGTATCATGATTTAATTTTCCTCTCCTATAAAATCCGTCCTCCTAAAATGAAACCCAAAGTTATCATGCAACGCAATTTTAGTGGAATAGATAAAGATCGTTTATTACAAGATGCAGCTAATATCGATTGGTCTATACTCTCAACTGCTGAATCGATTGAAGATAAGGTAAATTTGTTCAACACATTTATTATACAATTATACGATAAACACGCACCTTTGCGTCCTATTAAATTGAAGCATCTCCCTGCGCCCTGGTTAACTGATAGCCTTAGGGAAATTATCAATTGCAAGGCTAAAGCTAAAAGCAAATTGAAACAAAAAAACTGTGACCTGCATCGTGAAGAATTCAAGAAAATACGTAATCGCTGCAATACTATGTGCAGAGACGCTCAAAAACGCTACATACACGAATCTGTGCAGAATGGAGATTCGGCTAGAGTCTGGAAATTTTTGAAGACCCTTGGAGTTGGTAAATCTTCCTGTAAAACCGAAATTCCCAATAGCATTTCTATTAACGACCTGAATAAACACTTTTCCTCACCCTCCTTTGTATTCGATCCTCTTTGTAAACATAAGACACTTGATTCTCTTTCATCTAAACCTACTCCACCCTTTCCGCCTTTCCGTATTAGCCAATTCTCTGTCGCCGACGTTAAAAAGAACATTTTGTCCATCACTTCTAAGGCTGTAGGTGTTGATTGCATTGGTCGTAATATGATCATCCCCATCCTTGATCTGATCGCTCCTGTTATAACCGATATCCTCAATTTTTCCATCTCTTCTAGTACTTTTCCTCATTCATGGAAAAGCGCTAATATAATCCCTCTCCCCAAATCTAAAAATCCTTCTACCCTCTCCGATTTTCGTCCTATATCTATATTACCATTCCTTTCGAAAGTCTTAGAGCGGTTAGTACAGCAGCAACTCTCAAGATTCCTTAACAAAAACAACCTTCTCAATCCTTTCCAGTCCGGTTTCCGTCCGGGTCATAGTACGGCCACTGCGTTAGTCAAGATCACAGACGATATTAGACTGAGTATGGACAAAAGGCAGCTCACAATACTTACACTACTTGACTTTAGTAACGCGTTTAACACAGTTGATCACGATGTTTTGTTGAGCTTGCTACGCGTTTCTTTTAACATGTCTCCGGCAGTGATTAATTGGTTTAGCAGCTATCTCGGGGGCCGCCGGCAGCGCATTCTACTGGACGAGTGTTACTCATCCTGGTCTGATATTACTTCTGGCGTTCCTCAGGGTAGTGTGCTCTCTCCCCTCCTTTTTTCCTTATTTATCAACTCCATTGCTTCGAATGTTTCCGGTCTCTACCATATGTACGCGGACGATCTGCAAATTTATTGTCATTCATCACTTGAAGACCTAAGTGGGAAAGTAGCACTCATGAATGATGATTTACGTACCATTAGTAATTGGAGCCGCGACCATGGTCTATGCATTAATCCGAAAAAATCGCAGGTGATTATTATTGGGAGTCAGTCGCTTATATCTAAAATTGATTGGTCCTCTATGCCTAAAGTTTGCATAAATAACACTGACATTCCATACAGTTCCACCGTTAAGAGTCTTGGTGTTTTTATTGACGAAACTCTTTCGTGGACAAATCAAATTAAAGAACTGAGGAAAAAAGTATTTGCAGCAGCTGGCTCTCTCAGACGACTCCGAAACTTTCTACCTATTCCCACTAAAATTGCTCTTGCTCAGTCCCTTCTCCTATCCCTGTTTGACTACGCAGATGTCTCCTATCCTGATCTCCTCCAATTCCAACTTGATAGTCTTGAGCGTCTCCAGAACTTCTGTGTGAGATTTGTTTTTGGTCTGCGCAAATATGATCACATTAGTGAATACCGCTCAAGACTCAAGTGGCTCCCTGTCAGACTCCGCCGGGACTCTCATATCCTTAACCTTTTGTACTGCATCCTTTTCTGTCCAAACACGCCTTCC
Organism: Colias behrii; assembly: GCA_029959065.1. Taxonomy (NCBI): domain Eukaryota; kingdom Metazoa; phylum Arthropoda; class Insecta; order Lepidoptera; family Pieridae; genus Colias; species Colias behrii. The sequence goes on from JARWMC010000009.1 coordinate 8,305,821, forward strand.
TACCTAAAAAGTAATTTCCAATTCTTGAGCTCCTCCACCCGTTCCCCACGATCCTTTAATAAACTCCTTTTGTATGTTCCCGTTCATAGATCTAATTTCTATGATAGCTCCTTTACGGTTCGTGCTATCAAGCTGTGGAACAGTCTGCCCGACAGTATCAGAAGAGCTGAGACACTGAATGAGTTCAAAAAGCAAGTATATAATTACTATTTATCTTTATGAAATTTATATTAGTGTGTATATGTATATTATATTAATATGTAGTATACCTACTCATTTATTTAACTATGTATAGTATCTTCTTAATTAATTTTTTATTATTAAATCTATTTCTTATTAAATCTAAGTAATTTTATTATAAATAGTGTTGTGCACCATCGACCTCAATATATTACGTAAGTAATTCTCATGATCCTTGACCTAAGGTTGCCTGGAAGAGATCGCTGTATTAGCGATAAGGCCGCCTTTTTGTACGTTTTTTCTATTGTTTGTGTTTTTTTTGTTATTATTGTTACTGGTGCAAATAAAGTGTTCATTCATTCATTCAAAAGGAACAATCAACCCTCTTGTCGCTTACAACTCGGTACCTAGTAGACACACGGCCAGCTATCACATTTTCTTTTACGTGTAATTTCCCAGGAGCCTTCTCTCCACCACTATTAAGAGCGGGGTGCTATAACTGAAATAAATATTCATTAGCCTGATCTTCAACTGCGTTAATAAAGAAGATTAAGATTGAAAGAGTACTTACGAAAATCCTATGGTGGAAACATAGTCGAAGCTAAGTACCTAATAATTACATTTAAATGATGTAAAAGAACGGAAACTTCTTATTCGTTGATTAAATAAGTAAGTATTTATTTATTATATGCGGTGAGATTGTAAATTGAAACGCGTGATCTCTTAACATTTTTTTATAGTTATGTAAAGCGCATGAAAAGAAAATCCCTAATAATGTTAATCCAAAAAAAATGTTTATACTTTTAAACAATTTGTTATATTATTTAACATTTAACATTTTGTTTAGAAATGCCTACATTACGTAGGCGCAGTATAAGCAAAACCGAGTCCGTATAAAATTGCTTATTAACGTACCTAATTATACCTTAAAATTTCGAACATTAGCAAACATTAAGTGGGCATGAAGCTAAAATATAAGTGTCTAACTTCATTACGCTCGCAAAGCCAAAGCAGTTACAAAACGTTACTGTTATGTACAAAATGATGCCTTTTGAGCAATTCCGAGCCAAATATCATCAGAGAAATGGAGATAGCCTTTATTGAGGCTAAGGTTAATGCAATTTAGGAAGGGCTTTGTAGTTTGTGTACACTGAGTATGATTTGATATAAATTAAACACAGCTGTTTGTGACAGCGGCTTTTATTTTTAATATTTAATTTACTTATGATTAAATAGCATGATTCTTTAAAATAAAATTACGTCTGAATTATTTTGTGATTTCAGATCTGTACTGAAATGTAAATTGACTTAAAATATATAGAGTAACTAGCGGTCCGCCCCGGCTTCGCCCGTGGTACATATGAAAAATAGATGTTGGCCGATTCTCAGACTTACCCGATATGCACAGAAAATTTCATGAGAATCGGTCCACCCGTTTCGGAGGAGTATGCAGACTAACATTGTGACACGAGAATTTTATATATAAGATTAGCCATGAGTCGTTTAAAGGTTGTTAAAACCTTACATTCGTAAAATTGACAAAAATTATAACAATTTCCGACCGCCGCTAGCCAAACCAGGTACAATTTGAAAACGCCGATCATTATTATTCACAAAAGCAGAAAAACAGGCCTGAAAATGCATTCATTATGGAGCTATCAAAATTTCACTTCGACGTGAATGAAATCGTGGATAGATTGAAAATTCATTTTGATTCGTATCTCGTTTAATTGCATCCGGGCTTTTAAAAGTTTTGCGGAGCTGCAGCGGCTATACGGAGTATTTATGTACTTTTGTTAGCGATTGAAATATTCAATCTAACTACAAGTGGTGCATGGCGTAGACATCGTTAGGATTTCAATATATTCCGAAAATAATTGCCAGGCTTGTATAATAGCTACGTCTGAAGCAATGTAAAAGTGTTTGGATATTTTGAAGGACAATTTAGTAATTTAGAATTCGCCAAACTATGCATGCATTTTATATATTATATAATGTACTTATTATAATATAATTTATATGAATCATTAACATATCTTCTAGAATACTGCGTTTTACCAAACTAAAAAAAAAAACACTAACATTATACACCTCAAACAAATGCCAAACCATTACCAAACTAAATTTTAACCTCGTAACAATATTTCTAGAGTGTAGATAAACAATAGTAACGAAATTTCAGTAATAATTAAAACGTAGTAAATTGCATTTCATAATAAATTCAGAGCAATTGGGGTAGCACTCGGAATGACTTATAGCCCGTATATGTCACATGCGTTTTTGTACACAATGGAACAAAAGTTGATTAAATTGCCTCCGGATCTTTGTATTTTTTTTATTTATGACACTAATTAATTTTATGTGAGTACGTCAATAATTCATTTGTTACTGAAATGAGCTTGGAACAAAAGATTGTATGCGAATCGTAAATTATTTAGAATATATTAGTACCTTTTTTTAAATAGATGTCAACAGGAAGAATAGAACGTGTAATATTATAAACACTTACCTATTAAATGGTATAGGTCTATTATCTAAAATTTATGAAAGAGATTTAGGCTTATTTTAGTAGAACATCTGAATAAAATAATATAAGATCTTAGTTGTCTAATGTACCTCTAAATGTATGATACCTAGAAGTTGCAATAAAAAATATAATGATTTTTATCAAATCTTGATCAACATTCAGAAACGCCTCTTCAAAAAAATATTCTTAAAATATGTTGTTAATTAAAAAAAGTATAATTAATTATATACCTACAACACAATACGTAATAAACCTCCTAATTAATTGGCAGTTCGGATGAAAACGTCAAAAACCAAAGAACATAATTCAGGTCTTCTATAAAAGAGATGAAATCATTGGCACTACCTTTAATTCAGAGCTAATTAACTTAAGAGGTAGTTAGAGAGAAAAGGTGGTAATTACAACGGCTGGATGTACAATTTCATTAAAATTTCACCTTCGCAGTCTCTTCTTGGCTCATTAGATGAAACTCTTTGATGTATATTAATTGCACGCGCACTAATTATAATAGATATTGACAAAGTGATTGAAAATACAATATCGTTCATTATGTATGAGAATATTAAGGAGCATTTAATATTTGCTTGATTAAATTTTCATATACTTCATAAACTTTTTGATTAAATAGTATAGGTTCGATAAATATATATATCGCTCACAATCAAACATACACAACGTTCTTTGGGCAAATATAATAAGCAGATTTATTAAAATTCTCTTTGCGATAGTTTTTCCATTGTGCCTCGTTTCCTGAACTTCTCATATAACCATTAACGAAGCAAATAATACCCAATTAATTTCTAAGGTTATTAACAACGGAAAATGGAATAATATTTTTAATGTTCATAGTTACTTTAAATTTTTACGAGCATATATTATTTCAAAAATTTCACCATACCATACCTACTGCAATTCGCAAAGGAAACATAAATTTTTCTCATAAAATTTAATTTCATTAAACTATAATACCAAAATCACTAATTAATTACGAAAATAATTAAGCGAATTTAAGCAATAATTTAAAACGCCCACCTCAAAGACACCTAATTGCCCCTTTTAAGCGTTTCAACAAGCAAGCCTGGAAAGTCTACCTTAAAAAATAAATTAATTTGTAGCCTTTTAGTCTGCGAGAATTTTCGTTAGTACCAAGGCTTGGTTTTTAATTGTGAAGTACGGCTTCCTTTCCTGCGAAGTGTCTTTTTATGTCCATTGAAGTACTCTTAAAAAGTGGCAACATGAGGCTAAAGTGGAACTTTTCACTTTATTTTAAAGATATTACTATACAACATAAAAAAGTAAGCGTTTAATTATGGACATTAAATTTAACTCGAATGGAATAGTAACACGTTTGAAAAATATTTATAGAATATGAATAGAAAAATAAAATGTTCACATAGTTACAGTAATTATAAAAGGGTAAATTATTATGATTGCATTTTAAAACTAAAACTCCTGTCAAAGCTTAATCAATACTTACGATAAGTTAACGTACCTGCGTAAGAAAGTTCAGTCAGACATAATTTTTTTTTATACCTGATATCAAATAAACTTTATTAATGTATACCTAATTTAAGTAATAGGTACACCTGCTCCTTTTACACTGCCATAAATGAATTATCTTCAAACACCCTTTGTGATTACAATCTTGCAAAAGTAGTAAGGACTCTATTATTTTATATTTTCTTTCACGTCGCACAAAACTCAATATCACAAAGAACGTTCCCAGATTTCGATATCAAGTCATGCCTTTGTACAGTGCCCTGGTATCTAGTTATTTAGTCTGCATACCCCTTCAATGGTTCTTGGGAGCCTTTGTTACCTAATACCTCGCTTTCGATCGAGAGGTCAACATCAAGTAAATACACTTTAACTAGATTCCCTTCGTGGCAATGTAAGCTATACATTACAAACGACTTTAGAAATTATGTAAACCATTTCAAGTTCAGAGCAATTTGAAATGAATTCGCAACACGTGCCGTACCCCAAGCTTCCCTTAATCGATAGTCGCCCTCTTTTATTGCTCTATGAAGCCTTAGTTCACCTTAAGAAAGAAACTGTTGAATTTGGGCAACATTAGAGTCTTCGCGTCATTAATTCTGAGCAGAAGTCAAGTTTTGGGTGCGCGTAAATTACATAAACCTTAGTTTGGTAATACGGTACGTTAAGAATTCTTTAAGAGGCACACTTTATTTTAGTATCGGAGTGTACGATCTGGATAATTCGAGTTTGCGAATAATTCAGCTGGTAGAACGTTCGATTGGCCTAATTCGGAAAAGGTTTAATGTTGGTAATGTTTCACCTGGGTACACTCGTGTTGTGTAGTCACGGAACTAATCAACTCGGCTAACGTTGGACAATATGGTTAGTTGGATATACTGTAAATAGTGTTGTTTTGCACTTGCACAGATTAAGAGCGTAGTAGCGCTGAGCAAAGTACATTCTTGTTAAAATCGATTTCATTTTTGCGATTTGGGAAGGATTTAAAATAACCACGTACAGGTAATTTATACAGGAAATGGTTATATACGTATTAAGGTTTCATTCTTTTAAATTCCTTTTATAACATTTTGTATGATAATGTTAGGTAATATAGAAATGATTTGTTTTTGTTACGATAAAAAAGCACCATAGTCAGTCTATCTCAATTGGACAAGATATTATATAAAACAACACTAAAGAAAGTAACTATTCTCTAATCTGTGACTAAAGTGTTCAAACCTAAATATGAACAAATATCCAAACACCATGTTTTTAACATTCCAAATTATCTATCATTGTTTTCACACATACACTTTAGAGTGACGCAAATTTGGAAAATCATTTTAGAGCGCGCAACACCGTCCTCTTGTTTTACTCATATTAAATTAGCACTCATTAATTATAGCGGTCGGTGAATATGAATTACATGGGGTATAGAAATTTGTGTGGACAACAATGACCGCAATTTCAGCATCGCGGCGGGCAGCTCCGGACGTGAGAGCGAATACATAATCACACCATCGCCACAGAGGCGTAGTTAAGGGGTCTGGGGAGGCCCCAGTCATATCTATAGGGGCGACATAAAGCACTAATTTAATTTATTTTTTCATTATAATTTAAAAGCTCATCGTCCTGGGCATTTCTGATGTATGATGACGTATATACCGTATTACATCATAACTAGCTGTCCCTGCAAACATTTACTCTTATCACTTATGGGTATAAAAATAGATGTTGGCTGATTGTCATATCTATCCTATAGGCATACATGAGAATCGGTCAAGCCGTAGGTATTTAACGTTTATAATATATGAAGTACATATATACATAATATGCATTTTTTTTTTAAACAAGAGGTTATTTCAATTGGGCCATATAGCGACCCGGGTCAGCGAAAGCCCGTGATACACTACTGCGTACCATCGCCACATTTGTTATTTTATTATGCGCGTTCTTGTTATGGAAATGGTAAAAGTCGTTGAAAGGGAATGCAAGGGAATTTATTCTAGTGTTTTTCACGCTTTTCTAGGAAATGTTTGTGCAGAACAATTGGCTATTTCTATTATTAATAGTCTTAGGAAGTGATTATGAAAAATAGATTAAAATTAATATTTAGGTGAAATATGTAGGCTTTTTAAAGGATACTATATTGTTTAATTGTATTTTCCGAAAGCTGTGTGGGCTATGTTTACATGAATTTTACGATACAACGCGCAAATGTTGATTACCAATTTTAGGCGAGTAAGCCAAATGTAAACTCACAGCAGCATGGCATATATGCAAATTATACTTATCGAATAGAATGAACATTTTGTCATCAAATTTCAATTAAACATTTTAAATGTTCACTTAAAATGTTGAAGCTTAAACTCGCAAAATAACAAGGCAAAAATTAAATTCTCCGTCCAATAAATCAAAGTATATTTAGTAAACTCGTTTGTTTCGAAGATTCCACGTAATTTTAACTCCACCTTAACAACTTCACAATAGCAACAGAATTTATGCCGGGAACGTTTTCAATAAGTTTACACGAGCCTGTCACCCCTAACTTCTTTGTTTAAAAGTTTCACTCGATTCTATAGACATTCCGTGATCGACATAAAAAGGTAGATTCCAACGATTCTTTGAGAATATAGTAATGACGATAGGAAAACATTTCCTTATTCACAAAGGGAAAGGAAACTTCAGCTTTCTGAAATTATTTGCATCTGAAAGAGGCCAGTATAAACTATTCGTGCGGAGTTAGAACACGACATCTGGAACTATGTAAAACTAAGGGAAATGTTGCCGTGTTCTATGTAAAATATCATATTGAAGTTATAATCTCATAGTAGCATCGCCTGCATAAAAGTTACACACATCCATCTTCAATATCAACTTAGGTAATTGTTTAATACAACTTTTTCACGTCAATAAAGACAAAATGAATATTAATTAATCAAAATTATCAAATTTAAAAAGTGCGTCTTACATTTCATTCTTAATAAATTCAATTTTGGTTACTTCGTTAAAACGCAAAAATAAATTAAATTCGCTTACTCCAATATATATTTCATACATCTTTAATTAAGCCTGTCATTAGCCGATCCGTACCGCCTATTTGCTTACAGTAAACATCAGACTAATTTACATCCGCTTAGCAGTTAGCTGTATTATTTACCTACATGTACACAAATCTTTGTATGTGTGAGAACAATGTTCTTTGAATGTTTTATCGAGTGAAAAGAAAGCAAATACGTCAAACCCGGCTTTGGCTGAAAGAGGTGTACATAATGTTACCGCCTTGAATGGAAATGGTTAAACAAATAGTATATTTTGTGGTCTTAGTATGAATGGATGGAAAATATTGAAATCGTGGTTATATATTTACTTTAAACGTAGCGAGGCCAATAACGTTTTTTGTGTTTAAACGAGTATTAGATCTCTTCAATTCTTTTATTAAGCTTGAAATAAAATATTATACAATTCTTATTAATTAAAATTTGTTATGGATCAAAATTTCGAAATGAAAAGCTTTAAAAATAATAATGTAGTTAATTAATTCAATGTTTTGGTATGTAAAAGTTAAATATTTACCTAAAATACTTATTCAAACAAAAAAGGTATTATTAATTATACAATTTTGTTTTGATATTTGTGTGATCAAAGTAAATTAAATAGGCAATATTACAAACAGAGCCACCAATTTTTAAGTACTCTAGTTTCACTTCCAATTAATGCAAAGTTTAATTATTTTATACCTTTCAAATTGTTATAAAACGTCGTGCTGTTGTAAAGATAAAGGAATCAATTCCAATTTGTAGTAAAATCCTTGCAAGAAACCGATGGAGGCTATGAGAGCTTTGTAAATCCGATCACGTCACGTTTTATGACTTAGAAAAGAAAGCCATTGAGGATTAATGTTCCGTTTCTCGTACTTAATGATTATTTTTACGTTAAATAAATTTAAGAGAACCATTATTCATCTCGCGTCAAGAATTTTATAAAGATTTATCGCGGTGATTTTTTCATCTGCCATAATCCAATTCAATTGAAATTCATATAGCGTTCGATTCGTTGAATTGCCTGAGTTATTACATACGCGTGAAGGAAATAAAAGGATTTCCACGTGAAAATGAAAATGTTCTGTTGCTTTTCAATAAAATATGAAGAATTCCTTTTTAACCCATTGAGCCCCGAACGGCCCGATCGGTCCACGTCACAATAGATTTTCTATTGTGTCTGTGATTCCGGGGCCTGATGGATTAATATGTCAAAATTCCTCGGTGTATTTTTTTAACAAGAGCGTATTGGCAAAACTGGAACACCGCTTGTTTCGGAATGTTTGTTTCATAGTCAATATAAACTAGGATTTATATAGAGTATTTATGTGTATTGTTGGGATCGTCAAAGAATAAGATATTGCCTTAAAGTCTAGCAGTATCCAAAACAAATTCTGCAACATTTGAAGAAGGGATCGAACGACGATAGCTATCGACTTATTATACAAACGACCAATATCTTGCCAGGCCCGCCCGTTATATTATCATGAAAAATTATGCGATTGCGGTTTTCTTCGCCAAACGCAATAAAATCTGAACGTCATACACTTTTCGAAAATCTGATGTAGGGTGTATACTGTATAAGGTGTTTGTTTTTATGTTAATCTTTTAGCGTCCTATCATAACTATAGTACCTACCATTAGTTACGTCGCTTTTCCTTCAATATTTATTTATTGTGTATTGTTTACACTTTCCAATATCAGTTTTGGTCCGGGAGCCAGCAGCAGATTTTATGACCAAGTTCCTCTCAAGCGGTAATTAGTAAAATGCATCAAAGAATAGTATTATGAAGCCTCGTGAACGTCAGCTGGAGCTCGGTTGGGGGGAAGAGCGGTTGTAGCCTCCCGTATCAGCTGACGGTTTTTCCACCAAGATACAGCCAGCTGACATATATATTTATCCACAGTTACATATAAGCTATCATCAGGTAAATTTTTGTTTGAGAGGAAATAACGGAAAATAAATTTTTCTTTAAATTTAACTTTCATGTTCGAGACACCAGCTGACGTATAATACACCATGTTGTAACCAGCTGACTATTTTTTTTCGTTGAGATATTGGGTTAGCTACAATTTGACAAATTTTTAGCTGAGAGGAAATGAATGAATGAATGTATTTTTTTTCCTATGTGCGTGGGAGGCTACAACCGCTCACCCCCCCAACCGAGCGCCAGCTGACGTTCACGAGGCTTTATAATACTATACTCTCATGCGTCTGACGAATTATCTGTTGAGAGGAAATAGTTAACCAAATTTGCACCTGGCTCCCTAACCATTTTAAAAGTGTGCATATTTACAGAATATTATCGTGTGTTAATAATCTGTGTGGATACTCATTATAACTCTTCTGCCTTCTTCAGCCCTTCTCTTTAACCATAATATATCGGTACCATCGTAGCAGTGTAGATCAGTGATTACTCATAATTCTAACACAAAAAGAAATTAAATGTGAATGGTGTGTACCGTTGTTATTTTGTTTTCGAAAACCAAATCGTATGTAATACGCATTATTTGTCTTTAAAACTATTGTTCGTTAACGTTGTTCGTTGTTCGTTGTTCGCTGTTCGCTGTTCGCTGTTCGCCGTTCGCTGTTCGCTGTTCGCTGTTCGCTGTTCGCTGTTCGCTGTTCGATGTTCGTTGTTCGTTGTCCGTTGTTCGTTGTTCGCTGTTCGCTGTTCGCTGTTCGTTGTTCGTTGTTCGTTGTTCGTTGTTCGTTGTTCGTTGTTCGTTGTTCGTTGTTCGTTGTTCGTTGTTCGTTGTTCGTTGTTCAGTGTTCGTTGTTCGTTGTTCGTTGTTCGTTATTCGTTGTTCGTTGTTCGTTGTTCGTTGTTCGTTGTTCGTTGTTCGTTGTTCGTTGTTCGTTGTTCGTTGTTCGTTGTTCGATGTTCGCTGTTCGCTGTTCGTTGTTCGTTTTCATGTTCGTGTTTGTGTTTGTGTTTGTGAATGTTCACATTCACATTCACATTCACATTCACATTCATATTACCATTCACATTGTTCGTTGTTCGTTGTTCGCTGTTCGCTGTTCGCTACCATTAGTTACGTCGCTTTTCCTTCAATATTTATATTTTATTTATTGTGTATTGTTTACACTTTCCAATATCAGTTTTAAAAGTGTGCATATTTACAGAATATTATCGTGTGTTAATAATCTGTGTGGATACTCATTATAACTCTTCTGCCTTCTTCAGCCCTTCTCTTTAACCATAATATATCGGTACCATCGTAGCAGTGTAGATCAGTGATTACTCATAATTCTAACACAAAAATAAATTAAATGTGAATGGTGTGTACCATTGTTATTTTGTTTTCGAAAACCAAATCGTATGTAATACGCATTATTTGTCTTTAAAACTATTGTTCGTTAACGTTGTTCGTTGTTCGTTGTTCGCTGTTCGCTGTTCGCTGTTCGCTGTTCGCTGTTCGCTGTTCGCTGTTCGCTGTTCGATGTTCGTTGTTCGTTGTTCGTTGTTCGTTGTTCGTTGTTCGTTGTTCGTTGTTCGTTGTTCGTTGTTCGTTGTTCGTTGTTCGTTGTTCGTTGTTCGTTGTTCGTTGTTCGTTGTTCGTTGTTCGTTGTTCGTTGTTCGTTGTTCGTTGTTCGTTGTTCGTTGTTCGTTGTTCGTTGTTCGTTGTTCGTTGTTCGTTGTTCGTTGTTCGTTGTTCGTTGTTCGTTGTTCGTTGTTCGTTGTTCGTTGTTCGTTGTTCGTTGTTCGTTGTTCGTTGTTCGTTGTTCGTTGTTCGTTGTTCGTTGTTCGTTGTTCGTTGTTCGTTGTTCGTTGTTCGTTGTTCGTTGTTTAAAAAAGACGATCCGTAAGATATTAAGAATTACAGACCGATAGCGTTAATACCAGTGATATCTAAAATATTTGAAAAAGTAATCTTAGAAAGAATTAGAAATTATATTGATAGAAACAAGATCTTATGTAAAGAACAGTTTGGATTTAGGAAAAATAGTTCCACTTCATTAGCATGCTTTGATATGGTGAAAGAAATAATTCAAGCTTTCATCGAAAAAAAACCCGTAAGCGCTATATTTCTAGATATGAGCAAGGCATTTGATTTTGTAGACCATGAATTACTCTTGCTTAAGTTAGATAAATATGGTATAAGAGGAATTGCCAAAGAATGGATTGCTAGTTATTTAAAGGATAGAAATCAGTTTGTGGAAATACAACAAATAGTAAATCAATCAAGAAACGTATATAGATCAGTAAAAAAAACTAATAGATCAGGTGTACCACAAGGAAGTGTGCTCGGCCCGTTTTTATTTCTCTTGTATATTAATGACCTACCGAAATCAGTGAAACACAAATCAGTTTTATTCGCAGACGACACTACCCTAATTGTTAAATGTACTGAAAAGGAAACGTACGAGAGAGATATAAATGAAGCAGTTAAAAATATTGTAAAATGGTTAGAAGACAACAATCTTAAAATTAACTTATTAAAAACAAAAATAATTCAATTTTATACAAAGAATTGCTCCAAAATAAACCTAAATATAAAGTGTGATAACCAAGTAATAGAACAAGTAGATCATCATAAATTCTTGGGTGTTTTGTTGGATGAAGGTCTAAAATGGAACAAACATATTGATTACATTTGTGACAGAATTAATCGTTTCGTTTACGTATTACGGCGTTTAAGAGATACTGTTTCTATGAATGCAGCAATAAATGCTTATCATGCCTACGTTTCCTCTGTACTTTCTTATGGAATCATTCTTTGGGGACAATCTTGTGATGTGCGGAAGGTATTTGTCTCACAAAAAAAATGTATCAGAGCTCTGTGCGGTTTGAACCAAAGAGACAGTTGTAGACCTCTGTTTAGTAAATTACGGATCCTTACTTTAACTTGCATGTACATAAGAGAAGTATGTTTATTTGTAAAATATCACCCGGAATACTTTAAGAAGAAAGGAGAAGTAAATTCGCATATGTTGACAAGATACCAAAACAAATTACATTTCCCAACGTGTAGAATTAACAAAGCTAAAAACAGTGTAATATTTATGGCTATTAAAATATATAATAAAATACCGGACAATTTCAAGGAACTACCAGTAAATTTTTTCAAAAATAAACTGACGAACTGGTTGATGGTGAAACAATTTTATGACATTCAAGAATTTATGACTTTTAAGTAGTGTAAACTGAATTGTGTGTGATAAGTGTGTGATATAATCGTGTTAATCGTAGTGCGTTCGCGTAATTGTGAAAATTGAATTGTGTGTACATTTAAATAATTAGACTAATCAACTTTCTTTTCAATATTTGCACACCCAATCAATGGGTAGAATGTATTAGCCACATAATATTGTAATTAAAAACATCTATAATTTGTAACTACATTCTTGCAAATAAATATAATTTGAATTTGAATTTGAATTTGAATTTCGTTGTTCGTTGTTCGTTGTTCGTTGTTCGTTGTTCGTTGTTCGTTGTTCGTTGTTCGTTGTTCAGTGTTCGTTGTTCGTTGTTCGTTGTTCGTTATTCGTTGTTGGTTGTTCGTTGTTCGTTTTTCGATGTTCGCAGTTCGCTGTTCGTTGTTCGTTTTCATGTTCGTGTTTGTGTTTGTGTTTGTGAATGTTCTCATTCACATTCACATTCACATTCATATTACCATTCACATTGTTCGTTGTTCGTTGTTCGTTGTTCGCTGTTCGCTGTTCGCTGTTCGCTGTTCGCTGTTCGCTGTTCGCTATTCGCTGATCGCTGTTCGTTGTTCGTTGTTCGTTGTTCGTTGTTCGTTGTTCGTTGTTCGTTGTTCGTTGTTCGTTGTTCGTTGTTCGTTGTTCGTTGTTCGTTGTTCGTTGTTCGTTGTTCGTTGTTCGTTGTTCGTTGTTCGTTGTTCGTTGTTCGTTGTTCAGTGTTCATTGTTCGTTGTTCGTTGTTCGTTGTTCGTTATTCGTTGTTCGTTGTTCGTTTTCATGTTCGTGTTTGTGTTTGTGTTTGTGTTTGTGTATGTTCACATTCACATTAACATTACCATTCACATTGATCTTTGTTCGTTGTTCGTTGTTCGTTGTTCGTTGTTCAGTGTTCGTTGTTCGTTGTTCGTTGTTAGTTGTTCGATGTTCGCTGTTCGCTGTTCGTTGTTCGTTTTCATGTTCGTGTTTGTGTTTGTGTTTGTGTATGTTCACATTCACATTCACATTCACATTTACATTACCATTCACATTGTTCGTTGTTCGCTGTTCGCTGTTCGCTGTTCGCTGTTCGCTGTTCGCTGTTCGCTGTTCAATGTTCGCTGTTCGCTGTTCGCTGTTCGCTGTTCGCTGTTCGCTGTTCGCTGTTCGATGTACGATGTTCGTTGTTCGTTGTTCGTTGTTCGTTGTTCGTTGTTCGTTGTTCGTTGTTCGTTGTTCGTTGTTCGTTGTTCGTTGTTCGTTGTTCGTTGTTCGTTGTTCGTTGTTCGTTGTTCGTTGTTCGTTGTTCGTTGTTCGTTGTTCGTTGTTCGTTGTTCGTTGTTCGTTGTTCGTTGTTCGTTGTTCGTTGTTCGTTGTTCGTTGTTCGTTGTTCGTTGTTCGTTGTTCGTTGTTCGTTGTTCGTTGTTCGTTGTTCGTTGTTCGTTGTTCGTTGTTCGTTGTTCGTTGTTCGTTGTTCGTTGTTCGTTGTTCGTTGTTCGTTGTTCGTTGTTCGTAGTTTGTTGTTCGATGTTCGATGTTCGTTGTTCGTTGTTCGTTGTTCGTTGTTCGTTGTTCGTTGTTCGTTGTTCGTTGTTCGTTGTTCGTTGTTCGTTGTTCGTTGTTCGTTGTTCGTTGTTCGTTGTTCGTTGTTCGTTGTTCGTTGTTCGTTGTTCGTTGTTCGTTGTTCGTTGTTCGTTGTTCGTTGTTCGTTGTTCGTTGTTCGTTGTTCGTTGTTCGTTGTTCGTTGTTCGTTGTTCGTTGTTCGTTGTTCGTTGTTCGTTGTTCGTTGTTCGTTGTTCGTTGTTCGTTTTCATGTTCGTGTTTGTGTTTGTGTTTGTGAACGAAACGAACAACGAACAACGAACAACGAACAACGAACACTGAACAACGAACAACGAACAACGAACAACGAACAACGAACAACGAACAACGAACAACGAACAACGAACAACGAACAACGAACAACGAACAACGAACAACGAACAACGAACAACGAACAACGAACAACGAACAACGAACAACGAACAACGAACAACGAACAACGAACAACGAACAACGAACAACGAACAACGAACAACGAACAACGAACAACGAACAACGAACAACGAACAACGAACAACGAACAACGAACAACGAACAACGAACAACGAACAACGAACAACGAACAACGAACAACGAACAACGAACAACGAACATCGAACATCGAACAACAAACTACGAACAACGAACAATGTGAATGGTAATGTGAATGTGAATGTGAATATGAATGTGAACATACACAAACATAGAAATAGACTGGAGTCACGATTTAAATTTTATGCAAGGATCTCTGTCTCATAAGGCTAAGGCTCTTGTTGATATAATGTCTATAGGCAGCTTACATCAATTAAACAAAATAGTTAACGTAAATAATAGAGTACTAGATCTTTTCCTTACGAATATTATGGGATTAAAAACAGAAAATGTAGATCCTTTAATAAACGAAGATAGACATCATCCTCCTTTTAAGGTATATATTTCGACACCTAAAAAACGTAAGTCTAATTACAAGATATCTGATTCTTTTAATTTTAGAAAGTGTAATTTTACAGAATGCAAGAAATTTTTGAATAATATAAATTGGAATAATGAATTTAAAGGCTTTATCGATGTTGACGAATATGTAAATAAATTTTATGAGCTACTTTATATTGTAATTAAAAATAATACACCTTATAAAAGATGCAATGTTCATGGAAACGCACAAACTCCTGTTTGGTTCAGTAACGCCCTTAAGAAATGTCTGAGAGAAAAAGAAAAATATCACACAAAATTTAGAATATTCGGTAATCCACGGGACTATGATACTTTTTCTCTTTTACGCAAGCGAGCAAAACGCCTTATCAGAACGTGTGAACGTAACTATAAGAAATCAATAGAAGAATCTTTACCCCAATCTACAAAACTTTTTTGGTCTTACATTAAAAACAAAAAACGCGCTTCGTCCGTTCCTCCCACGCTTACTCTGGGTAATCGTTCAGCACATACAGATATTGAAATAAGTAATATGTTCGCAGAGTTCTTTTCATCCGTCTGGGAAAAAGACTCATCAGATAATCACATATTAGAAGTTGATAGTGTCGATAGGTCTAATTTTACATTGCACGATATTCAAATTGATAAACTAAGCATAAAACAACATCTTAAAAATGTTGATATTAATAAGGGTCCAGGTCCTGACCGCATATCCCCTTTATTTATAAAGGAGTGCATGCAAGGTCTTGTTGAACCTCTTTACATTATTTATAACCTCTCAATAAATCAAGGTAAATTTCCGACTATCTGGAAAACTGCTCACGTAGTACCTGTGCATAAGGATTGTGATGTAACTAGCTGTGAAAATTATAGACCAATCAGCATTCTTTCATGTTTTTCAAAAATATTAGAGGCTTTAGTGTATGATCATTTATTCTTTTTTATTAAACCAGCTATTAGCACGAAACAACACGGCTTTGTGAAACAAAAATCTACAACGACGAATCTTTTAGAATATACAAATTTTATTCATGGGGCGTTAAATAGTCAAGTACAAGTCCATTCTATATATACAGACTTCAGGAAAGCCTTCGATAAGGTTAATCATAGGCGACTACTTGGTAAACTATTCTGCGAGGGAATCCGCGGTAATTTGCTGCGCTGGCTCTCTTCATATATATTAAATAGATCTCAGATAGTAAGAATACTTGGAAGTTATTCTCGTCCTATATCTGTACTATCGGGTGTTCCTCAGGGCTCAAATCTGGGCCCTTTATTATTTGTGATTTTTATAAATGATTTGTGCAATAATTTATCATCAAATTGTTTACTTTATGCTGATGATTTAAAAATATTTAGAAAAATTTTCACTATAAATGACTGCATTGAACTGCAAAATGATTTGAATAAATTAAAAGATTGGTGTGATACAAATGCTATGTTTCTTAATGTAGATAAATGCTATGTTATGGAATTTGGTAGTACGACGGTAAAAATAAAATATAATTACTCTATAAATGCTAAAAATCTGATATGGAAGTCAAACGTACGTGATTTAGGAATTATCCTTGATAGCAAACTCTCATTTTTGGACCATTATACACATATTTATAAATCATGTAATAGATTACTAGGGTTTATTTTACGTTCATGTAAGGGTTTCCGGAATCCTAAATCTTATATTTGTCTTTTTAACTCTCTCATTCGTAGCAAATTGGAATATGCAAGTATGATTTGGTCCCCCTTTTATTTGATTCATATAAAAAATATAGAAAAAATTCAAATCAAATTTATGAGAATACTTTCATATCGGTTTCATCTAAACAAAACGCTTCATACTTATGAGGAAAGATTATCTTATTTTAAACAAGTAAAACTGTCAGATCGCCGAAAAATATTGGAATTAATATTTCTAAATAAAATTATATGTGGCCAACTGTCCACTCCAGCTCTGTCCCAAATTTCCTTTCATATACCACTTAGAAGTAATCGAAATAATCGAACTTTCACATTACCAGTCCACCGCACCCAAAGAGCATATTATAGCACTCTAAACAGAATCTGTACAAATTACAATAAGTTGTGTGAGATAATACCAGATCTTGACATTATCGGGAGTAAACCTATTAGATTTCGGAAATGCCTTTTTTTTTTTTTTTTTTTTTTTTTTATATGAAAGAAGGCAAACGAGCATGTGGATCGCCTGATGGTAAGCAATTCCACAGCCCATAGGCATCTACAGACGTGTCCGAGGATGTGTTGCCGACTTTTTAAGGTGGAGGTATATTCTCTTTTTAAATCCCTCGATGTCATAGGCGTTCGGGAATATCGCCGAAGGCAGGCTGTTCCACAATTTGGTTGTGCGCGGAATGAAGTGGCGGGTAAATCGCACCGTACTAGAGCGCCAGAGGTCCAAATGGTGAGCGTGAAACTTGGTCTTATGCCGTGCGGTACGGTTGTGGAATTCCGCGGCAGGTATCAGCTCAAACAACTCCTCAGAGCACTCCCCATTATACAGACGGTAGAAGACGCATAAACATGCAACGTCTCGTCGCAAATCTAGAGAATCAAGTCGATCGGTAAGTGCTTGTTTGCCAATAATTCTGACGGCTCTTCGTTGCACGCTATCAAGTGGCAGGAGCTGATATTGTGGTGCCCCGGCCCAGAGATGGGAGCAGTATTCCATATGAGGCCGTATTTGTGCTTTGTACAGTAGTAATAGATGTTCAGGCCTGAAATACTGCTTCGCTCTATTTAGGACACCCAATTTTTTGGAAGCTAGTGTAGCTTTGCCTTCCAAGTGATAGCGGAACTGAACGTCATCAGAAATATTGACACCAAGAATTCCGATACTAGACTTGATACTAAGGGGAGTGTTCTCAAATAGGGGCGCCGTGATAAATGGTGCTTTTTTAGCTGAAAAAAGACATACTTGTGTCTTGTCAGGGTTAAATCGGACAAGATTTTGTCGACCCCACTCTGAGACTTCTCCAAGAAGAGTCTCAATTTTGGACACAAGTATGTTACGGTACTCTTGGACGTGTTCCAGAGAAATATTAGTGCGGCCGGTATATATAGCATCACCAGTACTGTCATCTGCATAGCAATGAATGTTACTAATTTGTAACATGTCATTGATATGCAGAAGGAACAGTGTGGGTGAGAGTACGCAGCCTTGGGGAACGCCAGCGTTCACAGGTAATAAGTCAGAGCTTGATCCATCGACCAAGACTCGAATACTGCGCGCTGTGAGAAAACTGGCAATCCACTTGCATAATTTCTCTGGAAGTCCATAGGCTGTAACTTTCGAGAGGAGCGCCTGATGCCACACCCGATCGAAGGCTTTTGCAACGTCCAGACTAACCGCTAAAGCTTCCCCCTTGCTCTCAACAGCACTTGCCCATCGGTGAGTTAAGAAGATTAGAAGATCACCAGCCGACCGTCCATGACGAAAACCATACTGTTGGTCACTGATCAGCTGGTTCTCCTCCAGATAACCCAATAGCTGGCTGTTAATGATGTTTTCCATCACTTTGGAGAGCAGGGAGGTAATAGCAATTGGTCTGTAGTTGGTTGGATCCGATTGATCGCCTTTTTTAGGGATCGGGTGCACTGAGGCAGTCTTCCATGAGGCAGGTACAATGCCGGTGTTATAAGAGTACCGAAACAGCTCAGTTAGAACCGGTGCCAGTTCGGGAGCACATCTTTTCAACACAATGGCGGGGATACCGTCGGGCCCACTCGACTTATGTGTATCAAGAGAGAAGAGAGCTTTTCGCACAGCATTCTGTCTGAAATGCACATTCGGCATGGAGCTCTTGCACCGCATGATAGTAGGCGGTACATTTCCTCTGTCATCTAATGTTGAGTTGGATGCAAAGAGAGCACCCAGAAGATCGGCTTTCTCTTTGGAGGAGTGGGCTAAAGTATCATCTTCCCGGCGCAAGGGTGGAAGCGAGGGCTTGCAGAAGTTTCCTTGGACAGCTTTGGCGAGTGACCAAAAAGCACGGCTCCCAGAAGGGTAGCGTAAAAGTTTCTCGCCTATGCTGCCAATAAACTCCGACTTTGCTGTGGATATTTTCCTCTTGTAGGCCCTGGCAGCAGAGTTGTACCGTTTTTTGAGAGCACTAGCATTTGGATCCTTATTAGACATTGCTTCTGCCCAGGCATGGAAACACTCTTGCTTCAGGCGAGCAGCCATTTTGCAAGGACGACCATACCAGGGCTGGGACTTACCGCCGACGGGTACTACAGAGTTTGGAATGAAAAGTTCCATTCCCTGCAGCACCACATCCGCAACTGAGTCAGCATAGTCACTCGGATCAGGTGCAAGGCAGACTTGCTTCCAAGGGTAGGATGCAAAAAATTCCCGCATCCCATCCCAATCTGCTGACCTATAGTGCCAAACGCGGCGACTCCCAAGTGAACGGGGCCGTGATGAACGCAAGATTGGCACTGTACTCCGAATTAAACAGTGATCTGAGGTCCCAAGAGGGGCTTCGACTTTTACCTGATAATTAGCCGGATGGGAGGTCAGCAGAAGGTCTAGTATAGAGGGTGTGTGGTCAGCAATGTCGGGTAGTCTCGTTATTGAGGAGACCAGTTGCGTAAGTCCGTAAGCCATCGCGAAGTTGTGTACAGATCTCCCCGCATGATCAGTGGTACGTGAACCCAACCATTGGGTATGATGGGCATTAAAATCGCCTAAGATAATTATTTCTGCGGAGGGGATCTGTTCATGTACTGCATCAGCCGTTGTTTGGATGTGCTCGATGAGACGGTCGGTTTCTGCATCACCACTATGTGACCGGTACAAACATGCGTAGATGCGGGGATGGTCACCACAGTCCGTACGGATCCAGATAATTGATAGGTCAGTGCCCTCAAGACCGACAAGACGACGATAGCAAATATCCTCCCTCACAAACACACACACACCAGCTCGTGGGATGAAAGTGTGCTCCAGTTTGTATCCTGGGTAACAGAGATATGTTGTGTCGGAAGGTGAACGAATTTGTGTCTCTGAAAGAAACAACAATGCCGGCTTTTCTGTCTCTAGGTGGTAATGGACGGGATTCAGGTTAGAATGCAGGCCTCTCACATTGCAGAAGTCTACGGACAATGAAGGTGGCACAGACTTATGTGCTCGTTTGCGCTTGGTGGTATTCTTGAGCGGGATTTTGCCCTCCCCAGAGTACGCAGGGCAGCCCGAGCATGAATGCTCAGGAAGGGATTCTCCAACACTGTGAAGGTTGGTACCCTCCTGGGGTAAAAAGTAATTTAATTCCGCTGCCATGTTGTTCATTAAAAAGAGGTAGGGATAGGATTTATGATGGGAATAAAGGAAAGGATAGGTATAGGAAGGGAATAGGATGGGCCTCCGGACCTTTCACTCACCGTACGAAACACAGCAGCATTTGCATACTGCTATTTCACGCCGGTTTTCTGTGGGAGTGTGGTACCTTCCCCGGTGCGAGCTGGCCCAATTCGTGCCGAAGCATGCTCGACTCCCACTTCGAAAAATGCCTATTTGAAAACCTTACTTTGCTGTCGCAAGTCCTTCAATAGATTAGAAATTTGTCTCTTGTAGTTTTTATACCATTTCCCTTTTTTAAATTATCTGTTATCTATAAGTTAGTATATTGATAACTCTTTATATTTATGTGTAAGCGATTGTAATATTTTATAGTCTAGTAGTCAACACATGTTATTGCAATAACAATTAGTCATTAAGGTTTAAAGTGAAATAAGTATTGTACCTATATTATTGTTATATGTGTTTGTGTTGCAAATAAAATAAAATAAAATAAAATAAAAAATAAAAACACAAACACAAACACGAACATGAAAACGAACAACGAACAGCGAACAGCGAACATCGAACAACGAACAACGAACAACGAACAACGAACAACTAACAACGAACAACGAACAACGAACAACGAACAACGAACAACGAACAACGAACAACGAACAACGAACAACGAACAACGAACATCGAACAACGAACAACGAACAACGAACAACGAATAACGAACATCGAACAACAAACAACGAACAACGAACAATGAACAATGTGAATGGTAAAGTGAATGTGAATGTGAATGTGAACATACACAAACACAAACACAAACACGAACATGAAAACGAACAACGAACAGCGAACAGCGAACATCGAACAACGAACAACGAACAACGAACAACGAACAACGAACAACGAACACTGAACAACGAACAACGAACATCGAACAACGAACAACGAACAACGAATAACGAACATCGAACAACAAACAACGAACAACGAACAATGAACAATGTGAATGGTAATGTGAATGTGAATTTGAATGTGAACATACACAAACACAAACACAAACACGAACATGAAAACGAACAACGAACAGCGAACAGCGAACATCGAACAACGAACAACGAACAACGAACAACGAACAACGAACACTGAACAACGAACAACGAACATCGAACAACGAACAACGAACAACGAATAACGAACATCGAACAACAAACAACGAACAACGAACAACGAACAATGTGAATGGTAATGTGAATGTGAATGTGAATGTGAATGTGAACATACACAAACACAAACACAAACACAAACACGAACATGAAAACGAACAACGAACAGCGAACAGCGAACATCGAACAACGAACAACGAGCAACGAACAACGAACAACGAATAACAAACAACGAACAACGAACAACGAACAACGAACAACGAACAACGAACAACGAACAACGAACAACGAACAACGAACAACGAACAACGAACAACGAACAACGAACAACGAACAACGAACAACGAACAACGAACAACGAACAACGAACAACGAACAACTAACAACGAACAACGAACAACGAACAACGAACAACGAACAACGAACAACGAACAACGAACAACGAACAATGTGAATGTGAATGTGAATGTGAATGTGAATGTGAATGTGAATGTGAATGTGAATGTGATTATACACAAACACAAACACGAACATGAAAACGAACAACGAACAGCGAACAGCGAACAGCGAACAGCGAACAGCGAACAGTGAACAGCGAACAGCGAACAGCGAACAGCGAACAGCGAACAGCGAACAGCGAACATCGACAACGAACAACGAACAACGAACAACGAACGAACAACGAACAACGAACAACGAACAATGTGAATGGTAATGTGAATGGTAATGTTAATGTGAATGTGAACATACACAAACACAAACACAAACACGAACATGAAAACGAACAACGAACAGCGAACAGCGAACATCGAACAACGAACAACGAACAACGAACAACGAACAACTAACAACGAACAACGAACAACGAACAACGAATAACGAACAACGAACAACGAACAACGAACAACGAACACTGAACAACGAACAACGAACAACGAACAACGAACAACCAACAACGAACAACGAACAACGAACAACGAACAACGAACAACGAACAACGAACAACGAACAACGAACAACGAACAACGAACAATGTGAATGTGAATGTGAATGTGAATGTGAATGTGAATGTGAATGTGAATGTGAATGTGATTATACACAAACACAAACACGAACATGAAAACGAACAACGAACAGCGAACAACGAACAACGAACAACGAACAACGAACAACGAACAACGAACAACGATTAACGAACAACGAACAACGAACAACGAACAACGAACAACGAACAACGAACAACGAACAACGAACAACGAACAACGAACAACGAACAATGTGAATGTGAATGTGAATGTGAATGTGAATGTGAATGTGAATGTGAATGTGATTATACACAAACACAAACACGAACATGAAAACGAACAACGAACAGCGAACAGCGAACAGCGAACAGCGAACAGCGAACAGCGAAGAGCGAACAGCGAACAGCGAACAGCGAACAGCGAACAGCGAACAGCGAACAGCGAACAGCGAACAGCGAACAGCGAACAGCGAACAGCGAACAGCGAACAGCGAACAGCGAACAGCGAACAGCGAACAGCGAACAGCGAACAGCGAACAGCGAACAGCGAACAGCGAACAGCGAACAGTGAACAGCGAACATCGACAACGAACAACGAACAGCGAACAACGAACAACGAACAATGTGAATGGTAATGTGAATGGTAATGTTAATGTGAATGTGAACATACACAAACACAAACACAAACACGAACATGAAAACGAACAACGAACAGCGAACAGCGAACATCGAACAACGAACAACGAACAACGAACAACGAACAACGAATAACGAACAACGAACAACGAACAACGAACAACGAACACTGAACAACGAACAACGAACAACGAACAAGCTTTTTTACCAAGCGCAAGTTAGATCTTGTGTGGAATACTGCTGCCATGTGTACCTATCCTAATGTAAACAAAAAAAAAAAAACGAACAACGAACAACGAACAACGAACAACGAGCAACGAACAACGGACAACGGACAACGGACAACGAACAACGAACAACGAATGAATAACTCTTCTGCCTTCTTCAGCCCTTCACTTTAACCATAATATATCGGTACCATCGTAGCAGTGTAGATCAGTGATTACTCATAATTCTAACATGAAAAGAAATTAAATGTGAATGGTGTGTTGTTACCATTGTTATTTTGTTTTCGAAAACCAAATCGTATGTAATACGCATTATTTGTCTTAAAAACTATTACTTTACTTATTCAATTTCAATGTCGCCTGTCCTACCTACGCAGGTGACTACCCTACGTAGGTAGAGGTCATTAACAGAGCATTATTTTGACGTTGTTTTTGCTCTGACTATCTTATCTTCAGTGTGTATTATTTGAAAACTTTCCACACCGTTACCACACTTATAAGTTTTCCGCGCGTTTTTTAAAACTTAAAACTATTTTACTTAAATTTACTTCCAGACCACACTAACAATCAAGCAAATTCATTAGTTTTTTAAGTTTATCACAAACATATTATTATAGACAGACGTCAAACGTCATATAATTTTGTAAATCAAACGAAACAAGCCAAGATTATAGTTAATAATAATCACAACCCACTGATCCTCCGGTTCGTAAGGATCTTACATCTGGTTGATATCTGGCCAAAAACCTCTCTCCTAACAATACAAGAAAAACATATTGTTATCGATGAAAACAACCAATAACCAATAGGATCCAGAGCCTTAACGAGATTGCAAATTACTAACATATTACATCTGCTGTCGACAACGTAGTAATTAGATATTATATTTTCATCAAAATGTGATTAATGAACACGTTTCAAAACAAACAAATTTCCAGGGCAGTCCATTGAACTGATGCTATCAATTAATAAAACTGGGGATAAGCGATGACTGTGCATAGATTAATCTCTTTTTGCCATTTCACTGCTCTGCTATTAGCCTAATGGACCATCGAAGTTTGCTAACGATTTTATATAAAATATTTTTATATTTTATTGCGCGATGAACAATCCGTCTATTTATTTTTTTCTCAATCAATCAATAAATCTACAAGAGCGGAATTTAAACGTATGTTGAAATGTTCAGTTCAGTTCAGTTCAGAGCGCCTGCCAAAGAACAAAGTAATGGATGAAAAATTCATAGAAATATTGCCACTTTAGAACAACAGTTTTTTTGGGACCGTGTCTTTAAATAAACTTGTAGGCTTGTATCGATGTTAAATAAAATGAACAATATTTACGATATTTTAAACATACGCATCCCAGGAACTAGCAGCATAAAATATCCAAGCTAATAAGTAAAACAATTTATTGAAATCCAATCGGTACATAGTTTTGCTTCTTAAGAAATTGCATAAACTATGCAATATAGCATTCCTAGCATACAGATATGGAAATAAAATTCACTTAAACATTCAACTTATGAATTGCATGTAAAATGTTGAACTCGATTTTATCATATTCTATTAAAAAAATGTACATCGTGCTTTAATCGAATTAAAACTTAAGGTCACAAGGTGCAGATACATTGCGGCTGCTCAAGCTGGGCAATAAGCCAAATTTCTTGTTCTTAAGTACCTCTTCAATATAGACTTTTAGTGGCCCCGGTCCGTGTAGACCAGATGGTGACGTCGTTAAACAAACTATTATTTGGATCACTTTAATCTATACCTTAAGTCTATATGAACATTATCTTAAAGGGAATAAACATTTAAGGCTCTACATAAGTATGTAGATGCTTTAATAATTATTTGATTATTTGATCAAGTACTTACTATTTGTTTTTAAATTATCTGTAATCATATAACTTCACCACTATTAGAGCACAGGATAAAATATTTTTAACTAAGATAATAAAATTACATACACGCACATAAAACCAATGACTTACAGCTAAATAAAAAAAAATTACTCGCACATACACTAATTATAGTCAGAAATTACTACTCCGTTACTATTTCTTATTGAAAATGATATCTAGAAAAGTATCCGGATGGTATTATTGCGGATTATTATCGGAAATTGCATATCTTGATGGAATAGCAAGATAAGACGAGGAAGGATCAAAAAGGTCTGCGGCTTGCTTACTAAGGAGTACTATCGCTTCTATGATTCAAATAAATAATGTTTGTATTTCACGAAATATAAGAAGTTAATACTTATGAAAACTATGTAATGATCACTACATTTATAACGAATTTACGTCTAATTTTGATATATTATTTATGTTTATAGAATAATTAACCTCGCGTAACACGCAACTATCGTTCCTAAATAATATTTAGTTCGCAGCATCATACATCATCTCGCTTCGATGGATGTAAGTGATTGATGGCAAAACGCGAATTGTCACGTCATTGTTTTTGTTATTCCAAATTTCCATTTAACTTGATTTACGGTTCGAGTTTGTTTTGTTTAGGAGCGATTTATCACATACATAACTTTCGTAACGAAATTGTTTATAGTTAACCAGCTTTCGTTCCTCTAAACCCTAATTAAAATGATATACTAAAACCTTCCTCTTGAATCACTCTATTTATTAAAAAAAAACGCTTGAAAATCCGTTGCGTAGTTTTAACGATGTAGGGACATAGGGACAGATAAAGCAACTTTGTTTTATACTTTGATTATCCAAGTCTATGGAGGCATAAAATGATCAACCAAAAATTCTAAGCTTATTGTGTATGTAGTGACATAATTGTTTGTCAAACGTATAATAAGACATAATAAACAGATGAGGGTTTTGTTAATTTGTTTCACTCGAATTTCATTATTAAAGGACGATGTTAAATTTGATATTTGAATATCAATTCAAATAAGATAAAGTTTTACTGTGTTGCAATAATTTCCTTTTTTACAAAAAAAATTAAGATATATCAATAATGGCTAAATTATTAATTTAATGGCTCATGAAACTATACACAATTTTTTTTTAACACAATCGTATAAATTACACATGTTTTTCTTAGATAAAGACAAAGTAATAAATAGGAAATACAATACCAGTTTATTGTTACTAGTCAGTGTCAATTCGTCGTCACGTTTTATGAATATTTTGTTTGGCAAAATAGCTAACCCATTTAACTGAACGGAATCCTCTCTAGGTAAGCTCAAAGCTCTATAGAATGAGTATTGCAAATTAATGCACTACGGCACTTACCATTCGAACGAATGATTTTCACCAAGCGACCTATATGGCCACTTTTATAAATTAAACGAAAAATAAATCACTTTTGTAAACGAATTTATTTTCGAGCTATTCCGGAAAATGTACTTTTTGTGAGAAAAAATAGTAGCGCGCAATCAAAATTTATTAAGTCGTGAAAGCGGCCATGAGACTTCATTTATATTATATTGTTTGGACTTTTAATATCAATATTAAGCCTGTGTACAATACTGTGTATCAATATATACCTAGTGATAAACAAACTCCTAAAATATAACTTATTTTTTCCTTATACTTGCAAATTAACAATTTTCGATATTAGTTCTAACTCTGTCAATACATCAAGATGATTGACTCTGCTAGCTAATTTAATCAATAGCATTCACACTCATGATATTATGTTTGCTTGATCGCTAAAGCCTCTGGCTATGAGGACATTGACCCTTACGATGAGACTTCAGGCATAATGAGTTATTAATGGTTACTAATGACGTTCGTACTCATCTTAATGGTATGCATGTGGATAATAATGAAATATGTTGTTTAGGCGATTAGGTATCTATTTAACTTATCTAGATACGATTTTACATCGTCTTTGTAATTGCCTGTGACTGTGTAGTGTGTACTCGAACATTAGAATTACATAAAATGTCTAGTTTATTGATACAGTTTTCACAATAGCAATCTCAACGAAATCAACGCCATTCTTGTATTAAATTTACATAATACATACTTTCGTACATACATGCATACTTTCCATATATATCAATAAAATATTTATTTTGCATGAAAAATATACCTACTTTTTCGATAAATCTATAAACTTTACATAATTTGCACAAAAATGGCTTGAAAAGCGCCGTTAAAAAAGCTGCGTTCAAATCTCCTAGGAATTTATTGTATCCGCTCCGATAGTAACTTTAAAAATATATTGTGCAGGCGTAAATACTATAATCTAGAACTATTCCACAAAGAGAGTACACTAGGTGCTCGAACCGTAGTCGGTGGCTATTGTACAATAATAAACATAAACTAACCGTTACTAGGTTGACCACACTTTATATTGAGTTAAAGAATTATTTAATCTGAGATTTTTCGACCATATAATATGAACCTTTTTGGCTGAATGTGTGAATGTGTCTTATTAAACATTATATTTTGAGAGCTTTTTAATTTATCTTAAACACCAACTTTGGACGGTTAACTAATCAATTTTGAATGAACTGTAGATGTGTGTACCTAGTACATATACCAAACAAATTGTAGATTTCCAAGAAAACATAAATGTTAATATCGTAGAAGTTTTTGCATTACTCAGAAAAAGAAAAATGGGGGAAATTTCTGCTCATGTCAGTATACACAGTACACCTTATTCCTTTTTTATGCTAACTCGGCAGTGCGTTTCGCAGAATCATGTGATTCCACCCTTGTGTCCACGTCGCTGCTGTAATGTTGTAGATTTCGAAATAATATCTTTTTTAATTGAATTGATATGTGTTTATAATTACATTGCACAGACATAGAGTATATTATATACAATTATTGTTGTAGTAGATACTAATAAACTTTAATAGTCTGTGCTAGTGTACAATATGTTATCTGTGCTTTTTCAGCAAAATATACATAATGCAACTAATGAAGATAAGCATGATTTTGATTTCATGTCCTAAACCTCGTGAAATATTGATGTAAGTATTTTATGGGCGTCGTTTTGCATACCTATGGCATCTGGTAAAAGTGTGCTTAGAATATAGATAAAAATAGCTATAATTTAATTTTTATAATAGAACATATTCAATTACAAAAAAAAAACGTCAATTCACTATCGAGGTCCGGGAGGAAGGTAATTAAATTTAGCATTTATTTTTTCATTGTTAATTCCCATACAAATTCCGCATTATACCAAACCGTATGTGACCCTATCCGTGCGCAACCCTAGTTGTAAGTGCAACGTCATAACCATAAAGTTTGCGGAAACACGGCGGGCGGATCGCTTGGCGCTAATCCCATATGGGAGCGCTCTTTGCCGCCTGGTCATCCTCACAAGATTAAAACGAGCCATTTGTGTTCCACGCCGCACACATATCAACTAGATTGTATTGATACATAAATGTTTAGCACATCACTATTTGTAGCCGATGTTCGTAAATGATAGCAGGCTTAGAATCGATTCGTTCATGTTTATTGTGGATTTAAATATTTTTTTTAGTTCATAGGCTTAGAAAAAAGTTTATTTTGCATTGGTATTTCATATTGTTGGTATCGTCACGTGTAAACGCAAGCATTTTAAAAGCCACAAAATGCAAAAGGAACAATACA
This sequence comes from Colias behrii, assembly GCA_029959065.1. Lineage (NCBI taxonomy): Eukaryota > Metazoa > Arthropoda > Insecta > Lepidoptera > Pieridae > Colias > Colias behrii. The sequence continues at coordinate 8,334,638 of JARWMC010000009.1, forward strand.
TACAAACTGTCAGGTTAATTGAGTTGAGTATACAAAAAGGATTTAGAAAGCGCTTTTATCTAAACACAGCGGTACAAAAATCAGACAATAGTTTTTCTACAGCACCATTTATCAAACGTACGTAAACATGAAACGTCACATTCGCATACATTTATCACGATCAAATCACGGAATATATAAAGGAAGTTCATAAATTATTTGGAAGGAACGTGCAATACCCAAATGTATAGAGATATAATCTTTAGCCGGACCGCTCCGCCCGAGGCGGTTTGACTGTTAAATTGCTTGACTTTCTCGGCCTGTCTCATTTCCGATTGAGAATTTGAATGTTCTTTGAGTTTTCCAACCGACGTTTTCCTTTTAGCAGAATCCTTTGCTGCGAAATTTGTAACGGTCTGCGGGTTCACACGGTTTATTCTCAGATAATGTGTATGTGAAAAAAACTCCAAAGAAATCATAATCGCTATTAACTTGGATGAATGATACTTAGAATATAATTATAACTCAATATAAAATCGTCATAATATCACATGTGCACGTCAATTTAAGTAAAATAAACTTCAAAAGTAACATTTCATACATGCATGGCTTCGGAAAATGAATCCCGCCGACATTCCGCGCATCACTGAAACATTTATTCGAAAAAACCGTTTCTGTAATGGGTGCTACGCGCCTGATGCATTTTGCATCATACTGCGTACCGTGGCGGCCTTTTATCTTCAAAACTCGCCGCCTTTTTGTTGGCTCTGAAATAACCAATGCATATAAAATGATTCATGTTCTCATCGTGCGACGGTATGCATTAGGGCTGCCAGATGGCCGCGTTTTATTGGGATTGTCCTGCAAGCTTATATCCCGGTCCACGGGGTTTTGAAAATGCCACGGTATTTTTAAAAGCTGCGTTTTTGTTAGACTTTATACATGGATAGTAAACCACGAATATTATTAGTTAGTTTTAGAGTCAATGTATAGTAACAATTTTTTATTGTGATATAATGTGAGGTTGAGATGTTAATCAAATATAAAAATTGCATCATGTAACATCTACAATAGCATGGCAGTGCTAATATTTCTTATAAAATGCTACGTTTGCTGAAGATCAGGCTTACGATTTTATTTCAATAACGCGTGTAACTTTCTTTTGTGAAAATAAGTACAAGCACCAAAGGCGACCTTTACCTATTAAAGTCAGAAATGACCTACACAAAAGTATAATTAGAAATGACCTATACATATGACATTTATAAATCATGTTAAATTAATGGCGCCCATTCCATGATATATAATTTAGAATAGTAGCGCCTCAATATTGTATCATACATTTTAATTTCAAGAAACCATCTTTTTTTATTATCTGTAATAAGGTAAACATACAACAACAAACTAGAAGGTAATCTAACAATAGCCATTTCGGAAGAAATTCTTACTATAGAAGAATATTTGCTGTCTATACAGGGTTTAATCGTTAAGTGTGCACGGGCGATTATTCCGTAACTATTGCAGATATCAAAAAACTTTAAACTGATATCGAAAGTACTTAACCTAATGAGTAAAATGGCCGTTATAAATTTTTAAAAATAAAACGAGAAACATCCAAAAATATTACATTTAACGCTCCCACACATATTATTTCCCATACATTTTGTATTCATAACAGATTTTCGAAGTGTCGTCCTCATTGTGCAATACAATTTCGAATTCCTATTTACAGTTTCGAAATGAACTTCCTTTCAAATTTGCGAAGTAATTTAAGCAGAAAACCAAAAAAAGAAAGAAAAAGCTAAAATCTTTTATATTAAATGTACATGGGATAGTCATATCTCATACTTAAATGTATGGGAGGGTTTCAAGTTAATTTTTTAGATATTTCTCGTTTTATTTTTAAAAATTTATTATGGCCATTTTACTCATTAGGTCAAGTACTTTCGATATCAGTTTAAAGTTTTTTGATATCTGTAATAGTTACAGAATAATCGCCTGTGCACACTTAACGATTACACCCTGTATATTATTGTCTTTTTTGATATATTCTGTTAAGTATGATATTACCAAATCACACCTTACACCTTAGTTAACTAAAAGACATATACAAATTACACAATGGGATAAATATAAAACGCAGAAAAACCAGCTAATTTGTACATAATTATTAAAATTCTTAAACTCTTTCTGGCAACCCTACAAGACATGCATGCAAGCCGAGCGGATTAATTACATGCTACTATGATATAATGCAACTACGGAATTAGTGTTTGTTTTATGAATGTTCGCATCGTTTCTATTATTTATTGCCCGAGTTAAGATCCTGTAACGAGATAAATCAAATCCGTACTATCCGTTAAATATCGAAGTTGTAATTTATTTGGCCTGTTCGACGTCCAGGCGAGTTTGGTACTTTCCACTCTAGGACATAGTGGAGATACTTAGTATCACTTTACAGAGATTTGTTGTGAATTATTATGGAAATGTCGTTTTTTTATTATTAGTTGCTTATTTCAGAGAGAGAAGAAAATACATCAGGTAGCGGTAAATTTTACAAACGTAATTAAAAGTTCTATTCCACAATCGATTTAATATTTACAGAAATGATTATTTTACAGAATGTATTGTAGGAATGACTTACCTTGTAGCAGGCGCATTTAAATGCTAAATAAATATCTAATTTATCCGCAGTAATTTTGTGTAATAACGACAATTTAGTGAATTTGCCACGGCATTTGAATACCAAGCAAATAATTCACAAACAAAATTATTTACTTTATTCAATGGTTTCGAAACGCAAAGTTCTAGTGAACCCTCAAAACATCAAAGGATGTTATACGAATTAATTATCATTTGAAACGGCCCTCGCTTTTGAAACTGTGAATTAAGACTGAATATTCAATCTGAATCATAATTGCTAAAAAGTAAAATTTTCTTTTTATGAATTTCGTTTGTTATCCGCGTCCGAGATGGTTGAGTGAGACTTCTCTTGGCATTTTTATAATTCAAGTTATTAAATATTCAAATAATTTTGTGTTAGTTTGTATTTGGTATAAATAATCGTATAACTATTGTCACGGAAATGCAGCGAAAAAGGTTCATTTGGTTAAATATATAGCCAGAGATAAATTAAGTATATACTGGAATAGCATATGTCCTAAATTAATTTAATCTTAAGATGGAGCTCCGATATTATGTACAATCTTCCACTATTCCATTATGTTTAAAGAAAAACAATAGTTAATGTTTCAATAAATAAAGTGATCACTGCTTTTGCTTTCTTTTGACTATTATCTTTCTATATACCTATTAGAATAGAGTTTCGGTGAAATTGAGTTTCATCAATTCTCTCTTTATTAAAATCCCGTCATAGCACCTGGCTAATCAAAATTTTCTGAAATGAAAACTTTATTACATCTCTTCAAATTATATTATCGTTCTCGATCGAGTATTAAAAACAAAGAAATCATTGTTTTTTAAAAGAGGAAATTTAATTGAATGTGATTTTTTATTAACTCCTTTGAACAAGTTATTATTACATAAAAATAATTAAATATTAAATTATATAGATGTCCATCCACGTTGTATTTAATTAATAAGAGTAAAAAATCATGTCTCCATAGTTTCCAATATAACCTTATCACATTTAAAGGCGCAAGCTTTAATTACAAAGCACTCAGAATATTACTTTTTAAGCACTCGCAGCTTCATTAAATATTATGTTGCATCGCGTCTAGACAGTAATTATACAGGAGAATATTATTATATCGAAAATTTAATTATGAAACTTAATTCGAAACAGTATAAACGACTGTTCTGCACCATAATGAAGTCACTTGAGTTACCTAAAATAATATTAATTGGGAACAAAATATATTTTAGACTATAAATGTTTATGAATCTTCACGAATACTATAACTATAAAGTAAAGACTAACAAGTATTATTTATTATGTTAATTATTAGCATATTACGGTTCAAATAAACGTATATAATATAAAGAAAAATATATATTCATAAAGATTTATATTTTATGAACATTTAATTTGGATAAATATATTAGACTGAAACCTTGCGTTCTAAGCGTTTCAATCATTTTAATACATTAATGAACTGTTTGTAATTCATATTTGCTGTTGTGTTATTAATTATTATTATTTCAATGTTATTAAGTTAGGATCGTTTATGTGGTATAAATTTATGTTTTAATAGAAATTATAATTGATTTATGAACGATTGTAATAAATTATATTTCAGTAATTATAAAATCTGGATCTAAAATCACACAAATGTTTTAGTAGTTTTTTATATTAAACTAAAAATACCCACGGCTTCGCTCGATGTTTGAATCTTAATAAATTCTATATACCTTATTTGAGAACCACGCTATCCGTTTTTGAGTTTATCGCGAACAGGCAGACAGTCGCGTCAGACGACATTGTTTTTTAATATAAAGTCATATATCACAAAGGGAGAATCAATTAAAAACAATCATCTTGATATCTGCTATTGAGTCAAAAATAAAAGATGCGTTTAGCCAAGATTCATACTGTTTAAAGTAAATTATAGAAAGAACATCACAAACAGAAACGTTTGCATTATATTCCATGTCAATACAGTTCTCAAAGATACTTATTAAAACTCAAACAATTCAGTGCAGAACGGGATCTGAATCAGGAAACGCTGATCGTAGAAGAGTTTGCAACAACTATTAAGTTCAGTTTACCATGTTTTCGTATAGCAGTATTATTTCCAAGGTGGGAAAGTGATGGCGCTAGACGCTCTGTATAGCGCTGTCACTCTTCCACTCTGGGAATAATATTGCTTCAACATCTTGGTACGGAGGCAATTTAAACGATAGATCGGAGAGAGACAGCGCTATAAACTTGAACACAATATGAAAGCAGATGTCGTAACAGCTTGATATCAGTTTAATGTTCTACACTTGGTTTATACAAGTATATGGAATATTACTTAAGTATTATTATATTCGTATACAGATTATGGAGTTAATTATTCAATTATTCATAGATAATGTGCTATCTGAATTTGTAATGGCATACAGTAATCAACGTGGTTAACATATCAAATTATCGAACATGTTACAATAAGGTTTTTATAATATAAATATTGTATTAATAAACACGAATTATAACGTATAAAATGATAAGTAATAATTAAATTTAATTTCATAATTTTAAGACCATTAACTACAAACAATTTGTTTATATGCAAAAAAATCGTTGTGTATGCAGTATGATATAGCTATGTATCCATACAGTATCATAACATAAATTACAACTTATAATTTCTCAATTAGGCATATTATCAAATAATAATAAATGCCCGTAATATTTTATACAGAGAGATTATTGTCTTGCGAAGTAATCAGTACGTCCAATACGAGTTAACTTTTCATGCTACTTCCATAACTACTTCATATAAATACTACGTGTTACTTTCCTGAAACTTTGTGACGCGGCTTGCGTGACAGCTTTATTTTCCCTTGTCTTATAATATTCTGTCGGTGCAATCAATCAATAAACTCACATACACCATATCCCACTATGAGAAAAAGACGTCACATTTTTCAAACTATTCTCAGTACAAGCTCGCTGCACTCCACATGGCCCGCTGCATTTTTCTTATGAATATTTTAGAGAAAGCTCTTAGAAGTTAATGAATATTGCACACTTAATACTATTTTATGTACGGAACGTCGAATGGATGTTCATTACTCTGCATTTCCTAAATTGTCGGCGTATTTAATGCACGTAAATGAAGATTAAATGGAGAGAGGAAAATTCTTTGTTTATTAAATTTTAGTCTCCATTTTTAATAAGTAGCGAGTTCAGAAACATGACAGTGTCGTGTTCAGTGTCGTGACACAACAGACAATTTACTTAGATTCATATGTTAGTGACTATCGCCAAAGTATTTTAGTACTTTACATGACAGTCCTGTTATTATAATGATTTATTGAATGTACAAAACATAAATGATAGATGATTGAAAGACTTAAATCTTACAAACCTAACTAGATAAAGTGTACAATAATTAATTGTAAAATGTTAATGTAAATGTAATCTTACTGCTTATGAACATTTGAATGTGTAATATTTCTCTGAACATATCAAAAGCCACAGTATAATATATCAAATAAATTGAATTCAATTAAATATATTATCGACTTGTTACAGCGAGGTAACATAAACTTATGGAATAAGCGGCTTTTGCAGTCGTAACATTAAGCTCATCAAAGTTTGAGGCGACAAAGTTGGCAAAGGGAAACTCGCCCAAATAAACACCCATCATAAGGATTCCATTTGCATTTTGGAGTACCATAGCTTTATATCTATAGAAAGTAAAGTTAAGATCATTTAAATGAGAAAGGACCACAAATTATATGAAGCGCACTTGGAGACAGAACTTTATAATTCACTGTTTTGTTATATTATGATTTTCCAAATGAACTGAATATTATAAAAGAGGAGAAACCTTGTACCTTAGTACAGTGGCGTAAGTGATAGGTCAAGCGCTTCTCTTAATAACAAGGGTCTTCTTATTGAAACAAGTTTGTTGTAACTACAACATTGTTGTAACTAATAGGTTGGTAGCGTATATCTCGTTTTATGGAGCTAATAAGACAACGTTTATTATTATTTAATTTTATTTAAAAAATACAGATCCAAGACCCACTTTGACTAAATCATCATCGCAGGTTATAATTTTATTGTAGTATAGGACAAAAAAGGACCCAAAAATTAGTCGTACATGGACATACACATTATCTTTGGTATATTCACATCTTTAGCTTATATATTCGGCTTCAACTTCAGAGATAAAATATCATCTCATATTTTTTGTCGAACCGCTATTTCTTTATTCCTGCAATAATGTAAGAAAAAGACATATTTAACTTGGTATATTCATATCGCGGTTTGTATTTGCGTGTTTCCTTCTCAAATCATTGGTCCGTGACAGATACATTGCGCATTGCCTATACTGTCAACCTATTTTGGGGTAAAGTGGTCTTAAAGCACACTACATAATGGTTACAATCGCTTGAATAGGTTTTCGATGATATAGTCCATTTATATTCTTTACAAATAATGCATGCTCAACGAATGAGAACGTAAATATATTCATTCTTTATTTATTTTCCTTCAATTATAAAGGACGTGTTTTACTTCAATATTTACATTTAAGATTATTAAAAAATACGCCACGTATTGAGAACCGCTTCTGGGAACTTTGGTTAATAAAGTGCGAAAAAATTCACAGTAAAAAGAAAATTAAACATGAATATGAGATATTTCATACATTCTACTTTCGTATAAACCACCTGAGCCATTCGTGTTAATATTTTTGTTTTTCATTATCTCGAAGCAGTCTGAAAGGGATTCCTGGTAGACGATAAGACTACCTTTTAAGTATACATGTTGTAAAGCTGAAATAAGTCCTATCTGCTTATCACATTTTAAATACACTTAAATCACATATAAAAGCGTTTTTTATAACTAATAAATTACTGAAAAAATCGGGTTAAAAAAATCTAACACCAACATTTATACATCCGGTCAATGAACTCCCAAAAATATTTCGCTGACATTGTTGCCAAGCTAGAAAAATCGACACAATATCGCGTTAGGTATGGCAATGTGACCTTAATAGTTTGAAATGTTTACGGTCCGTACCCTGAGTCATAAAGTGACACGCAGTGACCGTCGGATTAATGTTAGGGATTATTACGATTGCTGGCCATAGGGCGCCAATAAATCTTATAAATATCAACTATATTAACCGTGAATAACTTTTCACATGATTTTTTTATGAAATGGCTAAGTTATAATTTACTTTAACTAAATGTTTTTATTTTATGGTTATTTAACTTACTAAGTGGGAGACAAGATACATGTTTTAATTTATTTTACCACTACATTAAGCATTTATGACAAGTACATCTCGAATAATCATTCCTTTCAAAAGAAAATGTAAGGAAATAAGATATCTCATATTTCAAATAGTAAACACCCTGTTTATCTAGTTGCTACGCGATAAAATACTACGCGTTAACATGCTACGAAACAAGATGCTACGCGACAAATTGCTACGAGAGAAGGTGCTACGCAACAAGATGCTACGAGACACGATGCTACAGGACAAGATGCTACGAGTAATGTCGAGCATATCGACAAAGTGAAAATGAATAACTAACATAGTCTGCTGCGGCTATCAAAGATGCAACATTTTCTGACACTTAGAAACTCAACAGCACAACCAACTACAAGCATTCCTCATTTCAAATTCTAGCGTGCGCTTATAAATTGTTTTTAATTTACACTCCGTAAGGTCGTGCGAGTGAAACTCAGGCATACAAAGTGTCGCATAGAAAATGTAAGAATTCTTTCTAGAGCCTCAAGCTCAACGTTGTTTACATTTCACGCTTTTACTTGCTCTTTAGCTGAAATTATTTCGACAATGAGACGTTTCTTTCGTTTGATGTCACCGAACAATGGCTTTGCAGCTCTTTTGTTTTTAACACATAGGCCTATGTTTTTGACCTAATTAAATGTAGAGCAATATAATGTTCTCTCAAGAAATGTAAGAAATAATTTTAATTGAGAAGCAATGCCAAAATTTATGTTTCTTATACATACTGAGACTTTTCTAGAAGTATTTGTTTTAAATTTACCTAACACAATGTTTTACAGATCTAACTGAATAACACCCATCAAATTGCTACCGTCATTGTTATCCTTAAAAATTCTATAATTTAAACATTTATTTGTTAAATCATTAAATCCTACACATTAATTCTTAAATGGCATGGTAATCTAAACCAAATTCTATTTTGCGAACTCTTTAATATCATCTTCCAATAACTAAACCTTATCAAACATGTTAAGTAAAGCTTTTCGAACATTATTATAGCTATAATATTTGAGCCTACATAAATTGTTAATAATATTCTATAGATCATTCCAGAACCAGATTAAATCTCTAATTTCATCACGGCCATAAGCCCTTCTTAATAGAACTGAAATTCCAATGTCGTGTAACTTGACAGGATACATTAGTAATACTTACAACAGTTTTAATTAATTCTAGAAATATGAAGAACATTAACAAAATGTAAGGAATAATTTCTTTCTGTCAGCCATAAAAAAGCTATAAACGTGCGCTAAGGAATATTTTAAATGTGTCTCTCATAAAACAGGTTGCGTGCGAGAAATCTGAATTAATTTAGTTCAGTTGTAACTCGCAATTAGTAGGCCTAATGAGTAAAGTTGCTAAAAGTAACAACAGGGTTTACATTTTAAGTTCGTTGCTAAGATTTTGTAGAAATATTAATTGTTTTAAACCTTTATTTCGTAGACAATAAGGTTCACTCTCTAGCTTATTTCATCCTTTAATTTGACTTCAATTATGATAAATATTAAATAACGTTTCTCATTCAGAAAGGGATATTAATTATTATTTGATTAGAAACAACTAAAACTACAATACTCTTTTGTTAAAAACATTTATCCAAGAGTACCTTTTAATAAATCAGTGTTTAATTAGCGTCCCATAACAATGTAATATGAAACAATAAATATCAACAGCTCTATTCAAAATAACCAATACCTTTAGACTATCTTAAAAACCGATATTCAAATTTCAAACATAAAATTCTATTTTACGTACTCCAATCTCGTCTAGCAACCTCTAAGCCACATTCTGAAGAAACCTCTTAAGAAAACTTGTTTGAACGTTACATAATGTAACGAAACGATATCGTCTATCAGTCTTTGATCCCTACAATCCAATATGTTTCCAATGCCATTACGTTCCCGCCTTGCTAATAGACTCATAACCTTAGTCTTTTGATCCTGACACACAGATCACATCATAAAGGATCTTATTCAGATTAGTTTCTATGCTCGTGATAACATCGTATATTGTAACGATTTCATGTTCAAAACGCACGCAGGGTTGGGTATAGGTAAAACATTTTGTAATTAATTAGGATAAAACTATGTGTTTGCAATGTTATTGTAGAAATAGAAAAATAAGAAGATATTTTATAACATGAAATAAATATTACTAAATTAATTTCAAAATCAGTATACGTATTTTGATTTGACTTTTATATAAATATAAACTTAAAAAAAATCTTTGTTCAAATAAAATGATAAAATGTCGAAAACCCTTCACTTTAAATAGAAAACACGCTCTTAAAACCATCCACATTATTCCTAAACAAATTTATCTTTCACTGACTTAAAACGTGCCCCTTATCTGCTTTACTTATCTCCTATTAAAAGATTATACTAAACAATAAAAAAAACATTCTAGAATCTAGTATTTAGCAAATTAAACTACCATAAAGCTTTTGTTTTGAAAAATACGCGGAATTTTACAAGAGAAATTAATATTGATGGTAAATTAAAATTTTTGTATTAATATTAAATGAAGTTTGTAACAAGAATTTAAGAAAAATGTATCAAAAGCTTGATGAAATTTTTAATTATAGTAAACCTATTAAAAATTAATTAAGAAGAAAGTTCAACACCGATACATAATACACTATGAAATCGGTATATATTGGTATAAATAAACAATCAGTAAGTATCCTTATTCCCCTAAAATACATTTTCAAGCAAAAGAACAAGACAAAAACAAAATCTTAGAAAACGGATTATTTAAATATTATAACTGCAAATTCAAACATAAATTCAATACAACTATAAATTCAAATGATCAACATGTACTTTACCAAACCAATCGCCAAGATCAACATTGTTAATATTAACATCTATTGTATCCCTACATATCGAACCGATACCAAACTTGTTTACTATGTAAGTTCTAAATTGATTCCAAACAGTATTAATTAATTAAAATTTCACTCTAAACTAATCTCTATAGCACGTTTATTCGCCTTACATTTTTAATCGATGGAGTTATAAAGAAGCTAATTAATCTTGTATAATTTGTTTTCCAACTGAGTAGTGTAATGGTCAGCGATTTCCTTCATAACTATTTTGAATTTCAATTCTAGTTATTATGAAAAAGATGACATTACACTTTTTTATGTAATAGTTGTAGTAAAGCAAAGTTATATTATTCACACCTGTTTATTGCATATTTCTGGATATTTTTATTTATTTTCCCTGTAATATAATATGTTTACTATACCACTTTATCCTTTTATTAATTGCAGGAACCATTATCATTACTACTGAGGACAGTGACAAAAAGTAAGGAAACGGAGAGAAGAAAGCCACAGCCATCTTTTTGGGAACGCAATGTTGTGAAGTATGTGCGGGTTAAGCCCAAAAAGAATGTACTGGAAAAGAAAACAAATTGCTACAAGCATACCGCTCGCCGCGTGGGATATTAAATTCTTTCCATTTCGTAGCTTCGCTGTTCACATTTTATTTCAGGAGTCAAATTTGCCCTGAGTTATTTTAAATTGGGATACTTGCGGCCATGTTTCGTCTGTTTCGTCACGTAAATGTCCAGCGGCTCCAGCCCCATTCATTTTACGCCTTTAAATCTCGTTAATTGTAAATTCAACGTCGCCCAATACACTTTTTGCTTTTCAGAAGTTTTAATTAAAAATTTACCCAGCGGAGGCAATCAAGATGAGTGGGATAAAAATGTATTACTTAAGTTCTTTAAAGATGAATTAAAATAAAACAATTACTTAAACTTCTTCGTTATCATTCTTGCAATATTTTATGATTTGAATTTTAAAGTCTGTAATTGGCTGCTTAAAATAAAATATTGTAGACATAATCGCTTGACTGGCTTCAGACTTTAATTAATAACGTCTCTGTTTAAGGTGCACTCACACACATCAGTCACCGTCAAGTCACCGATGACTGATCGGTGACGGTTTGTGTACGTATCCACAAACACCAGTCACCGTCATGTTGTCCGTCAGTCACGTCGCCGGTTTGACTGAATCATTGAACACATACATCAGGTTAGTCAGTGATTAGACGTGTGTCACGCTAGAGAACATGTAGCAATTGACGGTAGCACGACGCTGACTGAACTGAGACGTGACGGCACCGGGTGAGTGGGGATAAAAGTATGATACATGTATGGAAAGATTATTTGACGTGCCTGACCGGTGACGTCACTGATAGATTTCGTGCCGGCGACTGTCGTGTGGGAACAGAGTCATACTAGAACTATTGATACATATTTTTTTTAATCCTGTCCGGTGACGTGCCGTGACGGTGACTGATGTGTGTGAGTGCACCCTTAATTGTTGTCTGGTCTTTACTTTGAAATAAAAAGTTAAATGACTTCTCTTAAATAGTAATCATCGTATAGAAAACTGTACTTTAAAAGACCTTTTACCTTACTTGAGAAGATTGAAAAGTGTTTTATAAATATTTAAATGGTAACAAAAATGACTTGACGAATGAAGAAGTTCATTTTTGCGAAGTAGAAGCAGCTCATTGACCATTTAAAATATCACACACCTCATTCTAGACAGGAAAATTCAATGTTTGGAATATCTGAATATTTAAAAACGCATGGTAACGCCTGTATAAGGAAATAATGCGAACAATTTGAAATTTCTCTTGTTTGTTAATCAGTTAAATAAAAGTGGAAAAACAAGATTAAAAAGCACATTTTCAGTTAATTCTCAAATGTTCAAATCTCCAAGTGAAATAAGAAAAATAATTGGAAAGGTACGTTTTGCTTTCGTTTTCATTATATTATTTCCCCGGGGTAAAAGAACATTGTTCAATGGCCGTCCAGAATCTTACAATTTTTGCTAAACTTTTTAAGATCTACCTGTTGAGAATACTAATACAAACTGACAATTGAAATAAAAGCTCTTAAATTTACTAAATAAAAGTTATCGTCTTCTTCGGAATTCTAATATCATCTTACAAAATTGATTAATGTAGTATAAACTTATGTATTAGAACAAAGAGCAAATTTGCTTTATACCTGAGGATACAATATTAATAATAATGTGCTTACATATTCAATTTCTATTGATTCTGTGTATATGAACAATGTGATATGCATAACAAACTTAAGATACAATACTAGTAATGTGTACACATAAGTAGACTAGGTACCTATATTTCAATTTAAATTCCCATCTATCTTGTTTAAAAGAAAATATAAACATATAAATCGTGATTGCATCAACTTACATACATCAGTCTAACTCTGTGTAAAGCGTACGCATAATACAGTCGTCAAAACGTATTTGCACAAAATGTTTATACAAGAAAAAAAAATTGGTATATTTTCGCAGGTATTAAGCCGCTGGATTAGCGACTGTTGGATATTTTGAAAGCTAATAAAGCGCTTATGCGTCCGCACACCACGCGTGTTTTATTCATGAAGCTCTTTCGGGTCTATGAGTGAACAATAGGCCTCGACGTTATGACTGAATAATTTTGGAGGGAAATGCGGATTACGGGGGAAATTACGATATATGAACGTGATTTTTTATACCTATAAACGGATGCCGTATGTAGTTTAAGTGTAGATTTCGAACATTTTTTGATAAACGATGTTTATTTTACCAAACGGGGTGCTTAAAATTTTGATAGACATTATCAAGATATTGTTATCAATTATTTCTAAAAAAATCCAGTTAGTAGCTACTTATAGATAATAACTAGAAATGACAAAATATGGTTAATAAGTGGAATTAGTCTAGCGAAAGTAGTTTACCTCAATATAATCTTCATATTTACTGATATATGCAAATTGTTGAACATTTTCATATAAAGAGGGATTTAGCCGCCGCAAAGCGACACAAATACTATGGCTTACTCGGCCATACTCATATCGTATATGCAAAAGACCGAAAAACCAGTCCTGCTATCAATAGAAAAGCCAAAAGGCTTAGTTGTTGTATCCTTTGAATGTATTCAAATACTGGACAAATCACTCAAAAAAGAACCTAAACTCAGAGAGAATACGTACGAATATAGTTTATAAAGTAAATTTAGTCCCTTAGTTGTCTTGCGGCTAGGTGGGTATTTTCTTCAGTTATGAATTGCTGACGTCATGTTGTGGTTTGGGGACCTTTCCCCTTCCAAAATATTAATATCATATCGTAGTCACTGGACATCTTTATGACGTCGTTAAAAATACAATATTTAAACCAACATGCGGGTTTTATGGTGCGTTCTATAATATTTAAGAATGAGGTAATGTAAATAATAGGATAAAATGAAGAAGACATAATAAATGATAACATCCACCTTATAATAAAAACAAAAAGTGAAAACAAACGTATCTTCTTTCATCTTGGCTATTCAATATTCATTTCATACGGTTTTGATATCTTGTCTCTTCCCTATCACATTTCTTATTACGTCAAATAAATAATTCTAATTTACAAAGCGTCTGTATTTCTCAAACAGAATACAACATTCGATTTTAATAAGAGTATTCTTCAGATTCACTTTTGAAGTATAGCGAGCGGGGGGCGTACGCGAAACGTAATTGAAAACATTTTTCTAAGAAACACAAGCAATTTTTTATCGTCCCCAAAGGTACTTGTCCTTGCTATAAGTTACGAAGGTTACAAGTGCTGTCAACGGAAAACTTCTTAGATTTAGGGAGGTACTGGCTGTTCCGCCTTACCGCACGCCACTTTGCGCGACTTCGCTCCACATTTCGAGATCATTTATAAGTTACTTGAGGGGTTGGTATTCCATTACGGGAATCTCGAATTTTCTTTCAGTGTATGTTACTACAAATATACTGAGTCCATGCCTGTGATTGATAAATGATATGTGAACTTTGTTATTGTTAACGTTTTATTTTTTCTTTGTTTCTTTTGTTTTGCTCGTTAAAGTAAACTGCTATGTTATGAGTAATTGATGTAAGGAAACTTAATATCAAAATTCATTTATAATTCAATCAATCTTAATATATTTATTTATTATTAATATATAACATGTAGGTGGATTTCCAATACTAAGACACGCCGACACTTTCCAGTTCTTGGAGGGAAGCTTACAAGCCGTCGATAAATTTCAACACTAGAAACAAACTTAATACGTGATACGAAACTAACAAGAAACTGTAATGTTCAGGTCCATACTTCATAAACCTATTACCTAACATTGATTTAATATGTAAGTTTGCGTATCTTTTTTTGCTTTTTATTAAACCGAAGAACGGCAATTGTGAACATCTAATAGAAATGATGTTACAAATTATATTTAAAAACAAATTTTAACAGAAAAACTGAAGAAAGAAAAATAGTTTGCTTCTAACTCACTGAATTATAAATATATTATAAAATATGCCTGTACCTATAGGCGATAAAACCCGCAATAGGATATAAAACCCGCTTATTTAATATTTTATGAAACTAATGTATAATGGTAATGGTAATGCCAACCTCCACACCTTAGATTACAAGAAACAAAAAGAAACTATATTTTACGTTAAGTTTACATTTTCTATTACTTTTATCAGATTAAACCCTCGAGAGAGTGATAAACTTCCGAACTGGGAAAAACGTGAAATGCGTGTGTAATAAATAAATACGAGATCCAAAAAAGGTTATTTGCAGATGGCAATAGATACAGTTATATTTATAGCAAAACATACATCAATGATCAAGTATTATTATTGCATATAAAATAAATCTACAATTATAAGAATAAATATACGGAATGATCTCCAATATAATGAAAATTATCCAATACATCAAATTACATTATTATCCATAATTCAAAGGTTAAATAACAAAGTCAGAATTCAATCACTAAAGTACCATTTTGTGATACTCAATCTGGACTGGAAAGAAGCTAGCAGTACTAAATCCGTAACAAAGAAGAATTCCCTGAAATCCAGGTCAGGGTAATAAAATAACATGTAGTGGCTTGCAGACCCTCAGTTTGCACGGTCACACTAGCGGTGTGAAGCGTCCTAGACGTGTCAAGAGTCTTGGCACGCTGCCAGGATTTGCCTTCTCGAGACACATCATCTAAACACAGTCTACGCTGCTAGAGTACATAATAAAACATCGTGGACAGAGCTGACGACTGCTTTTATCGATAAGATGTATTTGGAGGCAATTGGAAAGTATTGAAAACTTTCCGTACAAACAATTTATAATGAACCAGCAGCGGTTCTATTACGTAACCCTTTGTTTTTATTGATTTTATAGACGTATGAATATCACGTAGCTTGCGTCTTCTGAGATATATTTGAAATTATAATTATAATTAGCTTTTTTTTCTGTAATTGTGAAAAATTACTATACAAATAGCAATTATCGTATTATTTATGAATACAATGCACTTATTTATGAATACATTATATAATGTAATCAATTACATTATTCTCAATTACATGGTGGAATTTCATCATTTTATGTCAAGTGGATTAATTAACCAAAATATACCAAGTGAAAACTAATTAGACACTGAAAATTTCCTCCCAAGTACCACCTCTTTGATTGATTATAATAAATGAAGCGAAAATTGAGATATTTTAGATAGAAAATAATTTGATTTAAAGTTATTTGATTGGAACCTTCTTTGGCATAAAATATTTCAGGTAATATTAAATTTTGCTCGCGATTATTTTATTAATAACGAGTTCGAAACCTATAACTAATAGCTAACTTTTTAATTAATATGCTAAATATTACGTAACATAATTTAAATACTGAAATAGTAATTAGTATATTCATCTTTTATCTCTTTAATTAATATTCTTTGTTCGCATAATATAATGAAAACCATTAAAATAAGTACCACATATTCTTCAATATAACCAAATTCGTCATTGGTAATTCCAAATGAGGTGTGAGAGTGGAAACATTATCGATTTTACACATGAAGGACTACCGAATGCCAATTTGTAACACACTGATTGAAAATAGACAGACTATTTGTGTGCTAATATGTGAAAAATAAATTAAAGCTGGATATTTTCTATGTGTTCACTGATTATTACGATTATAACGTGAATTTATAGAAATCTTTAAGCAATTTGAGTAATTAAATCTAATGCTACATTCAACTTTTCTTGGAAAACGTATCAGTTGTGTAATACAAAAATTTTATCGCATTACGAAAAAAAACATCCGCTAAAAAAAAAATCCCTTTAACAACAGATTTACCTAATCTGATAAGAGTTAATATTGTTTAGCCGTAAATTTTCTAGTCGACGGAACATTTTCATCACACCCTAAGTAGCTTATCTTTGGTAACAGCTTTTCGTAGACGGTGGGTCGAGATCACCAATTTCTTACTTGATTGGGCCGCTTGATGGCTTTCCGAACAAAGAACTCGATCTGTATGGAGAAACAAAACATGTTTACACACACTTACGTTAGGAAAGTTGCAAAATTCCCTCAGAAAGGTGGTCCACGTAACGTTCAATTTTGTTAAGCCGTGCGAGAGATTCCATTTTGAGATGACAATGCGATGTTTGCGATTTTCTTTATGTAGGTAAATAAAGTGTGAATTGTTTATTTTCAAAAATAAATCATAGAATTGGAATTGGTTTTATATTGATTGAAATACTGTGATTTATAACGAATCTGTTATTAATTTACTAATTGCACTATAAGTGAAAATCTGGTATATTTTCTGTTTTTTAAATTACTTTCCATATATCTTACCTACCTCTTTATCCATCATAAGTATAATTCAATATAAGTAACAATCTCTATTAACACCCGGTTCTATTACCAGATTGTTCTTAGATAAGCTGGGCTATCTCCTTAAGCCATATAATATATACCGAGATATATCACTGCAGATAATACGATAAAGCCTTTGTCCACAAAACCTTCATTACTTAATCCCAACTTGTATTCATATCTTGATTCCGGAGCGGGTATTGAGACCCACAATTGTTATTTCTATCCTGTTTTTCGGGATAATACAACAGGATTTTGTTTGTTTACTAATAATTTAGTTAATCAAAATGTTTACTCCATTAGACGCCGGAGGCTGTTGTTTATTAGTTTGAGGATAATGGGTTATTTTCCTTTTATTTGCTTTTCATTTCTAGAGATAATAGAATTACTTTCTGATGAACCTCCACCTAAATTAGTACTTCATAATATTACCTAGTAATTTAACATAATGTACATTTTCTTAAACAAAAACAATATTTGTTCACTCGTGTCCAATTGTTTAACTATTTTATGATCGTGTCGACATTTTTTTATATGAAAAAAGGCTCATTCAATTGCTCCAAATACATTCTCACATCAATCAAAAACGAAGCTAAGCACTCAACTAGCAAATACTTTAATCACTACAATTCAATCCTCCTAATTGGATGTAACACGAATGCACAAGTCTGCAAACTACCAAAATATTCTCATCAACGCTTTAATTGAAATCAAACTGCAGTTGCCAAGTTGCAAATCAAACCGATCGTCTGCCTGATGCCAATTAACTGTGTTGACCTGCTCTTTACTGCTCCTTGATTGAGCGGAGACTATTCTATGTGTGAATCCAAATTAACATAGAAATTGGAGTGCATTAAACGTGAGAGTTCTTTAGTTGTGCACGTTTTTAGTAGTGCGGTGTGTAATTAAATGTAGATGGTATGTAAAAGGAGAATTAATAGCATAATTAACATAACTCAGTACCTGAATAAGAATAAAGGTACCATGATTTTGTTCATGTACAGAGTTTTATATGCGTTCAAAAAGTAAGTTTAGATCTTGTACAGGTTTATTTACATCTTCAAAGAGGATATATCCCGTAGAATTTCACAATTGGTTTGTGTAATATGAAATTACTCATTAAAAGTGTATTATAATATAAAATGGTCTTTTTCAATAAGTATTTTATCGACAATAAATATCACGCAGATTCGTGTATACAAAAGAAAAATACATTAAGCTTAAATCAAACAGTTAATTAATACTCTTAAAAACGCATTGTTTACATGATCCCTAATAATGTTTCGTAAGCCCCTCTCTCCACGGGTTACCCTTAATCCATTTTTAATAAAGCGAATAATATATTTATTGCAGTTATCTGTGGTACGGATTCGTTTGGCAATTCACGTAAGTCCATGAATAAATAATTAAACATACGTAAAATCTGACCTCCATCCGACATCCCCTGAGCACTGAATAGGGAACTTTTACGAAATGTAAAATAAATTTCATTCCGAATGATAAAAGTTACCGAAAATATTCCCCACTTTAAGCTTCGTAAAATGAATAATAGCTCTCATTGAAACATCTTATTCAATGATCCAACTTCAAACGATCTAAAATTAAAGAATAACGATCATATAAGCTATGACAACACTTACAAAGGTTCCGAAGAAAGAAAAAATTACGCGTTGAAGACAAAAAATTCGTATTACAAAAGGAAAATTATATTTAATGCCTAACAGCCGCTCGTCCTACTTCAGAGAAAAGGACATTAAGAGCCCTTTGTGACTCGGTTTTTATTATTTTTCTTTATTCCGTGCCCTTAAGTGGGGGTCGTCTATTAAAATATTCGAACCGTAAAATAATAGCCTTAGTAATTTTGAGTCCTCATTAAGAGACGCTACGTTACAAGAGGAGAAAAAAATCGTCATTAATTTTCCGCTGTAATTATCACGGTCTTGTTATTTTAGGGCAATATTTCTGCAATGTGAGATCTCTCAATATGATAATATTTGTTTTTGGACATTATTTTTTTTATATACTTCCTTCTTTGTGAAATATGTGGTACTAAAACATAGTACAGAGTCCCTCGCTTATATATTTTATGTTTGTAATGTTCTTTATTTAACGTTATTTATATTATGTCAAATCAATTGTAAAAACGTAATTATCTAACATCAAAGTTATTGGAAAATATTTATTAGTATTTTATTAAATTATACAATTTATTTCTAAGAATACGAAACGATTGTGAACCTTTATAGACGATCTCCAAGAAATTGCTTAATCGCATTTAAAATATTTCTTCAAACTCAGTGCAATGAGGAATATATTATAGAATATAGAGTTGGTAAAATATATTTTGTGGTTGCTCTTCTGTGAAAAGAAACTTATGACGTAGATACAAATCTTTTTGTTATGTTTGTATTATTTATGTAATCCAAAGAACTTCCGAACGCTTTATAACAACTATATTATAACAAAATATGATTGAAAACAAAAAACTTCGCTTTCATATTTATGTGCCTACAACGTATAAAAATACATAGGTACTTATTATATAATTATTATTTACATATATACTTACATACGTTCTATGTTCGAGTTATATTGAACATACTAACCCCAACAACAGCTTTATAGTTTAACAGATTAGGAATCTGGTGTAAATTCCAAGAATAAGATGGAGGATATCAAATAAAATACTTACTAACACGTGCCTTCTTGATGTCGGATAACGGATTCCGCTAAATGTTACAGAATTTACCTTTCAAGTTCACTTGAGGAGTCCTAGAAAAGACTATTAAGGATTCTTTGTCGTTATCATATTTAATATAGAATTATAATTACTGACACAAATATATACGTTCCAGGTCGAAGTTCCAGGCATGAAAATAATACCTATAAATGTTAGATTTTAGAACACAATGATGATTATTATTGTTCTTCTACTCCTAAATTAAATAAATAAAACAATTAATATCAGCGCCATCTAAAGGTTTTTATTTGACTCACACAAAGCTTTCAAACAGTGCTAGGGTCCTCAAATATTTTCACAGCGTAGCTTCTGTTACAGTGTATCTTCCACCCCACAGATGGCGTTTTATTTAAACTTTACTCAATTTATATTATTGCCATCTAAAAGAAAATACAAGAACCTCGTAGTGCCATTACAATTCAACAGTATCTTTAACACATCAAATGAATGGCAACGATGGCGCAGAATATAAAAGAGATAAATTTCAAAATTAGTTTCTATTTTTCAGAAAATATTACTTAATGCAGGGAAAGCGTCAAAAGAGTCTGGTCTCAGTGCTCTACGTAAGTCCATTCCAAAGTATATCTGCTTATATATCATTTTTTATTTATATACCAAAAAAGAGCACACGTGTCTGAAGTGAAACTTCTTTGGCAAGATTCAAAGACACCAATCGGCGCCCTACTTTATGACGTGACGGTATGACCTTGAAATTTTACTCTCAACGCGCTTAAAGAAGTTTCATTTCAAAAAGTAAACAAGAGGAAAATAGTGAAATGATTGTTGTTTCGCAGTCCGCGGGATGTTAGCATTAATGGCGTAGACCGCATTACGGTGGCATCGCCCGTGGCTCCCCGCAATCGCGTTGATGGTATTACCTTGCTCTTTGTTAAATCAGGCGCTAAGCTTGAATTTCGCTATGAGCTTATTATGAATTTATGGATATTTTAATACTTTTTCCCGTAAATAGTATGGTAGAGATCATTTTGAAAAAAGTAGATATTTTATGAACATTAATTTTAACGTAGCACAAAGCGAACAACAAAATCAACCTTGTAAATAATTTACCTACTGAATATTCTGTAATGACATGTAATTACTTTCAATTCTTTTTTTCAATGATTTTTTATAGGATCACCTACACAGCTAGGTTATAAATATAAGCAATGCAAAAGGATGGACGTTAAAACTTCTACATTCACCGATTCCGATTTTGTCTCTATATTGCAAAGTAGAAGTAATTTTATACAACTGCAATACAATACTACAGAAACTGAATTCCCATACAGGTTATAAACAACCAATGTATGTTTTTAATAAAATAACTTATCATTAACGTATGTAACTAACTTACATTCTCAGGTGCCTCAAGGGACAGCTAAACATAATTTACGGCTAGAATTTTGTGACCAAATTTGTGGTACAGGGCAGTAGTCCTGTACAAATGAATTTCTTACCTATCGACAAGCCAAAGTCGAGAGAAGTAAGAAAATCTCTCTTCATAATGGGCAGCGATGGCCCAACCAATGATCGTCGATGCTTGCTGCCATTACGGCGATTATGAATAAACATTTCAAACTTGCCATGTCGCGACCTTGAAACCGACCGTAAAAATTTAGGCCCTCTACACTATCGTGATTGCCTCTACTCGCCCAACGCTGCCCATTGTGAAGAGGGCACATAAGGCTCATACGATTTTCGTCAATCACAAGGAACAAAAGACGGGGTGAATATTAAAGAACTCTGTGACACTTGAGGTGGTTTTTCATCAGGCGAGACACCAGTGCGCTTTTCAAACCACCCTTTTTAGATCCCGTTTAAGATTAGGCGCTACTTCTTAGGTTGTTCCTAGCAAAGGAATAGTTTCGTAACGATTTATCGATGTTTTCTGGTAAGCAATGTAATATATTAATAATTATTTATTAATGTATTTAATAATTTTTATTTTTAACATCAATACCCGAAATTCTAATAGCATAAGTGATGCAACTTATAATTAAATTACATTCCTTAATATACCAATAAACCTTCATTCCTTTCGGCTTGTACAAAATGCCACCATCAATCCATGCAAAACTGATAAATATCTTTTCTTCAATCTAAGTGATTCTTTTGACTTTGGACTTGTATTTAATTTTGAAAAATTATAAGCGAGTGGATCTTTTAAAATATACATAAAATCTGAAACAAATTTTATGTCGATACTCAATACGATAAGATAAGACAATCATCATTCAGTAGTTTTCGCTTAAGATAATAACAAACATACATCAGCTTTACATCTTACAAACTTTCGCGTTTATAATTCAGGATTATATACCGATTTAGATATCTACGAAAAACATATGTGTACACTGTACGTGTATTTTTTTATTCCATACAATACGATATTTTTCAATCGATGGATATCTATCGACAGCCTGACATCCCGGGCTCGTTATTGCACGTCATCGCTTGTAACTCGCGACACTGTGGCGATGATTCAGCATTTTCAATAAAAGCCTTTTACTGCACTCTTTCATTCTTGACTCCATGTCTGTTCGGTTGTACGCAGTTTATCTAGCATTGGAGAACTATTTAGTTTGTTTCTTTGGTCACTTTTGATATTGCTCGAATAAGTGGGTTCGTAATTTTCAAAGACTTTATATTCTTGGTTATAAAGTCTATTTTATATCATCATAAGGATCTGAAACTGGTCATTTGAAAAATTATTTCATAGTGAAAATTGTTATGAATGAAAAAGTTTCCAAGCTCATTGAAGAATCTAAAGTCACAACCGCTGCAAAATACGAATAAATCTTTCAACTTAAAAAGCGAAAGAAAATTGAGACAGTTTCTTAGCATGCGCTGAACTTGTATGGAATTATGGAAGTTTAGCCCTGGCCTGGCAATTTAAGTTTGGCTAGCCGTTTAACACAGTTCTAGTTAGGGTTGCCACAAAGATAGAAATTTTATTTAAATAATAGATAATGAAATGAACAAATTAAAATAATGAAGAGTTCTAGGTTTTAATCCATTTCTTAGATAGAAGATATTTAAAAAATCTTTACATATAGCTAAATTAAATTATGTTAACACCACATTATTTTTAAGTCAAATTATAGTTATAAAACGCATCTCATACAATTTTTTTATTTTTATTTTATAACCCTACAGTTTAGTGCTGCTGTTCAATAGGTATGGTACCATTTTATGCCGCACTGGCAACACTATCAGTTCCCGCTTGTTAAGCCGCTACCAAACTATGTGTTGGATTTTATTCATTTTTAATATGGGACTTTAAACTTCCTGTATCCTCTTGCGTTTGCTAAATATGCTCATGATAAAGTTAAATTTGAGTATTTAGGAAGTTATTCCACGCGTCTTTGAAGATAGTTTACTTTATTAAATTGACGCTTCGCTCGTAGAGTTTTTGTTGGTTACTGTCAACGTTTATTTACTAAAGCCAGAAGCAACAGATTTTTTATTATGGCTGGATCAAATTGGACATTCTTAGACATTCTATTCTTGTCTGTTCTATCGTTAAATGTTTTACTATTTTTAGTTTTACGCGTATATCATATAATCATTAACTGGTTTTTGACGTATTCTATATCTAATAATAGTATTTAAGTAAACACCAAAATACTTTTACTCTAAAATGTTTTATGAGTAATGATCGAATCCAGAAATAACATGTCCATAAAAAAGCGTCACTTTAAACAGGCTACAGATGCTATCTATACGGGACGGGTAAAAAGTCTTAATAAATCACAACATCAATCAAGCCAGAGCCGCCAATGAAAAATAGCGAAAACCATTAAAATGTACGCACAATTACTTCACCGCACGCGACATTTGCTGTAATTACAACATTTATGGCACATCAATCATCCTACTAGGGTTTTTGTATCAATATTATAGTACCGCTGTTTCCGTATAACAAAGAGTTAATACACTGTGAAACTATTGAGTCGGGTGATTATTGTTTTAGCATATACTACAAGCTTTTTGCCGCAACTTCGCCCGCGTAGTCAAAGGAAAACCCGCATAGTTCCCGTTACCTTGGGATTTTCGGGATAAAATCTATCCAAATAGGGTGAGCCAAATTACAAAAAAATTTGGTTCAGCAGTTTTTGCATGAAAGAGTAGGTAACTAACAAACATACAAACTTTCACATTAATAATATTAGTAGGATGGAACTGAATAACTAAATAAATTGGAGTATCTGCTTATGTACTTTTTTTAATTAATGCACATTGATAGCATACGCTAAATACGACTGCTTGCTTATCTTTTTGTTCCAATGAATTTAATTGCAATCGTATAGAATTTTCCAACGGAATTTTCCTTATCACCCTTGGGAACAGACAATTATTTAGAACAAGGGTGATATTCAGAAGCTGATTCCAACCGGAAAT
Source organism: Colias behrii (assembly GCA_029959065.1). Taxonomy (NCBI): domain Eukaryota; kingdom Metazoa; phylum Arthropoda; class Insecta; order Lepidoptera; family Pieridae; genus Colias; species Colias behrii. Next base: position 8,359,410 of record JARWMC010000009.1, read on the forward strand.
CTTAGGGATGCCGCGGCCGGTATTTCTAACTGCACAAGACACATTTTTTTATCTTTTTACTAATTAAATAAATACTTACATTCATAAAAATTGTATTGAATCTATACGATCGTGATCAATTTTCACTGATTTCTTAAATAATTTTTGAGGTATTATCACTGTATTATAGAATGAACCACCAATGGTGAGACTGTGAAAAATGTGTAACAAAAAATAATAAACCAGTATAAAGTGACTAAACATAAAAAAATAACCTAGGGCTAAATTAAATACAATGTTATTCTTTAATAAAGATTTTTTCCTCGTTGAAAATTTTGATTTTTTACAGTAACACAGTAAAGGAACTTCCAGAGTAGAGAAGATTCCGTTTGTATAATTTAAAACATTTAGTTTATTTTTTGTATGGTTTGGTTTGTATTTCTATATTTGCTTTCAAATACATAGTAATATTGTTATATCATTTAAACAACATCTTTATGTATGTAGGTAATTTTAAAATGATTTTATACTTCATTTAGGTACTCGTTTTCACTATCTCAATGAACTTCTGGTAAAATTTGAATTGTATTTTCATTTTTAAATATAGATTACTCGACGTTATATGTAATAATATATTAGTATGTACAATTTCTCGCTATACATAACAGAAGCAATATTAAATTCTATTCATATACTTATGTAATGCAAACATAGGATTAAACTTCGCAAATCGAAGGTGCTAACACGTCCTAAGGGGAAATTGAGGAAAGCCTTTGAATTATGCACTGCCATGTCAAAGGGAAACCCACCTAAGGGCACTAATAGAGCCAATCTATTTCCCTTTCCATCGTATTTATAACTGATTCGAATAGTAAGCGAATCAGCACTGGGAAAGGTCTCATCAAATATTTATTTCGTACTGTATGATATTATGCTAGATTTCAGTTTTAAAAATATAATATATGTAAGGTGTAGTTGTAACTTTTCTGCTAAAGTTGGATATCTTTTATGTGGAAAAACATACAGTAATCTTTGAAATAACGGCTTAGAAATAAAATTAATTTACGTATTTATATAATATTTTTTTTATTTATTATAAATACGTTCGTTTATAAACATTATTGTTGCGGATATTTTTAGGTGGCGTGAAGATTTAATTGCCTTTGTGTGTTTCAATTGTTCGCTTTTTATATTCTATTTTTCGAAGATAAAAACAATAATTGTATATTATCTCATCTCATACGTACTCATACTAAGGTTTAGACGCGAATTTCAATTACAGGTTTTAAACAATAGTTCAAACTAAGATAATATTCTAGGTAAGCAGGTAACGATACTATTACCAATCCCATAAAGCAAGTTGAATACTTTATCAAATACTTACTTAGAATTCTGATGCTCACTCCACAAGACTTTGTGCAATAAACGGCAAAGTGCATATAACTGATTAGGTTTAGTGCGCGAGCTCAAGTATTTTCATCTGAATATTAACGCTTAACTCAAAACTTTGCGCTCAGTTATTCAGCTGAAAACGGGTGAGACACGACCAACTCAACAAGAATGTCTTCTGGGATCTAAGATGATTTGCTGGTTATATATTATAGATAGACAAGCTGCTAACAAACACGAGTTTATACCAGCTATATGAATGACTAGCTGTGCCGCGCGGTTTCACCCGCATTACTCCGCTCCTGTTGGTCTTAGCATGATGATATAATAATATAGCCTATATTACTCGTGGATAATGTAGCTTTCGAATGGTGAAAGAATTTTTAAAATCGGTCCAGTAGTTTATGAGCCTATTCATTACAATCAAACAAACAAACAAACAAAGTTTTCCTCTTTATAATATTAGTGTAGATATAACTTATTGTACTTTCCCCTCGTGTATTTGTAATAAGCACTCCGTGAAGGTTTCAGCAAATTGTCTTTATATATATTTAAAGAAGAATGTCGGACGCCTTTGTGTGGGATGTTAAATAATTATCTAGAGAGTAATAAGTGTTTTCAGGAAAACTCTGTTTTAATAAGTTTTTGACAATACCGTGTACTGTCGCTCCGTGTAATTTTATACTTCCTCTTTATATTTTTATTACAGCATACATTTATTGTATCTTAAAAGCTAGCACCGCTCCACACCCTACAAAGGAACCTCTTTTAATATTATTTCACAAGCTGCCTCTTAAATTAAACGTTACAATGTCTGCGGTTTTATATCAAGACGTTGAAGATTAATTATCGTTCATATTTTTTATTTCTTATGCTTTAATTTGAAAATGCAAATTAAGGGTTAGGATATTAAATAATTTTAAAAGAAGACTTATGGAAGCGAACGTATTAAAGTCTTTATGAAATAACTGTTTGACTGATAATTGTTTTTTTTTTTATACTTAATTGAAATTAAACCTTCACAAATATGTTGAAGTGAATTCCTGATATTAAAAATTCAAAAGTACGTACATGAGGCTTTATTCTCAACATACAGGGGCTTTACGGCTATGAATTTTACAGAACTTCAGTCAATTTGGGTCAATTGTGTACTCTCAGAAACTCTAAACTATAACTTATACAAGGAATGTTGACATCAACCTCATGCCCGCGTGAAAAAGAAGTCTCTTGGCCACATTTTTAAGTGGAACGTATTTATGTACTTCACTTTAAAGGTGCTAGAGAAAAGCTACAGAGAAAAGACGAGGGATCGTGCCTTTTGTTTATACCTACCCTCCTTTTGTTGTAAATAATTGCTTAAATTTGACCACTTTGCAATAACATTGGCAATGTAGAGCGAAATAAACCAGTTCACTACGAGACTCAAGTAACTGGGGTTCGACCCTTATAAGTATTTCATAATAGGAGCTTTTGTTTATTTTGAGACAAAAATATAATTACGTACTTACTATTATGTAAGGAATGCATTGAGGATAGAAACCATATTATTATTTAGTACTAACTTATGGTTATTAAAACACGAAAACCTGCCTCATTTTCAGGAGTTATCTTTTTAATCTCTGAAAGAAAAATAATAATGATTCATTACAATTGTTGAACATGTGACACGAGAAATATCATTATCAAAGAACTATTTAGTATAACATTGATTTATTAAAAACAATACTTAATATTGTTCAAAATATCCTAAGGTGCATAGCTAAAATGAATAAGATTTAAATTTATACAACATATACCTCAGGTGTCCGTTAAAATAAAATAACACATATTGGACTACGAATTAAAACACGACGAACGTTGAAAAACCTGTCGAAACAATAAAGCTTTCACTCGGAATAGTTGAATAGAAATGACCCAAAAAAAATAATTTAGCCCGCTTCTAAAATAAAGATAGAAACACGAATTAACAAATAAAATAGACACAGTCCGATTGCAACTCAGGTGTCTGTAACAACAAAATATCGCATATTGGGCGCCGAATTAAAACACGCCGTACATTGCACGAAACTCTACGAACAATAAAGTTTTCGATCGAAATACCCAAGTTGGATATAACTTGCGAATGCTAGTCCACTTCGTATTGCATGCACTCGATGGGCCACGTCCCGCGATGGTCACGTTATCCCGTAAGCCTGGATAACCAGAAAATCGATTTCTGTTGCGAACGCGGGATATCCATGTCGGAATTTAGTACTAAAGGTATTTTGGCTGTATTTTAAAACTTGTTCTTTTACAGTATCGAATTCGGTAGCGTTGAATGAGGTATTTTTCGATAGCTGAAACAGAATGTAATAATGAATTTTTGCGAATTAATTTTTATAAAGCGTTTATTCTTTCATATTACTTCTGCCGCAATAAATTAAATTTTGAAACGCTCATTGTAAAAAACAGATACGTTAAAATATGCATATAATCGATTAAAAAATTATTACATTTTAAGTACATATATACATATTCTTTAAAAAATATGACATTAGGGTGATATAAAAATATTTAACTTTTTCCTGCAATTCAAATTTACTCACATTTGCATAGTCATAGAACATCTAACTTCTATTCATTTACATACATAATACGTAGGAATGTTTCAAATCTCTAATCAGCAGTTAGTATCAAACAGAGCCGATCTCGTTAACAAAGTTCCGTACAATCAAACTAACGTCAGTGTAACTCATGAACAACCACAACATTTGTACCGTAGCACTAACACGGTTTGCGATACCAAATTTTGGGGTAATATCTGCTCAATAACACTTGCTCCATTAACTCCTGCGTCCGCAATAGACATCACCTCACTTCTTCGTCACACTATGAGAAAATTCGACTACACTTCGCATTCGCTACGTATACATTGCTCCTTATATTTGAGCAAATACACGACGCTGACCTAAGCGTCTTACATAAATAGAAATGTACTGCAACTGAGCTTAAATTACAATGGGATTGGTATCCATTAGATTTAGCTTTTAGTACCTCTAATATAACGTGGTGTTCAAAATGCAACTTTCACGTGATAGCCACACGGTATACAATTAAATATATTTATATTTGGACAGGTGATGTCTTTAATTACGAAATGTGTTAAAGTCCTAACTAGTGTTAGGCCATAGTCAAATCTGATACAAAGCTATAAGGTTCTATTTGTAAAGTTAAGGAGACTCTGTGTGTAAGGGCGATTTATTCAATTTTATGTGTGTTCTAATTACCCACAGTTATGTTAATGGTTGGTATCCCAGCTTTCTATATATATGTCATTGTTATTCTCGTGATATATTATACGAGTTGGACAAAAAGCTAATGTTTTTGTACTTCGGTGACAATCACTGTATTTATTCCCAAATTTTATTACCCGCTTATTTTCCTAAAATAGGACGCGTAACACATTTTCTATTACATTTACAAATATAAAAAAAACTGTCCGTTTAAAATGATCATATAACAATACAGAAAATTATCTCTTTATCTTTTAGAACTATGATTGAATTTTTTTGTATGATATTAGGTTTTGTAGAAAACCATGTTTAATTGTATTTTAGGCAGGCAAAACCTTTCTAGAATACATGGTTTATAATGCCTTTTCAGTTTCGGTCCACATATCCAAATATCAATTCCGAACGTAATAAGCTAAATTACGTTTAAAAACGTTTAACGTTACGTCATAAACGTGAATCAATGTCACATATCATAACCTATATTATATTACGGGCGTGTGTGAGTATACTCTAGAGATCGTTGTATTAATATAGATTTACGAATGGGTTAAAATACGATATAACATTATATTGTCCTGTCGATAGCCATGAAACTATAAACCCCTTTGATTACGTTCTTCAGAACATATTTTATGGGCTATATTTTATGTCATAGGCGCGCTGGAGGTGAGCGATATATATTTTATAATGCTTTCAATGTATTTTTGTTTTATTTTAGATAATGTTACTTTATTCAGGATTTAATATGTTACAATTGATTGTTTGTTTGGCTCACTTTTCGGTTTATACCAAAAAATACGTATGGCCTGAAGGTACCCTCAGGAGGCCCGTGTCCCAGAAATGAGAACGTATATGAGCTCATGATGATGATGACGTAAGATTAACGGAACTTAAAACTAGAACAATGCAAAGGAAAAGATATGAAATTGAAATTCTCTAATGACATAACTCAATTTTTATTTCAATATCAAGGGTGCTAGAGATCTTTTTTAAGCAGCGTCATTCAATTTTCTTATAAAAGAATTTTTCAAAGTTTGAATTATGTTACAGTACAGTCTCCAATCTTCCTAGCATTAACTCTTGTAGCCATAATTTCTAACTACCTTCAACTAATTAAGTATCGAATGACACGTTCCCGTAACAAAGCCCAAGTTAGCTAACCTCTTTAAGCACTCCAGTGTTAAGTGTCATCCGGTCGTTATAACTTGTAGTGTTTAATTCGCCTTTACTGTCATTAAATGTTACAATTTACTGCCAAATTACTATGTTTATGTACTCTAGAAACGTTTAAACACCAGTAGAAATTATTGTTGAAATTGTACAATACTTAGTATTTAAAATATATACCAATCTACATTATGATGACGATGAGTCGCAGAGTTTTTTTTTAATGAAACTCAACTTTCCTTGTTCTTAATATTAATATAAGATATATTATTGAGGATTTTCAATGAAAACCAATTTGTTTCTCTGAAAATACAAAGTTTTTATTTTAATAGTTTCACAATTTTAAAATACAAGCAGTTTGTTACTACAACAACTATTCTCACCTGAAAATACAAAGAAACGACATTTAAAGTCCACATATAATAATAAATCCCCAATTATATCCCTTGCACATTGTTGCACACCAACACACAATACTTTAATCCTTTCTCGCCATTTTTTCTTACCGCTACGTCAATCCGAAAATAACATGAACGCGCGAAGCGCGGCAAATTTGAATATGGATGAAATGTTATTTCATTACATCTCCCCCCCCAAAAGTGAAAATTCTAAATAATATATCTATATCCTAAACGTAATCTTCATATTATTCTGCTGTTACTGGTTGTAATTTAGTTATGTGAAATAGTGTTGATTCTGTTTTTCTATTTCCGGTGTCAATCCTATAGATGGAGTTTGATATTTTCTCCAAAATCTTGAAAGGGCCTATTAATAGTTCGTCTAATTTTTTTCTATTTAATCTGTTTCCATTCTCCACATATACATCGCTCCCTATTTGTAATTCTAGCGGTTTTCTATTTCTGTCAAATATTTTCTTGTTGTAATTGTGGGATTTTATTGTATTCTCTAATGCTAATCTTCTATCTGCAATCCACTTGTCTTCCTTTTGTATTGTTTTAATTTCGTTTGGTAGAATAGTGACATTTGTACCATCAAGTAAGTATTTTGGTGCAAATCCTGTAACTGAGTGTTCCGTTTCATTATATTTCTGTATACATTCTCTTGCTACTGTTGTCCATGTTTTCTTGTTATTTTTCTCATTTATTCTGCATCTTATTTTATTGACTATTGTTTGATTTAATCTTTCGTTCAAGCCATTCGAGAATGGTGTATTGACTGCTGTAAATATTAATGTAATGTTGTTTTCCTGTAAATATTGTTTAAATTCTCTGGAGTTGATGCCCGGGTATTGATCTGTTAGAATTATTCCAATCTCATCTGTCTCGAGTACTTTCTTTGTTAGTTTAATAAAGTCACTTGCATTCTGTGTTTTAGAAGTTACAATAAATGCATACCTGGTGTAGTGGTCTACTAAAAGGTGTAAATATTTTTTTGTTGACCTAGATCCTCCAAAGCCACCGATAGTATCTATTGACATTATCTCAAACGGTTTTGTTGCTGGTCCCAGTTGTGACATTAGTCCAAATTTTCCTTGACATCTCGATTTATTTTTTATACATATTTCACATGTTTTACAAATATTTAATATATTTTTTGTTAGATTTTTAGCTGTATATACAGGGCTTATCTTTTTCTGCAATTGTCTGATACCAATATGGCATAAATCTTCATGCACCTTTTTAATAAGTTCTTTACTGAATTCTTCTGAGAGGATAATCTTTTCATCTTTCTTTATTTTTTTGTAGTATATTTCATTTTTGTGTATAAGATTTTGTTTATTTTCTATTATTATTGCATTTTTCTCTTGATCTTCAATTACATCTTTTATCTGTATTAAATTAACTATTTTCAATAGGTCCTCTTTGTTATCTTCTGATTCTAATACTGGGTTTCGACTCAAACAGTCAGCTTCAACATTTTCTTTGCCGGGTATATATTTTATTGTAAAATCATACTGAGATAGGTAATATGTAAGGTCTCCCAATTCTTCATCCGTCCTGCATTTAATATTCATATTCTCTAGAGGTTTGTGGTCAGAATAAATAGTGAATTGTTTTCCAATGAGCCAGTGTTGCCAATACTTAACCGCTTCTTTCATTGCAAGGCATTCCAAATATATAGCTTTTTTTCGTTTTTGAGGTTCATTCAGTTTCTTTGAGAAATATGCCACCGGTTTGTCTTTGCCGTCTAGTTGTGTCTGTTTTAATATTGCCCCAATACCCTCTAAAGATGCATCTGTAAAAATTTTTATCGGTAAGTCATTATCAAATATTTCCAACACAGGTTGAGAGCTTAAATAATTTTTTATTTGATTAAATGATTCTTCACACTTCTTTGACCACACAAATTTTTCATTTTTTCTTAATAAATTATGTAATGGGTCTAAAATAATTGCGCTTCTTGGTATGTATTCGTGGTAGAAGTTGATTTTACCCAAAAATTGTCTAATGTTCTTTTGTGTCTTAGGGGTTGGAAAATGTTTTATTGAGATCAGATTGTCTTTAAGTGGTCTTACCGAATTGTGCTGAATTACATGTCCTAGGTACTTTACCGAGTCTGAAGCGAAGGTACACTTCTGCAACTTCAATCTAAAGCCTTCTTTTATTATTGCCTCTAATACATCTCTTATGTGTCTCAAATGTTCTTCAAAGTTGGACGAGTATATCAAAATATCGTCAATGAAGTTAACTGCATATCCTGTAAGATTGTGTTTTCTTAGAATATTGCTTAAAATTCTCTGGAAAATTGCTGGTGATGTTTTCAAGCCAAAAGGGAGGCAGGTCCACTGGTAGTGGCCCTCCTGTGTGACAAATCCTGTTTTACTTCTATCTTCCACCCTTAGTGGTATTGCCCAAAATGCTGAATTTATGTCCAGTGTAGTAAAATATTTACAATTTCTAGTTTTAATAATTAAATCATCTATTAATGGGAAAGGTTGAGCTTGCGGTACAACAATTTTGTTCAACTCTCTGAAATCTATGCATAAACGGGATTTTTTATTGTCACCTTTTTTAAATGCCATTGTCACTGGAGCAGCGAAAGGACTGTAAGATTCTTCTATTAAATTATTCTTTAGTAACATGGATATTTGCTTTTCAATTTCTAATTTATCTTCTATTGTACATCTATATGGTCTTTTACTACAGTATTTATTGACTAATAAGTCTATGTGAGCTTCATAATTTCTAACTGATCCTATATCATACTTGTCTTTAGCAAAAATTGTTTTAAATTCCTTTATAATTTTCTCTATCTCAATTTTCTTTTCAGTATCTAAGTGTTCAATCATACTTATAAATTCCTCTGTTTCTATATGTTCATTGAAGTTTATTGCAAAAGTCTTTTTATATTTTTTTTTATTTTCGTTCTCTTTAGGTATTCTGTCTTTTTTATTTACTATTTTCTTTTGTTCTATCTGCAAGTTCTCATTTTGAGTTAGTCTGAATTTCTGTATCATATCCAATCCGATTATAAAATCATCAAAATCTTCATTTTCTACAACATATACATCCACTTCTTCTTCCAAATCAAATATTTTTATTTTAATTGTTATCAAGCCATCTGTTTTCTTCACACCATTAACCGTTTTCATATATGCAACATTAACATTATCTTTATCTTCTTTTACTTTTATCAGTCTTGAATTTATCAAAGAGATCTGTGAGCCTGAATCATAAATTCCACTTACTTCTATTTTATTTTCTAACAAAAGCTTGATTTTGATTAATGGTGTACTTACTCGTTTTTTTTATTAGTATTCATATCTACTTCAATAATTGAATTATTGTTCACAGTTCTGGCTTTGGTACCCCTTTCAGATTCATTTTTATTTTTCTTGAACCAACACAACTCTTCTGGATGGTATCTTATTCCTTTGTCTAAAGATTCACAGGTCTTACACGGCTTCTTCTCATTAATTTTATTTCTATGAAGAAAAGTAGCACTTCTTACCATAGGTGAGTTTTTCTTGTACATCATACCTTCATATTTTCTTATCTCGTTGAACAAATCAGTAGTGTTGTTGAGTTCATCCCTGTTTAATTTATTTAAGATAAACCCGGGTAAGCCTGTTGCAATAAGATCTATTATTGTTTTGGAGTCTACTGATTTGTTTATGTCTAGTATGAGTCGTTCTTTTTTTATTGCATAATCAATTAATAATCCTTCTTTATACTTGAACGCAAAAGCATATGTGACCATGTCCCATCCTTGGTTTTTAAATGTTTCCAAAAACTTGTTTTTCCATTCCTTCCATTCAGAAGTTACTGTTAGTTTGATGGCCATCGAGCTATACCAATCCAAACAAGATTTTTCTAAAAACAATCTCAATATTTCAATTTTTGTTTCATCTTTTGTAATATTGAAGCGGTCACACTCTTTTTCAAAATTCTCTATCCATTGCAATGCATTACAATTCTTACTTGTGAATTTTTCAATAATAAATTTCTCCGAGACATGTTTTAGGTTATGTTGATTTTCTTTCTTCGTGGTAGTTTCAATTAATTTTTCTAATATATTTTGTAAATTACTATCTTTGTCTTTTGGTTGTATGATGCTAATTTCTTCCAAGTATTGATCCAAAAATTGCATATTACCTTCCTCATCTGTATATGTTTTCTTTTGGTCTTCATCTAATTTTATCCAAATTTTTCGGCTTTGATGCCTCTTCTTTATGCTGTTTTTTATTTTCGAGAATGTATTCATTTTAACAATATATGTATGGTGAATGACCGGTTTCAGATCATCAGGTAAGACATAGCATTTTCCTTCTTCTGTAGTAATTGAGGTTATGGCTAACACATTGGATTTGCCATCATTTGAAGCTATCATCGTAAACTCAAATTGCAATCGGTCCATCTTCTTTTAGTTAACGAAAATGTCGTTTTATAAGATATATTATTGAGGATTTTCAATGAAAACCAATTTGTTTCTCTGAAAATACAAAGTTTTTATTTTAATAGTTTCACAATTTTAAAATACAAGCAGTTTGTTACTACAACAACTATTCTCACCTGAAAATACAAAGAAACGACATTTAAAGTCCACATATAATAATAAATCCCCAATTATATCCCTTGCACATTGTTGCACACCAACACACAATACTTTAATCCTTTCTCGCCATTTTTTCTTACCGCTACGTCAATCCGAAAATAACATGAACGCGCGAAGCGCGGCAAATTTGAATATGGATGAAATGTTATTTCATTACATTAATATGTACTTTCTAAGCCTTGCAATTTTGGTTTATTAGTTTTAGTATTAATCATGTAACTTTATATGTGACTTTTTTAAACAATGATTAATTTAGCTATAAATATTATAGTGCCCCAATTTTAATCATAATCACACAATCAATAACGCAAAAAGCTGCTGACGATTTTTAGGATTCAGATCACAATATTATCATCATAATCAGCCTATATTGTTCCTACTTGTGACACAGGCCTCCTGAAAGGGGTTTTAACCACAACGCACCATGCTGCCCTAGAGCGGGTTAAAAGATTATTACGCTTATGATAGACTAATATAAATTTAAAATTCCAATGAACAAATAGTCTTTTGTTATTTTAATTATTTTAAAACAACAAATATGCAACTCAATAAAATTACTGATGAAATAATATTATGCCAAATATCATACCATGTTAATTGGTTCAATACGTCCATATACAAAATAGCGGGTTTAACCTAAATAATGTGGTATAATTACAAATTGTTTATATTAGCTGTCAATTTACAATGATTAAAACTGTAACTAAAATATCAAAACAACGAACTATTAAGCAATAATAATATTATCCAATAAATTATTGGTTAATTAATGTAAATTATATGGAGCCGGCCTGTCACGATATATCATAAACAATTTTATAGGGTTCCGTAATTTTAATATGAAAGAGCGAGCATAATGAATATGTGCACACTGACGATTTATTATAATTATGTAGCATTAATGTAGTAGCACAGACTAATAATAATATACTACGTATACAATATAGTATGTAGTTATATTTTCAGACTTTTTTTATTCGTTAAATTTTTACCTTACTTTTTTTAACCGACTTCAAAAAAAGGAGGAGGTTATCAATTCGGCCGGTATGTTTTTTTTTCTATTTCATTTCAAACAACTTTCTAAAAATAAAATATTCATCTTCCCGGACATACCCTGAAGGCGGCATGAATTCGTTAATTTTACTTTAAAAAATCATGAACTTAACTACTACTTAATATAAGATATTTAAGTATAATATTAACTTAGTACAAGAAAAATAGATCATAAGAATAATATAATCATTAAGATCGATTTTCATCGCAATGCTAAAGGAACCCTGTAAACTAGTTTAACTTGTGCAATACCAGCAGCAGTTCAATGAACTGTCCTCTATTGGTCGCTACCGAATTAACATACTGGATAATTTTCATTGCGATCAAACCCATTGACGTTAGATGAAATGAAGCGGATCGTACATCGCATTTAGTTTATTGAATAGCGATAAAGCACGGGTGGATTGCATTTGTATGCTCTAATTGATTGTATCAGTACTTGCAAATTAGTTGCAAATATTGAAATATAGTCCCACTATTAGGAACTGTCTTTACTTTTTAACTTTAAAAAGTGTGTTGACCAGCAAAATTCATGTACATCATAAAACGTGAGTTATTAATGGTATAATTAGGTATTGCATGTTTAAATCTTTACATACTTTATGAAGAGAAAATATACATCCTGACGTAGAGGTACCTACGAAAATAATTTCAGTCACTATTGGGTTTATTTTGATATGGATATTCTTGGAGTAATCACTAGTATACCTGATGATCTTGAAAGTTTTTAAACAAAGACCGATAAACGTGTATTTAGTAAGATAAGTACCCAATTTGTAGCGCGAAACTCCTGGTACGAAATGAACACTTCCTAGACTTGATAGAGTCAGCACTAGACAGGTACAAAGGCGTCTTATTGAAACTGGATAAACGGTTATTATCTAATATCTAGTTTCGCGATGGTCGAAAGAATATTAAAATGTAGATGAGTCCTTTTGTTTAAACTAAATTTATATTTCACTTGTCGAGTAGTTTGCTTCTATCTTGTTTCTCCTACTGCTTTTGTTCTTTGGTACGCGAAAATATATCGAACGCTTTCATTTTTTTTTCACTGTGTGTAGGGTTAAGAAAGCTATATTATCCATTTCTTCTAAAGCCGTTGGCAGTGACAACATTGGCCGTAATATGATCATTCCTATCCTTGATACCATCATTCCCATTCTAACTCATATCCTTAATTTCTCCATAACATCCTCTCAATTTCCAACTCCTTGGAAAGACGCTCATATTATCCCCCTTCCCAAAAAAAATAACCCATCTACTTTTGGTGATTTCCGTCCCATATCCATTCTTCCTTTCTTATCCAAAGTCCTCGAACGCCTTGTTAATGAACAGTTAACTATGTTTTTAAATTCCAACAAGCTGTTTGATCCTTTCCAATCCGGTTTCCGTCCCGGTCATAGTACGGCTACTGCTTTAGTTAAAATCACTGACGATATACGTATGGCAATGGAGAATAGGCAACTTACTCTGCTCACTTTGATTGACTTTAGCAACGCATTTAATTCTATAGATCATGACATAATGTTAGCTTTATTATCCTCATTAAACATATCAAAATCTGCAAGTAATTGGATGTATAGTTACCTACGGGGACGCCGTCAACGTATCTACAACAAAGATTCTTATTCTTCCTGGTGTGATATCGTTGCTGGTGTTCCTCAAGGTGGTGTACTGTCTCCGCTTTTATTTTCCCTATTTATTAATTCTATTTCAAACAACATTTCCTCTCTCTATCACTTATACGCGGATGATCTACAAATCTACACGCACTCGTCTTTTGAAAACCTACCTAATGCTATACGTGAAACCAATAAAGACCTATCTTCAATAATCGAATGGAGCAAAACACATGGTTTGAATATCAACCCAGTTAAAACTCAAACCATTATAATAGGAAGTCGTCACTTCATTAACAAAATTGACTGGGTTGGTATTCCTAAGATTACTGTTGATGGGATCGTTATTCCATACAGTTCCACTGTTAAAAACCTTGGCATATATCTGGACCAAACACTTTCCTGGTCTCAACAGCTACAGGAATTGCGAAAAAAAGTTTTTAGCTCTTCGGCTTCACTTAGACGTTTACGTAATGTCCTACCAATTCCCACTAAAGTTGAGCTAGTACAATCATTGCTTCACCCTATCCTTGATTATTGTGACAGCGCCTATCCCGACCTTAATGAAAAGCAACTAGATGCTCTTGAACGTGTTCAAAACCTCTGCATAAGGTTCATATTCGGTTTGCGTAAATATGATCATGTTTCCTCCTTCCGTACCAAACTAAAATAGTTACCTATACGCCTTCGTCGGAATGCACGCATTCTTCATCTTCTTTACTGCATTCTATTTGATGTCAGAACACCAATCTATCTAAAGGAGAGATTTAAATTTCTTTGTTCCAATAGCCTTGTGTTGAGATCTACATATAATCACTCTCTTTTGATTCCATCTCATCATTCAGATTTCTATCATTCTTCTTTCACAGTACGTGCTATAAATCTTTGGAATGCTTTACCTAATCCAATAAAACACGCCCAAACAATATCTTCCTTTGATAGACTGGTTAAAAATTATTATCTTTCGCTGTAAAGTCATTTGTATTTATATTTTTAACGCCTATGCACATACTTAATATATTTTTATGTATGTATGTTTATTATATATGTATATATGTTTATTAAATATGTATGTATGTTTATGATATGTATGTATGTTTATTAAATATTATTGATATGTTAAATATTTTATATTATTTATTATTTTATCATCTTCTTCGTTCTTGCATTGTTTTACACCTCCAAAATTATAATCTTCCAGCATTTCCTTGATCACAGGTTGTCTGGTAGAAATCACTTGTTAGTGATAAGACCGCCTATTGTACGATAATCCTATTTGCTGTTATTCTTTTTGTATTGTTTTATTTGGTGTACAATAAAGAGTTAATTATTATTATTATTTTTTTTTTTTAATCATAATATATGAAACTCAAACAAAATGTATTTCCATTAATCTTGGTTAATAAATAATAATAAATTGTAATAGTAGTAGCTACAACAAATGACAAATGAGAAGTTTAATGGTAATTCGCCTTCAAACAGAATAAATATTAAGTATTTGTTATATTATAAAACCCGGAGTAATAAAAAACGGATAAACGACACATAAACATGACGATTTATATATATATCTATATACTTGCTTTAATAAATGTCAAGATAATTAATCACGTACGAAAAATTAATAACATTTGAATAACTAATTGGTAAGTAAAACTCTGAACGTCCTCCACGATAGCATCAAATTATTCGACCCTCTTGAAAGCATAATGCCCATATCGCGTTAAAACCTAAATGTATATATTATACCAAAAAGCAATTTCAGGCAGCGATCATAATAAGCTATTTAAGTTGATTTGGCTTCCGATGAATGTATAATTTAGTTATTAGTTGCGTTATTCCCCGCGTACAACTACAAATTTGAATTTTGATATGCACACGTTATTTATTTCGTATATTTAACACAGAGCAAATTTGAACCAAATCTGGAATATGCGACGTTAGATAACGTTTTAATTAAATATTAATGCGATCATAATAAAGCGAAGGATAAACATAATTAAAAATGTCAGCTACAGCGTTCCCAATTTCTACGGAATAAACATGAATATTTAATTATACTGCAATATTAAAATAATCATTTCCATAATAATCGATAATTTCGAATGGTGGTTCTTTCTTTTCGCCTTCACAGTGTTTTGCTACGGCTATTACAAATCTGTTAACTAAGAAGAATTTTCGTTGTGAAATATTTGTGTCTGTAATAGGTCTGTGAACTAGAATATGAACTTTTCCGTCACTAGAACATACTTTAAAGACCAAAATATCAGAGAATATTAAATAATTAAATACATTTTAACTCAAATCATACTTTAAATGGAGATCAATGCGTCTGAGATTCTGAGTTAAAACAATAAATGTCACAAGTAATTTAATAAATGTTTGTAAGTTGATATTGTTTCTTAACGACTTAGACATGTTTCTTCTTTCATTTTCCTCGTATATTACTTTAAAGTCTTTGAATGTCATTAATTAAATGAATTCCAATAATTTAAATGTACAGATTACGTTTAAATTATAAAAATACTCGGTATAAATTAAGCTTTAAACAAACACCAAGGATAACATTATTACTATAAAATATATTTTGCAAAGGAATAAGATATAGGTTTTTTTTTTCATTATTTTAATATTGACCTCGAGCAAATAAATTAGTTTATAAGTTCATATTATTAAGGCTTCAAGACTCGAGTTGGAAACCTAATAAACAACTTACTATTGCACTTTACCAACTATCCTTGTCGTTTGCATAAATATCTTATTTCTGGTGTACTGCGACGCTAATGGAAAGAGTGGCATCTATGGAAGCGCGTGTAACTCGGCGTTGTAATATAATTCATTTATATATATTTTTTTTTCATAAACCTTTAAGATACTCTATAGGAGAAAAGCTTTTTCTTTATTACTATCCAGATTTTTCAGTCTCAACATCATTTTGCGATTTAAAAATAAAAAAAATACAATTTTTCAACAGAAGTAGTACTACGTCATGAATATTTTCTTTCCTTTTTTTATGGTGGAAAGTTAAAAAAATAACTATTTGCAGTCAAGAATTTGAAAGTCAGCTCTGAGTAAGACTCCAATATCCACAGTATTTAGAACTACTATTTTGATACGAAGATAATTTCGAAGTACAACAAATTTTATTAACTTGCTAAGATCTTGTAATTAAATTTTAACTCAGCAAAACTGCTGAATTACTAAAAACATCTTATCAAAGCTGCCAGTGCAAAGAGATTCAACTGCATTTTAAATCAATCAGTCTCATTGACAACATTTAATCAGATCGTCTTATTGTGTTACGGAATATTCCAGTAGATTTGAGAAAATCTCGGGAATTATGCAAAGTCCCCACAGAAGTCGTTACCAGCGAGTTCAAAGGGAATCGTCTCTACCAATAAATCTTACGTACTTCTGAGGTTTTCCATTGGTATCGAAATATTGTATAATACGCCCTATTTTATTACATTGATTGTGGGACGAAGTATAAAGAAATCGTGAAGTCGAGACGATTTATTGAATAGCGCGCAATGGTATTGTTATGGAGGAACTTTATTTCGGTATTAACTAGGATATATTCTGGCGGAAAAACATTTAAATGTATCATTTTAAAATGGCACGTGATTATATTGAACTTTAAAATTATTACAGATCCGGGATAGCGTTTTATGTTGGTTTCTTTTCTCATGCAGTTTTTATATTATTTAGTCATTTTCAGTTTGCTTTCTAACTATAACATCAATAAATATGAAGAGTTTCTTACTTAAATATAGTATTTTAACATACAAGTTGGGTTACCTGGAAGAGATGGCTCTGTAGCCATAAGGTCGCCTATTGTAAAATTTAAGTCTATTCCATTTTATGTAATGTGATTTGTTGTACAATAAAATTTTCATTCATTCATTCATTCACAATTCCTTCTTTAAAGCACCTACTTTAAACAGAACAGAAATCCAGCAAAATCTGTAGTGAATTATTCAAAACGAGTGCCAAATTTATTTACTCTTGCGTCCACGAAATGGATAACAACGAGACGCCATTAGCAAATTATCTATTTATTAAATCTGTCACTAATCCAGCGGTCAGCACTTTGATACGGCGATAATGGCGCGAAACCCCAAATGAATCCTCTTTAAGCCTATAATGTTTTCATTAAGGTACTTTACGAAAATGGAGGATGATATTCTTTAATAATTACTTCCAACCTTTGATAATTATTACTTGTGATGTAGACTCTACTTATGTGTACTTTGCTTATCTTATAACGAATACTGACGACCTAATAATAATAATAAACCTAAACGACCTTAAGTCTTATTATAAAAGATTGTTTTATTGGAAAATCGTAAAATTTAAGTATACATTAATACAAGGGTTTTCCAAACTAATTAACCTTAGCAGTAAGGAGGGATGTGTTATTGCAATTGCAATTGTATACGCAAAACAAGAATTTGAATGTTTGAAAAGCTTTGCTTTGATTTATTTCATGGAATCGATAATTTATGCTCTTGAGCAATATTTTCTAGCTAAAAGATTCAGGTTAATTTTATGGTGTGTTGTTTTATGTTTAAGGGTCTAATTAATTAATACGTCCCGAT
This sequence comes from Colias behrii, assembly GCA_029959065.1. Classification (NCBI taxonomy): domain Eukaryota; kingdom Metazoa; phylum Arthropoda; class Insecta; order Lepidoptera; family Pieridae; genus Colias; species Colias behrii. Next base: position 8,377,503 of record JARWMC010000009.1, read on the forward strand.
GGTCCTGGTATGAAAATAGAAGCCGTAGATTTATGGGGTCTGTTATAAGAAAGTTAAGAACTTTTTGCGGCGAATATTTGAAATATCTCAGGGCTTTTCTGTACAGTGTGAAATATAAAAATCCTAAAAAGTTAAAATTATACTAAAAAATCATTAAATTAATAAATTATTGGATAAAAAAATGATTTTTATTTATATTCAAAAACATTTAAGTTGTGCGATATTTAAACGGTATATGGTAAACAAACTTTTATTAAATTCAAAACCAAATAAGTATAAAGTTTTCGAGTCAAAGTCTAACTCGATAAATTTAGAACGTGCATAATCGTATTATTCAAGTTGCATGAACGTAACGTAGCCCGTAGCATTACCGCGTCGTAGCAACAGTTGCTCTCTACGCCCGCTACGCTGCACCCGCTTTCGGTGCTACGAAGTAATACGAAACAAAGACTTTACTTATACAAGCGCAATGATAATATTCAATTGAATGATTTATTATGTTAAGTTAAAAGTTAACTGTTTATAAAGTATAATATTATCATTAACTACAAAGTTATGTAAAGTTATATTTTTGAAGTGTAAAATGCAGCTACGAATAATTGTGTGCTATTTACTCCTAATTTATCTTGAAGGTAAAAAAATGCAAAAGTTATTAAATTTATTATTCATATGTACGTATTTTATAATTCGACACAGTTAATAGTATTTTATATAGTTTTAGAATGTATTGTTTAAAATAAAATAATAATGGAACAGTTGAATTTATCAAGTCGTGCATTTAATTTATTATTTATTTAGTGGAAAATTTATTCTCAAAGAAGTCAATTTTTTATTTTATTGCAACAATGCTGTAAAGCCTCTAACAATTTAGAACCTTTTATTTAAAATCATGTTCTATTTTAACGTTTAATTAACGTACCGTGGTATTTAAATTCAAAATGGATTTTGCACAATATCCGTGAAATAGAACCTGACTAATTAACAAATTTAGACGCTCTTTTATTTGCATAATAATTTTCTAAACCCAACCAGAATATAAAGTTAAGCTTTTATTTTAGCGTCCATTTGTCTGCAAATCGTCGGTGTGTCCATACCAAATTTAAAGCAACGAGGGGAGTCAGTTACTATGACTTGTGATTATGACCTCGAGGGCGGTAAACTGTATTCTGTGAAATGGTACAAGGATAATGAAGAATTCTACAGATACATGCCCCGGCTGAAGCCGCCACAACACTCGCATAGAGTTGAAGGCGTTAAAGTTGACGTGAGTTTTTAACTGCATTTTAAATATAAATAATATATTTTATTGTAACTGGTAAAACTATATTATGACGATTCAAATGTGCTTCTAGAAGACGTCTAATTTAATAAATAATATATTTAAGTTTGAGTTTATTTAAATTATATTCTGTTCTGTTATTTATATTGCGGTTAAATATAAATATATTTGAATTAAATATAAAATATGTCAACTGTACAAATGGAAACATGAACGCAGAAATTTTAATTCACGACATAAAATTACAGACAAAACTTTGTTTGAATTCTTGCATTTCTAAACCCTCGTGTCTATGAAAATGAAAAAGCATTAAACCTCTGATTGTAAGTATACTGAATTATATCTGCGGCATTGAAGCGGTGAGTCTATTCATACGATGGATAAAATATTCATACACAAAACTTGTTTACAATATTGTATGCACCGTGTTTGATCTAGGGATAAGACTGGAATTCCTCCCGACTGCTAAAAATAAATTCTTTTACATGTTCGAAGCTCACATTTTTATGCAACAACACAAATAGATTTGCATAGTAATGTCATTCACGTTAATCCATAAACCCGATTTCGAATATTTTAAGGTGAGAAGATAGAGTAGACAGGATTTTGTAAAATCATAAAATTTAAATTGGAAGGGATCTCTAGCTTTTCACTTCATATGATGACTTAGTCTTAATATGCCTGCAGCTATGCTCCTGGTACTAACATAACCTATTTCATGATAAACATTGCCATATAAAAAGTGTACGTAAAAAAAAATATAAGTAAACATATTAAATAAAAATGTTTTAGTTACTAGTAACAGTTACTTTGTTTCACTCAAACTGTAACACAACTAAATCATTGATGAATTAAATATTAATTCTTCTTTATGGCACGTGGACAGAAGTAATAAACAAGAATAAATTTAATAAAACATAACCAGCGAATTGCAGAAACTCGAAACACTTAAAAGAAAACTTATTATAAGTACCTAGAATATGACTTTTACATAAGAAAGCTAGCTCGGCTAATGCCACAGTTTTCAGTTCATTTTATAATACGAGAGAAAATAAAATGGAATTTATTACAAAGTTCATTTCTTTAAGCTGAAAAACTTTTACTTTGAAACTTACCATAAGAAAATGTACATCTTATGTACATATACTATTAAAATCTTATATATTATGTACTAGCGGTCCGCCCCGGCTTCGCCCGTGGTACATATTTACGTTTTCTCTACATAAAAACCATCCTCGTACTTCAAGGAATATAATAAAAAAAGAATTATTGAAATCGGTTCAGCCGTTCTCGAGTTATGCGCTTACCAACACATTTTGCGATTCATTTTTATATATAAGAAAGAAGATTACGATGTCACAGATGTCACAGATTGTACAAATATAGATGCAAATTACCTTCTTATCAAACTAAAAAATAATATTTTAAACATATTTCTTAAACACAAACTCGCAATATTTCTATAAATTAAATTTAACTTTATTTAGCACATTCCAACACAAAATAATACGTAACCAGACTAAACTTGCGCCTAATGATCCCCATAAGTGACCTATCTCTTTATTTAAATAGAAGCGAGAGTAACGTCCATTAATGTATTCATTTAGATGGAGAGGTCAAGCGCTCGCCGCGTTCACCTGCGGGATTTAACATTAAAATCTCGAGGTCTTTACCGCTGCGAGGTGTCTGAAGAGGCACCATCTTTTCATTCAGCACAATCAGAGGCTTTCATGGAAGTTTATTGTAAGTAACACTTAAGCATTTGTATATAGAAGCTTACAGTTTAGTTCTAAGGAATTTAAATGAAATACTCGTGTATTGTGTGAAAGAGGTTTTTTTAATTATGTTCTAGTTACTTTTGCTTTGGTTTAAACGTTTACAGTTTATTCTATAAATTATTATTGTTAATGAAAATTTTGCAAGCGATTCCGTAAATAAATACGTAAATATTGATACAATTTGTTAAACTATAAATAAAGTTTTCAATATTGATACCTATAAGTACCGAACACCTACGCATTGTTACCTTTACCCTTATAAGTAATTTTATTTTTATTTCGGTAATTTTGGAGCGAAAGATCACAATAAAATATTATGAAAATTTGGAAAATTAAAGATCTTTATTGTATCTTTCAAACGATTTTATCTTTGTCCTTTGAGTTTACTTTGATTATACACTCATTTCCATTTACATATCTATAAATAACTTTTCAAATGTCGATCGATGTATCATTTATTGTAGATATTGAGCACATTAATATAAATCTTAGTCCGGGAAATTCAGGTCTCGAATCATCTATTTCATTGTATAGGTATATAAAACTAAAGTTTATTGTGATAAAATGTATAAATATTGAATAGAACTAATAATGAATTGGACAACTTACTTAAGTATATGAGTTTTATAGATTTATAATATTTTTTGAATAATCACTATAATATGTACCTGTGTTTAACATTCAACTATAATAAGTATGTCAATTAACTTATAAAATAAACAATTATCTATATGCTTTGTTAATTTTCAGATATTTCCCGTGAAAATCCTCGTATAGTTGGATACGACCGACTTTACCAAATACATGAACCACTGGAAGTCAATTGTTCTTCAGCAAAAGCGTTCCCACCACCACTGTTGGAATGGCATGTGGATGGACAACTGGTACAATAAAACTATACTAATTTTACAAAGAAAAGCAAGATTTTTTACGATTTATCTCAAAAACTACTCTATCTATTGTACAAATTCATTCACTATTAGAAAGCTACACTTTAACAACAGACAACCCTTGCGAAGCCGGTTCAAAGTAAAGACAAGGATCCTGTATCTGAATTAATACAACCGTTAGGAACATAATATTATGTTTAGTTGTTTGTAGGTAGATAGGTACTCAATTAGTTGTGCAGTATTTTGACACTCGCGCGCCTTCAAAACCTCTGAAAATTACCTTTAGGATACCACTGGTCTCTTAGAACATTAAAAATTGGCCTAGATTATAAAATTTTACGATAAACAATATCATGTTGGCAAGTACCTAAATGAAATAATAAGAGGACTCTGAATGAATGAATTACAGAATAAACTCTATCCAAATAATTGTAACTCCTTATGTACCAATTGACCAAAATATTTATACCTACCGTTCGCGTTATTATGAAAATTTTCCAGTGTCTGTATTGTTGTATTTGGTTGTATTATTAATTTTGTCTCTAAATTCAATTTTGAAATGATGGAATTGGAATGGATATGGGACCCATATTGCGAGAATTCAACGAGCACATGGACATTTTCACAATGCTCTACAATGTACATACTTAAATCATAGTATACATATAATTAAAAATTCTTGTAACGCTTTGCAAACATTATCAATACACTAATAGGTGGTCTTTCCGAAAATAGATATGACACAGCGCAATCTTTAATCGTGCATATTTATGTTTATTTGTTGCACAATAAATATTCTATCAAATATAAAACTACAAAATTACCTATCCAATGTATTTGTCCGATAAACTATTCTGAACTTTATTTCGTACAAAATGCATTTCGATGAATGCAGCAAACGAAAACAAAAGGTTATTCACATTCAACTTTTCAGTCGCTCATAATAAAATTCTGAGGAGCTGCAAATTTTCAGCTTTCACAAGTAGTTACTTGAAATAAATCAAAAGCTAGAAGTTTGAAAATTATAAAATTTAACACACGCATTTCTCTCATATTAATGTTATCTTAATATAGGTAAGTTACCTAATTATGCACACAGCGGTCAGCGTCCACAGCATTTAAACCTATATTATAAAATCTTAATATGTGCCACTAACAAACCAAACCGTAGTACATTATTTTCATAATTAATATGTTTTATATCTTTATAGGTAACAGAACCATCATGGTTGATAGAGTACGAGCCAGCAGCCACGTCCCAGGGCTTTTTTATATCGACTTTGGGTTTGCGAGCGCCTGCCAAACCACATTTACGACTGAAATGCGTTGCTATCTTGGCAAATCATAAAAGGGAACGCACCATTTTCATCCGTAAGATTATTTTAACTACCTATCACACTTTTAGGTGGTATTTTATTGCTAAGTTAAAGATTTCTCAATTTTATTGAGTAGATCAAATCGAAAAAGGTTTTGGAAATCTTAGTATTATTCCTTTGCCAGATATTGGTAATATTTTATATCAATTGGTCATCATATTAATTTAATATGGAACAATTACGATTTATTTATGGCAAAGGAGAGTAAAATAAGCAAAATAGAAACAAAAAATTGCAAAATTAATATTGCCACTCGCTATTGTTGAAATGTTAGATATATGGAAGAATATATTATTAAATACCTATATAAATATTTATATTGTTTTTTACAGAGACCAATTCATCGCCTGGACAACTAGAAGCTAGCTTAGATTTAATAATTATTTTCATCGCCAGCAATATTATATATCAGAAGATATCTTGATGCATTAATTAAAATTATTAGTAAAAATTAAATTTAAATTAATTTGTAAATAAAGTCATCTCCTCCTCAATGTTTTTGAATTTACGTGACCTAATCCGTTGAAAAAATTAATATGGGTAATTTGAACCACCAGGTGACCTCTCTAGAACGATTTAAGAGCATTAAATAATAAGATTCATCACTATGCCGTCACTTGTAACCTGTCCACCTGAGTGCAGATGAGAATTCGAAAGTAGGTACCGGTAGAATTTTATCCCCTTGTCTCCATGATTTTTGTTCGGCGTTGCGGAATAATGGATTAAAAGCAGTATAGAAAGAGTATGACACAGATGCCGTTCAAAATCAAATGACCTTTACCCCGGCAATTGTTGGAAAATAAAAATAAATTCCGACTTTGTGGACCACTATTTTTGTACGGCATCTGTGTCATACTATTTCAATACTGCTTTTAATCCATTATTCCGCAACGCCGTACAAAAATCATGGAGACAAGAGGAAAAAATATATACCTGTAGTTTTGAATTCTCATCCGCACTCAGGTGGACAGCTTACAAGTGTCTTCAACCGCATTGATGTAATATTTTCTTAGATATGCTTCAACATTCATTCCATTCATACATATAAGTAGATAGCATGCAAGTTTCTGTATTTATTTTATAGCATAATATTATATACTGATACCTTTACATAATATTTCATTATATTATAATAAAAACTTAACAAGTCTTAGCAACGGATTAAAAGTCACAAATATTGAATATTTAATTTTAATCATAAAAAAATAAAGACAATTACATTTATAATAAGGGAAATTACACTTGAGATAATATATTTAATTCAAATACAGAACTAAGATCTACAAACTTATTGTTAGATTGAATAAAAATTAAATAAAATCACAATATTTTTTCAAGAAGTTACTTAAAAATTATCCAACATTGGTCGAAATAACAAAAAACTCTAGAACAATAATTTCTATGTAAATATGACATAATATTATGTAATGTATATTATTTATTTTTTACAAGAATTCATAACTTTTATCATACCTGCAGTTTTCTAGAATTCTTAAAATATACAATAAGCAAATTTTAATAGTATAATTCTAAATCCAAGCTCTTTTAAGAAAACGCATTATTAAGGACTGGACACAGAATAAAATACTCTGATAGAAGCTTATTTGTAAATTTTAGTAAGCAAAAATTCATGTCCATATTTATATTATGCATAAATACACTAAACACAAAAGGATAAAATTCCCAGAAACCTGCACAAAAATTGCTAGTACAATTTACAATTAACTACATATATCCATTATATATTTTTCCATAGATCGATTATTTTTTGTTCTTTGAAAATCAGTGAATAGAAGTAACATGCAGAAACATTGTACATTTTAAAATAAGTAAACAAACTACTCTTGATGTTATAATGGATCATTTAATTGCTATAACACTTTAATTAATAATTACAAATGTTTAAATTTTTTAAAAGGTACACTTTGAACACCAATAGTTGTTTTTCTTATATAATTTCCCACTGGTAGTTGATTTTTTTTTTTTTTTTTTTTTTTATGTCAGAGCAAGCAAAGGGGCAGGTGGGCCACCTGATGGTAAGTGGTCACCACCGCCCATAAACACTTGCAACACTAGAAGTGTTGCAGGTGCTTTGCCGGCCTTTTATGGACAAATAAGCTCTTTTCTTGAAGGCCCCAATGTCGTAGTTGTTCGGAAACACCGCAGGTGGCAAATCGTTCCACAGTTTCACCGTACGCGGAAGGAAGTTGCGGGTGAAGCGGACAGTGGTGGAGCGCCAACCATCCAGATGGTGTGGATGGAACAAATTTTTACGGCGTGTGGTCCGGTGGTGGAACTGTGCGGCTGGTAGTAGGTGGAACAATTCCTCAGAGCACTCCCCATAGTAGATTCTGTACAGTATACAGAGAGACGCAACGTCTCTTCGCACTGACAGAGGATCGAGCCTATCGGAAAGCCTACGGTCATCGACAATTCGAGCTGCTCTTATTGATATACTATAAATATTTATGTAAGGTAATGAAATAATATTATAATGTTGAAACCTTTAAAACATACCTGTATTAGACTATCTACTTTAAAGAAAAAGGGATCTAGGCCTTTTATCCATATTATGAAGTTACGCAGAGCAAATTAAAATATATTTAGTTACAAAAATAAACCGCATATTATACAAATATAAGCTCAGTGCTTCTAACAATTAACATTTAATGATCTCAAACACGATAAATCGAAAATCTTAACCTTCCTGTCCAAAATCTTCCATGAACTTCTTCAATTTGATCATATCTTCATCGTTGACTGTTGGTTTAGATGTTGCGAGCGAGCGTAACATATCAGACATAGTGACAGGTGGTTCCCCTAGTTTGTCGCTTGGTACATCCATCCAGGTCATTTCCAGAGCTCCCGGGTCGCCAGGGGAACATGGTGTCAACAAATCATTAACAATCAAATCAGGATCAGTTGGACTGGGGCCAGTGACTTTCTTGAAATGAGTTGCCGATTGCACTTTTCGTACAGGCTGCATCAACGCATCTCGCACAACAATACTGATATCAGCTCCAGAATAACCTTCAGTTTTAGTCGCCAACACCTTTATATCTTGTTCGGACAGCATGTGTCGTGTATTACCCAAATGCAATTTAAACATATCAAGTCTGGCATGCTCCTCTGGTAGAGCTATATAGATACGCTTTTCAAATCGCCTTCTGATAGCAGCGTCGAGCACCCAAGGTATATTTGTAGCCCCAAGTACGAGAATACCATCCATATCATTACCCACTCCTTGCATTTGTACCAGAAACTCTGTCTTAATCCTACGAGCCGATTCTGACTCGTTATCAGATCGAGATGAACACAAGGAATCAATTTCATCAATAAATATAATGCTGGGCTTATGCTGCCTCGCCAGTTCAAAGAGATTTCTCACCAACTTTTCAGACTCACCAAGCCATTTAGATACAAGATCAGATGAAGACACTGAGAAGAAAGTAGAATTGTTTGCTTCTGTAGCTACAGCCTTGGCTAAATAAGATTTACCAGTACCAGGTGGGCCAAACAAGAGAATACCCTTCCAAGGTATTCTTTTCCCTGTGAATAAATGCGGAAACTTAATAGGCAAGATCACTGCCTCTTTTAGGGCTTCCTTAGCTGCTTCGAGGCCAGCTACATCGCTCCATTTGACATGTGGTTTCTCAACCACTATGGCACCTTCTAGTTTACCCTGTAACTTTTTCTTTTCTGGATCATCGGAGTCACTGTCACTATCACTCTTCTTTTCATCACTCTTTGAGTTGGATTCACCTGCCTTTACTGGCTTTTTCTTCTTATCTTTCTTCAGATATTCCTTAAGTTTCTCTGCTCTATCCAAATATTGTAAACACTTAGCTCTTATACTCTCTTTAGCTCTCTCACCTTGAGCCTCATACTTCACTGCATGGAGGAAGTATTCCACACCATGTTCATATAGTCTTAAGGCTTCCTCGTAATTTTTGTTTTTATCCTCCTCTGTAGCTTTAGTGACAAGATCGATGGCCTTTTGCAAGGTATTGGATGAGGTCATCTTAAACCCTTTTTGTTACCTGAAAGTATATACTTAATGATGAAATAAATACATTTTCAATAAAAGAAACTATTATTTAATCAAATAAACAATTAAACAAACTTTAATTATCTTAATAGAGTCCTCGATAAGTGAGTCATCTACCAAATATGCGAAGTATTTTAAATTATTATTTCGGATTATTTAAGCGTTATACGTCCAAATAGGTTACAAAATATAATAAAAGATTTGCTGATGATAGCAGAAACATAATAGAAATCAAATCAAATGTTTCTTCGAACAATAATTATGACGAATCCAAAATTACCAATGACGATAGTATTGTATTGTATAGTATAGTACAAGCATTGATATTATACGTACCATTCAAGATAATCTATATATTTTTAATCAGAAGTATTTGCTCCGCAGAGGATAATGGATAATTTTAACTTAGCAAAATGATAATTATTATAACATCAAAATCCTGTTTTTCGTCAAACATAAACTGACATATTGTGTTGAAAATATTTGACATTTCTCTTTTTTTTTATAATCCCGAATGATCTGTATACAAGGCTTTTTGAATACATGCCAGTGAAGTGAAGGCGGAGCAGTTGCACCTGTTTCACTGATCGGTTTTCTTTAGGGCATCTATACTAATATTATAAAGCTGAAGAGTTTGTTTGTTCGAACGCGCTTAACTCAGGAACTACTGGTCCTATTTGAAAAATTATTTCGGTGTTAGATAGCCCATTCATCGAGGAAGGCTAATATGTAATAGGTAGGCTATATTATATCATCACGCTAAGACCTACAGGAGCGGAGCCACGCAGGTGAAACCGCGAAGCGCAGCTAGTTTACTATAAATTTACAAAATAACCTAGCAACATAATATCTCCTGCGGTAACTAGGTAGGTACATAGTTGTTTTAAAACTGATTATGGCGACGACAAAATATTATAATTCTTATGCTCTGTACATAACAAAACAAATTCGAAACATATTTTTAGTTTTATAGTACCTATAGAAATGCTCTTATTATATTTTGAAAATTAAAATATATTTGGATCTTTTTTTTTGGCAGCATTTGTAGTTTACAAACTACCTACATAACATCTTACGACTTACCATGGCGAAGCCACCGCTACAGCCATCCATGTTAAAATAATTTAATTACAGACTCTAAAGACTCAAATCTTTCCTCTATCTACATTACCTACAATTTATCAGTATGTTACAAATGCAATAACTATCCAATTTATGTACTTATTCTTTTAAAATTTACTTAATAATATTTTTAAAGTTTCTAGGTTGTTAACATAAGAGTGTTTGTTACAATAGGGCTGCCGTGAACAAAATGTTTAAAAGCCTGTTAATAAATGATTAAAAAAGAAGTACATATATTGTACAATATAATACTTGTAGTGATACCAAGCAGTTTTGATTAAATATTTAATGTTTTACATCATTAAAGACTTATAAACTTATAAATTCATGAGGTCAACAAAGCTTTATACAATTTGAATTTCCCTACATATTTCTTCACTTCCTCTTTAGGATATGGCTTGAGCGCTAAGCAGGTTGGAATATTTTCTGGCTGTTCAATCCATAACTTATGATCAATTGAATTTTCTTTCAACTTTTCCGCAATCTTTTTAAGGGATTCTTCATTCGGTACCTAAAATTATAAAAATTAATATTAGTTATAGTATGTTATAAAGTTAAACTAAAGAGCAATTTTGAAATCATTATAGCCCATAAAAGTTAAATGCAATATAAACAATTTTCAAGCATATCATTTTGAAGCAGTTAGAACTGCACAAACTATCGTCTAACTTTAATATTTTATATGCATTTACTTACTTCTAATACTACTTTATGCATATTATCTAAATCACCTAAGTAATTGATAGTGTTTTCATCATCTCTATATACATGAAGAACAGCTGTGGAAGCATGGCAGGCCTGCGCCACCAGGGCACCGATAGACCAACCCAAGTCTTTTAGTAAATCGCTCCTAAGTAAAATATATTGGACGGTTGAGCTCGACATAATTTAATAACTTCCGTAATCAATATAAAGTTTGATCAGTATAATTATAAGTAACGGCTATGGGATCACTTAGACGAGTAATTTCAATGTTCTGTGAATATCATGTTCAATAGCTTTATTCAATAATAATTCCTAAATGTAATTAAATTAAATTTCATTGAGATAAAAATCACAGAGCAAGTAATATAGTAATAAAAAAATAAAATAAAAAAATAGAGGGCTCTGAAACTTCTGAAAGTTCTCAGCCTCAGTTCTCAGCAGCTATCAAATGTCAATGTCAAATGTCAAACACAGATAAGTGATAACATACCAGAAAGGGTCACAGACTGTCATAGACAGGCGAATTTGACAAAGAGACCTTCAAGAGGAAATATAACTTTATAAAAAATAAAAATATAAAATGATTATATTCTATCCCTGCATTATTATAAACCCAATTATATAGTTGATGAATCACGTAATATAATATTGACGTGATAACGTTTTTAAAATCGTTTTAGTCGGGTGACATGTTCAGAAACTTGTGTCCTTAGATCATTAAGTAATGGATAACACTCGCAGGCGTTTCCCCTTTTGCCGAGGTATAAGATTATTCGAATCGAAAAATCTTATGCTTTCATAAAAACTACTTGCGTAATCGATTACAAACACTCTGCGTATTCGTAAAACATCGAGAGGACGTCTGCGAGTGCTCCGTTAAAAATGCCGTTTTGCACTGTCAAGTCTTGCAGAAGCAATTCAAACATGTCGAATATTAAAAAAGATGGAATAACCTTTAATTTGTGTATATTTTTTTATTTTTTAACGTACATTTCTAATTAAATGCAATTTCTAATAATCGTCGATGTATCGTTTAGCGATATGATCAAGACAAATAATCGAGTCATGTTTCGAGAGAGAAAGAGACGAGACTATCATGGAAAGAAAATATACAATTTTAATCTTTATCTACTAAGAGATAAAGTTGAATTTAAAACGCGATAATGAACCGCATTCCTTACGAGACTATCTTTTAAAGAAATACAAATTTAATCTTTATGATATAAGTTATAAAGTTGAATTTAGAACGCGATATTGAACCACACTACCCACGAGACAACTTGGAATGAAATACAAATTTAATCTTTATGAACTTAGGGATAGAGTTGAATTTAAAAACTCGTCGCTTAAAAGGTCGTAAATTTTTACGACTTTCGTGACACAAATTATTTTTGTGAATGTGTGATTGTGTTTCAATAGTGTGAGTTACCCTCCCCGCACCAAAACCAGCAGAAAGTTTAGTTAGAACATTTGCCAGCGTACTCCATCCATTACTTAATGATCTAAGCTTGTGTCACACCAAAACCTCACGAGCGCGATCGCAGGTATAACGAGAGAGAGACAGACCGATCTCCCGTCTCATCTCGAGCGCTGCCACTGCATTATGTTATCACGTAAACATCTCGATCGTAAGCCTACTTTACAAACAACTAATTTTTTTATTTAAATTAATCAAAAAACTAAAAAAAGACGTGTGGCACTCGGTCACTGCCGCGGTAAAGCTATTGCAAGCTATCAGCTATGCCTTCAAGCCACACCTCCACGCCCGTCGGAGTGGGGAGCGTGAGATTTTTTCGTTACAGAATTTCTGGATTCGGTCCCCGCGCTCAAGGCCCGCGATAGAAGCTATGCAATAAGCTTAACTAGAAAATAGCTCATTATTTTCTCTTGTCTGAAATTTGATACCAGATAATATTATAAGAGCGAGCGCGCACGAGCCACTTTGTCTCCGCAACTATTTTGTCTCTCCCATCAATTTGTATGGGGAGTTGCGTCGCTACGTGCGCGCACTTTCATACTAGCCCATAGGTGGGAGAGACAAAATAGTTGCGGAGACAAAGTTGCTCGTGCGCGCACTGTCTAAAATACAAATAGGTACATGAATAGTAATATATTATGATGCACTAAACTAAAGTGTTAATTTTTCTACAACTACAATGGATAAAATCCGTGGTTATAATATATTGTACACACCCGTGGTAAAGTCCATTTCAAGAAAGAAGTCCCGCAGACGCAGCGCTGTATGCGCGCGTAATAATTTTGGCAGGGTTAAATGTGGGGAAATCTGTGGGGGAAAGTATGTATCTTTCATTTAATTTCATTTTATAACCTACTACGACTCGAATATTTAGATAAAAACAATTGATATATATGTATTGGCCGATCTCCCCATCTCTTAAATTAGTTCCATATTTGACCGCGGGACTTCTTTCTTGAAATGGACTCTACACACACATTTCTGTACGACCACAGATCTACTTGTGTTGTGCGACAATGACAGTTGACAATAGACCTAGCAAACTTGAAATCAGAATTCAGATTTCAGAAATGCCAAAATTGACAAATGAAGATTGAAAATTTACAAACGGTGTGCTGAGGGTTGAGACGCTTTATTAGTGAATATCAAAATAGAAAACATATTTTTGTACGTGCGATTCTACTATAATATGGCGTCAGGCTTAGAAAATTACATAAATCAAACAGTATCAGTGATAACTGCTGATGGGCGAAATTTTATCGGCACGCTAAAAGGCTTTGACCAGACTATAAACATTATTTTGGACGAGTCACATGAAAGAGTATTTTCGTCCTCGACAGGAGTAGCACAAGTTGTGTTGGGATTGCACATTATTCGAGGAGACAATATTGCAATTGTGGGCCAAATTGATGAATCAATAGACAGCAGACTAGATCTAGGAAATATTAAAGCAGAACCTCTAGGACCAATAGTACATTAATTTACCATATAGGTATTATTTCTAAGTATATTTTAATAAACGAGTGATAATGGTTTCATGTGTATTTTACTCTTAATATTCTGCATCCACTTATTTTCAGATATTGTTATTGAACAAGTAGGAAGGCTCACCAACTTATGCCTTCATAGTATGCTTGAGAAATAGCTAATAAAAAAAATACTTTATATTATTACTAGCTGTGCTCCGCGGTTTGCTCAGCATTTGCTCAGCTCCTGTTGGTCTTAGCGTGATAATATATACCCTATAGCCTACCTTGATAAATGGGCTATCTAACACCGAAAGAATTTTTTAAATCGGACCAGTAGTTCCTGAGATAAGCGTGTTCAAACAAACAAACCCTTCAGCTTTATAATATTAGTATAGTATAGATTGGAAACCATATTGTACATGCCTTTGAGGTAATTTTAAGATCTTAGTTTCCACATGACCACACTCACAATAAACACAGTGACCAAGTGTTGGGTTAATAAGAATACACATAATGAATTTTAAATTGTCAAGTATGCATGGTGAATTAAATAACAATATTTAGAATATTCAAATAGAGAGTGACCACTGAAAATTTATAATATTTATACAATTAACCTAACTAGAGATTGTCTAATCTAAAAATGAACGCCCCTCCACTAAACTTAATTGTTTCAATGTGTGAGGACAAATAATTATTGAACCACTTTATATGTGTGCGCGCGTCGATTCTACTGCAAACTTTGACTCTCGCGCACTGATTTGTCAACTAATCGGGCGATCAGTTCAGGTGCCTAGCATTGTATGGCGGGGAGAGCGCGCTATGTACGGAATGACACGTCCGTTCTGTCGTGCATCGCGTCATTTATGCACTAGTTGGCCAACTGGTCCTGTCGTTCGGGCATGGACGGGACTGGAGGACTGAACGACCAATGAGGCAGACCAATTTGTGTGTATTGCGTCTATACACGTACTTTGAATGTGAGCGTAAACACAGTGGAGGGGCGTTCATTTTTAGATTAGACAATCTCTACCAGTGTTGTCTTTGTGGTTACTCTCGGTGGGATATATCTCTAAATTCAAATCATTTTCAATGTATCCTTAGATTTAAACAATTGAATAGTCTTAAGAATTATTTAATTGATGAACTAAGTAAAATAAAGGTCAGAATTTTATTTATATATTAAACAAGGTCACGAGATAATTGCTACACATCAGACTAGAAAATGATCTACAAAATAATTTAAGATAATATTAAGAACATCACATATATTTTAATACAACAAAGGTATATACAACAATAATAATTGTCAATCAATTATATATATGGAATATGCCAATATATACAATCTTCATCAAATCATTATAAATGTAACAACATAATCATAACATTTTCAATGTTTGTCTAAGGTATATATTACTGCATTTAGTGAGATAAATTAAAAAATAACCAAAACATCTAACATTGTGGTTTTAAACTATGGATTAATCTCTACTACAATTTTACTATTCACATAATATACCTAAACATAACTTATACAATGCTAAAATTTTGGTCATAGTCACTATAATTTAATATCAAATCATTGGAATTAAATCTATTCCTGGAATAATGAACAGCCACCAAAAATACTTATTTACAATAACATAAAATACTTAAATCTATTTTATGTACTTTTACGGTATTCCCTATTGTAGTTTTCTTGTTAAGAGTAGTCATTGCCACTTGTTGCTTGGCTGACGATTATTATATCTTGATGATGTCTGCAAATAAATATTCAGTGGTATAAGTAACATAAAAACTTTTATAAACAAATTTTAAAGCTATTATAAATAAGACTATAGGTAAAAAACAATTGCGTTGGTGAGTGAATGATACAATCATGTACACACACAATAATTGTTCTATAAATAATATAAAAAGCTTCAATAAACATAAACAAAAACCAAAAAATAATTATACCTAAAACAATACAAATAAGCCACAAGCAAACGCAAAATCTTGCACTATTCACTTTTTACAATTGTTAGATCTACACCTTGTCTGAAATGAAAACAGGATTAAGGACATTGGCAATGGTTTTAAGGAATATGAACAGGATATAAAAACGTAAATAAATTTTATTTAAACTATGCTCACCTTTGCATCATTTCCTTATATTTTTGAGAATTGTACTTTTGGAAGAATTGCTTTCCGTATTCAAATGTTGCGATCATAATCGCACAGGCCGGTGCAACTTTACATATACGAGGCAAGAAGCCTGTGAACAGACCTTTTACGCCGTGATTCCTATAGATAGCCCTTACAATATCTTTCATATTTGAAGCTCTCTGTCGAGTTTTACCATCTAAAATAATCAAAGTTATTAGATTGTGGTAGGAAAATAATAATAATTATTTTACAATATATATTCCGTACTACCATATCATTTTTTTAAAAACTACCCTTTAACATGCATCAGTATAACTTACCGGTATAGATTTCTTTTTCACCTAATTCTATTTGCTGATGAGTTTTAATGACATCAAAAGGTATTGTCATAAAAGCAGCAACCTGAAAAAGAAGGGATATTAGTCTTAACATTTGAACAACCAACAATATAGACACTAAACAATGTATAATAATTCTAATTATTTTTAAATATAAGTCACTTTTAATGCAGTAAAATACTTTAAATTTTTGTAATATATGCTTACTACTTACACTTCCAGCTACAGATCCACAAAAGAAATTGAACATAAATGTATTCTTGTCTGAATCTGGTTTATTGAATATTCTCTTCGTTTTTTCAAATGTCGTCCAATATATGCCTGTAAATCAATAATGATGAATTTTTTACGATCCAAAATTTCAATAACACCAGCTTCGAAAAGCAGTCCTTAACTTAATTATCACTAAGCATTGGTAGATCTTCATTATGCAAAAAAGATAAAACTTCATTTATACAGGTCTGTTGTTATATCAGATAATTCAGTACAAGTAAACTACCTGAGAATGGCACGTCCCTCAAAAGTGTTGATCCTAAGCCACGAAACAGTCCTTTGTATCCTTCATATTTTAACACTTGTCGTAATGCAATCATTATTTCTGTAAATAATTAACAAATTTGCGGATTACTGGAGTAATAAAATTTTTCTCATATTATTTTATTTTCAATAGATATAATTGCAAAGCACATTTTTATCTTACCAGAATAAGTGAGCTTTTTAGACTGCATCTTTGTTCTAATAAGTTCTACAGGACTGACGATAGTAACAGCTGTCATTCTTGCAGTTGCTCCTGCTATTAAAGGTATCCACATTGGTTGACCCACTGTCAATACAAAATATTGGTCTAAATTAGTTCATCTATTTTGTATTATTATCTTTATTGTGACAATATTATTGTTGGCAAGTTGATAAGAGATTAAAGATTGCACTTTAGATTTAAAGATAAAAGGTCCAAGGTTTTATCACTTTGTTTTCTTTTGATAATATATCTAATAATAATGCATCCCATGTCTTCAATAGGACAATGTAGGTAAAATTATCAAAGTCAGAGTTAATAAAGTGTTCCAACTTACTGTTTCCTGTCATTGTATTATATGTGGTTTTCATTTTATATCTAAGCTGTTCATATGATACAAAATATATCACTGTGCAAGGAAGCGCTAATACCAGCGTTGGACTTAAACCTGACCAAAGAGCTGTGACTCCTTCTAATTTGGCTATTTTGTAAAAAGCATCCTGTAAACAGATAATATTTTAGTGTCACATAATTGTTACATAATATTTTGCAAATTAAATGTCCATAATTTGAAACTTAATATATAACAATAAAATGAAGGTTACCATTGTTCCATGAAAGTGGACTCGTCGGGGTATCCATGCTGTCTCACCACAAGGACATAAATGTTCCATAAGTCCATTGCAATATAAATAACATTTATTTGAGAGCAGCGCCTTTTGCTGCGCTTGCAATCTTATTTTCACTACGTCCAATGGCGTCACTGCAAATAAAAAATATATTGGAATTTTAAGCACATGACATAGCAATAGTTTGTAGCATTAATTATACCATTGGCTTTATAAACAACATGATTGCAACTTACTAAAAAGCGAGGTTATAAGGGCACCGGAACATGCTGATGCCATTTGTTGAAAAGGTGTTATTCGAAACTGAGGGTCGTCTTCGCGAATCATGGCTTATAATTTGAATATAATAACTTAGAAAACAGAATAAATACTAGTATAAATAACAGCTACGAGGCCGTAAATCAACAGCTGAGCGCTATTTTCATCTTTGTTTTTCATCTATTGTCAGATGTCAAGTGGATGTCAATGTCGTATCTTGACATAGACAAAAATAAAAACCAATAATGAATCGTATTCAGTGTTTATTATTGTCTCGTGTGATGACTAGAGTGAAATAGGTAATATTTTATTCTGACGTTTTTTTCTCTCTTTTGATTTTTGGGCTATGTTGCACAGTCTAGTCAGTAGTATATTATTAACGTCTTTGATCGTGTATTTTTCATATTATATTATAACAAAACAATTGAGATTTTTGGTACACAGACTAGTTTTAATAGTATTCGTATAAGTCTTTGGCACGAGGCGTCAGAGGCACAGTATTACAATATTATTTCCTACAGTAAGGAAACGCCTTTGATGCCGCGCGATGCCGCCGCCAGTGTAGGTACTTACGCTGCCACACGAAAATACGCTAGGGTTGCAACAAATGGGAAATAAAACAATAATTGTGATTATTAATATTATGATGAAATCATTTATTCATATGTACATTCAAAATAATTGCGATTATTAAATCTGATGTAATTATTTGTTCATAAATATATAATTACAGATATTGCACTGCTAAATATTATTTACGTGGATACTTTATTTTTGAATGTTCTTAATTGTATATTATAACATTTAACTATGTAATGCATTCGCATTGGGATGTACAATCTGATTAGAAAATAATGAGGACAACATTTATACATAGCTTTGATTTTAATTCAACAGATACAAATAATACAATCTTTCTGAAATATTGTTTCCTCCTGGGATTTCAATGTAGATTTACATCCGTAAACGTGCGTGCGTAAAAGAATATGTAAGTACCTATGTATAACAAAATTATTACACAAAAAATACGAATGCGTCGTCCTTTCGCGCTAGGTAATGCAAACTAAGCGTGTTTGCCTTACGCGGCCCGCGTCGCCCAACCCCCGCCAGTTCCCCTCCGTTTCTCTGCACAAGTACATTCGTTTCCGTACTGTATAGATATTGTTATACTGTGTCTGAGGAGGTCTTAGAGCGTTTTCACATTATCCGATCCGATATCGGATATCGGAAGCCGATAGCCGATATCCGATATCGGAGGGAAGTAAAATCTATGAAATATGTACCTGTCTTTCACATTGTCCGATCCGATATCGGATATCGGAGCCGACACCGATATGCCCGTGAGCTATCGGACGATAATGTTCAGTGTTGCCAACTCAATTTTCGAAAAGGCAGTATACCAACAGCAAAAAAGCACTAGTTTGTGTATTTTCAGTCTTATAGGGCGCTAAATCTTTAAAAAAATTCTTTGCTTTAACCTAAAATCCTTTCTATTAAAAGAAACCTTTTTTTATTAAGAAAACACACATTTAAGTATTTATAGGCATTAAAAATACGATTTATACGGCAGCTATTTTAATTACCGTATTAAAATATACGGCAATTGGCTGAACTGAAGTAAACAAAAATATATTGATATCTATCTTCGAAAATATTAGTGTCTATCATCTTTATTTTAACTCA
The DNA here is from genome assembly GCA_029959065.1 of Colias behrii. Taxonomy (NCBI): domain Eukaryota; kingdom Metazoa; phylum Arthropoda; class Insecta; order Lepidoptera; family Pieridae; genus Colias; species Colias behrii. The sequence continues at coordinate 8,397,442 of JARWMC010000009.1, forward strand.
TTCTGCCTCGCTCCTCCTCCTACTCGGATGTTGGTTGTGCTCTGTGGTTGTGCTGTTTATTGTATTGTTGTCATTGAGTGCTTTGTTTTTAACCGACTTCAAAAAAAGGAGGAGATTTCACACCGATTTTATTTTTATTTTGAATTAACAACAAAGAATATTTGAAAACTCTTAATTCTAGAATAATTGCTTATGACAGTAAAATAATTTATGTATCTTTACTTACAGGAAATTACAACAATCATACCATTATAAAATATATATTTGAACGGGTGACAATATTATTAATTTACAGTGTAATAAGAAAAAGAATAGAAAATGTGAACAAAGATTGTATCACTTAATAAATTTATCATAGGTACTACATGAACTTTTCTAAATGTATATAGTGAAAAAATGACTAAATGACTAGGTACGTCTTGTTAAAAATACATTTAATAGATTTTGAAAGGTATTTACTGATAAATAATATGTATTACTAAAACTATTAACTAATACTAGGTTGTAGTAGGTATTGATATAAATTTATTTAATTTATAATGTGTTAACATAAACTATACAAATGACCGATATCAAAATTCAAAACTATTTAGTAAATAGCACATCTAAATAATATGCAGTAATTAAATATCAAATCTTTTTTACATTTTACTTTTCTTTTTTTGAAGTTGTTTTTTTTTACGTAGTTATTTTTAATGTATGTACAACTAATAATGATCTATCATTTGAATTTTTTTTAATTATAACTACCTTTTTTATCAACTGGCAATTTAGTTTAGTTTTCTCTAAAAATTTCTGGCAACACTCATGATGATATCGGAAGGATTTTATCGGACAATGTGAAAGGGAAAATTGTATCCGATATCGGATATCGGCTATCGGCGTCCGATATCCGATATCGGATCGGATAATGTGAAAACGCTCTTAGGCGTCTATATATTTGTCTATGATCTGTGCGTGTGTTTTCTATGTTGTCTATACTTTTCTAGTCACTTCTCGTCTTTGCCATCTTGCTCTGTGGTCCTTGCCGTCAACTCGCCAACTCGGTCTTAACCAGTAATTCTATAGTCTGTGTCATAGTCTATAGAGTATAGATAATAGACGCCAGACGGGCAGACGAAGCTCCAAACTGCTACACATGGAGGACGATAAATTAATTTAAAAATTTACAAAAAGTCAGTGAAAGGTTTATTTGTGATTTAGTGTGTATTAGATGAAAATTATTTTCTGAAAATGTTTTCGTATATCCCCAGATCTTTGCTGTGAGTATCATTTTTCATTTATTTTGGGAGTTTACATAACGTGACACCTGTGTTTTGCCCAATTTGTAAATTGCATTTAATATTTTGTGTTTAAATAAAAATTAGCTTGAGTGTACATATAATTATATTTTCTTAAAAATATATATCAGGTGATTTGTAACTTTCAAAACATTGAAAGCTAGGAACGCGTGAAAGGCTTGTTTTGTAGCTTAAAAATAACATCTAATATTATTTGAAGGTAATAAATGGTTCATAGGTTGAATATGATATCATTCTCAAAGATTCTTAGACTAAATAACGATATTTTTGTTAAGATTAGGCTAATTATATTGGGCCAATGGAAACGCATTTCGATATTGATCTTGCCGAAGAACACGGTTGTATGTCGCTTATATTTCCACGTCTCTTGCTTGTAATAGTGCGTTTATAATTTAAAAATATCCGGTATATTATCCGTAAAGAAGGAAGAAATTAGCACACAGTATGAATAAATTAATTATTAAATGTCTCATTTGAATGGTTTAATCTATATTTATTATTTTAGTCAGGCTCAAAAGTATTTGATAATAATAATTAAGATTACAGTATGTACATAAAATATAGTTTTTCAGTTACATATTATACTGCGTTAAAATATAATACATTGTTTTCTTGTTATTGTTTAGCAATAAAAAATCCATGTACCTACATTATTTTTGGCATGTCCCATTTGTTGAGACTTGGCAACATTACTGCTAATGTACCTCAAAATAATAAGCTGGTACAAAAATAGCTAACACTTTTTCATTGTTTACCAACATCATCACCTTATGAAACTGACTATACTAGGTATCTCTATTTATAGATATGTAATAGTTTAAGAAAATAATGATTTCTAAAACAGAAAATATGAAAATTGGATTTTAGAGTACCTACTTTGAAATTAATTGAAATATTTTAAATCAATTTGCTATGCTAAAAAAGTCAGATATTTGGTATGACTGTTTTGAATTATTATTCCTCGAAGACTTCTTAAATAGCAAATTGTTGTCTTCTCTGACGTGATGTTTATGTTTATAGGTATTATTTGGGTACTATGGGAACACATGTCCTGAAATAAAACAATTTTATTTATTTATTATGGAAACAGGATTTTGCTGTCTGTTTTACATAAAAAATATCCCTGTTATTTTTAATTCTTGTGCTTATTGTCCAATTTGTACACATTTTATTTAATCAAGAATTTTTTTTATAGAACTAGATGTTTAAATTCCTGTAAAAAAATGTAGTGTAAAAATCGCTTCACCTATATTATCAATATAGACTGTATGTACATACCTCCATAGGTATCTGCTTTTAATACACAATGTAAACATTTAAAACTGTAAAGGCAGTAGATTGAAAATTAAAGATAAAAAACTTTTATTACAGTGCAAAATTTTGACTCGTTTTATAAAGACGACCTTTGTGCTAATTTATAAATGAGACGGTGACGTAATTTAAATGACGACGAAAAAGTCGTGACTAAACCAGATTGCCCCTTGATGATGTGATATTTCCACTTTTTTGCTGTACCTACACCATGTAAAATAAATAATATCAGTTTAGCATACCATTTCTTAAGTGTATTGTTTTAAATGTTGTAAATAAAATGCGTAAATCAACTCAATTTTTCGGAACATAGTCCCGCATCTATTTCTAAACTTATTCTACTAAACATTTTACTTCAATTCTTATTTTACGTATTGTATAGGAATACCAGTTATAATTTCAAGAGGATAGGTTCCGTTTAATTTATTCATAATACCTATGAAGATCAGTATTCAGTTGTAATATCAAGAGGAAAGGTACATTTTTCCTCATTCAACATACGAAGTTCCAAATGAATGATTCGATTCAATTTATATTTGCATTCCTATTTACGGACGAATATGAATGGACTTTTTTTAAATTAAGGGTCCCAATATAAATTATTGCGCGATTCATGGAAGCGACTTGCTCACTTTGCTCAGCATTGGGACACAACAGGCTGATACAACAATACAACAACATAAATTGTTATTGTGCAGAATTCATTATTTTTATACAATCTTATTCGTTATCTTATTAAATTCTCATTTGCGATTCTGTCCCTTTGTGGAATATAGGTACTTACTTAGGTCAAATGTATTTCTAATTTCACCTCTTTTTCGTTCTTTTCGGCTCCTTTGACTATGCTCTTAAATAGTTAGGTACCTATATGCACTGAAATTATTTTTGTTAGTCCAAAAAAGATCGACATCAGAGCCTACATTCTTTGGTTCGTCATAACTATTATAATTTTGAACTAATAACGGTACACTTATAAAATGATGAAATCAATTATTTAGATAATTTCGTAGTTACTAGCTACTTGTCCCGGCTCTACTTTACGCGCGTTTCATTAGTTTCGGAGCCTATTCAATGTACACAAACATTCAAATCCTTCTACTTTTCCATCGTTCGTTCGGTTCACGTTCGGTTAGTCATAGTTGCTAGTTGCTCTATCGTCCTTGTTCACGAAACAATTCACTGTGACGATATACCTACCTACTTAGGTAGAAGGTACTCTTATGTAGTTTGATCATCTCTCCAATAATACGTTGTTGTTGTTAAATGACCATAACTGTGCTGATTCATTTATATACTTTAACATTACGAATAGTATTGTTATCAGCCAACATTTTACATTTGAGTCACTTACACTCACGTGTTAAGTAATTTTATCAACTTTGACGTAATTGATAATTTCAATGCGTCTTTTGATAATATGTAATGTAATCACAATATACCTAATCAAACGATCAATCATCAATTGACTGGCGATAATAATGCAACAATATTATTAAAGGCCGATAACAGCGTGTTGTTTATAAATAGTCATTGGGACACTTATCAAACGCGTGCATCATAATATTGATAAACGTGTAAAATCTTAGGTAGGTGAGTCTAGAATCTAGAGTTTCATAATTTAAGCCACTCTTTATAGGCGTCGATTACTAATTCTGAAAGTGAAAATGTATTAGCATAATTATTATAATAAAATAGTAACAACAGCACATTTGAATTTTTGGAAAACAATATCCTTGAGGGCAGCATAGTTATCTACTCATACACGTTATCAGTGGACAGTGTTGTACACATAATTTCCTTAGAAAAGGAAACTACTTAGGTATATTATGGTCGTGATAGCTATTCTAAGTATAGTAATTCATGACCTTGAATTTGATTTGCAGTAAACTTTTGAAATTATAACTTAATACAATCTTATGTTAGCCTTCTTATCACGATGAAATTGACATTGTTATAGATGCTGTTCAAACGCTATAGGCCCGAATCGGGCTCTCGCGTATGCACTGACCAAATGTCCAGTGTTCCTAGAACCATCATTGTCACAATGCCGAAACTATCACGAAGTAACCGGCGATATCGTCTGTCCGAATATGATAAGAGGTATTGACCATTTGAGAGATCCCCGCCTGAACAAGGTACAGTTTCATACACGTAAATAACCCATTTCCAATCGTCTTTAAAGTTCGGAATTCGCTACTTACGTACTTAATGTTTCGTGTCAATAATTATGAGTTGCACTTGCACCCAGCTAGTTGGCAAACACTCAATTTGTTAACAGGCATACTGGTCATTGGCAATCGGACATTATAATTTGAATTGCTAGGTCATGGTTCATTAATACAGCTATTTACTTGGTAACTGTGAAATATTGAAGTGTTGATTTGTACACAAGAATGTGGCTATCGAATTTATAGGTAATTGTAATTTTTAGGGACTAGCATTTACGCTAGAGGAGCGCCAAGCCCTCGGCATTCATGGTCTTTTGGCTGCAAAGTTCAAAACTCAGGAGGAACAGCTGGATATTTGCAGGATATCTATAGACAGATACGAGGACAATCTCAACAAATACCTCTACCTCGTTGAGTTACAGGTGACTAGACAGCATAAAGGTACCATTGATTTAATGATATCTTACCTAAGTGTATTGTCTAACATTTCGGTCTATACTAAGTGAAAGTTAGGTGCATGATGTCTTATAGAGTCTGACTTTGACTGAGCTCTAATTTAGTCAGCTATTTGCATTGCTAATAGTGGAAAGGATTATGAAAGTTTAAATTTAATTATGTGTACTTACTTGAACTAAATTGAAATGTATTTATGTTTTCAATGTGCAGGCAAATTAGCTAATATACGTTTTTAAATGGTATTCTAAACATTATTGTAGAGAACAATTTTATTTTTCCATTTAATTCTTGCAGGACAGGAATGAAAAGCTGTTTTTCCGTCTTCTATCGGAAAATGTTGAGAAGTATCTGCCCATCGTGTATACTCCCACCGTAGGACTCGCTTGTCAGAGGTTCGGTCTCATCTACAGAAGGCCTAGAGGTCTCTTCATCACCATCAATGACAAAGGACATGTGTTCAATATCCTAAAGAACTGGTGAGTGATAAAAATATATTGTTCTGTTATTTATTTGAGCATTTATTGACTTGGTTAACCAGTGACCTAATATCCGATATCGTTATCCAATATTCTATAAAATACTTGCATTTGAGAAGATTATGTACAAAATATTTGAGCATCTGTAAATTCAGATAATATAGTTGTATCGCGTGACAAATAAGTCAATTTGTGTGAGAAACAATAATTATTGTTGAACTACACACAACACGTGACGTCGAACAGCTAAAAATAGTGTATAGTTACGCGCCTGTCAAATGTTTAATTAATTGGTGGTTAGAAAAAATGTGCCTCATAAGTGCAAAATTCATTATATTACGTATTCTTTTAGGCCTGAACCAGACGTAAGAGCTATAGTCGTTACTGACGGCGAAAGGATCTTGGGTCTCGGTGACTTGGGCGCGTATGGTATGGGTATTCCGGTGGGGAAATTGTCTCTGTACACGGCCTTAGCTGGAATCAAGCCCCATCAATGTTTGCCCATCACTTTGGATGTCGGTACTGATAATCAGGTAAATTCTTGTTATAATACGTATAATATTTTGGTCAGTTTTCCATGTTATTCAATTTCTGATTCAATAAAACTGTTTTGGCGGTTCTGGTTCGTTATAACTGTACTATACATATGTAAATATTTAATGCAAATGCTCCATTAAGCGGTTTGATCAATATATTTAACATACTGTTTTCTATCTCTTGAGGTGTGCCTTTGTTTGTAAGCAACTGACATGGAATATTCATTTGATATTGTATTAGGGTATTGCTATAGGAGGGTGTATTTCGTGTTCAAAAATAACATTGAAATGTTAAAGTGAATGGCTTATACAAACACATTACGTTAAACGTATCTAGAACGGTTTGCTTCAGAGGATTTGATATTTCCGAAATACAAGAATAGGTAACAATATTTAAAACGTTCATATTTCGTCTTATGTTACAAAATCGATTCTCGAACTACATATTAGTATCTACTTCAATGAGTACTAAGAACAGTTAGTTACGTAATACTGATTCTAGTCGGTCACGTTTTAAATATTTTAGTAATAGCTGTTCAATTGATTTTTCAATTTATATGCGCATGTGGATAACATCACCACTGCTCGAAACGGCGAACTGCGAAGGAAAACATCGTCAGGACATATGCCAATCCGCACTTGGCCAGCGTGGTGGATTACGGCTTGAACCCTCATAGGAGGAATATATGAACATAATATATGGGCTGATGTGTGACATTCGTGCGAATCGCGAGGCGAATGGCGATGCGAATACCGATCGCGCATAATATGTAATCATTGCACTCGATATCCGCAGCGCGTTTCGACTTGCGACTAGCGACTTACGTTGGCAGTAAGAGCTCGGCGACTATTTTCACGTCCTCCATGTTCGTATGCGAATGTCCAAATATTTCACTCCGAGATTGGAACAGTGGTTCGCGACGGTACTTACGACGTATGACAACGATTGTGTATAAATGTGGTATTAAATGCGTAGAAATAGTTCTAAAAAATATTCTAATTAAATTAATGTTTACGGTAATTTGATTGGTCGGATTAAGGCAATATAGCAAAGTTTAATTTAAACATTATAAAATCTTTTCCGAACAATCCAATTTCATATATTATGCGGGACCTAGATACGTTGGATTCGCTTTGATCGTGTAATCAAGCTTTATATTGCCCGCATGCGACCACTTGTAATGTATTAAATGTTACTTTAGTTATCGAACTGAGGGTATAGATAAACCAGATTTAAATCTTTAGTTAATGTGAGACATCAAACTTTATTCTGTCGCTTTCAAAAATAAAGAGTGCGTATTCCATTCGCGGTAAAAATCAATGTGATTTCCTGTTTTTTCAAGAGTAATATTGCAATGATTTTAGCAAATTATTCAAAGATTATCACGGTTTTGGAAAGATAAAGTCTTGATTTCGTGAACGACTACGTAAAATTATAATTTTTTGTTGATAGTTTTTTTAAATCGAAGGTAATCTCGTAGGCATAGTGTACAAAAAATAACGCCAGAGTCGACTTTCAGGACAAACAAAACCTGAACGACAATAAGCCAAAATATTTTATTTTATGCGTTTGTCGAACGTTACACATAGTGCACTATATATAGCCCAATTACGATAATAGGTATACCAAAAATTTATTTGGAAATAGATAAATCAAAATCGGTTCACTTTAACATTTTTTTTAATCAGTTTTCGAATAGATACATAACGAACATATTTATTTCGTGAAAACAAAGGTATTGTTAACTGCACTGATTAGAAAATAATCTATAGAACACCTTAAACAAAAGTATTAGGCTTGTTTTAGCGTCACGCTGACCGTCGGTGCTCACAGCCAAATTGTATGAACCTCTACGAAGCGTGTATAATAGTGTATGTGTGAATTAGTAGTAGTATGCGTGCTTCATAGAGTTTCATAAGTTTCGGCTGTCAGCACCTACGGTCAGCGTGACTGTAAAAACAGCCTAAACTTTGCGCGCGATCGTTTGCTTACAACGCCCTTCGTGCAATTTTGAACCTACTTTTAATACAGAGTAGTTACAAAATTGCACGCACGGCACGAAGAGCGAGTGTTCGATGGAATACGCGCCCTTACAATTTAAAAGATTTTAATTTGTTGGTGTTGTGATGTTTGTAGATAGAGCTGATAGACTATATTTGTGTCTTTCTCGTATGGCGATATACTGTTTAAAGATTGTTTATATGGCTTCGTTGTGCATCAATGAATCACGAAAGAATAGTTTAAAATTGGTTTTCACGTGTTTTTTTATAGGATTTACTAGAAGATCCTCTGTACATCGGCCTGCGTCAAAGGAGGGTGAGAGGAAAGGAGTACGATGACTTTATCGACGAATTCATGGAAGCGTGCGTTCAGAGATACGGACAGAATACTTTACTACAGGTGAGATTAGTAATAATTATAAATTTAATCCTTTTAAAAAGCTCCATTACACTTTGATAAGCATTGGGTATATTTACGTATCCGCAAAGATGAAACATGTGTTCTAATCTATATTCTATAAATATAATTATATCGCAGGAAAGACAAAACTGCACATTGAATATTTTTTAAAAGAATACTTGAGGCGTGATCTACAATAGATACCGAAGTCAAAAATGTAGTTTTTAGAATTTTTATCTGTATGTATGTCCGGGCTAAACTTAAAAGTACTGCATGGATTTACTTTAAATTTAGTATGGAGATAGCTTGAAACCTGAGGAAGGACATAGGATAAGTTTTATTCCGGTAATCCCACGGGAAGGAAAACTATGCGTGTTTATTTTTGACTACGCGAGCGAAGCCGCTGGTGGAAAGATAATAGTAAAAGTAATATTCAATTAATTAATATTAATATAAATGTAGATTTTTTACTTATGTTATCGATATCAACTATAATTAATTATCTTTACGTGGATATCATTCTGGTTTGAACTTGAGTGTATCTACGCTAATTAATTATGATTGACCGTGAAATATATAATAATATCTACTAAACTTGTGTTAATAATATTTATATTATTATCGTCTGACTTTATCATGTATGTACACATATTGAAATATTGATTAATATAATTCATATTAAGTATAGTCGAGTTCAACGGTTTCACGTACGCAAATAACCATTGTTTAATCAGAAAAGTATTCAGAATTTGAATAAATCCGTCCTCCATAAATACTCCTTGATGTATAATTTTTTGGTCATGTGAATGCACTCGTTAAAATTTCCTGGAAAGCTTTTAATTTTATTTGTTTGTTTATTTTACGAGTTCCTTTAAATTTGTATCAGTAGTTATTTTTAAAGATCTTATATCTCGCCTTGCAATAAATGTTTGAAGTATACAATGAGATCATCACTACATAGTATAAAACAAAGTCGCTTTCTCTGTCCCTATGTCCCTATGTCCCTTTGTATGCTTAAATCTTTAAAACTACCCAACGGATTTTGATGCGGTTTTTTTTAATAGATAGAGTGATTCAAGAGGAAGGTTTTAGTATATAATTTATTAGGTTTTAGACAAAGCGGGCGAAGCCGCGAGCGGTAAGCTAGTAATATAAATAACAATGCAAGGTTGTGCTGACGACTTACATTGTTCTAAATAAAATATCAGAAACGCATGAAGGCATAATGATGATAATACATCTTCATTCAATAAAACCAATCGAGTTAAATGCCTTTAACCACAGATTACTAGATACTTACTACGTAACTTTAACTGTCTTTAATCTGGTTTTGTCTTAAAAACTGATCCGTTCTTCCATACCCGTGTTCTCGAGTAATGACCGATACGCTATTATTAAAACATTTTATTAATACCTAAACAAAACAAAAACCTAGATAAAAACAATCTCCAATCGGTCGTTATCACTTATACTCGTGTTTAAAGATTATTTAGGAACATGATATCTTTTGCAGTAATTTACGTAATCAAAATATTATAACATTTATGTCGATCATTTATAACACTGCAATGTATTATATATTTTTATCTTATCGTTGTGAATGGATGCTCGTATTGATTTTTACTACGAACATTAAATGTTATGTTTTATCACCGTTTTATGTAATTTGCGTTGCTTTTATTTTTGTAAATGGTTTAGTTATAACATCTGATACTGGCATAAATATCTAATAAATATAGAGCATTGTTGGAACAATATAGAGCAGAGACACACAAAGACCCCTACTTTGTCGTTTATAGTATATGCCATAATTAAGAATATTCCACCTCTCCTACAATTTCATTAATATCTCAATTATTACTAACGAGAATATAAAAACTGTAGTTGATATTGATAAGACATAGACAGTTTTTACTGTGTTTAATACCTTGCCGTGGTCTGTTAAGAAAATTAAGAACACTTGTAGCATTTATAGGCCCATTAAGAAGAGCTGGAACGTCAACACATTTACACATTGCACATGTTAGGCCGGGAGATACTGACACAAAATTTCGGGTCATTTGTAACAGGATGGCGGTCTAGAGGGGTCTTAGTACGCAATGACAAAAAGAAAAATGATGGTCAGAACGCTGGTACCGGCGGACTAGTCGCGTGGGCGTTAGTCACACTCGTCGGATAAATAGCGAAAGTCCAACGATTAGTAACACAAAAATTTTAGAATTTACCGATAGCCCTTAAAAAAGATGTAGGCGGTAGTGTCATGCCATACTTTTACGATGTGACTTACAGTCCGCCATACCGACGTGAATGCGTTGATTTAAAAAAAACAATTCAACCATTTGTACCGGGCTAACTTTTGCACAGGTAACCATCGTCGTGCAGCCATTTACTAAAATCGCCATGCCATACTTTTCGGACGATTCCAAACCGCTTCCAAATTCCAATTCCGATTCCGATTCCAAACCGCACTACCGCCTACATCTTTTTTATGGGCTATCGGTAAATTCTAAAATTTTTGTGTTACAAATCGTTTGACTTTCGCTATTTATCCGACGAGTTCGACTAACGCCCACGCGACTAGTCCGCCGGTACCAGCGTTCTGACCATCATTTTTCTTTTAGTCATTGCGTAATAAGACCTCTGTAGAACCGCCATTCTGTTACAAATGACCCGCAATTTTGTGTCAGTATCTCCCGGCCTATGTATGTGTCATATTTTGCAATTATTTATAAATACAGGGTGATGTAATTGGTGTAGTACGAATATCTAAAAATCTATGAAGAATTTTGTGATACAGTAAATGGAAGAATTATAGACTATTTTACAGTATTTAATAAAATCATTGAATTTTTTGTTCATTTTCATTAGAAATGTCAATTTTTCTCACCAAGGTGGAAATTTGGATGATAAGGATCTTGTTATAAAAATATAAATTTTGACTAAAATCGGCATTTTTTTTTTCAAAAATCAAATTACTAATTAATAATCAGAGTTATCACATTATTAAAAAAAATAAGCCAAACTATACACAATTTTTACTTGATGCAATCCTCAAAGATCATGGACATAGTGTATTGCGCCTTCCACCATACCATCCAGAACTCAACCCAATAGAGTTACTATGGGGCATAATTAAAGGGAAAGTAGCATCACAAAATGTGAACTTTAACTTGAAAACTGTGGAAGAATTATTTAGAAAGGAAGCAAATGCTATTAGTCTGGATATGTTTAGTGACGTTTGGAGAAAGACGCGAGAACATGAGGAAAAATATTTTCAATTAGAACAAAAAGTAGATAATTACACTGACTCATTTATAATAACATTAAGAAATTCCGACGGCGAGTTCTTCGAGCGATGAAAGTTTCAGTGAAGTAGAAGATTACGATTATGATTAAATAGATTCTTCTTCTTCTCTATAGATACTGCTTTCTGAATTGGTGGTAAATGTTAAAACTGTTAAACTGTTATGACGATTCAAAAGTGCTTCTAGAAGAAGTCTAATTGTATAAATGTTTGAGTTTGAGTTTAAAACCAATAATGTGAAAATTATACAATAAACATGTAACACATATTTGTTAGCGCGTATTGGTAGGTATTACGTACTTACTACAAATATAATATTTCTTAGATATCTTTACTCGACCAAAGTCAGGACAAGACTGCTCCGCAACTGCAGAAGACGTCCGTTATTTAAATCATTATCAAAACAACCATCCGTGTGTTGGGAGTGAGCGCACGTGTTATTTGTATTGTTTTATGACCTGAAATTTAATTATTATTTGATAATTGAATGATTATTAATACTTTTATCCAATTGATTATTATTAGAATAAACTAAAACTTCATCAATTGATTTACTTTTAAATTATAATTTTACAGGTAAATTATGAGAGCTTTCATAATTATATTTGCATCTACAACGCACCCATTTTACAATTCAAGTCTAAAATGAAACTAGAGTCGCATTTATTTTTGAACATACTGTAAGTGAAATTGCATAAGTGTGAGTACTGTGAACATGTCAGCTTTCCTTAATTGACCGATATGATAAATGGCCAACCTTCAACGTATAATAACGTCGTATATCACTAACAGGACCCTAGTGGAAACGAGGGAGAGATATAAATGTAGTATATAACTATGGAAAATGATACAATGCTAAATTACATTTATTTTGGTGTTACGTAAAATATTGAATATCTGAGGAAAATACTATGTAGTCTTACTGGGTATCGAATAGTTTTTTGGTTACCAAAAAATAAACCGTAACAAAATGGCTGTGTTAAAACTAGTTCTAGCTAGGGAAAACGCATTTAGTTAATCTGGTTCTAACTAGTGTAAGCGAGTTGTAAAGGAAAACGGATTTTGCTGTAACATATCCATCAATATTATCTAATCAACTTTACCTTTTCATGGTTCTTGATTTCAATTACGGCGCCATCTCATCTATAACGAAGCAATGATTGAATGAAACAGATTTACTACAAAAAGTAGTATTTACTAGCGACCTACCGCAATGCTTCCTGAATCAGTCTAGACTCTAGGTCACAGTGTCTTGTTATGACATAACCTAGATGTTCTATTTAAATGTACATCATTTATTGAGTGAACGTCTTCTAATTTATAAATAGACTGCTCTTTTCACTCTCGTAATTAGTTAGACGTTTTGATATTACGAAACTGCAAGGTAATGATTGCAACGAATTACTATTTACAGAGTCTTGAGCATTCCTACTTCCTCAATGTTTTATTTTCCGTGGATTAAAGTTTCCGGATAGTATTTCACAATTAATTTGGAACGGTTCTGTAACTTATTAACACTTTATATTGATGATTTGTCCCAGTGCTGCAAAATTTTCACCAACTTTACATAATATTATGTTTATATGAATATAATCATCATTGCAAAACGGTAAGCGACATGTATACGACAAACAGATATAATTGTTTTACAAATTAACCATTATTATACATCCGTAACATTTGTTAAATGCGGTTCGAGTTATAAAGAGCACACACATTATTAGTATGCAAATATACGACATTACCATTGACACACGAATTACTTCTTAAAATAAACGGCAAATAATCGTCACAGTATTCTTAACTGAATTCAGTCTTAACCAGATCGAGGACGTCTTAACTATGTATTTGTAGGTGACGTGAAACAGTTTGCTTATATAACATCATTTTGCTGTTACACTTTACGTAACGTAGAAATTTCCACGTACATTGTAATTTTGTTCTTATTTTCTGAATGTAATCCGGAGAAGTAAACTTAGTATTGTAAAATATTAAAAAAGGAGTGCAAAATGCATGCATGATGATGTATGATGAAGAAAGAAGCACAGTGCAATTGTTGTCGTATGCTCGAACCGTTCCTACTACTAAGTCCTAGTGATAAGAATATAGATAGTCGAGGATTTTCAAAATAGAACATTATACATTTTTGATTACCTTTCATTGTAATTCTCTTTACCGAAATTAGGTCACGAGAGCTATTCTCAATGAAATGCACAGGAAAAATAATGTTTGTGAATAGTGTGCTATAAGATCTCTATGTCCAACAGGCCGCAGTGGGCAGAATGAGGGCGAAGGGAGATATGCTACACTCCTTAATTTTTTGCAAATAATAAGCAAATATGAAGTTTTAAGTTTTAACCCTTAAAAAATCTTCCCATAAGTTCGAAGACTGCGCTCAGCAACGCGCAAAGAATACGTAATTATTAAAAGGACATGTCCAAAAATGTATGAACCAAAAACCCAGAATCGACAGGAATGAAACGTGTACCAATGGATTCGCATTGAAGTATAATATAATATTACCAAGGGGGCAACTCTGAAATCGTTATAGTATAGGAGCTAGGAGCAAAATAAAATAACTAAGAAATTCCTAAAAAAACATAATATACATAAGTTTCCGTTATGTTGTGGCTTAATATGGCGATGTTATAATGTTTTATCACTTGTGTTACACATAATAAATATCATACTTATTTTACAAGAAACGAAACAAAAACGTTAAAGCACAACATAACAAAAACTCTCGATTTTGTAGTTTTGTTATTTTATTTCATAGATACTACGATTGTTATAGTACTATATTATGTATTATTGGTAATTCTATGGCTAAAGATTGAAAAAAAAATCTGTATAGTATAGGAGCTAAGAGCCAAAAAACAAAGTGAAAAATCGTTTGAAAATAATAAAAACTCGTTATGTTGTGTATTAGAATATCATTGTTATTCATTTATTTTTATAATTAGGTCTAATTTTATTAAGTTTTAATGATATTATAATCTACCTATCTATAATAACAACTACATTCGAATCTACAACAAATTGTGTTACACATGAATGTACCAGCAAAAGCAATTAATCAATTAAAAATTAAAATTATAATAATAACGATAATCTCATCCACATCATAATAATTTTTAAACGATTTTTTATTCAGTTCTATTGTCTTTTAACTCCTATACTATATGTACCTATTATTATTTTTTATTTCCAATCCTTAGCCACAGAATTAGGCACCAATAATACACACAGTACTATAGCAATTGTAGTATCTTGAACCAAAATAAAAACCACTAATAACGGAATCTTTAGTCAGTTATGTTGTGATTGAACTTGATGTTATTATGTTGCTGTTGCTTTTAAAATGTGTTGATGATAATTATCATGTATAACACAAGTGATACAACATTTCTAAAAAATTTTTTGATTTTTTAAACGAATTTTTTACTTATTTTATTTTGCTCCTAGCTCCTATACTATAACGATTTCAGGATTACTGCTTTTGCTACATTATATTATATTTAATCACCAATCCATTGGTATACATTTCATTCCTGTCGATTCTGGGTCATTTTTTGGACATCTCCTTTAACCAATTCATTTTTGACGTGACAACGTCTTATAATTCGATAGCGCCGGCTGCACGCACGAAAAAACATGACTCATGCGGCGTTACCTCGCTCTGAGGCGTTCCATGTAAGGCTTGAAGTGCAAGCGAGAGTGCGGAACGAGTGACAAAGAAGCGCAATCGGACGTTGTCACGTTCAACTATCGTCAGTAAACCGACTTTACAGACAACCAATTTTTTTCTCTAGTTCGAGGACTTTGCGCTCGGCAACGCTGGTCGTTTGCTCGCGAAGTACCGCAACAAGTACTGCACGTTCAACGATGACATCCAAGGCACTGCGAGTGTGGCGGTCGCGGGTTTGATGGCGGCCGTGAGAGTCACGAAGAGGAAACTCAGCGAAAATATATACTTCTTTTTGGGTGCTGGATCTGTGAGTTAATTGTTTTTTTATTAATATTTAGAATTTTTTTTTTCAAAGAAAAAGTCATTTGAAAGGTGAAGGTACTTGTGTAAAATCAAACTAAACAAAATACTAGGTAAATTTTAATAAATATTAATTAATAGTAAAAGAATGAAGTGATTCAAAAGATATTTCATTTCGTCTGAAAACAGAACAACAAAAATAAACGTATACCAGACACATGGTCATTAACGTAATCGATATGTCGAACAATACACAACCGGAAAAATGTATACGCTTTTAGACTTATTTTTGTCAATACATATTCATAATAACAGCTGTCGAGCTTCGAAGTACGTAATGATGCACTAAAACCACCGATAGTAGTTTTTCTTATATATTTTGAGAAATGTATGGTCTTTTTGATGCTCGACTTACAAATAATTATCTTTATAGTTTTAAACGATCTTTTCATTAGCCCCTATTGTCCAGATAACTAAAAGAAAAAAGTCTTGTCAGTACCTATTTTCCACAATTTCCATCACATTTATCTAATTCTCAATACTTTAAACAGGCGGCCAACGGCATAGCAAACCTCACAGTAGCGGCCATGGTAGCAGAGGGTCTGTCAATAGAACAGGCCCGGGACCGCGTATACATGTTCGATGTTGATGGACTCTTGTCCACACAACGGGAGGGAGGTGTTCCCGAACATGCTAAAGCGTTTGGCAAGAATATAGCACCGGAGAAGGACTTTGAGGCGTGTATCGCTAAGATCAAACCGAGTTGTCTTATTGGTAAGTGTTATGTGGGTTTTAGAAGTGACTAAAACAGGTTAAAAGTGGATGGTTTTTATCTAAGTGGTGGGAGGGGGCGTTACCGAATGTGTCATTGCAAATGATTGAGATTTTGTTGATGGTATGATAATTTTTGTGTTTTCTAATTAGAGAATATGCCTGTCATGTGTCATGTTTGATATTTACTAACACATCCATATAAAATGTTGATTGAAAAAGTAAAGTACAAAATTATACAATATATGTATACTCATTTGCAAAAAAATCGGAATATGTATATTGTCTGTTTCGCAACATATTGCAATTCCTAATTTGTGTTTAGGATTAAAAAATATTTTTTATTGAATATCACTTTTTAACATAAATTTATCTTCCAGGCTGTTCAACAGTGGGTGGTGCATTCACGCCCAATGTGTTGAAGCAAATGGCCAAAAACATCGAGCGGCCCGTCATATTCGCTCTCTCGAATCCAACTAGTAAAGCGGAGTGCACAGCTCAAGATGCTTATGATTATACTGAAGTGAGTATATAAATATATTTCACTAGCTTGAACAAGCTGTGTCGTTCGCATGGTACTCGGGTAAAAGAAGTCTATATTCTAATAAAGAGCTATAATATATTTATGTAGAAAATTTAATACAGATCCTGATCAGCTGTATTGTAATTAATAACAAACATATACATTCTTGCTAACTTGCACGTTTAGAATATTAGTTGTGTGTACACGTTTAGTATATTGGAATAAAATGTTTAGTGTTCTCGCTACAGAGTATTTTATTATCGGACATCCGTCAGGATAAACATGATATTGAGAATTTATTTTAATCTTAATGAATTTGGTGCATTTGGTCATTTTTTAAATGATATCACTACGTATATTATACTAACAATAAAATGAATAATAGCAGTTGTATAGGCGAGCGGTATTTGTCATTGATATTATACATACTATAAAATGATTTGGTTTAATTATACCAGCTAATTAATTATTTAGTTTTTTCCTTAATGTTCTACATATCCTACATAATACACCAAATATTGAGCGTATCATATCTAAGTACTTAAGAACATATTTATAGTATGTATTTAACAAAAATCGTATCATTTGAAAAACTAAAATAAAAAAATGTAAATGTTCAATAAATGCAATGTTTCGGAAATGTATTAATTTCCTCAAGGTCTAGTTCAAGACAACCTTGATTACTGTCATCATATACATATCAAGTATCAAATTATCCTTATTCACGAAAAATTATTTGTCTGTTTTGTTTTGTTATCATTATTTCAGAAATAGTTGATCTAAAAATTGTGAATTGCTTGCATGGGGTAGCAAAGTATGTACAAAGTAGTGTACATTGCCTTATCTGAAGTGAAGCGCTACTTAAAATATCTTCTTGTAAAATATTGAATCCTGGTTTTCTTTTCATCTTATCATGAAGTTACCTACAGAATATCTCCTTTCCAAAAAAAAAAAAAAAAATCAAATTCCGTTCAAAAACTACGAAGTTATCCCCGATATACGATCGAATTGAAAAACTCTAATTTTCAAGTCGGTTTTATTATTATTAAAAAAATTTTTTTTTTGGTATTCTATATTATTAATTTTTTTTTATTTCCAGGGTAAATGCATCTTCGCATCTGGATCTCCGTTTCCTCCAGTTCAGTATGGCGGCAAGGAGTTCCACCCGGGGCAAGGGAACAACTCATATATTTTCCCCGGAATAGCTCTAGGAGTTATAACTACAGCTACACATCATATACCCGAAACTATGTTCCTTACTGCCGCTAGGGTGAGTTGGCTAAACTTTATTTAAGATATATTATTTTATAAACGGAATGCCTGAAAATTAATTCTGAATTTGCCGCAAAATGAATTTTAACTTAGCTTCTGTAAAATCGTTTCAATATAACATTGCTTCTAACTTAACTATTTCTTGAAAAGCAGTTTCAATTTAATATTTGTTTATAATTTTTCGATTATACATAGTTTTTTAGGACGTAATATTTCCTGTAACATCGCGATTGTTAACATGAGGAAAACGGGTGTTTTAAATTTACGTATCTTTTATCTTGATATAGATATGGGAAAACCGCCTCATCTATTATTGATAACTACTGTTTACAAATGAATGTTAAATAATCGCAAAACATTAGATATATAGATTTATATAGATTTTAACACTTAAATCTTTCTGTAATGGGCAAGTAAAACAATAGCGAGTCGGTTCTGGCACTCGCCGGTCGCAGTTCAAACCTAACCTAACCTACTGGGTCGAATTTGACACTTAAACCTTTCTGTAATGGGCAAGTAAAACTCGCTATTGTTTTACTTGCCCATTACAGAAAGATTTAAGTGTTAAAATCTATTCAGTACGTTGGTTAAAAACTATATTGACTGAATGTCTGCTCTTTAAATCAGTCAATAAGGTTATTGACTAAGGGTTTCGGTCAATAACCTTATTAACTGATTTTGTCAGATAAAATCAGTCAATAAGGATATTAAGGCGTTACCCGGCAATTTCGACTATGTTCAACCTCTATAAAGTCTGGTACAACATAAAGCACAATACCGAAAAAAATATATAAAATAGGATGGTCTTTGATCTTTAATTGCTCGCGAGGACTTTTTTCCAAAGTTAATAGATTTCTGGAAAAAAAATGTGCCGTGGTCATCGATTTTTCCGCAAATACTCTATAAACTTCGTAACCTGCTGACTTAGAGCTCTGAAAATTTTATGTTTAATAAATTATCAGTTACACAACAGTCCCTGACGAGGATTTTTTGTTTCACTGATTGGTATCTTTTTAAATACAAAATGCGAGGAAAAAAGAAGGTGCAGCGGGAGAGGTTTGAGATCCGTTAAGTATGGTCAAGGTTATTAGCGCATGTATAAGCCTTAACCGACGCCCTTAGTTAATAACCTTAATAACCGTCAATAAGGATATTGACTGGTTCAGGGTTTTGACTGTAGCATATATATGTATAGGTCTACCAGAATCTGATGGCATATTTATATTTAAGAAATAAAAGATTTTCATGTGGCAACTTTATTTGACAGTTCTAACTTCTATCAAATTGGTTGTCAAATTATTTGTCTTCTTCGCAGTTGATGAATAATTTTTAGGATTTTGTCTAAAAAAATCTTCGAAAATGTCGAAAAAGCCGCTGCGATCACAAGCAAGAGGTGTTGTTTATAATGTGTATAGAAATATATTCGATGAAGAAGGGTCAAACACATCACAATTTTCAATTTTGAAGATTTTATTGGTAAATTGGACTTACCCGTTTTGATACTTTAAATTAAAAATATTATAAGTATAGGTAACTATAATATTGTTTGTTGATTACAATATAATTTTATGAAAACTTATTACAGGAGTTTCTTATACGGCTATTCGTCAAGTCCAAGCTGTCCAAGTCAATTTTATAATGTGTGTACCTGTTAATACTTACGAAAATAAACATACATAGTTGTATTTTATTTTTATTTTATTTTATAAAAAATTATAAGCAATCTAGTTTTGATCTGCATCATCATTACATCCATATTTTCACATGGCATAGTGATAATGAATATACAAATATAGGTATGTGTTAATAATAATATGTATTACATATATAAAAGTAATATGTGTAAGAGTAAAGTAGATAGAAGTGTGATGTGGGCGTGGCCCACGTGTCACTGGTAAGATAAGATCACCTAACTTGCTCTCAGTTGTGCGCAGAAAAATATTCGAGTCGGTTGTCAGCTGTCAAACCTTTTCATATTTATTCAATAATTAGGACGTGTTGTTCGGTATTAGAGTGCAAAAATGATAGCAGACGAAATAATATCAGCAATGGAGGCATTTCATACCATCGGTAAGTCTTATTTTTATTTATTTTACATATAATATTTTATGTTATAACTTCGCTTGTAATTTGTCAAAATTGTATACAAATATCTAGTCAAAATGAACCTTAATCCGTAATAAATTAGTACTATTATAGATTGAACAGCAAACAAGACTTTCTGGAATATTATTGCAATAAACAAACGAATGTCGCTTTAGTGATGCTTGTGGCGCATATCGACAGTATCGATACTTTAGAAAAGACAAAAATTATAAATATTAAATTTTATTTTATTTTTCCTTAGCTTTCATTTGTCCAATTTATTTATAGATTTCCCAAAGAGGCTAATTTAAAAGAGAAATGGATAAATGCAACGTGACGAGTTAACTGGATGCCGAAGAGCACTAAGCGGTCTAACAAAGGCCGACCGATACAGCAAACCTACGGCAGTTCGAAGATTTAAAATAATGCATATTTTCTGTTTGTATTTTGTAAATATAGATTAATACTATTCTATTCCGTTTTTTATTTAATAATAATAATATAAAAAGACGTACTTAGTAGTAATAAACATACTCCAAAATGTGACACATTATACTATACTCATATAATAGAAAGAAAAAAAAAATACACAAAAAATATTTATTTGTGAATTATCGATAACAAGGCTGACATCCCTCAGGGCATAGCATCAGATAAATATCAAGTTAATGTCATTAATGTTGAGTGACACAAAGGACATCGGCCACTGCCCATACATACCAAGACCTGACTATGAAATGTCGCGACCATGATTAATATAGGGCTTAAATGGTTCGCCTAACCACCCTTAGCAATCCCACATTGCAAATATATTATTTGAAACTGGTGGAGCTTAGAATTTTTACATAATTTGCCATTTTTGAGGTTATGGCTACGTATATAATGAATATGGTTTAGAGTTATACCTACAGCCATAACTAAATTCTAAGGGTGGACGACGTTGCCTATGTTATTTATTTGATTGTTATATAAGCCAATACAACACTGTAGTGACTTAAGTAATAAACAAAATCATGTTCATCAGCTACGCGTGTCATCAGTCATGTGTCATCTAACCTGTGTGTCTATTATGCCGGTAAAAAATACGTTCCGTTTTACATATTTCAAGTATATTATTAAATGTATTTATGGCAAAAAATATTTTTTAAATCTATAAATTATATCTTTCTTACTGTTTTTGCTATAAAATATGATAGGTGAAATAAAACAAAGAAATACATATTATTATTCTAGTATTTTTTTAAACGTAATCGCTAATTAACTCCCGCTGCGCTGTGAAAACGAAACGCATACCACAGGTAAAAATGAAAGACGTTTGGATGCGTTCAAACAATGTTATGAATTTGAGTTTATTTATTATTAATACATAACATTTTCCCGGCCCGAATAAAATAAGTTAGACCCCGTTAGTAAAAGCACGCATAAATTACTATTTTTTGATACACCGATGATAAATGTTCGCATTCAGGTCATATGTGGCCATCCTCCTTTCAGCCTTATCTCTATGTGTTGAGGTTCAAAGTTATATCTATCGAAAACTAACGCCCTCTGTTGTGGAGTAGCTGAATGTTTTCGAATTTGGAATTTCTGTGCAATGAGAAACAAAACAGCTAATATACCTAGGGATGTTATACTAAAATAAACCGTAACATTGTGCGTTAGGGTACATATTGAAATGCTGAATTTATAACCTAAGTCAGTTTTTACTCAAATTAAGCTGTCCAATCAAAGGCATAGTTTACTTGTAGTGTACTGTATAACTATCGGTTTAAATGTGTGGGTTTGGCGACACTGGTTTTCATAGTAATTATGACATTATAGCACTTCTATTTGTTTTTAATGTTCTGTGAATGTGACTAATGATATCTAGGACAAAATAAAAAATAAGCAGTATCAAGATCGTTCAGTCCATTTTCCCTAGGGTTGCACACTCAAAATTTTGATTTCCCTAATTGCCATCAGATTCTGGTTTACCTATAGTATAAGTATTAATACTTAGTTTATTTATTTATTATAATCTTATTTTCAGACCCTAGCCAACTACGTCAGTGAAACCGATTTGGCGATTGGCCGCATCTACCCTTCGTTGTCTGAAGTCAAAGAAGTGTCTCTCGCCATTGCTATTGAGGTCGCTAAACTGGCTTATGATGAAGGTAAGCAATACTAAAATTGTTTATTTAATTTAATTATTATTAATGGTTTAGTTAAATGTGACTTTGGAAGATATGTTCCTTACACTGATAAGGATATTTATGGAAAATTTTAATAATAAAAGTCAATAGATACATCGTGTATATATTTCTGCCAAGAAGATTATTTGACAGCAATATAAATAAGTTAATAGTAAATGAATAAATTGATTTGAAAAGAGGAACTATATTATATTTCTTCTTACCAACTATTCCATGTAGAAACTAAATTCCTTTCTTAGGTAAAATATACAACCAAATGCTTCTAGGAAAGAAGCCATTGAATAAATAAAGGGTTATATTATGTAGAAATAGATATAGTTAAAGCTTTTTCCGTTACCAATATTATTATTAAATCAGGGATCGGCTATCTCTATCCGAAACCGGGTGATTTCACGAAGCACGTAAAGCAACGGCAATACAACTGCCATTACGAGTCACAGGTACCGGACACTTACAAGTGGCTGCACTATCCGACACCTAGCTATGCGGATATATCCGAGCCATTGAGTCATTGATAACATTAGTTTTGCTAGATTTGACTGGGTATACATGGTAAATAATGTGTAATTATTCATTTAACTTATATATAACGTGTAAATATCCATTTAATTTGCGTAGGGATTGATATTCATGTCGATATACAAGTATAGTTATTAGCCTGGGTCATGTGTTTTGTGGGAAAGGGTGGAGTAGGAATATATGGAGAAGACTCCATTTATATAAGTTGATTTTAATTATTATTTTGTAAAGATAACAATATGATACCTGCAGACTTACCAAAACAGTTTTTACTACTAAATTTATGCTAATCTAACAATTTGGAAAAAAAAAGAGTAAAAGGAAGAAAAAAATATATAATGATAAAAATACGAGTGTTATATATATAGCATTCGGTCGATAGTATTTCAATCCAAATATTAGGTATTCCATATAACTTTTGAATACCACTTACATTGAAAAAAAAAAAATACAATTTTAACCCTTCCATTTTTCCAGGTCTCGCATCAGTATACCCCGAGCCGAAGAATTTAGCGAAGTACGTTGAGAATCAAATGTACAACCACTACTACGAGAGCTCTATGCCCGTGGTCTGGGATTGGAAGCCCGAAGAGAAATTCAACGTAAGACCCATACAACCGGTGCCCAAAAATATCTAGATCTTATTCAAAATGTCTAGATTGTTTCGCGTTTAAAGTTTATAGATCTTTTACTAAATTGGTGGTAGCACAAGAGAGTTGTACCGCAACGTATAAGTGTGTTTAGAGTATTTTTTGGGAGATTTAATAACAAATTCCTTGTATAGAATAGTTAATTTATTTAGCACAATTTATTTCTCTTTAAAAAATTACTAGAGGTAATTGTCTTGTTCGTTGGAAGTAAAGCTAGCAGTAATGGGTTAAATTGTCATTATAATATTGAATTGTTATAGAATACATTCTAATGTATTTTCAAGCCGTAGTCTGGCGGTCAGATTGGCAAAAGACAATAACTCCCAATTTCTAGAAAATTCTATACCATATTATATAGTATCCACTCGACTGTTTGAAAATTTAAATCTTTGTAGAACAATGTTAATAGATCGTTAAATTTTAAAGTAATATGTGTACATGTTTATTCTTTTCACTATACTTGCGTGTACAACGAGTTTCTTATGTGTGTTTAATGTACCAAATCTTCACAAAATTACGAAAATTAATATTATTAACACTGTCGTGTATTAGGATGCCTGCTGTATGACTAGATAAATTATTATTGGTAAAGAATTCAATGTTCCGCACCTGCTATGAGGTATTATTAATTATTATTATTCTATGTCCATTTTTAACATTATACACAAAGTATTACCTCTGTAACGTAGACTATTTTCAAAAGTATAATCGTATTATAATCTAATTGACAGCTAAATAAATTCTCAAGTTAAATTTTTAGATGCCCAATCAGATACAGCTAAACAATATTGTAATATGATGCATTTATTTATAGTCTGTAAAAACGTTTAGAGTCGCGCTAGCGTTAAAAGCCCAGTTTAAGATTGTTCAATGTACATTATATAAGTATTATAAAAGATAGATTTCTTACTGAAAATTTAGTTCCGAAAGCTGTTTGAGCGGGCACTTAAGAATTGACTGTATAACGTATTCACAATTTAATTATTATTACCTATATGTAGTGTTAGCTGTCACGTCGTATAATATATGAATGTGTTTGTAGTGTAGCTTCATATGACAATGTTCAAATTGATGTTAGTATTAAAATTGTGGCCTTGTTTACGCTTCTTCTCGAAAATTCATAATTTTCTTGCGCTATCTATTTATACGTATATTAGTCATATTTTTGTGTGATTTCGCTGATTTCTTGATATTTTCTAATTGCAAACGAAGGTTGTATCCCCCGATGAAACTGTATTTCCTTGCGGTTGTTGCTTTTACATTTTTGTGTATGATTTTTAAGTTTGCTAAACGTAACCGGTATTTATACGAGTATTATCATTTGACTATTATTATTTTTATTTATTTTATTTTAAGTATAAATGTTTTTAATAAAGCTAAGGTTTCGTATTATATGTGTATAAACAGCTCATCATAATATGTTTAAATGAATGTATTTAATGTCAAAGTCTAGTCACCGCAACATTATTTTAAATTATATCGTCTATGTATGATGTTCTTTCTATTAAATCTAATAAAATATACCAGTTATAAAGAGATTAAATCGATTCTCATGCAAAATTGCCACTCAAAGAGTGAAAAATTGTGAACCTACCTCAATAATTGATGTGAGGCGACAATCATGACTAAAATCTTTCTATATGTTTCGACTCGGAATCATTTTAGTATTGTGTTCAGTATTTAAAGAAATAGTGAGACGAATATATTCGCAGAGCGAAAGAGATAGTTATATTAGGAACCGAAATAACTCAGTATTATAGTAATTTATCTTTCTTAGTACAAACATTTTTATGTTTTGGTAAATTTTCTTGTTATTAAGAAGTTGTTTTAAATTTCTTGATAATTAGATTTTTCAGTATCTTTATTTGTAACGATATGGTTATATCGTCGTGTACCACTTTTACTATTTGAGTTAGTAACATAAATAATAAATGTTAAGGAATCTTGCCTCTCGCTCTAGTAGCGGTCAGTCTAGAAAGTTAAAAATTGACAGAGATGTACAATAAAATCCGTAATATTTAAATCGAGTTTAAGAAAACAACACTTATTAATTCACGCACCTATTAGTTCTTTGTAATGTTATTCCGGTTCCTAATAAACGTCTTAATAAGTTATTTATATTAGAGCTTGTATCTAAAGATACGTGGTGATTATGTTGCTGTGACGATGTAGAAATACGGTTTAACTAACCAGGGTTGTTACAGTCTTAAATCAGTTAAATATCCAGTGTGTGAAAGGGATGGCGCTAGACGACCTATATAGCTCTGTCTTTTTTCCACACTGGATGTAATACTGCTTTAAGACGTCATGGTAACACCCAAGAAAGTGTTTTGTTTAAATGTTTGACTAATGTTTTGTGTCGCAATTTATCCTGTATTCGTTTTGTTACCAGGGTTTTTACTTAAGTGCAGTTAGGTCAATTAACATTAGCTCCTCTCCAATGTAACTTGTTTGGAATGAAAGACGTTATTGTATGTTCGTAGTAAATTGTTAAAACGATTATGGATGGATGTTACTAATTAAATATGTTCGAAACGTATATGGTGTGTTATTTTTTATCCTTTTTATTGTAACTTGGTTTGAGTGTAAAATGTTGGAAAATAATTATAATTGTTCTGGCAGTAACCATGAAATTGGAAAATAAGTTCCTTGCGATTCGCAATAGCTATCTATGCAACTTGCAGGGTACTATATAAATATAAATTGAATCTATGAAATCCTGTCTGATAAGAAAAATAAATCAATAAATAAGAACATACCTAAATTTATTATGACAGTCAAACGTGCCTTCACTCACCACTTAACTATTAAAACAACTTCACATAACAGTGGTCAAGCACCACTGATAGCGAAGATGTGGTAAAGGTAAAGCACAGAGGTAGAGAATGCTTCGCTAGGATACAGATGACACCACACACACGATGACACATTCTATATAGAAAACACACGTGGAACCTTGTCACGTTAATGGAAAAACGAACGAAAATTTTCTCATGCTTTTCTATTCTTACTTCTATTTTTTTCTATAATTTACAGTCGTATAAAATCAATTAAATTATAATGAGGCTTTGAGGTGGTCAGTATCTTTCACAGGTATCTTTCTTGTATCTTACCCGACTGATTTAGAAAAAAGGATATATTCTTTTTAATTTATAATATACCTACGTGAATACTTTTTATTTCGTTCTATTGTGACAGAAAAGAGGAAAACTTCACGCATCAATGTCGTTCTTTGTCGTATAGCTATTTTGAGTTGTGCTTTTATTTATTATTTATTTTAAAATGATTTTGAAACGGTATATACTGTAAGTATATCACCATTACAATATCAGCACAAGTTGTCGTGTTTTTTTAAATAGGCACTTTAGAGATCGTAGCAGAATTTTTTTAGGTTTGAAACGTTTCTTCACAAAATCATTACAATCGATAGAGTAAAGACAATTCTTGGACTTTGTAATTTAACCCGCTCATTATTTTTTTAACAAATTATCTAGGAAAGGAAATGTTGTGGTATTTATGTAGAATAAATACATATTTCTATATACAGTTTTATTTAGCCTTTAATTTAATAAATTTTCTTAGATAATTAAGCAGTGGTTGATTAGACTACCTGTTCATAAACACTCGTTAACTTTATGACAATAATTATTCAAATGCGTTATTTTAAGTAAAAAAAAAAAACAAGATATAAATAAATTTAATACATATAAATAAATTTAACTGTGAAATTTAATAAGTTTTATGAATCATTAACATCCAACCAACAAGACGTTTTCCAGTTCATTGAACCGCACAGAACGAAACAAAACAATCGCGTCTCTACTGACGAAATTCCAATGTGCCGATTTCATACAAACTCGTTATTTTGAAGAGGTATCCATTTGCCCTAACATGGTGAGAGGAATTGATCATTTGCGGGACCCGAGACTCAATAAGGTTACTATTGACTCAAACTATTGACTGTCTTATTTTATTAGAGCGCTCTACGCGATTGTAACGTCAGCGCTCGGTTAATTACGATGGTCTTGTGTGAGAAAATGGAGCTTTTTAATTTAGAGCTATAATTTATCATAACTTTTATTTATTTATGTGGTTATGGTTTTCTTTATGTAATTAAGCGATATTTAGCTTAAAACGTAGAATAGTCCTAGTAGCTTAAAACGTAGAGTACCTAGTTATTAGGTAGGTACATTGAACATTTATAATTAATTTAAAAAAAAAATAATTATAAATGATTAAAAAAAAATAATTATAAATGATCAAGAGCAACATAAACAAGACAATCATTTATCCAAACAGACATTTTTTTTAACACTGCATTAAACTTGAATTTCAAATTGATTTAAATATTATTCACTCTGCATTAGTTAAAATATATTTATTTTATGCAATAAATAATCCATAGTCTTCCAAGAGAAATGTAACCATTTTAAGTAATTCTAACAATGTTAAAGGGCCTCGCCTTCACTTTACAAGAACGACAGGCACTTGGCATTATTGGATTATTAGCTCCACTTTACAAAACGCAACAAGAACAGTTAAATATTTGCCGCGTCTCTTTGGATAGATACAAGAACGATCTGAATAAATACTTGTACTTGGTGGAGCTGCATGTAAGTAATTAAATTGTGATATTGCAACGTTATCATGTTGCATATTTTATTTGTTTAATCGTCTTAACCTTACCATATTTCCAATAAATGTCGTAAAACAGGATCGTACCTACTGTTAGATATTCCAACGTCTTTTCTACAAATACTTAAAAAACTTGTTACTCCTTAAATATAGAAGCTAAAGTTAGGTACATACTTTATTTACAGGTAGCGTCATAACTAATTCAGTTTTTTTTAATTAAATTCTTAGTCCACTGTGCCAAGTTAAGATAACGTTTTTTGGGAGCACATTCATATCACATTCATATCAGATATATTTCTATTCTTTATAAATTTATACAGATATATTTCTTTAGGACACAAATGAAAAATTATTCTTCAGCCTTATATCGACTGACGTTGAAAAATATTTGCCGATCGTGTACACTCCGACCGTCGGCTTGGCGTGCCAAAAGTTCGGTCTAGTTTACAAGAGGGCTAGAGGACTCTTCATAACTATAAACGACAAGGGCCACGTGTTGAATATTTTAAAAAATTGGTAAGGGAAATTGGCTGTATAACAGAATATAGTAGATACTATTTTTGTGAGATTTGCAAAGTGAACTTTTACAGAATCTGTGACAAAAGTGAAGATAATGTTATTGTATAAATTTTATATATTCCTTAAAATGTTGCCCATAAGTTTTTACAGATTCGTTGTTAGTCTGATCTTATGTTTTTTCTTTTCTGCTCTATTTTTATACAAACGAAGATTATGTATGTACCTATAGATAATGTATGTATTTAACATACTTCCATTTTTATTTACATCTATGCGAGAAAGTTTGATAGTAATTTGATACTAACAGATACCTAGTATTTTTTCTTCATTAATTATAATCGTAGGCCAGAACATGACATACGAGCTATAGTTTTCACGGATGGCGAAAGGATCCTTGGTCTTGGAGATTTGGGTGCCTATGGTATGGGTATACCAGTTGGTAAGCTGGCGCTGTATACCGCTCTAGCTGGGATAAAACCACACCAATGTCTGCCAGTAACCCTGGATGTGGGCACTGACAATCAGGTATTTTAATATGTTATATCTAATATCTTTAATAATTAATATATTCAGGAAAGTTCATATGTAAGAAAAGACTTCGACCGAAAGGAGAAAAGCAGCTATGAAAAATGTTGCGAGTAAAAATATTCTGTTTAAGAGCAGACGGATATGCGTGGCTAATAAGTTTTAAAAATATTGAAAATTAAAAAAAACGCGTTTACGTGCACGGCCGAGCAAGCGCCTAGAGCAGATATAAAGTAAAGCATAAATTATACATTACTACCGTTATACTCCAATTGGTTTAATAACCCATTATGATAATTATATTGCATAATATAATAAAATAGCAAGATTTTAAATGTACGAATTTGAAATTAAGCTAGATAGCGAAGTATACGCGGGCGCCTTCATGCATTTAAATCGCCCGAAAGAGACGAAGGAATTCCATCATGGACCGGGTTATATAAAACGAAATAAGTTACGCAAACGTATAAATTTTATTATCTAATTGTTATGAATTTATTTTACGAACTTTAGGAAGTTTTAAGTGTTATTCAGATTGAATATTAAAATGTACAATACAGATATATTTTTTGGAGACGTTTATAAACTGATATTTCTCTGTTCTATATAAAATGTAGCCTATAGGTACATACGTGATCTTATGTCCATAAAACAATAATGATGGCAACAGACATCGCCAATAAATGTGTGGCATCAATGAGATCTTTATGTTTTTGTGCTATAAATGTATATCATAAAAAAGAAACATTCAGTTCTCTATCTCATTAGTTGTTAGTATTAAAAGTACTACTCCCAAAAATGTGTCTACTACGGCTTCGTTATCCGAGCAAACGAGCCCATTCACGCCGCAGGGTGCTATTCGCCGACAAAAACTCGATTAGTTGACAAACTGTGGTCTAGACTTTGGGACTTTTTCCACGCTCGTTGCGGTTACAATTTATGATAATACGATATCACGAGGCGGCAGTTTTTGTGGTCTACAGCGAGCGATTTATAAAGTTTAATTTGTGAGTGTAGGTTACGATCGTGACATGAAAAAAGGCAGCGTAATATTATCAAACAAAGTTACTTGGGTTCTGCTCTACTGAGTTATTTCGTTTATACAAAATTATATTTGTGTTGCTTTCATTTATGATTTCAGACGTAGGTATGATAATTAACTTCCAGTTTATAGTCTCTATTCTTCAGTTAAGTATACGGGGATTTTGACTGAATATCAGGGTCTTATTGTACCTACTTAATGGCTAATGCCATATGCATTACACACATAAGATGTTTTCATTTCTCTGACTCACGTTTTTCTAAAATGATAACTAATTTTGTACAGAAATAGTAAATGTCGTTTCTGAATAACTTTTAGGAACTTTTAGAGGATCCCCTATACATTGGGCTGCGGCAAAAAAGAGTACGTGGAAAGGATTATGATGAATTTGTGGCTGAATTCATGGAGGCCTGCATCAAGAGATATGGCGCTAACATTCTTTTACAAGTAAAATTATTTTCCTCCCAATATAATAAGTTTTTATGATAGTTATAAATTGCTGCTCTACATATGTAATTATGACACATATTAAACAGTTATTTTAATCAAAGATTACAAGCTTTATAAAGCGAAATTCTAAGCCAATTGACAGCTCACGTTATATTCTTGGTTTTAGTTTGAAGATTTCGCTTTAGGCAACGCAACACGACTCTTAAACAAGTACCGGGACGTATATTGTACGTTCAATGACGATATACAAGGCACTGCGAGTGTTGCTGTCGCCGGCTTGATGACAACAGAGAGGATCACTAAGAAAAAGCTAGCTGAATACACGTTCATGTTCTTGGGCGCTGGTTCTGTGAGTAAATCTATAGATACTATTAGTCTTTGCACTGGCAAGTAATTACTATACTTCATCTGTAAATTGTAATATAATATCTGTTACTACTTTATTGCCTACTTATATTTCGCTTAGATTAGGGATTTTGTTTCGATAATTTTAGTGATATTCAATATTAATTAAATTTTTAATTTAAGTATTTAATTTTCGTAAAGAAAAATATTTCAGAAGTTCAATGACCGAATGTCTGCTCTTTAGAGTTGCGTCGCTACGTGCGCGCACTTTCTTACTAGCCCATAGAGTTGGTGGGAGAGACAAAATAGTTGCGGAGACAAAAGTTGCTCGTGCGCGCTAGCTCTTATTTGAATAAGCAACGGTTATATCTAATGAAAAATAAGCACAACGTCTACAATCGTTTCAATAACGTTTATTGCTTTAAACATAAAACTTCATACCTTTAGTGTGCTAATTGAATTCTCGAATAGCTATCGTAATTATTTAATTATTGTGCTCCACAGAGCTCGGGTTCTGGTATCCGTAGTGATTATACACACGAGCTGATTAGTGCCTAATATGTTCTAAACTAATGCTTATGCCATTGTTATTAGTCCATTAATATTATGCTATGTATTATAGCAGTGTTAGGAATACAGTCGAATAGCATTTGACTTGATTATAACGAGTTCATCGTAGTTAGTCTCAATTTATAATTGGTCTATTTGAATTACAATTATTCTAACGAGTTCCAAACTATTTATTAATGTATGGGAAATTTTGTTACTGATCCAATCCATAGAAATTAGTCAAAGTAAACTTTGCGTGTTTACTCACATGATACCTACATTACCTAGTACTGTCATTGTGGAATTGTGGGCGATAGCGATCATAAAAAATAACCCTGTACCTAATTACGCACATGATAGAAGTAATTTTATTTAAAATCGTTCCATCTTTTTCTGTCGTCTTAAAAGAAATAACACACTTATTACTGTTCTCCATATCAATTTTCAATGTAGATAATAAATCGTAAAAATCGCAAAAAAAGACTTGACTATTTGATTCTACTACTAATATTTTAATACTATAGATAATAACGTTTTACATCATGTTTGAACATATCCTATTACATAACCGTTTTCCGTCCTGGTCACAGTACTACGACAGCGTTAGTTAAGGTTACCGACGACATTAGATCAGGTATGGACAATAAGCAGCTAACCGTATTAACTCTTTTAGACTTTAGTAATGCTTTTAATAGTGTCAATCATAGAGTATTGTTAGGTCTGCTTCGTTCAATTAATATATCTCCAGAGGTGATTGATTGGTTTCAAAGTTACCTGCGTGGACGGCGACAGCGCATAATAGTTGATGATAAAATATCATCCTGGTCATCCATTACTGATGGTGTCCCGCAGGGTGGCGTGTTGTCTCCTCTTCTTTTTGCGATATTTATAAACTCTATCACAAGTAATTTAACTTCTCTCTACCACATGTACGCCGATGACTTGCAAATATACACTCAGTCAAGCCTCGAAGATATATCACATGCTATAGCCTCAACTAATGCTGATTTAGCCAGGATTGTTGAATGGAGCACAAACTATGGCCTTACCATTAATCCATCTAAGAGTCAGGTCATCATCATTGGTAGCCCCCGTCTCATCTCAAGGCTTGACTGGGAGAACCTCACACCTATTTCTATTGATGGCATTGTTATACCTTTTAGCAAAACTGTTAAAAACCTTGGTGTGTACCTTGATACAACTTTATCTTGGCGTGATCACATAAAAGAGGTGAGTCGTAGGGTTTATGCTTCATCTTGCTCGCTAAGGCGTTTGCGTAACTTCTTGCCATTCTCCACGAAAATCATATTAGCACAATCTCTTCTTTTGCCTATTATCGATTACGCTGACGCTTGCTGTCCGGATCTTACACAGGAGCTTTTAAATAAACTGGAGCGACTGCAAAACTTTTGTATACGTTTCATTTTTGGGCTTCGGAAGTACGATCATGTTTCGTATTTTAGAAAAAAACTCAAGTGGCTGCCAATCCGATCTCGTCGTAATATACATTTTCTCCGTCTTTTGTATCAAGTACTTTTTGACCCTAAATCGCCTTCATACCTTAAGAATAACTTTGAATTCCTCCAGAATGAAACTTATACTCTACGGTCGAAAGAAAGACTCACACTGCGTGTGGCTACTCAAAAAACTGAATTCCTAAGTTATTCATTTGCTTCAACCGCTGTAAGATTGTGGAACTCTTTACCTGTGGATATAAGACGTGCACAATCTTTAACTTCTTATAAACGTCTAATACATAAATATTATTTAGATCTGGAATATAGCTCCGAGTAGTGACCTTAATACTTTAAGTGATTAATAACTATTATTTTATATGTGTATGTTTATCATTTAGTAGGTATATATTATTAATTATTAAGTAATATGTATGTTTATAAAATATTGTTTAGTTTTTAAAATAAGATTTTGATGCCTCTCTTTATACAGCAAACACTTGTCCTTTGCCTGAGGGGTCGCCTGGTAGAGATCACTCTGAAGTGATAAGGCCGCCCCGTTACACATATTAAAGCTGTAACTTTGTGATTTATTATTTACTTTTATATTTTATAAAATAATGTGTGTAATGAAGTGTCACATAAATAAATAACCTTAATCCTAACCCAAAGTACTCTTCATTCATTTCCCCAGGCCGCAACTGGCATAGCCAATTTAACCGTAGCAGCCATGGTAGAACAAGGGTTGTCAGAGAACGACGCCCGTAATCGCGTCTACATGTTCGACATTGAGGGTCTCCTTAGCAACAAGCGGCAAGGCGGTATCCCGGAACATTGCAAGCACTTTGGCAAAGACGTGGAGCCATCGAAGGACTTCGAGCAGTGCGTGCAGACGTTGAAACCGACGTGTCTCATTGGTGAGATTTTTTTCTCTCGAAGTAGTTCGGGAATGTCCTAGTTTGCTCTTAGATGATAGGTACTTATTATAGATACGTTTTATCACATTCTGTCTATTTTTTGTAGAAATTGGCTACTGTCTACGCTGCTATGATATTACTAGATATTTTTATATTTTGGTTAATAAATAGACAAATAATTGAAAATGTAGAGCTTTTTTTGGTAGAGTTCTTGTAAGTAATTAAAAATAATTTATTTTCCAGGATGTTCAACAGTAAGAGGTTCATTTAATGAGAAAATCCTCAAACAGATGGCCCAGAATGCAGAAAGGCCCGTCATATTTGCCCTTTCGAATCCTACCAGTAAGGCAGAGTGTACGCCCCAGGAAGCTTATAACCATACAAATGTAAGAACACAGACATTATTGAACTGCTTCTTAAGTTGTTTATTGTTGTAGAATATAACATATTTCTCAATGTATCACCCCTTTTGGAATCACCTTCAATATTAATGTAGTATCTACTCACAAAAATATTTGCAAAATTAGTTATTTGGATCAATAGTTTCAAAGACTTCCTACAAACAATTTCGCTCTGTATAATATCACTATAACTCAAGCACGCTGCCCTTTTGCTTGCAACTTTATATTATTGCTATATACTGCCTTTGCTTTATATTCTCACTCAGTCTTATTCTTATTACGCTAATTACGGTCGCATTTCTTCCACATGTTCTGTATCAACCCTCCCTTTGCTTATTTAGCACTCAGAATTGTGAAACATCTGCAGATGTTTAATGGTAATAACCATCAAATGTAATTACAAAAGCATGTATAGCTCATTTTAAAAACACATATTACCAACTCACATTACCTACCATTAATTAATTTCTCACATACAATAATATTTTAATGTTATTTAATACAAATTTATGCTAATATTATGAAACTGAAGAGTTTGTTTGTTTGTTTGAACGCGCTAATCTCAGAAACTTCTGGTCCGATTTGAGAAATTCTTTAGGTGTTATATAGCCCATTTATCGGGGAAGGCTATAGGCTATATATCATTACCCTAAGACCAATAAGAGTGGAGAAATGCGGGTGAAACCGAGGGGCACAGCTAGTATTTACTACATGGACCTATCATTGCAAAACCTATCAATAAATGAATACATCAAATAGATTTAGAACCATCTCTGAATATGTGAGATTTCGTTAAATGTATATTAGATTTTACTAGGAAATACGTTGAATATGATTAACATGTTTATCAAATCGTAATTTGTATGCGATACGCGTAAATCCCATTGCATAGTTGCAATAATGGTGACTGAGCTGAGGTAATGTATGTTATTTAGCTAAAATTTAATATTTGCTTTACTATTATTGAACTTCACATTAAATAACATGTTATACAAATACACATAGCAACTAATTAATAGAGTGAGCGACGACAAGAATATCAGAGTGACAAACGCAGGGGCATTGTTGCAGAGGTTGTACTAGGAACTATTTAGAAATCTGTGTTTCAATAATATATTATTATCTACTGACAAAGAGCTGGCATGTGGTAGTTACAATCATCGTTCTAAGGAGCATTAATATTCGAGGAAGTTACAACGCGTCTGTTGACTCATTGCCTAGAATGGTAGAGCAGTTAAGAAGCGCATCTGATAATAAAAAAGTTAAATTTATCACTTGAGATTGGCCCCATATAATTATGGAATAAAATAGGTATCTTATTCCATTTCCTCGCATATAGAAAAGCATTGACACATCTATTTCTTTGGGTATCGATGTTACCTTATTGCCAAGTTTGTGCCCTACTAGTCAAAGATGTATTTTTTTAATAAGGGATCGAACTCAGCACTTCTTCATACATGCACTTAATAATTTAATTATCTTTTCTCAGGGCACATGTATTTATGCATCCGGGTCACCGTT
The DNA here is from genome assembly GCA_029959065.1 of Colias behrii. Taxonomy (NCBI): domain Eukaryota; kingdom Metazoa; phylum Arthropoda; class Insecta; order Lepidoptera; family Pieridae; genus Colias; species Colias behrii. Next base: position 8,433,753 of record JARWMC010000009.1, read on the forward strand.
TCCACCTGTGAAATATAAGGACAAAGAGTATCATACGGGACAAGGCAATAATTCGTACATTTTCCCCGGCCTTGCGTTGGGCATTATAGCAGTTCGTGCACGAATTATTCCCGAATATATGTTCTTAAGCGCAGCTCGAGTAAGTATTTGAACTTGTTCGTGTAGTATTTGTTATCAACTAGCTGCGTAACATTGCATTTATTAAAATAATAAATTAAATCGGTAGAAGAGCCTAGTTTTCATTACATTCAAAGATTTGTTATTATAAAGTTTATAACAAATTACTTTAAAATTACCATTGATAAAAGAAAATACAGTCAGTTTATGTGGTGTAAGAGATTTCATTAAATTTTTACAAAAATAGTGTGATGAATGTATATTTTTCCATCAGACGCTAGCCAATTTTGTCAGCGAATCAGACTTGGGGATCGGCCGTATTTACCCACCTCTTGCAGATATCAGAAAAGTTTCATACAGCATAGCACTGGAGATTTGCAACTTGGCGTATCAAAAAGGTGAATCTGTCAGCTTATATTTTCTTATAACAAGGTTGGCATTGTATCAATGTCTACTCAATTTGGTTGAAATATGTTTGTATGGAGCTTTTGTTGTATAAAATAGATTCTTACGAAATTTCGATATGAGTAAATCGATGTATATTTTCCAATATTTCAATATTTCATTTTACTCTTATTTGATAAAAAATCATCAAATAAGAGTGCAGCTCATATCTACATATGTTTACAAACAAAAACCTTATAATTTAATGCAGCCAATCCGTCTTAATAATTACGCTTTCAAAATGTTAAAGCTCTCATTCATATTACAGGAATTGCAACGGTACATCCGAAGCCGAATGACTTCAAGGCATTCTTAGATGATCATATATATGATTTGCACTATTACTCTCCTTTGCCGGCTTTTTATCCATACCCAAAACCGCCAGAAATCAAAGTTAAATCGGTTGAGGAAGTTTACAAAGGACTTGTGTAAGTTTCTCCCTATACTCTATAAATTTATTTTATGGTAGTATTATTACCCTAGTAGAGTATAATATTAGTAGAACAGTGACGTCATAAGGGTTCAAGAAATGAGCTCAAATGTCTTTAAAAGACCAGCAAAGTGCTTACACCACTAGTAACTATAACGGGAGAAATCATGGTCAGTACTGACCGCTATGTTTCCTAAGCTTGTTCAACCATATATAAATAGAACTTAATGTAATCGCATTCGATATGAGAGAGACCTATTTCTATTATATATACATGAACCCGCTCCTAAATCCTTTTTAAGGTTGGACACACGTCCGCCATTAACTGTTGTGGCTACTAATGCTTTAAATTGATTTAATTGTATTGAGTCCCTACTTGCATCAATAAATGTTGTGAAACATTTGTAAAATACAGTTGTAGTAAATTGTTAGTACTTACCTATTTTTCCTTACATTGGTACATGTATCACAGACTTTTAGTAAATATTTTTTCAACGTAACCTACTAACATATAGTTCTAATGACTAATTGAAATTGTATCTACTTGATTTGCTAATAACTTCAATTTTCATTTACAGAAATGATCCAAAGCCCAAATAAATCGCGTAGGCGTAAGCGCAAACTGTGTACGAACTGAATAATGTATTAAAAGAAAACCAAGATTTCAAAACACTGTACAATCAGTAGGTATATTTAATTTATATAAATTATAGTTTCATCATAGACTAAAGTTGGATAAATTGAGAAGGAAGATTATTTATATTCTATTTTGAATTTCAAATCGAAATATTGTGTTATAATGTATTTATCATATTTTCTAAGTTATATTTTAAATATTAGTTCAAAATAAAGATATTTAGTTATATACTGTTGTTTTATTTCATAATTTTAAAGGACTCTACATAATTAATAACCTTCTGTCCATAGAAATTGACACTATTTTATTAAAGGTTTTCCAACACTTTATTCCGAGTCTACGTCTTGACTAAGATGACTTGCATCAAACACGACAAAAGAACACGAGACATTTACTTTTCGCCTGTAGGCAAAAACAAAAACCGGCCAAGTGCGAGTCGGACTCGCGCACCGAGGGTTCCGTAAAATTTAAGGTTTTCGGAATTTTTCCTTTATGTGTGCTATAAAACGTTGCTTCATGCCAAATTTCAAGATTCTAGGTCGACTGGAAGTACCCTTTAGGTTTTGATTCCCTTGCGAGTACTTGCGAGTTTCAAAATATGCAGCTTAAATTGCTGTTTCTTTTGATTGCGTTGACATAGAAGTTTGATTTTGTTACAGCTTAAAGGTATTATAGACCTGAGTATTTGGTATGAATTTAAATTTAATACCTCTACGCGTTTATGAGGAAATGGGTAGTAAGTTTAAAATTATTAAAAAAAAATATATTATGTGATGTAACTAAAAATTTATGGTTTTCGTAATTTTTCCTTTATCTATGCTATAAGACGTTGCTTCGTACCAAATTTCAAGATTCTGAGTTCACGGGAAGCACCCTGTAGGTTTTGATTCCCTTGCAAGTGTCGAAAATTTGCGGCATAAACGGCTGTATCTTTTGATTGCGTTGGCTTAGAAGTTTAATTTTTTCACAGCTTCAAGGGACAGTAGACCTGAGTAATTGATATAAATTTCAGCTTCATACCTCCACGCGTTCCTGAGAAAAAGGGTCTTGACAGACGGACGGACGGACGGACAACAAAGTGATCCTATAAGGGTTCCGTTTTTTCCTTTTGAGGTACGGAACCCTAAAAAACTTGGCAATTAATTTCTTCGAAATATATGTCATAAAGGTCATAAAGTTTTTTATTCTAACTAAAATGTGAATATAGTGACTTCTGCACGTGTTCGTGAACAAAGAAGTTTGTACAAACTGCAAACATATCGTGTACAGAAGTTTTCGTGCAAATATTTAATTGTGAAACTTGTTTTTGAACGAAACACGACACGAGTTACGGTTTACTCTGCGTAGACGATTGTAGTAACTAGTATCACGGTTTTTTTTAACATTTTCAGCGTCTAGTTTCAAACGTAGTTGGAAAGCTTGTATTTTATTTGACAAATATTTTATGTAAAACTGATGTAAAAATAATTAGAATTTGTACGGATTTTAAGAAGCTGCGCGAGCTTCAATGCTTTTCATATCGAAAAACAATTTTGATGTTTCTTAATTATTTATACTGAGAACCGTAAGTATTTAATTACATATGTCTGCTACGTGGAGTCATTTTTTTATTAAAATTTGTATGTTTTTCTTTATCCAACTTACCTAATCTGCATCTTATCTCTTTAATATTCAATTCATAACATTTCACAATCAATATCCACAACGTTTAATAATCAAACTCGTTAGTCTAGCGTGCTCTGGAGCGATAGTATAGCTTTACGGATCTAATATAATGCAAATCTTCAAATCTCCGAGTAGCAGTTTGCACCTTGTGTATTAGGACGTATTGTGAGGTTGTTGGCACAATATCTGGCTATAACGTTAAACAACAGATGTTTCGGTACTGCAAAAGGTAAGTGCTCATTATATACACATATAGATATTTGTAAGTGGTGAAGATTGAATGTCTGGATTCTTGAAATTAATACTACACCAACCCTTTCAAGTTTGGTATTATAATAAAGGGTATATTACGTTATTAATGATGTAATAAATATGTATTTAAATACATATTTATTAAATCATTAATTGTGTATATTATAAAAAAGGACAGTGCTAGTCGTCCGCTAAACGGATGAATAAAATAAATTAGTCGTCCGATTACCGGATGAATAAAATAATTTAATCGTCCGATAACATCTATTTATCTATATAGTTAGGTTATCGGGGTTTCTTTAGAGAACTGCCGCACGTATTATAGGTTTTTTGTGGGGGGAGGAGAGGGGGGAGGAGGGCACACGTAGGTATTTGATTTTTTTTTGCGCGTCGACGGAGCCCCGCTTCGCGGGGCTCCTATTTCTGTGTATTTTTTTTTTTAAGAAACCTAACCTAACCTAACCTAACGGCTAACCTAACCTAAACTTGATTTTTTTTTGCGCGTCGACGGAGCCCCGCGAAGCGGGGCTCCTATTTCTGTGTAGTTTTTTTTTAAGAAACCTAACCTAACCTAACCTAACGGCTAACCTAACCTAAACTTGATTTTTTTTGCGCGTCGACGGAGCCCCGCTTCGCGGGGCTCCTATTTCTGTGTAGTTTTTTTTTAAGAAACCTAACCTAACCTAACCTAACGGCTAACCTAACCTAAACTTGATTTTTTTTGCGCGTCGACGGAGCCCCGCTTTGCGGGGCTCCTATTTCTGTGTAGTTTTTTTTTAAGAAACCTAACCTAACCTAACCTAACGGCTAACCTAACCTAAACGTGATTTTTTTTTGCGCGTCGACGGAGCCCCGCTTTGCGGGGCTCCTATTTCTGTGTAGTTTTTTTTTAAGAAACCTAACCTAACCTAACCTAACGGCTAACCTAACCTAAACGTGATTTTTTTTTGCGCGTCGACGGAGCCCCGCTTTGCGGGGCTCCTATTTCTGTGTAGTTTTTTTTTAAGAAACCTAACCTAACCTAACCTAAAGGCAAACCTAACCTAACGAATTGAGGGCGAATATCTCGGCCATTTTTGATTTTAGAGAAAAGTTGTTCCTATAAAACATGCTTATATTCATCCGTTTAGCGGACGACTAGACACTTCGTATAAAAAAATAGTGAATTATTATTAAGATGGGTCATTCGCTACTCTTATTTTGAAAAAGAATATCGTAATTCTTTTTGCTAACATACATAACTCCTAGAGATAGTACGTTTACCTTTTGATTTCTAGTATAATTTTAATAGTAGAATCCGGGTCACTATGGGCTCGACCGCTGAAATTGAAATATTGTCTTTAAATTTACCATTTATGCGAGGCTCAGGCAGGCGAATAATTCTTCAATTAAGGTGTTATTTAGAAGGTGTCATAAAGATAATTATTATGAAACAGTTTGCTGCTTGTAAAAATCACAACAACTCTATAGTTGGGGACTGTTCTAACTTAATAAATAAAGTTAATTCAATACAAGCATGACGTAACTAGTTATGTAATTTTTTTATGCAAATTGAAAATACTTACAGTTAGTTGCGATTTTTTCTTGATTTTCGACTTTAACGCCAATTCTTTTTAATTTAGAAATTAATTAACATGACGCTAAATTTGAATTGCATTACTTAAAGTAAAAAATAAAGGTTAATGATTTCTTATTAAAATATATTTAATGTGAAATACTGATTCGACGGTGACCCTTACACTGGATTGTTGCCACAAAAAGTAATTCATATACCGCTTGTTTAGAACACAAAAAGACGTCTGGATAGTTTTATACGAAAAGTTCACACTTTTTTCCCGAAATACGAAAACAATATTAACGTAAGTTATCTCCTTATTATTTCCAAAACTTATTATAAGGTTCGTTTAAGTTTTTACTAACGAAACGTCTTTCTCGCCAGATTTAAAATGCTCTCTCTATTTACAAGTCCTCTGTATCAATATTGAATTAAAATAATTGTAAAAATGAAAGCGTTGGTAATATTGTTACTACAGATTATTAACTTCTACACATATCAAGCTTTATAAGAGTTCGCAAGACTACATTGTTGGTATTCGCCAGAGATTGGCAGGATAACAAAATTCACCTCTACGTTTTGAATTCACAAGAGGGCCGGTGGTGGAAAATTGAATTTTGAGTTTCCGCGATTCCGACACAAAGAGCATGTAAAAGTCATACATCAGTTTGCACCTGTCTCGCCTTCCACAATCAGTGAATACAAAGCAAGCTTTGGAGACTACTGGGCTAATTTTATTTGTTTGCTCTGAATGTAATAATAATCGTCTTGTGTTTTCAACTGACGTATCATAACATTTATATTTCATGTAAAGATATTAATGAAACAGGTATCCGGAGGTTTGTGTATCTCGACGTAAAAGTAGAGTAGTTATAATTTTAAGCGTTCTAACAGACGAACGGCAAGTGGCGACGCTTGCTTGTTTTGTGTTGATGGCAAACTGCAAGCGTTTGACGTTTGACGGCAACCGTTTTTGCGTGTCGACGGCAGCCGTCGACATATTGACTGCTGCCGTCGACGCGCCGTGGACTGCCGTCGACATATGGCGACGGCTGAAGTAGCCCCTGCCGTTCACAACTTGCCGTTCTTCTATTAGAACTCTAAACATGTTCATGACCTCATAGACACAATGTCTTACTTACTTTGTTTGATCTTCATTGAACGCTAGTGCGTTAGTATGTTTGAATTTTTTAATAAAATTATAATTTAAAAATATATGTAAACGATAAAATATGACAAATATTCATTAATTATTAAAAGTATTGAGTGATAAAGTAAAACACACATTAATATCATACTGAAATTAGTGATAAACACATTAATATCATAATTTTATTTAAATTAACCTAAACACGAAAAGCTATAGACACGACATTAAATCCAAAAGCTCCACTAATATTATTCTTGGCTGAGTATAACGTGGTAACACGTAAAAATAATTATATACCCCAACATACCGTGACATGTCAACGTTTAAGAAGCGAAATATTAAAAGCGGATTTGTTAATGGATTATGTATCGCGTGTATTTTGACACAATATGGTAAAATAAAAATTTCGTGGATTTTGTGGATTTTCAAAGACATTTTTTTTTCTTTCAGACGCGCCTTGTACGTTATAAACCATACATTTTTATAGGATGATATCTCCTTTTTTCGTTTTACAATACCGAGTAATTTTCAAGTGAAACTTCTTTAGGCGCGTTGAGAGTAAAATTTCAAGGTTGCGTCATGGCAATACCGTCACGTCATGGAGTAAAGCGACGAATTTGGTATCTTTGAATCTTGCCAAAGAAGTTTCATTTCTGATACGTGTGCTCGGCACACACGCTCTTTTTTTCAGAGGCGCCTTTTACGTTGTGCCATAAATTTTTATACGATGATAATATTATCTCCTTGTTTCGTTATACGATACCGAGTCATTTTTTCTTTGCTTGAGCTTTGATAATTTCAGAGCATTGTTTGAAGGATAATTTATGTATATTCTTATTATAAGTTGCGGCTTCTATTTCTTTTGCTGTTTAAGTATTAGTGTAGTTACATTATTTTATATTGTTTTTGTTGGATTAATAGCTGAGGCAAATACGCATGTAGCGCTAAGGAATCTATTCTAGGACTAATTTGATGTACAAAACAAGCATCCGCTTTTTTTAGAAGGTATGTATTATAGTAGTCTTTTTTCGCAATCATCAGTGTTTGTGTAATAAAAAGACATATTAAATAAATCGCTGTAGTTACCTAAACTTCTTTACAATAAAGGATGTTGTTCTCTTATTATATTTCATTAGCATAATATATGCAAGTAAGTTGCGACCTCTTCGCAGCGCGTAAAAAGGTTTTGAAATTTTAACAAAGTACAAATTTGCTTATTTTGCACGTGATATGTAAATTGGAACAAGTTTTGTTCGGACTCGGCCAACAATTTCATGTAAATTTTCATAGCGACTCGCATTGTGATGGCGTATAATTTGTGCGAAGTTCTTTTATTTCATTGTACTCAAGCTGAAGCCTGAAGGAATCAGAGACGGGATATTTCTTTCTTTCATAATTGTAGGTTTGGTGAATGGACTCCGATGTATTTTAAATGAGTTCTTTGAGAGTCATTACGGCTGAGCATTTTATTAGTGTTGAATTTTAAATTCTTTTATTTATGTAGGAACTTTTGCGTTGGGGAAGGTGAATGGACTGAATGCTCATAAATTTTTTAACGCTGTTCGAAATTAAATTTGTATATATGAAAATGGTTCGCTTCAAAAATTTTCAAGCAAGATATGACATAGTATTAATTAAGACGATTGCAGCCATATCGTAATATGCAGCAATTATAAACAAAGGAAATCTTTTTAATTCCAAAAACCAAACCCAAGAAATCGTATAGGAGCTACCAACGTTGACAAGAGAGAATTTTAGTATAGTTGGTTCTTTGATATACTGTTTCTCTTCCTATTTCGGTTAGAGTCCGGGCTGTCTGGCTGGCCGCAGTGGTTGCGTTTATTAGTGCGCATCTTATCTGCACAGGAAAATATCCGTAATTTAAAGTCATTTATTAACGCGTAATTTTTAATCTTTTGCCTTTAGAAAGATCCATCAGACATAATTTTTTTATTGCAAGACGTTTTTTTCGTTGTTAAATAGGTGCCAGACGCAATTTTTTATTTCAAAATCATTAAAATGTCATCGAAATAAGTGAAATTCCATCAACATGAGTCCCCGTGAAGGATATACTATGTATAATATTCATTTTACTATTTACAATTTTTTTGCAACAATCTACCATGGTGCCTCCTTTTCCCAACGAACCTCAAATAGGACGTTAATGTAAACTTGATAAAAACCAAATATCATCAAATTCATATTAATACCCAAAAGTGTAATAAATATGAAACCATCTATTAAAAATATTAGTTTACTAATTATTCAATATAAGTATTAAAAAAGGATAATATAATATAAGTAATAAAGTTATTACTTACCTTTTAAGCGGACTCATGTTGATGTAATTACACTTATTTCGATGACATTTTAATTATTTTGAAATAAAAAATTGCGTATGGCACCTATTTAACAACGAAAAAATTATGTCTGTTGGATGTATCTAAAGGCAAAAGATTAAAAATTACGCGTTAATAAATGACTTTAAATTACGGATATTTTCCTGTGCGCACTAATAAACGCAACCACTACCGCCAGCCAGACAGCCCGGACTCTAACCGAAATAGCAAGAGAAACAGTATATCAAAAACCCAACTATACTAAAATGCCTTTTTTTAAAACGTTAATAGCTCCCGTACCAAAAGTAAAGTAAGTAAAGGGTAAAGTTTCAAAGTTGGTTTCAACAGAGAAGGCACCATAAAACTGCAATAAAAACAAATAATACAGGAAATATGAACTCAGACAAGAGTAGTTGTGATTCGCCGTTGCGGCGAATCACGTGTTGGCGAACCCGCAAATCAGTGGTACCCCATCCTAAAAAAAAAAAAAAAAAAAAAAAAGTTTGGACTCTTTTCCCACTAAAGCGGCCACGCTGAGTCGATAGCACTCACTCCCGAAGCGATAGGATGCACGGTTTCGGAGATGTGCAGATCGATTAACTCTTATCTAATTGATATCCGGTGGGTCATTAGCGTCCCATGGTTCACCTTTTCCTATTAGCTAATTACACCGTCCGGCGTTCTTATCTATTACTCATTGTGCACCTCGCTTATCACTGCTTTTGTATTAAACTTCTTTGTTATGACCTACCTCACTATTCTAACCAAACGATGTATTATTATATTCAAGAAAAAATACGTCTAAAATCCTATAACTATATTTATATATTATCGTACTATATTATCATAATTGTTGCTTTTTTAAAAAGCGATTCGCTTCTGGCACTCGCCGGCCGCTGCCGCGGCACGCTCGCTTTGCTCGCTCGGCTCGTGCGTTGTTTATCAAAGTCTAACCTAACCTAACCTAATTGTTGCTTTTTTAAAAAGCGATTCGCTTCTGGCGTTGTTTATCAAAATCTAACCTAACCTAACCTAACCCAATTATTTTTCCGGGTAATCTGATGTATCGAACTTTGTTACGAGCTACCTCGCTATTCTGAATCATCAATAAAACACATTCATTTTACTGCCATTTTTATTTCCAAAATGTTGTTGCTTATTATCTACTGGTTTGTGTATTTGGCGACCATTTGTCCATTTTGCTATATAAAAATAATTATTGATGAACATTTGAATTGTAGCCTTATCTACTTATAAAATAGGAGCGAAACATCTCATCCACTAAAATATCGTTGTACAGTGTGTTCCCTGTAAATATGCTCGTAAAACTATGCATTGAATATCCCTGAAACTTATATAGCAAATACATTAAGCAATATTCTCCACAAACTGAAGTCCAATCATTCTGAATCCTATCAACATTCCAGTCCCATCTCTTACAATTCCTTTTCAAAAACTGGAGATGATATCGCTCAGGTGTTCGTCCATATGAATCAAAATATTGACCGATGCCATTCGTATCGATATGTACAGCTACCCAGTGTGAACCCGGTTTATCATCCGCATCCAAATTGCATATTATATACGTTGGTACATGGGTATACATAGGCAGTCTATTAGCAGCATAAACATTATTTTCTAGACTGGGATGAATCTTTTTCATATGTTTTTGTAATTCTAGTGTATCCATGATATTACTGTTATTAGCAGATTATTACAGTACCAATCTATTCAATGGTTGTCATAGGAATGTTCAATTATAGTGTTTTGTATAAGATTAAATAGGAAGTTTGTAATGAAATAAAAAATAGTAAATTGCATACAATTTGTTTTATTTAATTTTATAATGTTTCCTTTAGTTACATATACACAAAATGCATTAAGCATAACACATAAATCTAAAATATAACACACATTATAACCTTAACTACTATAGTCTACAGTAACATTTCTATTTTTATCTATTTCAATAATATTATCAAACTCAGCATAAACAATACAGTTAATTGTTTGTGTTAGTGAGGATTCAAATCGTACTTCTAATCTTACACTACCATGCTTTATGAGATTCCAATGAGCTGATGAGTTAGCTGATAAATCAGGAGTTAAATCAAATGCTAAAAGACAGTAGCCTTTGGCATACTGTTCACGAGAGATTGCATTTCCTTCATTAAGAAAGTGAATACCAGTCCCCGAGAATAGAGTATGATATGCCGATGTGAATATATTATTATTAAAAGATGGTTGCAAAGCTTTTGAAGGTATTTGTTGACCATCAATATATAAGCTGAAAGAGTTAATACCATAGTTTTCAAAGTTAAATGGATTTTTAGTAAGTGAACCATTAAATGCGGAATTGTTCACAAATCCAATAATACATCTTTTGGGTACCTGTCCCAAGAATATATTATCAAGAGTTTTTCCTTGAACACCTGATGGAATTGTTAAAACTTTAACTTCAGCACGAGTAATAGGATATTTAGCAGTTGTAGAAGCTAAAACTTTCTGATGTGCGAGTAATACACTTGGATTAATTCGTGCTCTTCGAACAATAAGAGTTGCATCCGTAATGCAAACTTTAAACTTTTCATCATTTGACCCAGCAATTAAATTAAAACTCTCTCTTGACCGAACTAATTTTACACTCATTTCAACACCATTAATTAAAAATTTATCTTGATTGAAAATGTCACCATGAAGATGACCAATCATTTCTATTTCCCGGCTTTCATTAACTAATTCCTGTCTTTTAGCAAATCCTGTGTTTTTACCATCTGTGGAATCCATTTTGCCTGCTGTATCATCATACCAAAGACTACAAGTAAGATGAGATTGTTTAGCAGCAGGAGCATAGTTTAAAAGGGTTTCCATGTATGCTCGATAGGCATAGGTATTATTAGGTGGTGATACAAGTTTTTGGTTTAAATAAACATCGAGTTGACTAAAAAGTGAATGCAACCAATTATTTACAGGTGCTACTACTGTAGCTGACAACAAGTTTGTTGAATCTTGATTTAATACTTTTGCCTTTATGTGGAGTAATGTATGAGACAAATCTATGTAGTCATCGCCTGTTCCAGGAACTTGAAACTCGATAGGTCCATCATCAGCAAGAGATGAAATTGGTTTATAGTGAATCCACAATCCATTTTCAATGCTTGTTTGTGTGGACGGTAATGCAAACAAATCTAATTCTGACTTAACGCACTTACAAGAATGATTATGAAGGAAAGACATACTTAATTTGAAAATATATCTTTGATGTTTTTTGGTTTTAGACCAAGTTTTTTCGTAGCTTTCACTTTAGCTGTTAGTGGTGGAATGAACGAGGCCAATCGTTTTCTTTTAGTTATATACCCAGATCCTGTCATGTTTAATCGATCAATTTTGTTATCAGCCTTTCGTTTTAAGTTCGTACTAACTTGCTTTAGACGATCTTTTATTGAGGCTTCCATAGGACGGGCTTGAATCATATCCGATAAAAGTCCTACTCCAGCGTTTAATGCCTCCTTACCAACCACTCGAGCACCACTTGAAAGTAAAGGTAAAACTGATCTAAATAACCCTCCTAAGAAGCTTCCAATACCATGACCGCGTTGGTATGGTGAACCCTTATAAATTACTCCAACTCCTGATCCAGCTTGATGTGAATAATAATTTTCATATGGACATTTATGATGATCATGAGGAGAATACATTATTATAATTTGCGGAAATGTAGTTTAATACACACGGTCCCAAACTGGAATGGTATTTTTTGTCCTGCGCTCGATCTTATATCCATTTCCAGCGTATCGAACTCTCTTCGCATAACGGGTAAGTAGTGAGGTGGAGAGAAAACGTGCATTTTATACGCACCATAAATGTATTTTGAAGGATCTAATGAAATGACTCTTAATAGCGGAGTCATAACATCACCCACAATCTGAGGATCAATAATGTCGCAATATAGAAATAGTTGAGATGGTAACCCTAAATGTAAATTAGCAGGACACTTCCCAAAATTTCTGTCTAGGAGATTTGTATTTGGTTCATAACCTAGTTGTAAACTTAATTTGGGTGATAATGTTACGGATGTTATATTTTTATCCAAAACAGAAACAGACACAAATTTTGTTATTTCATCATAACGAAATTTCAAGTTCTCTCCGATACCATTTAATGCTCTCAAAATATGTTCAACGTTATCGTAGTTGGTAGCGGGAATATGTTTTTTGTAGTACACTGTTGATGGTTTATCTTCATTAGGAATTAACATGGTTTTTGTGATGTATACAACATTTTCATGATCTTGAACAGTAAACATTGTGCATGGATATTGAAACTCGACAACTCCAACCAACCATTCACCTTCTAATTTCATAGCTTTTGGTAATTTTGTTGAAAAATTTGTGGTCTTGTTATCAGGAAAGTATTCCATTGAACTATTGCTGAGCAAAGTTAAATAAAAACTTTCTTTATTCATATTTCTTTTAAACTAGAAGCTAAAATCCAACTGTTAAATTTATCTGGATAACCTTTCCACTTCACTAATACTTCTTTTCTGTTGCCCGAATAACGAGTACCAATTATTTTATCTATTTTATATTGTGAGGTGGGGTTGTAAGTGACCTTCTGTAATTCTCTTTCATAAAAAGTACCAACTATTGGTTCATTTTGTAAATCTGTAATTGTATAAACAACCCATGGAGATCTATCAATTATTGAAGATATAATAAATATTTCATCACTCCAATTTGATTCATATCCTTTTTGGAAAACATGTTTATATTTAGTTATTCGAACATAATCACCCACGTTGAAATTTGGTTTTGAATTTTCTAAAGAAAGTTTGTTTGACCCTCTATCATAAAGATTAGTCCAAACTGTCATAATATTGTTGGAACTTACATCACATGGGCACATCTTAATACTCGAGTGAATGCTGTGATTATAAGAGTATATTAAATCTTGTAAAACATCTATATATCTATAAGTATTATTATGAGTGAAATAACGCCACATTTTCATTTTTAGAGTTCTTTGAAATCGTTCAACAATACTAGCCTTAATATCAGGATTGTTAGTGGTATAGTAATTTATCTTTTTGGATTTAAAGTATTTTTGTACATCTTTTGAAACAAATTCTGTACCTTTATCAGATTGTATGTGAGTAGGGGTTGAATTACTTTCAGTAAATATACTTTCAAAACATTCTTTAGTTGTTTCTGAGTTTTTCTTTTTCATTGGTCTTGCAAAAGCATATTTACTAAATACATCAATAACACAAAGTATGTAGTTGAAACCATCATTATATTGAGAATAAGTTCGCATATCACTTAAATCGGCTTGCCACAGCTCATTAATATTTGATAGAATGTACCTATTACGCGGGAATTTTTTCCGAATGGGTTTATGTAATGTATATGTTTCTTGTGATTGTAACCATTCCTTCACTTGCTTTTTATCCATTTTACCCTTCATAGCTTTTGATAATTTATCAATACTACCAAAACCAGCGGGGTTAGATGGATCATAATAAATCCTGTTAATTTCTTCTAGTACGGGGTCCATTTTTCCCAATCGATCTTTTTACGTATTTTAGTTATATATCTTTTATCTCCACTGCTCGGTGTAGAAAATTCTTGAACTTCAATCTCAGAGGTTTTGTTCAGATCTTTCGCTTGAAGTTGGTTAATAAACTCACATCTCTTTGGATTTCCAATATAAGTAAGTGGTACTTTAATATCTTTCAATGCTTTAGCAAATCTATCCCACCCTATCGGATCACTTTTTTTTAAGGGTCTAAGTGAATCATTTATTAAATCAACAATATTACTTCCTGGAATTTTTTCATTATCAATTATGACTGTGCCTTCATTATCCCAACGTATTTTACTTTTACTTGTTCCAATTAAGTTTAATAATGACTCACCTTTTTTATTATAAGTTTTTGGTATTAAACTGAGTATTTGTGTTGGTGAATACAGTGGATTTGCCTCACTTTCTATACTTTTAATGGAACCTTTCTCCTCCAACAAAGATTCAGCATCAACTGAACTTTTTAGATCTCTATCTTTATTTTTAAAACCAATTTTAGACTCATTTGAATATTCATTAGATGTATCAGAATAAATTGGTAATCTGAGTGGTTGACGATCCTCTTCGGTAAAGTGAAGGTATCTTTGTAGTGTTTGTAAATATAACATCCACTTCTTTCGGTCTTCCGTCTTACTATTCATAATATTTTGCATTTCAATATCTAATCGAGACAAATTACTTGTATCCTTATTTTCTTGTTTTAATTTTTCAATCAATCCAGGTTCAATAAGTATCATTTTCTTAGCATTTTCCATGTTAACTGGCTAGTCCACTTACTAATCCACTCAATATTGCACCTAATATTATTGGTAAGAAAGTCCCTCCTTTTTGTATAATAATATTTTTTCTTAGTTTATGTTTACACTTACGCACCAGTTTACGGAGTATATTTTTGTGTTTATTCAATTTTTGTTTATCTTGATCTTTAAGTGGTATCTTTCCTTGTAAAACGTTATGAATACATTCACAAATACAATTTATTTCTTTTTCATCACACGTTTTAAGTAATGCTCTTTGATGTTTTGGTTTAAGCGTATGCAAAGCATTTAGCAAATGTTTATGCGTTGTGACTCGACGATGCATCATTTAGAAATGATTTGAATTGTTTGATTCTTGGTGTATTTAAACTCTTTCGTGGGGACGTAGACTGTACAGTGACCATTAAATGGGAATACATTTGTCTTGATACGACAAAAATCATTTGTATTCTGTTTTAAATCTACCATTAAATATCCATGTGCTTCTAAAGTTGCATCCCTGTAGGCGTCTTCAATGAATTTTGTGTTATCTGGTGACACTTGTCGTGCTAAATATCTTATTTGAGTTTTATCTCGAGGGTTTTTAAAATAAATTATATAACTTGAGTTTAAAGAAATGTCTCTTTGACCTTTACCTTGATGAAATAAATTTTGTGTTAAATAAAATACACTAAGGTTCCGGTGATGACTGCCTTTTGTAAATATATCCACAATTCTTCCATCAGACTCTCTCATTAGATCATCAATAATAATAAGGTGTGGGTTTTCACCATCAAACATATTAAGATTTGGAATTCCTTGATGATAGTTAACATTTGGTAAATTATATAAAGGTTGCATTTCATCAAAGCACCATGTGATATGATTAAAATCACAATTACATATTTCCTTAACTGATTTTATGAAATTTGTTACAAAATTTGACTTCCCACATCCACTTGGTCCGGCCACAATAGCAGTAAACGGATGGATAAAGTGAAACATTTCACACGTCTAGAGTTTAAAGGGATGAAATAAAAAATGAAAATGTTGGTGTAAAAATTTAATATATATATTATATTGCTAAAAATAAATGATCTGTTTACTATTTCTAACACAATTAGTACCTACTTATCAGAATTTCACAATCACCTCAACATCAAATTTAAGTACACAAATAAAAACTACAATTATTTTACATTATTTACAATCAAACAATACTAAACTATTATAAAACTATTAATAAACTATTATATAACATTATAGCAATATCATAATTTTTTTTACAATCAGTACAAATTTTGTATACACACACAGAAATAATAGTAAAAAGTCACTTAGCGTAATTTGTATATACACACAGAAATAATAGTAAAAAGTCACTTAGCGTAATTTATAATGTCCCCAAGCCAATGTATCAATGTTGTTGTTCATAATACATCGTTTGGTATCATTATATGATAAAGATGTTTTATTTATTTTTTGTGTAAAAATAGTGTGTTTGATTGACTTAAATCGAAGCATACTACAATATAATACATTTTTATTAAACAAACACGATTTGTAATTTTCCATATTCATTTTTTTGGTAACACTTTTGTTAACCCCTTTTGCCTTTGCTATAAATTTATCTTCTATTTCTAAGGCATACATTTTTGATCGCAACCCTACAAATTCCTTCAATACTTTACCATTATTCTCATCTTTAAAAAAACCTAACTTTTTTTTATTTATTTTTGGATATCCGTAAATATTATTTTCCGGGTAATCTGATGTATCGAAATAGTGAGGTAGATCTGGTTTTATATCCTCATAAAAATTGTCTGTAAAAATTTGATATATCAAACTATCGGTATCGGTGTACAATAACTTAATTTTATTATGAAACTTTTTAATCATGTAGTTGTAATGAAATTCATACATAAGGGTCTTAGATATATCTAAAATACAAAATCCTAAATAAATCGGCTTATCATAAATTAATTTTGTTTTACGTAATTGTATTGCAACTAAATGTTCTGAAAATATT